>JAYKKI010000038.1:1995000-3275000 GCA_039881145.1 Druceiella hillmani | reverse complement strand
AAATAAAATTTAAACTCGAAATTTTGACAAAATCACAAGCATTATTGCGTTCCTAAAGACTTAGAGTTTATGCATCACGCTTTGCTTCAAGGGAGCAACGCGTAAAAGAAAAACCGGTTAAATGAAAGTGGAACAAACATACACATAAATCCACATTAGTTAAGATGTGTTAATATCCAGTGTACAATGCGAGATAATTCGATCCACAAATAATATTTTTATTGGTGATTAAGTCCAAACTATACTTTTCTACATTTTCATGAAGATTAACTGAAAAATGATTAAACTTTGATTAAACCAAAGTACATGTACAAACTATCAAACTTTAACGTATGTATATGAGGATATACACAAAAATAATTTATGTAAATAATATAACACTAATGAGCAACACGCATACGAAGGAGATTCAGATATTTATTAAAAAGGGTTATTACGATAAAATTATCCTTTAAACCAATTAAGTCATACATTGATATTCCGTACAGAGTTGATATTGCGATGCACGGTACGTGTGCTCCGCGAAGACCTACCGAATTCAACCGAATGATCAATTACGTACCGCTTTGGACTGAAATATAAGGAAGTATTACCGAGTCGTAGGACCGTGGACAACTAAAGAAACATCTCGGTAGAATCGTTCAAGGACGGGCCCGTGGCAGACCGAGTTCGACAACAATTTTTCTCGTTTTTGAATGGATTTTATAAAAGAAAACCGCTCATTCCCCTGTGCATGGAATGAGCGGCCGCATAAGTTAATTAGATCGAGGCAGGATCTCTGAGACGGTACTCGATAAGGAGATAATTGAAAGTCATTAGGTGTAAGCTTTAGACATAAGTGAAGTTAAGTAGACGACCACGTTTGGTAGATTCGTCAATATTATTAAACATATTTTACTTACCCGTTAATTTGGACAATTATCACCGGCAGTAGAAAATAATTAGCTGAAAATATACTTTTCAAAGGTTTAGTTTCGATAACAATATGTCGAGTTTGCGTACAAGTTTCCGGCATTCTTTATTTTAACTCTATGTCGTTTTCGGTCATGGATGTTTTCAGTACGCGAACTGCACTGACCGCTGACAACAAGAATATTTGACGCTTTAAAGTGGCCTCATGTTTTAAAGAAAAACATTAAAAATATGATATCAGATAAGAGTTTTCTATTCTTCTTGTAAGCATTATTTGTAAAAGTCGAATAGAAAGTGAGTTACAAAAAAAATCGTAAGCAAACAGCGTGTTTCGTCAATGTAAAAAAAGAAAATTAAAATAAAAATTAAATTTTGCGCTTCCTCAAATATGGTAAATCGATTTACGAGAAATATTTTTTCTGAGACGCGTTTCTTATAAACCACATCGATTATTATCTAAGTGTTTCTGACACATAATATCAGAATCTTAGACGGATAGTTAACATTTTTCGCAAATTTTCTCCACATATCCATCCACCTTAAACGTACCGCCTCAATAAAATAAAATGAATGAATCACACATCAATTATGAAGAATGAACATCAAGTACACTAAAAAAAAAGCCAACTGCATTCTGCCACAATTGTTAAAATAAACAAACATAAGCAAATCTTCACAAATTCCAAAACCAAAAGCAAAGCCCTCCGCAATGCAGATAGATGCAGCCCAGACACACGCAATAAAACGCATCACGTAAATAGCTGCATTTGCGGCGTACGGCAAACTCGCGAGACATTTAAGCGAGGTCGACCCTAATTACCCTCTTCCGGTCGGGTAGGTCCGTGAATACCGCACGCATCAATCATAAGCGCCTCATTCATAGAGAAAGCCTAAAAAAGGTATGTGTGTGTTATACCGATTCCAAATAAAGTTATATTGGATATCACAACAAGTAAAAAAAAGCGGCAACCGGATAAGCATGGTCAATCTGCCTCCGCTCGGGTCAGCTTCCGTTACATTTTCTTCATTTGCTACAGATGATAGCTCCACACAATATCAGTCCCTAATAATGCATCCTTTGGCACCAAGATTAAAAAATTCATATTTGGAAAATTTAATATCTTTGAAACAATACTCTTATAATAAAAAAAGAAAAAATAGATGGTAATCGATGGTATTTTTAATAGTGTCGATCAGCGTTTTACCTGCAAAATGACGTATTCCTATTTTAGTCCTAGTATTTCCTATTTTCAATTTTTTTTCAAACTAGTGGTTGAAAAATTATAGTAAAAGGGGCACATTGCAGGTCTTAAAAAAGGGGTTTAAAAATGCAAAGTAAAACGATAAGTTAATTTTCAAACTCCTATTCGATGAAATACGCGAAGAAAAATGTTGCCTCCGACATGTTGCATTTTACATAAAATATTTTATTTTAACATTTTGCTACATATTAGTCGAGATCAGCATACGAAGAATCTAAATGCAGAATTTTATGCATATAATTCTAAAATTATAAATTTTAAGACTGTGACAGGCGGGCGGATGAACGTGACGAATTCAAGTATAAGAGTTATTTTCCCTTCACTAGGTAAGCCTAAGAAAGCGCAACTCTAATATAACTTCCGACATCAATTAATTCGATGAAATCACAGATACAAAGGAGACAGGCAAATGTCCATGTAATGTTGAATCAAGGTGTTAAAAGAATAAAAAGAGAAAATGAAAAAATAAGCTCCTTAAAAATTTTATTTAAATCTTCAATCAAAAAAATGAGAAATTTTGTAATTGTTGACGAATAATGAGGTTATTTTTCATAATGGTTTGTAAACGCGACTTCTACAGAACTCTTCGAACCGGCAATGTAAAACAGATTGCGTCTGGTTATATCCTCCATACGCAGACGTAAGATACTCGATCCACGAAACTCGTGACCTGATAAGATCGTCGACGAAAACACGTAAAACCCAAAAAGATCAAAAAGGACATTCATTTTGACATTAATAGGACCAATATCAACGTCAGTTCACAATTTATTTACAATTACTTAGCCACAAATTAAAAAAAAAGATATCGATTACCCTTTTAATCGTTTATAAAAAGTTATTGTGCACTTCGTTACATTTTATTGCTATTTTTATTTCTTTTTAACAATTCTTGACATGTTAAAAATATAATATGTGCGCCTTTTTCCTGAGGTTCATTGAATTTTTTTTCTTCATGTTCTAAAAATACCAGCATTTTTAAAAATTATATTCTATTTCTGTAAAGTCATACCCATTTTCGCCGGTGTCCTTTTATTAATTCTAAATGAAATTAACAACTTGATTCCACATAGAATTAAGTTGTTACTTTAATTTTTTAGTCGAAGTTAAGCTTTATTAAAAAAATTGCCACAAAAGTGTCGCCCTATAATCACGTCGCCATCAAATGTACATTTATTGACTTTACATTCACCCTTCGAAATAATCAAGAATATATTTAATTCAACTGTCCCTACAGCTGTGTCCAACATTCGGTGCGAGCGGTGTTGTTAAAAACTCGTTTGTAAAAACAAAATTGATTTTTACAATCGAAATGTCGATGAAAAAAGAATTCAATCGAGCATCTCGCTCGATTGAATTCTTTGTGCATCTTACTTGCATGTCCAGTTCCCCAAACATTACCGGAAACGATATTTCTAGGCAATCGTTTACTGCCTTGATGAGAGATGACTTTATAACTTTCGCCATTGACTAAGAACACTATTTTATTGAGTACAAATTCTCAATGCATTAAAGCAGTACGCAATATAGTTACTAAATTAAAATAAAACAAAGATTTATTTTCAAATTTAGTTTTAATACTTTATTATATCTGCTGTACAATAATGTAATCATGTCAAGAGTCAACATTTCCGTGCTAACAACAGACGAGGGAGCGCGCGTATGTTTGTTCGCATATTTCAAACCCACGTATGTAATCAGATAAAGTCAGTGTCTTGTCACGGTCCTTTGTCATCCACAACATACAATACATACTGAGATTTTGTAAAAGATAGATTATTTTATGCCAGCCAGCATTTGAATAATACAACTAAAACTCCCAAATTAATCGATAATAATAAAGATTTCCTATTAATCCAACTCGAACGATTTGCTATTAATTCGACTTTAAATAACCAAATAATTATTTACCCTATATAAACATAAAATACTATTATCTTTATTTGCTAATACCCAAAACCAATATTCTATGTATCTATGCTTTTGTATTACTCGGAATATAAATTCTAACTGACGTTTCTGATTCGATCCGATATATCAATAACCTATCAACGGATAGGAATGAATACCTCCGCACAGTATCTACCAATGGGAGGGCGAATGTAGAAGTGACAGATCCCAATAACTTTTTACTTCCCAATAACTTTTTGATAGTTATTTCTGATAGGTTAGGCTATCGACGGTAAGCGACTTTTCTGCCTGTCATTTTGGGGTGATAAACACCTATCAACTGTCTGTTTTATGTAAAATTATCCAATCTTTTATTGTAAAAAGTTATTGAAAATCAGTAGCAAGCATGTCATCCTTTGGGATTATGGCAGTAAGAGGGTCCAGCATACATATAAACACCTAAAGCTAGATTTCGAATTAATAAGAGCTGTTGAATTATTATGATGTAATAATATATCACATAACGTATTATTGTGTATATAATAAAGGATAATAATAATTATAAATTTTTTATTATAATTTATTACTTCCTTTAATTATAAACGTTATACTAATACTGACTTTTGTCCGAGGTAATACTTGACCGAAACATTATCCGGGCCCTATTATTCCGGAATCATCATCCTAGTATGATAACGATCGCAAAATTTCTAAATTGCTCTAGCTAGACGACGACATGCTTGCTACTCATTTTCAATAATTTTTACAATAAGAATTAGATAACTTTACTTAAAACACACTAAAACTACTAATTTGATTAAAGATTCTGTATAGAACTTTCCATAAGAGCGTCATAACTTTTTCTGTTTAAGACAAATTTTACAGAAAATGTAGTAAATTAAGTCAACACAGAAATTTAAAGAAAACTATTTTTTTATTTACCTCTCTATTCATCGAACTTAGGGGCGATTTTTTTTCTCCAGACCCCATCCAGTGTTTTCAGTGACACAGGTTTTTTTTAAATGGGATAAAAAATGCCACGTAGTATTTTTGATATGACGTCTCTTTCGCGAGATATCGAGTCTGCAAAGCTTTTTGCAGAGTGCGTTCTCAACCCCCGCTCGCCCCACACCGTTCAACCTCGTGTAACAAAAATTGAAAGCTCAGGATATACATACTTCAATGCAAAATAATATCCATTAACTTGCATATTAATATTTTTAATAATTTCATAGAAATATATTTTGCATTTTTAAACGCTCAATGTCTTATATAAAAGCAAGTGTATACAGAAAACACATAATATGAATGCATACTTAAGTTTCTTTTTTTATACAAAATATATCATACAAAATAAATATGACTGTTTTGCAAATTAGAACTTAATCTAAATATTCCACTCTTCAATCTTTTTCCCTATTTCTTTGCAGGTACAGTTGAAGGTCGGTCGGTACGATGCGGCGGTCTCTCGCCCCTGCGCCGCGCTCTCCTCCGCGCCACACACCCACGTGATACCACCGCAAGATCGCCTCTGAACCGCCCAATATGTAAGTCATGTACTAATACTTGTACTCGCATTTCTTTATGTATCATTTACATTCACTTGACATTCAACAAGCTAAGTTGGTAAATATTGACCGAACTTGTAATATAGGCCATGAGATCCGAATAGTCGGTCCGGTTTTCTAAGAAGACAGATATGAGAAAGCCATAGTTTGATGGCACCGAAACAGCGCTAGACATCATAATATAATTATGGTCGCATTTTAATTTACGATTTTTAATCTTAATTTCAAATATTAAAACACAATAAATATTTACAATTTTTTGGAACAGAAACCCCACCAAAACTGTACAAAAAAAATGGTCCGTAATGCATCACATCCCGACTAATTTTCTAAGTTGACGCAATTTAAGTAATTCAAAAATTAAGGTGTTAAAATACGAAAAAATGTAAAGACGCTATAATTCACGAACGGCAGGTTTTTCGCAAACGGAGAAAATTACAAGAAAAAACTAAATGGTCTTCAAAAAAGGTTACAAAAAAATAATCTATCGCACTTAAGGACATGAAATTTTGGATACATAAAGACTATTTAAAATACTATTTCAACGTATAGAATACATCCTTCCATTTTACCTATCACAAAAATAATTTGTAAACTATTTATCTCTGGGTAAGGATGGTAATTACGTAATGAATTATTTATCAATTTGCCGCCCACGCGTTATTTTTTTCAAACATAGGAATTTACGGCACAAGATGTAAATGGAATCTACAATGAGACTGATCACAACGCGTACTCAAGGTTTATATCAATTTACAATAAATCTATTAATAGGAATTCCAGGAACGCAATCGGACACAATCGGACACAGGAAATATTTCGTCACGTATTTCAGAGCATATTTCAAGAACAATTGTTTATTTGCGTTTTATGTTCTGTTTTAAAATAGAATTTAACGAGAAAGTTGCTACGTCATTTGATCGCTTTCTTTCAAATAAAATTTTAATCTAATAAACATTTTTTATTCTAATAAAACAATACTTTTGCGATACAATAAAGATGAAATAACTTCAAGCAATTTTTTCGTTTCTTAATCAAGCTTTAAATAATGTGATATTAATTTATCATCGTTTCATTTTCAAATTACCCCATTGTTACTATCATACACTACACCAGCTACTTTATATCGTTATGTCCCGTTTATTTTGCATTCTACTCCTCCTTTTCGCGCTGTTCTATGCCTTCTACTTTACCTATCACATATCTTTCAATATTATGATTTTTTAATAAAATAGTGTACTTAATAACATAGTGCTGCCTTCCATTAAGGCGGAGAGAGGCGGAGTCCTTCCATTTGCGGAGTGCACAACGGAGCATTAGATCGCTCGTCTCCGACACATCGCATTTGCTTTCTTCGCTGACAAATTATAATTACTAAGAGAGAGATCTATTGAGATATTGTCGTCGTGGAGACTGAAAATCTTTCATCTGTCTTATCTCGTCTTAGACAATTGTCGATTTCATCCAACCGCATTGCATACGCTTTTTTTATTCACCCCCACCCCCGCCCACATTTCCGAAAGCACTGAAACAAAACCATGTAAAAACATGGTTGGTAAAATCTGGATTAAAGCAAAACTATAGCGATTATCTTAGTTCTTATATTTTTTTAAATATGTACAATGTTTTTTTGTTTAAGATGTAATTGGGAATATTTATACGTTGTGAAAAATTAATATTAGCAAATAGTTTAACAGAAATATTATGTGTCCTCAAAAATTTATAAGTGCCTTAAGGTATACAGAATTAACCACTTAAAACACAAACGTTATAATCAGGCCGATAACAATCGCGTGGTGGCTAGCGATGGTGGCGACTGTAGCGGCCACAGCGGCAGCGGCGGCGCGCGCAGGCCCGCCCGACAAGAGCCAAGCGGGCTCTCCCCACTACTCGGCCAATATCTACAGACCCACCTATGCTAAGGTACCATATGCTAATCCATATACTATCGATTAAATAGATCATAATTAGTATCGATTAAACGATCAAAACACTATCGATTAAACGATTAAACAGGTACCGTATTAAAAAATTAAATCTACAATTACGGAAATGTTCAAAAAGAAACAATTGACTTGTCAAAATTGTCGTGTAGAATACTTAATGTATTAATAAAATTAAGAAATATGTAAAAAATTATCATATTAAAGCAAATGTTAATCTTGCAATAGTTTCGATATATATTGCATGTAAATAAACGAATCCCCGACACACATCGCTTGCAAGTAAATCCTCGATGAATATAGATTCCTTCTAGGTAAATCCCCGATGAACACACATTGCTTCTGAGTAAATCTCCGATGAACACACATTGCTTCTGAGTAAATCTCCGATGAACACACATTGCTTCTGAGTAAATCTCCGATGAACATACATTGCATGCAGGTAAATCCTCGATGAGCATTCTCTATAAGTAGATAAAATCTCGATGAGTTTATTCTTCTCCGCCGAGCGCAATTTATTTTGTTTGATATTTTACATTTACATCTCCCGTCTTCAGTATAACAATTTGACATCCTCACTTGATGTAAATAATTATCTATGTTTGAATATTTCACAAGTCGCATACAAATTAGTTTCCGCAATACCGGGTATTTTTTGGGTTTTGTTTTCTAAAACCTTAAGGCACTTCATATTGACAACAATATTTACTTTAAGGATAAAACCAATAAACCACAAGTCAAGCTGTAACAGTGGATGTTCGATACAATTAATTTTCTAAATGCCGATTATTATCTACACCGTCGGTGTCCTAAATGTTCTATTCATTAATGACATACCTGTTACAAAATTACATTAGAAACCAAACACATATAATGTATCTAATGATATTGGCATCCACAAGACAATTACTTAAATTAATACATATGGTTATTAAAACTACTTAACGCGTGGCGCGGAGCTAAATTTCTATCGAAATCATTTTAAATACACAAAAACGTTGGATACAAAATGTAACTTTTTTATAAGATTTATAATAACCATAAATACGTCCTTTATTCTAACCCTTATATTACAATAAGCTCATTTTCCACAAAAATCCGAGTCAGAATACTATAAACCACATCAAATCTCGATCAGCATTTTTAAGTTATAAAAGAAATAAACGAAAGGCGAATAGCAATAAAGTTAGTATAACTCGATTGACACTTCCAAATACCACATTAAAATTTGAGGACACGCGACAAGCATGCGCTAGAAATGTTCAAATTTATACTTCTCAAATTGAATTTTTTTCCTCTATTAAAATATTTCAAAAATACTAAAACAGAGTTGTTTAGTGTTTTTAAATTATTTTAGTATAAAAAGTATGTTCTGAAATCTTATGAAAACAGAAGTTCGACTATAAAACAACCGTTCCAAGCAATTTATCATACAAACAGACATAACTAATAGAATATGAAAATTATTTCCAAAAAGTATTTATTCCCATCCAATTTATTCGAGATATTAAAGCAGAGAATATTCACAAAATTTATGAAATTTTAAAAATAATAGGTGTTTAAATAAACCAAAAATTGGTCGGTTTCGTAGGACACGCAATCGATTCTAGCGTCGATTGAGGAGCGATTGCGCGCGCTGGACGCCGTCAGCGCCGCCAACGCGCACCACGCTAGGCGTCTCGACGCCATTGAGGGGAAACTTGGTGAGTACCATTTAAGAAAGTGTCTATTTTGATTCGAATTTGCTGAAACCTCAAAAATTACAATCATGACAAGTCCGTTTGCTCTTAAGGCTATGGCTATAACTTTTGAACGTATTATACGTGATTTTATTTGGACGAGAACCGGTTAGAGCGTTACTAAAAATGACATAATAGCATAACTAATAATGTTTTCTAGCTTTTGTGTAAACAACTTAAAATTAATACAATATCTGATCGATAAATTTCGTATATACAATTTGGTAAACCATATTATCATAGCAGTACATTTCGTATATACAATTTGGTAAACCATATAATTTGTTAATCATTGTGTTGCCAGAAAAATAAAAGTTAAAGAGATTGTTCTCGACATAATTAATCCACTATATAAATACCATAGAAACAATAAATAAGTTATGCAGTTCGCTATAATTTTTTTTTAGTATTTATGTACAATTAACAACACAATAACCACAATAATAAATAATATATAGCATGATAACACAATATTAAACATCTTTTTAAATATTTTTTCTTGTTAATTAGTTCAAAGTAAAAAAAATTAAAAAATATTTTCATTTGCTTTTGAAATATAGCTCAAAGCTTCATTCCATTTATACTATTTCTAAAACACACACACACACGCACACACGCATATGCATATATATATATATATATATATATATATATATATATATATATATATATATATATATATATATTATATATACATATATACGTATATATTTCCGACCGTTTATTTAATTTCCTAGTGACTTGAAAAACTATTATTGATTTGACACATGCATCAAAGTTTAAATACCTTTTATTGCTACAGACTAAAGACGGATCACAGACAGAATAATGTTGTCAGACAAATTCCTTAAATGCATACCTATACTTTCCTCCAATTATGTGTGATAAATAAAGACAAATTAAAAATACATAAATCTTATATCGCTCAATTCAATTAGTAAATAGATTTTAATACTTTAAGAATTCATTAGCCATCTGGAAATTTTATAACGTCTATCACAAATGCATTTACTGAAAAATAAACAAGAATTCAAAAAATCGATTAATGGACTATGAACTGCCCAAACACTTGACGATCTTAACTCTAATGTTGTGAATCGAAGAGCAGAACGAGTCAAAATGAGGCGATCGCAAGTCAAATTGAGGCGATCAGGTGTAACTGTCCAAAATTAGACATCTCTCTTTAGCAGCCCAAACTCATAAGGATTAGTTATTCCCAAAACTTTATATCTTCAACTGAGATTTTACAGTACTGACAACTAATGATAGGTCGTTTTGTTATTAAGAGAAATAGAACATAAAATGACTAGCTTGGCGAACGCAAAAATTAGTAATGTGATTCGCTAATGTATAACCTTCATACTAGACAAACTGCTACCTACATAGAAAACAGTAGATGAAAAAATGAACCAAATTGAAAGAGTATCCTGCCGCTAGTAATTTCGTAAGAAAAATATCATTTTGGACACTGTTAAAATGATATTTTTGATGACAAAGCTAGTATTCGTTGAAATCATGACAGACCACTTGGTGCATCTCAGCAGGCACGTAGTCAAAAAAATGAAGAAAGGCTCGTGTAGTTGTAAAACGCCTAGGGGGGAAACCATGTTAAAAGTCCGTGAGCTGGATCTGAATTTGTATAAAAATACGTCTACGTAAGATCATTTAAAAAACTTTAATGATATACATCACTATAACACACAAAGTCTTTCACAATTCAAAATATATACCACAATCCGAACGAAAATTCAATAAATATATAAAATTCAATAAATATATTAATTCGATAAATATATCTAGACTTTATGCAGTTGAGGATCATCCGGACAGCAACATAGTTTCGTTTGAAGCTGCCAGAGTGCCAATCTGACATCGTTATTATTCACACTTATATAAAAAAAACAGAATAGACTATGTACTCATAGGAAAAGGGCAGATCACATTAACACCTATCGTAAGACGATATGTTAGGAAAACTGATAGGAAAATTATAAATCCGCACCAGGTACGCTTAGCCCTGAGTAGGGGAGACCTATCTGTAAGTTATGGTCTAGGGAAGCTGATTGCTTGAATTCTTTGATCGTATGTACGACTAAACTGCCCTTGAGTAGTTTTAAGATGAGCCTCAATGCTTCAAAAGTACGTACCATTCAATGGCTTCGTGTAAATCTTTTGTGAAATAAAATAAACATTACAAGAACACACTCTCGACCAAATTGTTAAAGCGTTTATGGTAAAAATATTTTATTTTAATATCGCAGATTAAATTAGATTTAAATTAGCTACATTAATTAGTATTCACGAAAAATATTATTACAACTATCAACCTCTTAAACCCAAGAGCGAGCAGTAACTACTCTACGATACTAATTTGCCCACAAGTATTTTACTTATCATCTAAAAAGGGCGTTTTTCTGTTACCAAATTATTATTTTCAACGTACCATAATGAATACTAAACTCACATAAGGTATTAAGGGGATTTAGAAAAACGTACAACATTTTCAAACGACTATTTACAAGTAAATAATATAAAGGTAGCGACGCTATATAGACTAATGGTACCATATTTATTAGCGCTATTACTGCAAACGTAGATTACCACTGCACATTTATTTTTGCAGTTATTTATTATCTAAGAATATCAGTTACCCGATTTATTGTTGTGTTTCTAAATTCATTGCAAGGACAATTGAAGAAAAAAATTGAATAAAAAAATAAAGAAAAATACAATATATAAAAATTATAAATGGAAAGTGCCTTGAAATATATAAAAATTATAATGGAAAGTGCCTTGAGCTGACTACTTCTAAATTGAATGGTAAGGATATCATTTATGGGTTATCTCTTTATCTCATTCGCTCTCATAGATATTTTATGTGTATTTAAATTTTTTTTCATTCCTCCTCCGCTTGTATTTACTAATTATGATCTATGGAATAGAAAAAAATTATCAAATATCCTAATGCCAAAAACTTTACGACAATGATTTAGAAATGCTAATTGAACCAGTAATACAAAGGCTAGTACCACGAGCCAACATACGAATAGTAGGCAAACATTTTATAATTGTGTTATGCAACAAAATATCAATATTACGAGGCCAATAGATCTTTGTTGGGTACAATAGTAAGCGTAGCGACCGGGCGGCAGACGGGAATAGGCGGGCGGACGCGCCAAGTGCGGCACTGGGCCGGCTATTTCCGGTGCCTGCTGCCGCCATGCAGCTCGATCACCTGGGCCAGTGAACTCCCGAAGTTCTCCTCGACTCCGAACGAGTAACACGAGTGTCCACTTGCAAACAAATCAATTTAGTGAGGTATTATTGACCTAATCTGTTGAAAACTACTGGACGAACTCAAAGTGTACTTGATCCACTTGATCATCAATATTTCCGGAGTCATCGTGACGAACGTGAATCAGACGTTTTGTCTTGAACATACGAAGCGGCGATATAAAAATGCAGACTGTTTATTTAGTATGAGCAATTTAATCATTTATGTATAATCATCCATGTTGACGTTAACATGAACGAAGTTAACAACATCTATTAATAAAATCATCGAAAAACCACTAATACTCAAGTAGCAGAGGCCAGTAATGCTCATGTTGAACCGACTCCGTGGAAATACAATTACGTACTCAGTAATTACATTAATAATGATTTCAAGAAATGAAACAAATCTCGCTGATGATATGACGTGAAAGATTTAAAAACAATTTTGTTCTGCATTCAAATCCCCTTTACGTTGGCTTCCTTTCAGACTACTTCCACTCTTCATAATATTAATATTTGAGTGCGACCATTGTTTGTAAGACACTTTTACTATGAAACTGACAGCTCCGCCCACACCGACGATATTTTTTCTTTAACCGCTCGCGTGCTCATTAAATAAACAACGGTAATCAGTACTGCTGCGGGAAACCGATCCGTTATTGGTGGTGTGATTAATTTATAAACAATTTCAACTGAGCGAAGCAGGTCCTCTCCATTGAACGGAAGTGTTTAAATAAACACTGAAAGGTTCAATATGTTCAATAATAAACAGCAATAAATGTATATAAATGTTGATATTCCAATACCCCCAAATGTTTTTTTAACATTTATAGATAAACTTAAACCATTGCATGTTGCTATTATAAACAAATATATCGCGGTCATCATTTAGAGATGTCTCTTATCAGTACTTTGATAGACTAATCTTGCCAATGAAAAATGTTTGGACCTAGGATTCCCTCTAGAAACCTTAGCGCCCCTCTCTGTCCGCGATTCGTAGTATAACTCCAACACCGTCGAATAGAAAATTTAAAATCGAAAATTTGGCATATGTGTGCAAAATTAGTTTACAGATCTATGAAAAAGTTTACTTTAAAATTTATTATAATTCTGTAATTCAAAAGTTTAAAACGAAGCGTCCTATGGCGATGATAATAAAAGTGTACTTATATATAAAATAGAAGCATTGATTTTTATGAAAAGACTTAGCAAATGTTCAAAAACAATTTTATTACCAAAAACAATGAAATTGATGCTCTGTCACTTACTTCAGTCACGACGTAGATTAAGCAAATAAAGTGTCCACATACCTGAAACAAAAGAATTTACACACTTTAAAAAAATACCCTGTAAGAAAATAAACTAATCATGTTCAACTTCCTTACAATATGAAATTGTATTTTTTGTTTTATGTCTTAAAGCAATTATACTTAATAACCATTCTAATACGAGAATTGTTCGTAAAAATCGGTCACAAGGATTTTTACAATCGTTCGTGGTCAAATTACATAGTAAAAGTAGATACCCCTAATAGACGCTTCTGCTTACTTTGAAGACAGTCAATTCATTCTAAATCCATAATACATCCAAAATATTCCATATATATGTATATATGTATATATATGTATATGTATATGTGTGTGTATATATATATATATATATATATATATGTATATACATATATGTATATGTATATATATATATATATATATATATATATATATATATATATATATATATATATGTATATATATAGCTTCAAGTTTCAAGGAGGTTTTAAGAATCAGTAACTAAATTATATAACGAAAAAAAAAATTAAAGCATCATTTTTTTAATTTTTCATAGCATTACCGCATTTTTTTCTCATTATATGTTTTAGTTACTGTTTCCTGATCGCTCTTTGAAATTTGGTCACACATCAAAATGTAAACGAGTATATGTATATATAATATATTACCTAGATGTTTGTTATGTCGCCAGAGCGACTGGAAAATGTGCTATCGTTGCGTCTGGAACGCGCAGCGGAGGCCGTGAGCGCACGCGCTGAGCTCGCGGCGGAACGTCTCGCGCACCGCCTCAACATGGCGCAAATCAATGCGCAGGTACGTACGCATTGAATTTGTAGTCTTTAACATCATGATAGTCTTTACCATTGGCGAATCCAAATTAGAGTTTTAACTCGCAAGGTTTATCGGTATCGTTACTCGCGCGATATAACACGAGTGACCGTGTGCGTGAAGCGTTCCCACCTGTCATATCGATTCACATTTCAGCGTCCCTTAGTATTTTATTTAGTTTTACGTTTCATTTTACATATTTTCAAGACAAGGTTTTATTAAATTGACATCTTAAAATTAACACTCCTTCTAATTCAGAAATATTAAAACATGTATTTTTATTTACCAAATATTTCATTAAAAGTTATAATCCCTAAGTTCTTCGAACATAAATAATAAGTTCATGGAGAATTGCGTCAAATGGATCATAAACATGAAAAATATTGAATATATTTGGCGTTAACTTTGTAGAAATTTATTATTCACAATTAAATGAAACTACGCGATGTAGTATTATTTCTACTTTCTTTAATTTCTTTACCACGACCTAGGTTTCGTTGTATTACAACATCTTCAGGTGGGATATTTGCTAATAGAAAAATATTTAAAAGCATATTGGGATACACAAGGGGACAAACACTAATGCAGTATAAATAATATTTTTTTAATTAATCATAACAAGCAAATAAACGGATATCCAGATTTTATCAATATAAATCGTTCCATTATAACAAATAAAAGCTAATAAGTTTACTCGAAAACTTAGAACAGAAAAAAAACACAGTAGAATCCAATACTGTCTGCAACTTCATTGGTTAGCGATAAAATATTAGTCACCTATTACACCAAGTAACACGCAATGGCTGAATTGCTGCAGATAAATTACGCATCGACGGACGACATCGCCGCTCTCTTTAAAAGCAGGGCTTTCCTAAGATGACAAAACGACCTTTCAAGTATCAATCATCACTTTCTAGATGTGGAATAGGGAACGCTAGTGTAATTATTTCTCTTAATGATGATTTCCATACTTTTCTTTTCATCCATTTTCCAGCTTTCCATCAAGAGCCGAAAGGTATAATTCATTAAAAATGACTATCTAACAGCCAATAGAACATATAGTGTTGAACTTAAAAACGTATAACGCTCGGGGGGAAACAGATATTCACCAATATTTTCATAAAATAACATCCATTGTTCTAAACAATGTTCAGTTAAACCCACATAACAATTATTCATGGACGAATGGTTTCAAACAACCGCTGCCGGGTTGTCTGCGTGTTTGTTTTATTCGATTCGAAATTAGCGACAGTTCCGAACCGTGACACTTTTTACTCGGTCAATAGCTCAAAATCACGGCGTTTTTTTAATGATTCACGAAACATTATTGTCTAATTTAAAAATATTACAAAGTTTTGTATTTCTTCTTTTACAAACTTGTTTTGTTACTCCTTTGTGTTGTAAACCTCGTTCGTGTTACGGTACGGACAATTTTTGAGTTATTTACATCGAAAGATTAACAAGTTTTTATTTCCTACATACTCGTATTTGTTTCCCACGAGCAGTGCCCGTGGTTTCGTACACAAAGTACAGTGACAATAAATAAAGTATGGTATGTATATTTAAATATTTAAAAATAATAATTAAAATAAAGTACACGTAGTGCTGTCTATTGGCATACATAGCTATAATATACATTCGTGTAATTACTATGCGTTAAGTAGGCACATCTTTCTTGTGTTGTACTAATTCTACGTAAATGAATTTTTGAAAACATTAAATGTTCTTATTAGATATCTCTATTGCAATCGGACCGAAATATTAGGTTAAGAAGTTAGAAGATTGATGAGAGAGGGGGAGAGGCACCACACAAAATATTTCGGAGGCTTATAACTCGGCAAGCCAATGCCGCATTGAAAAAGTATTACTTTTTAAGACATTTTAAAAATACGTACAACGGACACAACCTGTGTGTTATGTGTCAAAACGGCAAACAGTATTAGTTAGCGCTTGCGGAATATCATCAATAGCATTTCACACTATCACGATGAAGAAAAATCTGTAGATTTCACACTAGCACGATGAAGAAAATATTTTTGTTATAAATTATATTACATTCAAACCCTATGCCTCATGAACATGTCGTTTCAGACGACGTTGGAGACGAACATGGCGCGATTGGAGCGCGGACAGAGAGCGTTGTCCTCGCGCTTGGAAGATGCGGGACGCATCAACATCACTGAGCACGTATTGCAGGTACTACGCCGTTAACTCTCTCTCACTTTTAGTAATATTTCTTACCACATTTTAGATATAACAATGTCTTCTCATATAACCATCGCTTTTTCTACAAAAAAAAATGTGAGCCGTCATGCGACACTTGACAGATGTAAAACATATAATTTTTTTATATTTATATAAGGAAATATTTTTATTACGACAAATTGGAAACGAAAAAACCGATATTCAGCTAGTTGTAATAATAAAATATTTATTTTATTTTATGTTTATGAAATAATTTATCACAAAAATATTTCTTAACAATCTATTGAAAATATATTTTCAACTTCGTAATACTGTTAGCCGACAAGACGCGAAGCTGGCCGAATGTCGGAAAGAACCGACAAGACGCAAAGCTGGCCGAATGTCGGGAAAAGCCGACAAGACGCGAAGCTGGCCGAATGTCGCAAAGAGCCGACGAGACGCGAAGCTGGTCGAATGTCGGGAAAAGCCGACAAATTGCGAAGCTGGCCGAATGTCGGAAAGACGCGAAGCTGACCGAATGGCACGTCGCGACGTACCATCAGAACATTTTAACTCCCATCCAAAAGCGCCATTAAATGTTAGAATAAATTAAATGATAGAATTTAATGCTCAATAACGCCATACAGGAAGTATTTCATTCTTCCGTTAAGTGTGATGCTGCGTAAAAGAAGGAAGTATGGGCAGGGGGGAGGAGCTAATTGGAACGTAAATATTCAACAAAATTATCCTTTTCGCGAAAGAACAATATGTTTAAAAGCTTTCCAAATCTCCTTCATTTGTGATTGAAACCGCCAACTTCAGGAAGCAGATTTTAGTTAAATTCAAAGCTCAATAGCGACTTACTATACACAAATCAAGCAAAATTACCCATTGCAGGTAACTGGTGTTATGCGTGGTAGTAGCCTCAAGTCTCCCATCGTACACTATGGTAGTTGCGTGTGGGTGACAGAGTAGTATGGGAGATATGGTGGTTGAAAATGATCGACTTTGGTCACTTTCCACTGTCCACCACCGAACACCAAACTCCCTTTATTGAATGACAAGAGTTGGGTGGATTCCATACAAGAATACCCTCGAATGTACTAGAATATACTAGTCCGGAAGGAACGCAGATATTCTGGAACGTACGACGAGCATTATTTGTAAATGTATTAGAATGAGAGAATATATTAGATTATACTCGATAGAAAATATTTCGAATGTTCGAGAACATTCTCAGCTAGTTATTTTATAAAATGAGCACCGTGCGGAAATTACAGCCGCTGCAGCAGCAAGTGGCAGCGGTAGAGGCGCGACTGCAAGCGGACCAGACACCACCTTCAGCTTGCAACGCCAGTGCCGGAGAGACGCTCGTCAGCAAGGTACCAAATATCAAAACTTGTTCCTTATGTATAACTTGTTTCTTATAACTTGTTTCCAGCTAAACAGGTGTCACGAAAACACGAGTATTATTTATCTAACAAATTAAAACATTCTCATATACCTGCAAAAGGTATAATACAAATTAATTTTCAACAAAAACTTGATCAGTGTTGTACCAGTTTTTATTACGTTTTATATGCAAAAAATACCAGAGGTTTTCATAGATTTTTATAACATAAATGTCTTTTTTTCAAAATCAAAATCAAGTTTCAAATATTCTTTAGGAAAATGTATAATTATTTATAACACTCAGTAACTAAATAAAAATAATACATACGGTTGTGCATTATTTTGAATTATTTTTATTTTGCAAAAAAGTTTATTTTTGCAATTGAGGTAAATTTAAAGAACGTTGTTGGGTTTCTCATATTTTCAAATATGCACGGCAGAGCGTGATTAACTTGTCAGTACAAATGTATATACAACAAGACACGCATGTTAAGATACTATGTACAATTATGCGGCACTCTTAGTAAATAGAAGGAAAAGCCTACTCATAATTACCTTATTGTACAAAAACAAACGCCATAACGCTTCTAGTATTTTTCGCGAAGTGCGGCCCCGTAAAAAGGGTAATAATAATTTTATTAAGATACATATATACATATATATATATATATATATGTATATATATGTATATATCTATATGTATATATGTATATATATGGATATATACCGTCGTCACCGTGGTGTGTTGGGTTGATCACAAGGCATACGGCCTTTGACTGCGAGGCACACCGCGGGGACCCAGGTTCGATTCCTGGCCGCTCGTCGAGCGGGGCTGGACTGGTGTTCTGGTTGGCTGTAAGATATTGCTCTCGTAGCACTAAGCCCGCCATATGTATCCATTAGATACATTAAAGTACAGAAATATATATATATATATATATATATATATATATATATATATATATACATATATATATATATATATAGTGAAAATGTAAGGACGCAACAAGAGTTTGGAACCTTTTTTGAAGAGTTTGAAACGAAGGAAAACAATGAGCTAAAACTGGGTGATGCGATCGACTTCTTACATATTTATTTAAACATGCAACACGTTTATGTCGCCAAAAAAGCAAGGCTAATCCATCGGCAAAGACCGTTGCCTTCTCGCGCCGTAATACAAAAAGTGAACGTGTTCGACAGATGAGCTCGATGTACGACGAGGCGTGGCGTCGCGGCGTGGCGCTCGAGATGGCCGTGAACGCGACGCGACGCGACCTCGCCGACGGATTGCGCGCCCTCGGGCGTCGCCCGATGCGCGCTCCGCTGTCCGGTTACCCGCATTCAGGTATTTCTACGTTATCGAGCTCTAGCATATTCTTTATGGCTTCATTCCAAAAACGAAACGAGTTGTTTTATAATATATTATGCCGACGCAGCATATTCCTACGCTTGAACATTTTATTATAGAGATGGAAATATTAAAACTAAAATAAATAAAAAAAATGTTCTTACTTTTAATTCAGCTTCTATGTGTATGTACACCAGTTGCCGGACACATTGTAAACTAAGAATATCCCTGTTCCAAATTTTCTTGCTTATATGTTTATTAATCATTGATTTTCAATCACCAAACTTAAGAATTAAGCTGTTCGTATTTGTTTGTGCCACTACTTCATAATCAATAACTCGTCAAATTATTTCTACGCGTTTCAAAATGAAAGTGCATTTTTGAATACATATTTTTTACTTTGAAATTCAGCGACCATCTTATATCTGTCACATTAAACTTTCTAAAAAAGGGCCAATTAAAATAAAAATTCAAAATAATATTAATATTACAAATAAATTTGGAATTAGAGAGGAATCCTTTATTTGATAATCAAAATAAATAAATTCCACTTTTATCTTTCGTTTGTGTACTTATTTACGACTACATATTTTCATATTTTATGAACGACCTGCCTGTTATCGGATACGCAATGCGACTACGCATTTATTAGCGATTTAAAAACTCTGACTCTCAATAGGTAGCGGCGCGGCAGATGTGGCGACGGCTCTAGAACGAGCATCAGCGGCGCTGAAACGCGTGGCTGCGCAAGCGCTGGATAGCAAGCTCGACCGCGTGGCGCTCATGCAGCAGCTCATCCTCGACTCCTGCCAACGGATACAGCTCGACGAGCCGCAGCTCGAGGCCGAAATCGCGCGCGTCCTCGAGCAGCTCGTCACCTTTGTTAACAAGTTAGTCGACGGAAGGCCGTTCGCAAATGCTCCTTTTATTTATGCTGCTTATAATGAGGGACGACATAATATACATATAATAATTTTATATTATGTCTTTTTATAATCGTCTGGGTATTGGACCTTACAAGTCTCGTTGTTGTCGGTCTATCAATAATATGGAATTATTTAGTAATTCTTTCTAGACTTTTCCGCATAAAAAAGAGATATGCGAATACTTTAAGATCATCACAAGTGTTGCAGGATCCAATTTGTTGAAAATTGGGATTGGTGACTAGAAATATCGATACAAAAGATTAAAAATCGGGACACGTTATCGTCTCTGTTGCGTTCGGATAGTCGTTTCGGGCGCTTTCGTGCATTCGACTCGATTTATATTATCTATTTTAATACTAGCCAAACTTTTAATTTTTATTTCTCCCGCACAAACATTTGCGGGGAACGTACGGGGACGTCCTGCGGCAAACGAAACATCCTCCGACACTGAATCATTGCAGATATTTTTTGTTTGTGTCGAAAGATAATCGAGAACAAAATGAATCCGAAAGTTAACACTTTGCCGGCAAACGGGATTTTTCAAAGGCAAACGCGCAAATCCAGTTAGTTTGCGTATTAATTAATAGCTTGATAATTTTCGAACGTTATTGATTTAGAACTATTTCACTTTGTAAATAAAAGATTGACTCGTTACTTATATGCAAATTTATTTGTTATTTTTGAGAAAATAAAAAAATTTCACAGGTAATTAATAATCATTTAATGAGTGATAAGATCCGAGTCTTTATCTAGAGCTACCTTACAATAACAACAAATATCTTAGAATCGTTTTAGGAATAGAAATTCAAAATACGGAAACTCACTTAAAAAACGCAATAAAGACACAACTTCTTTCAAAGTCGCACAATATACTATTTATCTTCTGTGGACAGCAGTGCATTAGTACACTGAGCAATATGCTGACGATACACAACTGTGATTATAGTCTCTCGCTCTGAACATTTGTTCTTTTCCGGTATAGTTTTTTCCGTCTGCGAATTGTTAAGAATATAGCTCAATATCGAAGTTCGCATACCGGCGTCTTTTTTTAAATTTTTGTTACATTGCGTCAGGTACAATTTTTCTTTTTGAAATCTGCCGACATCAACAATAAACGAAGAGACCTTCGTCATACCGAGGCCGGGCACCTAGGTACCCATGAAAAAATGGCGTTCACAATGGCACTAAAATACGCTGTACATCGCCTTTATAGTTTTTTTTATGAGTAGAGGTATAAAACGTTATAGAGAGAATAAAAAATAAAACGACATGCTAATTAAAAATATAATAGACATTTGACCAAACACTCACGACTTATAGATTCCGTGAGTAAAAAAATAGGCGACAAGTTATTATTTTATAACTTAGAATCTAGTACGCTGTGATTAAGCAACAAAATAAATAACGAGAATTATCTTTTGTCGCTTTCACACCTAAAGGTATGAGCGACGAAATTAAAATACCAGGCGGCACTGGCTGCGATATGAGCACGCTATGAGAAATAACGATTTATGTGAAGGGAGTCGAAGTGCGCCGGATATATTTTTGAATGAAATTTTAAAACAGTTATAGCCATACTTGAAAAGTATATCAAGTTATTACAGACTGTTTCGTTTTTGGGTTACAAGGGTGGACCTGTATAGTTTTATACTCGATTACATCACAAAATAAATAAAAATAATAAATGTCGTGGTCACTTTTTTGACCAAAGTCTGGACTTGCCATTAGTATAGAACTTTTTATCACATCACATATATTTTTATCAAGCATATCGTTAACAGAAATGTTCTTAACGTTCATAACTCTACCCTACGTCGCACGCCGCACCGCGCACGCGACACTAATCCGTACGCCGCCCCGTAGGACGCATACGGAGCAACAACTGACACAGCAGCTGATAAAGTCGCACGACTCGCGCGCGGCGCACGGCCTGGCGCGCGCCCTCGCCGCCTACAAGCGCCTCGCAGCGCGCCCTCCTGCCCCCGCCCGCGACCTGCGCGCCGTCACGGAACGCATTGAACTACTCACTTCCGCTACTCAGGTACATTAGTAACCGTTATATTTTCGACTTTATTGGAAATAGACGTATATCAGTTGGCACTGAGATAATGTAATACGTCTCCCGAACAACTAATACCCGATACCGTTAAGCTTAACTTAAATGCCATTAATTAAATTTAAATTCATCGCATGGAAAAATAAGCTTTGTTGCAAAAGAAAATTGTTGAGAAATATGAATCTTTACTAATCTTTCATTAGGTGCTCTTATTGCTTACTGTCAGTACAAAGATATTGCACAGCGTCTCCAGAGCATTGACTGACTGTGGTGTCAGCAATCAGAAGATATTGCAAAATGTTTCCAGACCACTCTAACAATAATTGGTCAACCGTTATTTTATACTTAAATGCCATTAATTAAATTTAATTTCCTTGCATCGAGAACTAAACTGTGTTTCCAATGGAAGTCATGGAAAAGTATAATCATAGGTAATTTGGTGTTGGTAATCATATTTAACAGGTGCACTCATTGTTTCTTTTCAGCAATGAGATATTGTAAAACGTCTCCAAAGCTTTGTCACAATATCTCTAGAGCAAGTAATCATTATATGATCAATCGTTACTTTGCACTTAATGTTATTAATTAAATTTCATTCCTCGACATAGAGAACTAAGCTTTGTTGCAAAGGTAAATCGTAGAAAATGTATAAATTTTTAACAATCGTCATTACGTGCCTATTAACTAACACCGTACATGAAATATTAATAATGTCAGACTTGACAAGCATTCTTTATTGCCTCAGGAACAATTTATAATAAGTGATAAAGGTATAATTTTTGATGAATTTTTGATAAATTAAAATTAAATATATATAATTATTTTACCTAAAACAAGCAATTGTAACTTACAGATACAATTACAGTTGTATGTGTTACAAATGTACATTTTCATTAATACTTAAATTTATTTTAATTAAACCACTCGTTTAGTTTTCCGCTAACATTTTCACATAATTTTGTTATTAAATTTACTAATTTATTTTAAATTTTTTCAATTGTAATACATACATATAAGACTATTTGTATTGGACAATCAAAATGGAAATAATACATCACTTTAATACACTGATACTATAATACAATACACTAATATACCAATAATACACTGAGAAATAAGCTGATGACCTTTTTATTTATTTAATAATTAGCTCTGCTTCCACTCTACAGCATTTGAAATTCTCGAAAAGGAATGAAAGGTGTCTTCATAAAAAAACTTGAGGTTTAAGAATCTCTTACTTCTTTATCTCTAATTCCTGAGTATTAGCAAATATTTTTCTTCGATTTGCTATATTTTCGTTGCTCAATTTCTAAAGTCATAGTGCAAATATTTATATATGTAAAACATCCTTAAGTAATAAGTTTTGAAATGGTGATTCAAATCAGTTCTTAACACATTTATATTTAAAGGCACATAAATATCAATAAACATCTTCACATACTGAAATCCTCAGAATGCTATATACTAAAAATTTAATTTAATTTATTTTCTCCAGCATTTGCTGCAACGCCATAAAGACCACCATGCCAGAACCAATGAGACTCAATTTCTCGCTAAAGAAATAAGACAAGAAGTTGAAAAGGCCATCGCAAACATACCATCAGTTATTAAAAACTCGTCAGATACCTGTCTGTTCAGCTTAAAGAATGAAGAGCTCAACCTTCTTGTAGAAAAATTAATTGATTTAACTGGACGTATAGACGCATCATTTATACAGTTGGAAAGGCGGATACATAACTACGATTCATACCATAACTTTGACAAGTCATCGAGTGAAAATGAACATGGTGATAGACATAAAAATTCAATAACAGATGCAGCAGATGAGCTGATAGACAAACTGAACAAAATAAACTACAATAACTCGACTGACGAAGATTATTTTTATTTAGACTTAAACGATGTAAACAATACTTTAGCAAGTAGATTTAAACTAGAAGACGATCCATTTTACGATGATGATGAGTTTGATTCACTCATTGAACCACATCAAGAAACAAAAATGACAACTGAGAAGCCTAAAAAAACAACTGCAGGACTACGCAGGAATCATAAAAGACATCTTCATAGGCATCCATATGACCGAGGCCCTCGACTCCACCAAGAGAACATCAGTATGAAAAGATCAAATGGCCAGTCGAAAAGTGGAAACGGATATGACAATAGAAGTAAGAAATAGTTTATTTAATCATAATTAGCTGTACTAAAATTGTGACAAATTTGTAATAAATTATTTTATACTAAATATAGTAATTATTATGCACATTTTGTTGAACCAAACAGTCTTTCGAAATTTAATTCGGAGTTGATGGTACAATATCGCCAATGTAGCCAAATATTGAATATATTTGACGTTAATCTTATGGAAATTCATTATTCACTACTAAATGAAACTACGTGATGTAGTATTATTTCTACTTTATTTAAATTCTTTACCATGACCTAGGTTTCGTTGTATGACAACATCTTCAGTAGTTTCATTTAGTTCTGTGGTAATTATTTTTAGTTATCAATATTTGAAAATTTTAAGTTCTTTTATTACTGGTTTAGCATCATATATCGGAATGTTATAAAAATGCCAAATTAAATGTCACACTCTCCATAGCAAATAAAATTACAACACTTACCAAATGTAATAAAAACTCATACACAATATCACAAATTATTTAACCCATTTCAAAAATTTCACCATTTATTCCTGAGTAATATAGGCTTCATTCATTTTCTTTTTTTTTTGCAGTTTCTCTTGTATATCTGTACTATTGCCATGTTAAATTCAAACACCTTTGATGGTGAGTATTGGTTGGCCTAAAACCAATAGGCTTATACAAAAATTATCATTTATTGATGAACGAAATTGGTATTTGTTACCTCATAAACTTCAAAGAGGCTGTTATTTACTGTATCTTCAGCAGCAGTGATTGTCTCTCCTTTTTTACGAAATTTTTAATAAAGAAAGGTAACAGTTATCTTTTTTACGAACCTGTATAGTTACAGTGTATCCAGCAGTACCCAGTGCTTCATGTTGTTTGCTAAGACAAACCTGCACAAAATAACTTTCTACTCTGGTAATGCCGTTTAACACTGTCAGTAATTTATCATCATATTTCAATAAACTCCAATTCCTATCTACTTTCTTCAAACCCTGAATGATCACTAATATGAAACATTAACATGAATAACAGCTTTTTGAGATTACATGTCAATATGACACTGTCGACTTATGAAGACTCCACTATCTCTCACTATTGTGTGATTTTGAATTTGAGCCTTATGTGTCGGAGCAGTAACTAAAGTTGCAATATTGCGCAAACTGTAGTTACTACTGCAAAGATGACTATTGTTAATTTAGATGCTACTATAGGTTAACTTTTAGTTTGAAGATTGCATTTTTGAATACTAAAGTAATTTAGAACTGACAGTATTTCTAGATCAAAAAAGATTCAAATGTGCCAGAACTAAAGGTGTAAAATTTATACAAATATTCATAATATGAATATGGAATAGCATTAAAATTACCACATTTTAATTTTTTGTTAATGAATAAAAAAAGATTATAATAAATCATGTTTGTAATGTGATGTTTCTAGGTACATAATGCTCTTATGAATTATACGCCCTTGTTGAGAGCCTCCTTCAATTTATTATTATTATTACTGCTTAATTTTCAAGCACAAGATTCGTGACTCTTTGAAACATGTTGCTCCACTTCACTACTCTAGTTTTTGGAATTACAGCTCTCAAAAGTATCATAAATGACCTCCGCTTTCCAATGTTATCCCGAGAATTTACCAACTACAAGAACATGGAGTTTATCAAAATTTCAGTCTTGCAACTTTCCATAGCTGAAAAAGTTGTAAGCTACTAAAAACAGAACTATATAGATTGAGTTGAACAGTTGCAGATTCACCATGTAGATAGATACACCTTTTATATTGTCTAATGAAGCTATATGAAAAACTAAATTGGACAATGCTTAGAGAGTTGTAATTATGCCAATTATTGTGAACTGTAACCTAGCAGTTCACAATAATCAGGTAAACAAATTTAATTTAAACGTCAATTTTATTTAAACATCACCAAAAGTACCATTAACATTTTGAATGATGTTATGGGATCAAGAAAATATAACTAACAATGTGAAATTAAAGTGTTACTTTGTTCCTTTTTTCCATTTTTTAATGAATTTTTGATTCTTCGTAATTTTTAGTAGTTCCCTTAGATTTAGATTGAGACCAACTTTTGTCCAGTGACAGGGTAGACTGAAAATAACTATTTGCAAAGGTATAAACATGCACTAGCAAGCCATTAACGAGAAGTTTCACTAGCAGCATATAAAATATCTATAAAAGGTAAATACTGCAGTGTGATGAAGGGATAGTGAACTCGATTCGAAAATGGGGGGCCCGTGTCCAAATGTTACTGCCATATTTTTTCTTATTATATTTTTAATTGATACAAATTAAAAATATGATATATTTACAAAATTTTAAGTAAAAAAAGTTTTTATATCTTTGTCTTTTGTTTTTTACATCACTATTTATGTCTTAAATAGATGTCTAGGCCTTCCAGATGATTTTAAAATACTTTAACCCTGTGACGTTTACTTTTGTATAAAAGTATGTTTAATCATAATCACCAACATTCAGTAATAGAATTCAACATGTTTGTTATGATGCAAAATTATCCAATAAGAGAGGACTACTTATAAACGTAAATGAAGTGTGCTTCCTAATGGATTATTGTAAAACATTTTATCCTTATAAAAAACATCATTTAATTATTTTTTGTCAAAAGAACATTTTATAAGTTTCTACAAAAATTATCATTGTTTTTCATGTACATTTTCGAAATAAAATAACTAGAATATGTCAATTTGCCATATATTTTATCAAATATATACGTGTATATATATATATATATATATATATATATATATATATACGTATACGTATACAATACATATACGTAAACGTGTACATATACGTATACATATACGGATACGTATACGTATACATATATGTATACATATACGTGTGTATATATATATATATATATATATATATATATATATATATATATATATATATAATAGTCTCAGTGGTACTACTGACATTTAGCTGCCGACATGTGTACAATTTGGGTTGCAAAATAGACGAGACCTAAATGTATAATAAAGTTTAAAAAAATCACTTTTTCCTTTTCTAATTAGTAGATAAAAGTAAAGAAAAAGGTAGACAATAATTTTGAAATCCATTAAAATGACTTTTATTTTTAATTAATGTTATATATGGTGTAACAACACAAAGGATAAAATTTATTTAAGACAAGAGGCAATTCAGTTGGTGTGTTATTAATTTACATTTTTGCTAATATTTTAATCGAAGGCAGCGCTTTAAGTGCTGCAAGTAATATAAATTGCAATTTACAACACATGTTTGCATATACAGTAAAGACCGTTTACAACAACACAGTTTAGAACAACATATTGGTTGTAATGACCAAAATCTTAAGTCCCAGCTAAATGCTATATTAATGCCTTATATAGTACACTGGTTATTAGGATATTGCTTACAAGGACATACCACATTAAGTGACCACATTAACCTCATATTTTCATAAAATTATTTCCCTTAGAAGGACAGACTGCCTTAAGTAGGTACCAATATTCACATCAGGCAATATACAATAGTGAACAGACATTATGATAGCAAAAATAAACAAAAGCGTGTTGAGTTGAGTGTTGAGTTTACGGTATATTCTAATTCTAAGAAAAAAAACACATGTGCACCATAGTGGAGAGTCAGCTTTCTCAGTTGATTGCTAATCAATACATTTATTTTGATGTATTGCTTATGCAACTTATTACCACTAAACATGTCACAAAGGAAAAGAGTTTAATACAGAAAAAAGAGAGCGGAACAATAAATAATTCAATCATTTTGAAAGAGAAAATTATAACACTATGTGACAGCAATTTATTGAAAATGAAGCTTGCAAGAATAACTAAGCTTATGAACATTAAAGAAGCTTTGTTAAAGTGGTTTAAATATCAAAGGTATTGTCCTATGTGCCATTAAGTGGACCAATTCTTCAACAATGATTTTGCTTGATGCTTAGATGAAGATTTTGTTTCCTCTTCTAGTTAAATTCAATGCTTTCAGGCTCGGTACAGTATTGTCAGCGGAAAAATGAGTAGAGAAGCTGAAGAGTCTTGAAGATGGTTATCGCAGAAGTAACTTATGTTATGCGAAGGTTATGCACCAGATGATATATTTAATGCAGACGAAGCAGCACTTTTTATAATATCTATGACACCAGACGGAACATTAAAGTTTAAAGGAGAGCAATGCTTTGATACAGGAAAATGTCTAAAATGAGACGAACAATTATGGTTACAGCAAATATGATAGGATACATTAAAAAAAAATTTTAGTCGCCAAATCTAAGAACCTAATGTGCTTCAAAAACATACGCTCACTAATGGTAAGGTATGAAAACAATGCAAAATCATGGATGTCATCGGGGATTTGCAAAACTGGGACACTAAATTAACAGCGAAAAATAAAAAAATTCTACTTCTGGTTGATGATTGCCTTGCTCATCCACTTGTCACTAATTTAAAACTTGTGTTTTTACCACCAAACGTTACATCTGTGCTGCAACCCATTGACCAAGGTATTATAAAATGTTGAATATCTAAATATAGAACACTGCAAGTGTTAAAATTTATACAAAACCTTGATAGCAATGACCATAAAAGTTTTACTGTTCTCGATGCCATCTTGATGATATCAGAAGTATGGGAAAAAGTTTCACAAAATACTGTGGCTAACTGATTTACACTAGGGGTCGCAATATTGGCCCTTTTTCTTAATATCGGTATTTTCGACATTGAAAATTTCAGAATTCCGGAATTCAATATTTTCGATACTAGAAATCAGAGGAGTCATAAAGCATGAAAAATGGGAAATAGAGTCTCAAAATTAAATAAAAGAGATTGTTAATTTAATTTTTAATAAGTTTTATTATTTTTAAATCACTACCTCAGTCGTACAAATTCGTAATTAATACGTAAGGTATAATCATTCGTAAACTTTCATTAAATTAAATAAACTTTTTCACAGTTTACACTTAAAGCAAATAAACTAAAGATAATCATTAATCATGTAACCGAATATTTTACATTGAAATATCAAATAAGTAAATTTTAATTCACTGTTAATGTAACATAAATTTGTGACCCATGCCTATTATATTATGTAAATTTAGTTAAAATTGATTAAAAAATTTGAAAAAGAAATTAATCAGAATAATATTATAAATATATTCTTTAAGAACTAAGTGGTTTATGACAAATAAAATATATAATTATGCATGACTATGATTATACCTAATAATAAACCAACAAAAACTCTGTTTCAATAACAAATTAACAAAAACTAAGCAAAGCCATTTAATAACAATAATAGATAGTATTAACTGGAAATGACATTAATTGGCAAATATAGAAAAATATTTTTGTCTTGCATGGTTATCCTGGCACTACAAAATAAACAAAAACCCTATTTAAAAACAAATGAACAAATCTAAACAAACTCTTCTATAGTCCATTCAAATTGAAGATGGAATGTTTGTAAACAATCACTTTTGACAGTTCAGATATTGCAAACCTTTTTTTTACAAGTAATTTAATGTGGATTTATTTGTGATTAAAAAAAATTTTTTTATTAGTGTACACATTTACACTGTATACATACGTAACTTATATTATATAGGTTATATTTTATATGTAAGAGAAATTTAGATAAGTAAGATGCGTTTCGAATAATTTATAAATATTACTGTTACTTAAAAAATATATAATAATACCAACAAAATTCCTCTCATACTTAACCCAGGCTTGAGACTGACAGTCTTAAAGGCTGGCGTATTTAAAAAGTTGTTGGTAGCCAAATCTCTACTAGTAATTCACCCTTGGCAAACCTTCATCAACTATCTGGCTATCTAATAAATAATATTCTATCATACTAACAAATAATACTTTATTTTCTAAGTATATTAGTAATAGTAGTTTAACGAAATGAAATTATTGCAAAATAAAACAGTATTAAGTAATACTATATTTTCAAGAAATGACTAAAACAACTTTTAAAAACATAAAATACACTGATGTGAAAAATAAACCAAATACGTTAAGATTCTAAAGAAAAAATACAACAATTACATCACAGAACTCAAAATATATATTATAAATACACAAAGTACACTAATATTCCACATTACTATATAGAAATACACTAATATTTCATAGAAAAATTACACTATAGTGTTACAATCAAATCAGAATGAACTTAATACACAAAATACATATTTATATTTTAAAAAACCACAAATACTTTATTATTTCACAGAAAACAATTAACCACAGTGCACATGAACGTGAATCATCACAATGAACTTAAAACGTGAAATCACTAAAATATTTAATATAAATACACTACATACATCATAACAATTACAGATTATCATACTTATATCACAGAAATATCAGATTCTGCGCTTTTTCTATTGCGTTTCTGGTATTAGAATTTCAATTTCTTTAAAATATTGTAGAACGTCGTCCTTTTGAAATTAGGTAAGGCCTCATCGTTGTTCACCTCCATAAGAACCTAGTCGATCGTAAGTAGTTCATTTTTAAAATAAAAAGTATGGACTTTACGTCTAATCGCGCTCAGCTCTAGATCATCCAATTTTTCAAATTTTGTCAATCTTGGTGGGTGCGGCAAAGGCGAGCGGATGCGTCCTTCTTCTATATTCCCGAACTGTATTGTACACTGTGTTTAGACCAACACCGGTAATTTCAGCCATTTGCTTTGCTACGTATTTTTTGTGAATGTGTTTTTCCTTGGGCGTAATCTTTTGTACGTATTTATATACGTTTATTAAAGTGATTTTTTCTTTCGAGCTTAAAGCATTCTTCTTAGAGCATTTCTTCATGGGCGATGAAAATGTGAGAATCCCGCCTCTAGTACCTAGTACATCTGTCATTTTATTTACACAATAAAAAGACACTAACAATAACACATATTATTATATAACAAACAGAACTTAACCTATGAAACAAACAATAATATAATAAACTTAATGTAATACAAAGTAATGATAACAATTTACAAAACGCCAAAAAATCTCCTGAATCTATAAGCAATTTGATATAAGAATTGTGATAATATAAATAATGAGTATTGCAAATAATTATACTAGTTGTGCGCTCGGATTAATTCAAATTTATTTAGTTCTATGTATATTTCTATATGGCTTCTTCAATACCATTATGAAGTTTGGTGTTTGTGGAACAGTTGGGCGAAAAAATAAAATCAATTATTTTTTTTTCACAAATTGTCCCGCAAAATTCCTAAGCAAAAACCAGGTATTTTTATTTGATATGAAGCAGGTATCTTTATCTGATAAACTGAGGATTTTATGAAATTCCAACGAAAGTACGGTTTTAAAATAGTAGGGTAATTCAATTCAATTGAAAAATTTCACTGTTTTTACTCCAGTTGTCGTAGGTAAATCTAGTGAGCGGCTGCTACCCGAACATGTACTTTGCCGTATACGTTGTGGTATTGAAAATATTTAAAAAGCATTTTTATCTTCAAAATTTTAATTTTCTTCAGATTTTTTAGTATATTGATATTTGATGTTGTAGTGTTAATATTTATAAAATTTATTATGCTTTTACTATTTTTTCGTTGAATACAATAACCCATTGATAACATAACCTCAAATCGAATAACAAATTCATAAATGGCGCTAAATTTAGATTCCAGATTAAACTTTCCAGATTATGCTTACATGATAATAATAAAAATGACAGAGTTATTGAAGAGATTTCAATGATACTTGAGGATCCTACGTCTGAACGGGTTCAAGAAGAAATTACTACGAAACTGAAAAAATAAAAGATTAGCTGCTATGAATTGTTTGTAAATTATGGCCGCATATAAATTGCACTCCATTCAACAATTATTGTAATTCTTGTGGCAAGAAAATGAAAAAACAAGAAACGTAAAAGAAAAACTTGTACGAAAAATAAGCAAAAAGTAACTGAAAAGGCAAAGGGAGAGGAAAATGAGTCGGAAATTAAATGGCCATCTTATCCTTAAATGGGCGGCCAATTCTAACAGATTTTAACATTAAAGCTTTTAAAAAAAACATTAACTTAAATTGCATATATAATTTGTAGACTACATTGAAAAATAGCTTAGTACCAACATTTATTTGAAAAGAAAATAACATGTCACAATGTTTGTTTAATTATCTATACGCCAAATATACCATAACTATATCTGCGTATAAGGTAATCAAATCTAGAAATATAGCAGCGTAAGCTGACATATTGTAGCTATCTCACTCTAACGCCTTATAAAATTAGTGAATAGCATATATGGTCTAGATTTTTTTAGTGTCGAGATTTTGATTATTTTCACAAATTGTTTGAAAAGCCTGACTATTTCGCAAAAAAAGTGGAGGGTTACCAATTTTTCCATGTAAAATTTTAGAATTCGTATTAATAAAATAATGGTATAATACTTGTATTTATAACATTTTTTATAGTGAGACTTTCTGAAATTAATATTTTGATTATGTATATACTTTAATAATACTCCGGGAATAATGCAATGAATTTTATAAATAGTTGTCAGCTGATCGAATATTATATTTGTGCCAACCATATTTTAACTGTGAAATTCGATTGTTTACAAACATTCCATCTTCAATTTGAATGGACTATAATAACAAAATTATAACTATTTAAAAATAAACAACTTTGAGATCAAAATAAACAAACTACTTATCACCTTCACAGGATCACATTTTTTATAAATTCTGACTTAAGCAAGAATTAGTTATAAGTGAATTTAAGTTTTAAAGCTAATTAACTTTTAACTAAATAAGACGGAATTAAATTATCAGTCTTTCCGATTACAATCATGCCACTTGTTTAAATAATGCAATCGTAGAAATGACAATGTATACATGGTTTTGTCACCTAATCTGGATCTTAAGTGATTACAAATGTAACCTGCGGAAGAGAAAACTCTCTCCGACTTCACGCTGGTTGGTGGAATAGTAAGCAAGTTATTGTAGGCTTTTTGAAGATACTTTTGCTCTAGTACCGCCATTTTCATATAAAGCCATTTCTATTTTAATTAAAGTATTTTCGTCTTCCGTTGCACTTGTATCATCTTGCTGGAAGCTTATATCTTTTTTAATCGCAAACTCTAATTGTTTCTTCATTGAATATTCAGTTTGTGGCTGCAAATCTGGATCATCAATATCCTTTTTCATTTCGTGCGGTGAAGAGGCATTCACAATTGTAATTGTATTATTCAGTTGATACAGATTTACATGCTGCCTAATCTCGTCTGGGTTTTGGTCGTATTAAGATGTCATTATCTATTATGAAAACTCTTCTGCTGTTGCCTCCACTATCTCTCACTTACTATGTGAAACTGCGAGTTTTAATTGAATTTGATAATTTAGGCAGGTTATATCCACATTGAGCCATGATTCGCCTTTGGTCAGCAGAATTTTCAAAGACACGGAATGGCATTCCATCTAAAGAGGTTAATCGGGAAAGGGTCTCTTCTAAGCTATTAGAACTGGAAAAATAATCTGTTAACTTTCGTTTTTTAACGGAAGCAGGAACCTCGTCGAGATCTGAAGCCCTGGAAGTTGAAGCGGACGATGTCGATGGTGATGGTGATGCTACTGCTGGTAAATTAATAGAATGGGAAGATCTTAGATGTGTATGGAGTCCCGTAGTCGTCCCACCCGTTGTTTTTAAAATCTTGTCGCAGTGTTTACATTTTACCCTCTGGCTGTCTGTGGCAGAATAAGATACCAAACCAACGATTTAGTTTCACTCAATTTTGGATGATGAATGTAAAGGTTTAATATAAGAATGAATTATAATTTTGAATGTGGTACCTAGCCTATAAAATTATAGATAAGATGTCCATAAATTCATGTACCTAATTTTTAATTTTAAAGTTTTTAACTTGAGCAAGTAGGAACGATTGCGATATTATCAGTAAAACTTATTGAACATCAATAAAGAATTAGAAAAACAATTTTGGAAGGTTGGTAGGTCTGTCTTATAACAGGTACCTAAATCAAGAAGGCATGTCTATCATAAAATAAATAAAAAAATAGTACAAGTTCCAAACTTGTACTATTTTTTCGATATCATATATTTTATCGATATAAATACTGGTAAAATAGAGTGAAATATTAATATAAAATAATTTATGAAGTAGGTATATAAGTACTTACTTGCCATCCACACATATATTTACTAGTTGTTTTGTTTACTCTCCTACATTTAAATTAAATTACAAAGCACGATACAATAATCAATGGATACAATTGTTTCCACTCTTTACAAGACAAGACTAGTATTGCTGAACTAGCGCTGGAACCGTCTGACAAATTTCCAGTCGCTCTCGCGTCGCCTGACCCGTAGACGACCAATTAGCAACGAATACTCGCAACATTACCATATTTGGTGCGCTAGAAGCACTCAACGCAATACCACATGTCTTATTATTGTTTATTGTTCTTAATACTGTGACAATAGCACGCCTCGTGTGATTAGATACTTTACGATTAGATTAATTTGTAATGATTATTTGATGCAATGTTGAAAATATCGAAAATGCCTGTTTTTACAAATCTAATATTGATATATTACGGCACAATTTTTTTTCCGATATTCTGATATTTTTGATATTCAATATTCCGATATTCAAATCCAAGTTTGTATGTGACAACATCGCTAAAAAGCCCAATTTGTGCTATTCCCACTTGCTAAAATATCACTGGACTGCAAAAGAAACAAATGGGGATTATTTTTCATACATAAATTCTATTGAATATATTTGGAGTTAATTTTGTACAAATTCATTATTCACAATTAAATGAAACTACGTGATGTAGTATTATTTCTACTTTCTTTAAGTTCTTTACCACAACCTAGGTTTCGTTGTAATACATCTTCAAGTGGGCTATTAGCAAAGATTAACTCTTGCGAACATCCAACACATTTATATGTTTCAAAAATTATATGTTTCATTTATAGGTTTTCCCACTGCTTATGTTAATGAGTTTATTGTAGGGGAGCGGTGTAGGTTTTATTATGTTTCCGGGAGTTATACAATCTACAAGTATTTTAGTGAGGGTAATAAATTCAATTGATGTTATTCTATGAGGTTATACAATGCAAATGTTCCGGTGTGTAATAAAATTAAATGAAAGTTATTCTCAGTAATATATTTATATAATAGCAAGGGTATCTGAAAGTTAGAACAAGCTTATACCACTAATTCAACATATATCCCGTTTTCTTCATTCATTTATTTATTTTAATTTCTTTTTTTCCTTTTTTTTTTTTTATTTATTATATTATTATATATATATTTATATTTAGTTGTGTAGTTGGGCTGAAACAATTTGAAGAGTACTGTAGTACAAATGTGGTCTACCTATATTATGTCTAGAAGATATTAAGTATGGGTGATGATATTATATTTAGTTGTTCATTTAATATATTAACCTTGGTCTCTATTTTGTCTGTTTATTTCTAATGTTTCTACGATATTAAGTTTATTGCCTTTTCTTTTTATTTGTAATACATAGGGGGCATTATCAGTATGAGGATGATGGTTATTTTCGATGAGGTGTTTAGCAAAGTGAGATGTGTCTGGTTTGTTATTTCGCCAGCTGGCAATGTGTTCTTTATATCTTGTGGTAAAATCTCTTCCTGTTTGACCTATGTATACACTATTACAGTCGTTACATTTAAGTTTATAGATACCACTCTTTTTATGTTTATCTATTATCTATTCCATACATAGGTAATGCATCACTCAAATTAGGAAAACTCCTAACAATCAAACTATAAATAATACAACATGCGCTTATAGTACTTTAAATAACTTGGGTAAAACCCTTATTAATAATAAAGAAAATGACCTTGTTCTAACTTTCAGATACCCTTGCAATTATATAAATATATTACTGAGACTAACTTCCATTTAATTTTATTAACACACCGGAACATTTGCATTGTATAACCTCACAAAATAACATCAATTGAATTTATGACCCTCACTAAAATACTTGTAGATTGTATAATTCTCGGAAACAATAAAACTACACCGCTCCCCTACAATAAACTCATTAACGTAAGCAGTGGGAAAACCCACACAAACCCGGCTTCCGCCATTGTTTTTGAAACATATAAATGCTGTTGGATGTTCGTAAGAGTTAATCTTTGCTTACAGCCCACCTGAAGATGTTATAACACAACGAAACCTAGGTTGTGGTAAAGAAATTAAAGAAAGTAGAAATAATACTACATCACGTAGTTTCATTTAATTGTGAATAAATTCTATTACTTAATTTAATATTCTATTAACTTTGCAATTTTAAAGTATCAAAGTAAAAAGTATGTTTGTTGACAGAAGCACACCATTTTCGTCGATGTTGTCACCTATTGAAAATGTTTCTACCCAAATTAAAACGTCTTAATTGTTTGATGCTAAAAATGTAAGATTTGATTTGTTAAAAAAATCAGGATTTCGGAGGTGTTGTTAGAAAATTTGGTGTAACATTGGAAATATCCATCTTCATATTTAATTTTAGAATGTTTTACCTTTCTATAGTGTTTATAATCATTGTATGTAGGATTACGGAGATGCATAAAAGAAACAAACGTATAATTCAATTATTTTTGCCGTCTTTTTTAAGTTCTTGAAAATGTGACGTGATATTATTTAAAACAAGTAGAAGTATTATCAACACATTCAACGCTAATTTATATTACTAATTTTTGTCTTCCCATTTTGAATTTCTTTAGTATAGGATTATTTTCAAATCGTTGTTGCAGCTTTTTATAGCCCTTCAATACATTAAGACAATAAGCTAATTGTTTTCAATTTATATTCACATAAAAAATATATACCAATGTACAAATAAACATTCTATATAACTTCAGTTCATATGCCAGTTGAGCATTTAGTACATACCGCTACTATATTATGCTTAAAATTACACATGTTATATACAGTCAAAATCAGATATAATGACATCGAATGTATCACTTATATTTAGTCGTAAAAGCCGATTGTCAAAACAGCCAGTGATATTTTTTTAGATACAAATATGCCTACATATTAGTACATAGATACTGATAGATATTTATTTCGTAGTAAATGAAATGATACAAATTTTATCAACCCTTTTTTTTACATAAAACGTAATATATAATATAGTACTTCATATAAATAAGCAAAGTAATGCACCACATAAATCTATGCAAATGTGTATCATACTGCCGCAAGCAGATATATTTACATGCGTACCATTTCCCAAAGTTGGTGGGTAAATTTGTACTGCTGGTAAAACTGTGCACATAGGGTGGGGCTCTAGTAGAAGGAGCGCAGTGGAGGGAAAAAAGATTTTTGGCTTCAGGCAGCCGCAAAGAGATTTGTGAGTATGCACCTTTTGGATTACTCCATATTCTAAGCATGTAGGATTTAAACACCTCTTAACAATATCCTCAAATGTAGACAATGATGAAGGAAACATTTCTTTGCCTCAATTAGCTCAAAATCTTCGACCAATTTTATCAACTACTAAAGTAGAGGAGTTTATTGATGTGGATAACTCTATTGCTATCTGTCTATCAGCTACTGAAGATGATATTGTACTTGAAGTTCAAAAGGAAATTGTCGAATAAGAAGAAGCTGCAGAACGATTCACAATATCGTCTTTGAACGAAGGCCATAAATGTTCACAAAAAGTTATATTTTTAACAAACAGTTTTACATACACAGTAATTATGACGAGATTCTAGTTAAAATGCAATGAGAACTACAAATTTAATATGCACAGCAGAAGTGTTCAAAAGAAATCAAAATCATAGATTTTGTGAAAAAAGACAATGCTATCGTAGATACATTATTATGTATGTACATATTACCTTTTCATCATTATGTCTTATTTAACTTTATATTCACAAAACAATTAAATACATATCAAAAGTATAAATTATTGATAAGTGGAAAAACAATATTATTGGAATAATGTAAATAATAATTGTTTATTGTATAAATACTATATTCAAAAATTAAAACTGACTTACTGTTTGTATTATATCACCGAGAAAGCATAGACCTAGCAAAGATTTGATTTTGGGGAGGTTGGTGAAATAAAATAAGCACACATAAAACACATACATAGAAGTATAACAAGAGTATTCAAATAAAAATATGTAAAGTAAAACATTTTTTTACAAAATGATCGTAGAAATATTTATAATCTTCTGTTTATTTCTGAGAAGATGTATAATTTGACGTAATACATAGCAGTGAATATTCATTCAAAACCATTCAACCTACTCTCCCCTCGAATAAAAAATGTCATCTGTGGAATGGCAGTAGAAACAGGTATTGGAGCCAGAACTGTAGCAATGTATAACTTTGCAACGGATTGATTTAGTATCAAAAAATTTTACATCAATGTCCAAGAATTAACATTAATATCTAAGTTTAGTTATAATATCCAAAGAAAACTTTGGAGAAATTCGCTGTTCACTGTTTTCCATATCTCAAGTTCTACTTTAACCACATATGAATTTCTTTGAGGAAGAAATGCTTAGTACATTGTTTCTCAACCTATTTAGTACCGCAACCCAATAAAAACCCAAAAAGTTTAGTAAAAATCCTTGCGAACCCTCTCACTATGATTTCATTTTTATCAAAGTTTTACATTACTAATGTGAGAGCGAATATTCACTCGCCACAAGCACTGTTACTGGTAATTTTGTAGATCAGTTCCATACTGACATCAGAGGGTTGTTGAGAAGAAAAATTCTAACAAGGCTTTTTGAATTGTAAAACGAACTGAAAATCTTTTTTACAGACAAAAATAGCTCATTTGCAGAGTTTTTACATGACAAAGGTTCCTTATTAATGTTAGCTTACTTAAGTGACATATTTTTTCATCATTTGAATACAATTCAGCAACGTTGTAACAAAAACATTTTATTAATGACAAAACCAACGTCTTCATCAAGAAGCATAGTATTTAGATTGTACGCTTTCACACAGCCTGGTGAAGAAGAATTTGAACTGAACATTCTTAAGTCGGAAGTTAAAGTCACAATTAAGCGTCGGAAAAATGAAAAAGCCTTTGATAAAGATGCGATTCCTATAGAAACCGTAACTGTCTTCAACACCATATGCAACAGAATATGGCAGACAGGAACGTGGCCAAAAGAATGGGTTCATACTATATATAAAAAGGACTTAACCAAGAAGTGAAACAACTACCGACTTTTTGCCCTTATCTCACACGCAAGCAAAATCATGTTGCACGTCTTGAATGAATGAGTGAAGACTTACTTTTCTAGGGAAATCGCTACAAAACAGGCTGGTTTCATCAGAGGGAAGGGTACTCATTCTTATAGTTCACAGATCATCGAGAAGGCTCAACAGTTCAATAAACTAACCTATATCTGGTTTGTTGACTTCTCCAAGACTTTTGATTCAGTGAAATGGCCAAACTATGGAGAACACTACTTGAAATGGGAATGCCAAAACATCTCATACATCTTCTGAAACAACTTTATAAATAAGAAATAGCATGAGTACGGATAGATGACAACTTAGCAGACAATTTTCATCATAGTACTGGCGTTCGTCAAAGGTGTATAATATCTCCACTACTGTTCAATGTTTACACCAAGCTCATAATGAGAACTAGGCGATAATGAGTACTAGACTAAGCTCATAATGAGTACTAGACGGCGTTGGCATGGGTGTCTACAAAATATTGACCTTGTGCCACACAGATAACACCAACTTGTTTGCTTCTAATGCACACCACATGTGTAACTTACTTCTCTAAATGGAGCATATAAGCCTCAAATTTGGTTTAAAAATCAATTGCAGCAAAACAAAAATGATGATAGTTGACCATGCCAACAACAACTCGCCCGAAGACACTCAAATAGCGAATTGCGAAGTAGTTCAGTCATATGTATGTCTTGGAGCATTGATCTCTAACAATGGCGGATGCATGGATGAGGTGAGAAGAAGTATGGTGATGACAAAATATACTATGGGCAAATTGAAAAAAATATGGAGGGACCGAAACATTAGCAAGGCCACTAAGACGGGACTCGTTCGAACTTAGGTGTTCCCCATATTTCTCTACGCCACAGAGACGTGGATGCTACGAATACTTGAGAAGAACAAAATAGACGATCTGAAAATGTGTTGCTGGAGAAAAATGCTTAGGATATCATGGATTGAGTTCCGAACGAATGTCTCTATACTTTAAGAATCTGGCATTAAGCAACATCTATCAACACTTGTTCTTGATAGTTGCTCCATAGAGCGCATTATTGTACAGGGAAGAGTAGAAGGCACTAGACCATGTGGGAGGTCGTCGATGCGGTGGATAGACCAGATCAAGTCTGCTGTAGGCGGTCTCCTGTTTCGAGTGCAACAGGGCGACGACAAATAGGGAGAGATGGAGAGGCATAGTGAGGTGAGAAACAAAGGCCACTCATGACAATACTACATGCTGACCAAGACCGCTCCACGATGTTTTTTCTTATGACAATGAGGTTTTTTCCAAAAAATGGGTTCTGAGTCTATGAAAATGTTGTTGCAGCTGTCAAATTACTTGTTGAGACTACCAACCAACTAATTGAAATATCTGTCAACAATACTCTGCAAAGATATACTAGATAACTTTGGGCTTGCACGATATTGTGAAGTGTGTATCTTTAGCAAATATTTTAGGAATAATAATGCATATATAAAAAAAACTTTTAAATGAAAAACAAAGTCGACCATCAATATTAAGAATTAGTGATTAATTATTTCAAACAATAATTGTTTGTACGACAAGTATTGTTTGTAATAGGCTACTAGTTTATTTTATTATGTTCTCTTTTTCTGGTAATATTCCATTTTGCAATACTTGATTACAATTTATTTAATAAAAAAATGCTTCGTATATTGCTGTTATTTTTTGCACTGATTGACGACCCTCTTTTATACCTAAACTCGCTTTATAGCTGAATGCGACCTTCCCTTTATAACGGGTCGCTACCCCCAGGTTGAGTAACGATGGAGTAGTATCCATTTATTAGTAACAGAACTTGCAACAAAATTGAATGGTAACAGACGAGATAGTACCAATACCATTTACAATGTGTTGCAAACCTTTCAGTTCTTGTGTTCTAGAAATGGAATGAATACTCCCCAACAATGCATAGTATGTACAGTACCGTTTTCTACAGGCAATATCTTTAGTTCGACATAGAAATTTATAAATTCATCATCTGTTTTGTAATTCAAATCCTGCAAGGTATTAAGAGCATTGCTAATGCTTCGCAGGATTTGAATTACAAAAGAGATGACTCCACGTTACCCAAAAATAGTAGTATTAGTAGCTTGCAGCAGTTTTGATAACGACAGTGATGCTCATCACTTTTGGAAGAACTATTAACAACATCAGAAAATTCAAAGTATAAAATGCTTAGACAATATGTTTCCTTACTATGGCTAGACCGGAGTTCTTTGAAAACACAATAACTGAATTAATTTACTTGCATAAGGCTTTAATATACTTATACACGCCCATATTATTTTTAGCAAATAGATTTTTTTAATGGCCAACAAATAACAGTTGGAAGTTTTATTTCCTAATATGACAGTGCCTAGAGCAGAATCTTGACAGATTTTTGTTTAAGAAATTATTTTATGGTAAATTTGTTTTTTTCTTCATTTTCGACACTATGCCAAACAGTTGTTTTATCAAATAGTTTCACTTGACAGTATATTACACAGAACAGAAAAGAATATAAGACAATCACTTTCCATAATTTTTGAAAAGCAAATCAATTCAATGAAAATCATTTTTCATATATAAATGAGAACCACAATGGTTCTAATTAGTTGAAATTTTACTTCAATCTAAACTACACCACTCCAAGAGATATTTAAGAACACTGATTTGTAGAGATTTCATGAATTTTCCCAATTTCAATATTTGACATAATTTCCAGTTTCTAATTTATGCCAAAACTGAAATAAGGAAACCAATTTATGAAAGTTTAAATTAAAAAGAATAAAATCTAAAATCCGTGTGACATACATTAATATATACATACATTAATAAACACATATATTAATATAACCAAGAAAAATCATAAATTGGAAAGCACTCGATGCAGCCTTCAAGGGTATATGGCTTACATAGCAACTATTATCTAATCTGAGGAATAAACCACTAAAACTCTACTCTTGTTATTTGGTATTTCTGCAGGAGGACATAAACCACTAAAACTTCCTTCTGACTCCACCCATGTATTTATCCTTATTGCTATTAATATCGGGATCTGTATCAATCATACATTGATCCAGGTGAAAATTAACGAAAAAACAATAAAAATGTAAATGAAATAAAATCAAGCACATTTTAAAAAACAACGTCCTTCCTTATTAACAATTTAAGTTTATAAAAATATGTCATTTATGCTTCGCATAGCAACGGTATTGAATCATCAGTGAAAATTAAGGAATGATTAACTGAGGCAATGTTAAAGTATGTATTTTAATTGCATTCTCTTGAAGCACTATCCCTTTAGGTTTTTTTAGAAAGCAGCAATGTTTTGAATTTTTGTAACAATAACCTTTATCTTTTCATAGAAATAAAACTTTCAAATGTGTAGGTACACAACTAGTTATATTAACTAACAATATTTTGGAATTAATTACTAAATTAGAAAAATATTATTCATATTTAGGTGATGCATATTCATTCATATTTAGGTGTATTCACTACAAAGGAACGAATTCTGAGACAAGCTTTTTATAGCTTCAAATATAAAGTGGTTCCACAATTGCTTCTCAATATTAAAACATAAATAATAGAGTTGCAACGAATATTACAATGACAACTATTCGTGTTCAGTCTATTCAGCTATGTTTAATATTTTGACAGAATATCGAATACTAAAGCACTATTTGGTCAAACACTGAACGAACATGTACAAAACTTTTCGAGATTGGGTTATCCAATCTAAAATTAACTGACAAAGTTATCTTATCATGGATTTATTTTTTTTGCATTACTAGGAAAACGCCTATCTCTATTCTCTTTACCAGAGGCCAGTTTTGGAAAACAATATCTTTGACTAAACACTGCTTTTAGGTGTGGATAAATATTTTGCTGCTGATAAATACTTTACTGCCTACCAAGCAAATGAATATCCAATTATTTTTTTGTCATGTGTGTGTGTGAATTAAATATCAAGTTCAGTCGCAATGGTTTTCTTCGCAATACTGTTATTAATGACCCGAATATAACAAATCACTCCTGTATTTATTATCATCAAACCTAAAAAAATCACTTCTTTAAACCTTGTTGCACGGATAGTACCATAGGATTCAACTTGCGTTGAAGAACCGTGTATACAATACCTCTTTATAGTAACAACATGGGGAATACTTTCAGATATGAACATAAACACCAAGTTTGACCAAACAGTTTCGCTGGTTAGGTTTTTCTGCCAGGGCCTAAACTCTCAGTTCACTAAGTATTCAGTGTTCACCTAAGGTCCAAACGTACTATTCATTTCGGTTCTAATAAATAATTTTGAGTTAGATTTTAGAAAACCTGAATTTGAATGATCAATTATATTCAAGATACGGAAGAATGAATGATGAATTATATTCAAGATACGGGTTACCACACAAATACATACATATTTTCACACACTAACACATACAAAAGATGTAGCTATGTCAACTTAATAATGTCTTTAATATTGTAAATTCATATTATTTTATTTTTAGATCAGTTGGTAATCATAAGTTATAAGTCATATTTTAACTTATATGACATTGTTGGAAAGTATTGTAATTATGTAATTTCAAATTAATTCTTAATTTTTTTGCACTTTATCAATTTTTAGGCATAAAATACATAAATATATAAAAGCCTATGACAATGGATCTATTGTCAAACTATGCATTCCGCATAAGTAACTTGCCTTCCCTAATTTTATAGTTCATTCCATGAAAATAATTTACCAAAAATGAATACAACTTAATTCACATAAATATTTGCTATATTTAATACAAATAAATAATATAGACTCACTAACATCTTCAAATAATAGCGAATACTTATTTCATATAACATAAAAAGGCACTAATACTAATGAAATAGTTATTCCTAAGCAATATAGTAACAGTAAAATAAAATAAAAAATTATTATAATACTCTGTTAAATACCTCAACTTTAGCACTGTTCTGGAAAATTGTTTGGGCCTTATGGGAGAGTTGTGCGAAGCAAGAGCTGAGTGTCGCCATCTTCTGCCTAGCGGCGTAGGCAATTTCTGCATCGTCCACATCTATCTCACCTGAAATAGTAAAAAAATTATGTTAAACCTATGTTCAACACATAAAACACTTGTTAATTAATTCAATAACAATTCTACCTGTTAATTAGAGAGTTCTGTCATTTATTATAATCCTTTCTATTCATGCTATTCCATTTTATATGGTAAACTAGTTTACTGTCGTGTATAAAGAATTGTAGATTCATGGGTACGTACTGCAATGAAGAATGTTTGTTCGAAAGTTGACAAGGTCTATGAAAAGAAATTAAAGAAAAAAAGAAAGGAAAATCTTAAAATAATTATAGTCCTGAAACCTTTAGTGTTATAGACCTGTAATATTGACATTTAGATGCCATTATAGAGCATTGACCACAGACTGTTTTACAAGCTTATATGAGAGGTGGGGTAGGCATCCAAACGCGACTAAATCTATAGAGGCGTTAACCTTTGAATATAGTAAGAAAAGTGCAATAATGGACTTTTATTGAAAACGTAAGTACTAAATAACATAACATGCTATGTGAACATTATAGTAACATTTATCACTGCGAAAACCACCAGAAAACAAAAATGCCTTTGATGATAAATAAAATTAAAAAAAAATGATAAATAAAAAACTTAAAACTTTAACTTGAAATTAACCAATTCATTTGACAAGGCAACCAAATATATATGTAAAATGACTAGCTTTTCAACTTATTCTTTGACAGTTGCATATAGAAATTAATTGATGATAAATAGATGTATAGTATATAGGATACCCCGACCTGTATAAATTCAGAGCTACATATATTTTACAATCTTTCTTGCATCTGCAGTGTCCACTATATCAAACATCCAAGCCTGTGTGATCTTACAGGTACAAACGTACACACACTACAGAAATCTTCTTTAATCTATTACTACGTATTAAAACCCAAAATGATAGGTGCCATCTGGTGTAATTTGTTTGGTACAGTTCTTACAGCCTCTTGGATGGTCATTTATTCGATGGTCGCTTGTAATCTGCCAACCTTCGACCACTTCCCAGCAGGATGCCTCGTTTCAGGTTGTCAGCATTTTTCTGATAATATGACTCTGAAGTATCAAAGCACCCGATGGGAAAACAGCATCCGTGATATGTTGTCCTCTGACCGACATATAGACTACAACTTATAGAAGATGCCAATTCCTTTCATGATGGACTCATTAGTCCAATGGGCAGACCACTAGCAACACATATTAAAGGCGTCAATGCATTTTTCTTCTGCAACTTTTAAAATCCAGGTCTCAGAACTGTAAAAAAATATGATGTGTTCCAAAATTTATACAAGATTAATTTTGTTCTTCCGCAATATATATTTCTATCTCTCCATATCTTTGCTCATTGCGACATAAGATTCCGAGCATGTTAGTATGCATGCATGAAAGTAAGATATATGGTTTCCTCCCACTTTAATCCCACTTTTCCAATATTCAAGGGCTTTCCCCATTATATATTCACCATAGATATTGAAGAGAATTGGAGATAGGATCCTTGGCATACTCCCTTTTCAGACTTGAATACCTCTGATATTCTCTCCATCTACTTACACTGTGCCCTTGCTATTATAGTACAAGATTTTTATGAGATTCACCAAGTGTCGTAGTACTCCCATTTTGGTCAATTCTTGCCAGAGTTTGGTCTAAGTTACTCAATCGAAGATCTTTTTGTAGTCAAGAAAACACATGACCTCCTTTTGTATAGCTTGTTTTTGCAGGATTTGGCAATCAAGATAATATCTAAACTATTGTCAATCATATACATGGAGTTTAATTTTGCTTGTGTATTGGAGTGCGATTGTTGTTGGCGGAAGTAGTTATTGCAAATTCTGATTGACGCTTTCTTGTACAAGAGGAAGATAAGAGATAAAGTTCACTATGCAAACCAACCTCTTTTGGTCCATATCTTGACATAGACATCATGCAAAAGCTTAATTCCAGTATACCACAAAGACTACTATATCCCGGAAGTAATTTTGTCAATGCTGGTGCTTTAAGATCGTTGATGATTGCACAATCATTGGTGATGAGCACTGAATGCTTAAGAAATCTTTTCTTGAAATGTAGGCAGTACAACATCCCATTACTACATGAGTAGATCTTCATAAATAATATAAACATCCTATGTACTTTGTTTTGTTCATTATTACAGCATTTTACGATCAATTTCAAGGTCAACAAAAAAGATGACAATGATCTTTCAGAATCGCATGATAAGGCACTTACACCTAAATCCATTGCAATGCAATAGCATTATGCTGCTGGGGATTCTGAGAGTCCTGGTCCGGAACCACCGTAAACATTTATGGTCATAATAGAATTAAGGGAAAATCTTAAATTAATTGAAAAAGAAATTCAGAATTTAAAAGAAATGGATTCTAATAAAGAGCAAATAATGACGACAAGTCAAAACATACTATGGCCAATTCGTTTTAACCTGGAAAATTTACGGAGAAGAAAAGTCTTTAAATTTCTAAAAGAAATTTCTTGATTTCATGAAAATCTCACTTAAAAAAATAATATGCTTTGAATTTTGATATTTTATTTCTTTGTTTGACAATTATATTAGTACATATTCCATTTGTAGATTAGTTATGAAGTCCTCACTTAAACATTTATTTTCCTGACAACAGAAATAGCCAGTTAAGAATCTACATGTGATATGATTTTTGAGCTTCTATTACATAATTTTGGGGTATTATTTTACTAAGTGACAAAAGACCGGAGAAAGTACTGTAGTCTCATGTGTAACTTAAATGAATAAAATGATCATAATGTCACTTGATAATAAAAAAACAAAATTTAAAGATAAATATTTAAAGAACATTTGAAAAAGCATCTACATGCTGAAGTTGAAAGTGACGTTTATTGAGAAGAATGAATAAATACAAAATGGTGAGCAAAATAAAAATAATTTTCCAGACATATTAATTGAATGAACTTTATTTATTTTGAGAGATATTTCAAAGAAATAAATCCACAGAAAATAATACAAATGTATATCAAGAAATTAATACAAATAACTAAGCATTTGTATAAATAAATTTATATGGAAATATATTCTAAATGATACAAAAGATACATGAAAGTTGAGTTAATACTATTCAGTTTTGATCATACCTACAGAAAAAGTACATATAAGACCCATAATATTGCTAGAAATATAATTTCTTGCGGTAAACGAAGATTCAAATTTTCAAATATGATAATGCCTGTATAAATGATAATCGTCCTACTGATTGTTATGTCGTCATCATGTTGATAATATATTTTGAAGGCATAAAGCAATGGAGATTAAAATTGTATTATGTAAAAATAATTAAGAAGCATACTTATCTCAAAAGGAAAAACTAAAATAATTAATTTGATAAAGTTTAGAATTCTGTATTTCATTTTTGCGAAGTGTGTCTTTTTCGGTACAAAATATAACTAATTACTGGCAAATAATTGAGATTTGCAATACAGGTTCTCAGAATTGAATTACTATAAATCTTGGGAACATATTTATTCTCAAGTTTGTTTGCGCAATGGTACGTATAAAACGTTTCTATCAATGTGCCCACATAATATCCATTTACACTTTAAGTTAATCCTATTTTTAATCATAATTATCTAAATTTATATCATCGTAATATTTGGTTCGTGAGTTAACTTTCATGATACCAAAATTTCTGGTAACAAACGCGAGAAGTTAGTGGCAGTGAACTAACGATGGAATAGCCTACTTGTAAGCAATATTTATCACCATGATTACGAAGTCAGAAATTCAAAATTCTCATTACCATATTCATATTTTGTAAACGTCATTTCATATAAAAAAACAAATGCAAATCATTTGACAGATAAAACGTCAAGCAAGCTACTCTACAATCTTCTTATATTGGTAACGTAAGAGTATATTTTGAAAACTGCGATCGATACAACTCACCTATTGACGTGTCTAGTTCAACAAATGCTTTATCAAATTCCTTCTCTAATATATCTAACCATCGAAAACCCACCCCTGTAGTCGCCATCTTCAGTTAAATTCGCTTTGATTGTTATTATGCAGACTGTCGATCTTTTTGACATCTACAAAATCGATATTTACAAACGGTTAACGTTTAGTATATTATCTATGGGTTAACGACATAAGGCTATGACACCAATCGTAATTATTGTCTATAGTGAGTTTATCTTCGAATTACCTATAAAGATTTTGATTGTTATGTCGGCGTCATAGCCGTATTATTTTTTCATCAGTAATCGCTGTTATTCATACATTATCCTAATATCTTGATCTTAATAAAATTAACTTTATAAAAACATAGGGATGGAGCAAAAAAAGAACTATTTTCAATTAAAATACATTTTTAAGTAAATATCGACAAAAAAATTAATGATTGTAATACATTTGATTTTATACCTCTAATATCAAAACTTTGGAAGGATATTTGAGCTTATTATTTATTGTTGTTAACATTTACTTTATTCTGAAATTTAAAACGTTTATAATGTAATCAAATTCACAAAATCGCCATCCAAATAATAAAAACCTGCTAATTCATAAACAATCACCAAAACTAAATAACAATTATCTATAATTTTTTTTTTGTTTACATATTCGCTTGATTTGTTTTAGCTTGGTAAACCTCTACTATTTGATTTTTGTCTTGCTCTTTAGTTTTTTTTCTTGTCGACAATAGTGATAATATTCGGAATGTGATCTAATCAGTGTTTCCTAACCAATAAATCTAAATTTGACGTTGGCAAAAGATCTATCTGGAGTGAATAATCGCTATAGAATAAAAGAATAAGAACAATATAAAAAAAGTTTAAAATCATAATTCGAATAATTTTAAAACGTTGAATATCTAAAATACTTTCATAAATGTACATAATTTTTAACCACCGTTAAAAATTATATACATTTACGAAAATATTTTAGAGACCGAGAATTTTCTCTATTTCTTTCATTGATTTAAATAACATAGATAAGCCCCGAAAGCTTAGAATATAGAGTAATCCAGAAGGCGCATACGCACAAATCACTTCGCGGTCGCGGTGAAGCCAAAAATCGATGGAGGGATAGGGATGAAACGATACTAGTAAATACAAGTACTTACTCGATACTTTCCTTCCGATACCAAGTACTTTTTGAATCGATACTTTGAAACTAAGTATCGAGTAGGTATCGGTTAACAGTACTCATGTCAGTATGCCAATCACAATGTCACTATTTTATTTTAACGTTGATGAAAAATATTGCATATCGTAAATTTAATTTTTGAACGCATCCTAGCTTAGTTTTGTGTAGTTGGCAAGCTTGTTTATCTATGCCTTTAGTCGCCCCCCCGCCCGCCATTTTTGTTGTCATGGACATTGTTTTCGTTCGTTCCGCGTCCCAGCTATGTTCGTTAGTCGTAAACTTTGACAATAGTCGGTGTTTGTTTTGTGTTTAAAGCATTTTAATTGTTATGAGTGCTTGGAAATGGGGTCTCCAAAGTCGAATGTGTGGCAATATTTTACAAAGAAATACGAGAAAACCGCAAGCTGCAAAAAATGCTTTAAAACCGTGCGGTATTGTGGCAATACTTCTAATTTGCATAAGCATTTAAAAAGCCACTCTGATTATATTGCACCCGTTAATGATAACGACAAGGTTTCAATATAAGTACATACGACATTTATATTTATCTATAAATTATCAGGTAACCTTTTTGTGCCGCTGTTAATAAAATTATGAGTAGTGTTGTGTGATACGTTACTTTATCGATATCCGATATCGATTTAACGTTTGGTATGCTTAACCATACTAAAAGTATTGGCTGGTATCGATAAATTAAGTATAAATAATGGCATTTACCTTCAACTAATTTGTATTTTATCGTCTTGTAATAACAAAGTAAAAGTAAATATTAGCGCTGATGTTATAAAGACATATAAGTCTATTTCAATTATTTTTAGGAGAAAGAAAAAGGAAATTGATAATATCGCAGAAGTTAAAAAGAAATAGTTCCGGTTTCCCCTGAAGCCTCGACATCGACATCCACAAAGTCTAATAACAATACACAGTCTGACGCTGATCTGCAACTTATGCGTGGCGGTAATACATTAAAATATATGTTCGAAAAAATTGCTTTACAAAAAAGTAAGTAACTACTTATAAAAAAAAACATAAAACCTGGATGATTAATTTTAATTACCTACATGTACAAAATTTGTTTTGTTTCAGAGGGTGGCATGAAATATAATAATATAAATATGTGCATTTTGTATTTTATATGCAAGGATATGCGACCGTTCAATGTTATTGAAGGAGAAGGTTTTTTAAAATTAATGAAGGAATTGGCCCCTTATTACAATGTACCTTCGTCAACTCACTTCAAAAAGTTGCTCTGTGACAAATACGACATTGTGAAGATGGAGTATGTTTCAAGAATATCTAATGCAACTGAGCTATGTATGACTCTTGATATATGGACGGGAAACATGAATGAGAAGAGTTTTTTGGAAGTTACAGTACATTTTTTAGAGAAAACAGCCCTTACCAGTTCGAATATTGCCAGCAGGGAACTCCAATCAAACCATACAGCACAGTACATATCTCATGTATTTGGCGATATTCTTAAAGTTTTTGATATACCACTGTCTAAAGTAACTTGCGCAGTTACAGACAATGGTGCTAATATGGTTGCCGCGATAAAAAAAAACTCTTGGTGATGCAAAACATTTGCCGTGTTTTGCACACACAATAAATTTAATAATAGATTCATCATTAAAAAATACTTCAACTTCAATTAAAACTGTAGTATTATCAATAAAGTTAGATATTTTTAAATGGATTAAAAACAGTGTTATACAATCAGACAAACTAAGAAAAATCCAGATTGATAGTGGAGTTTCTGAGGGATGTACTAAAAAAATTATTCTTGACGTTAAAACGCGATGGAATTCACTTTATTATATGCTTGATAGATTTTTAGATATGTCCAAAATTGCTGTACAACTATTACTCGATGCTCCAGACAGTCCTGAATTGGTAACTGGACAGGAAATTGAAATAGTTAATACCGTTGTTACAACCTTTCGAATTTGTTACAAGATAATCATTAGGTCAGAATTACGTTACGTTATCTAAAATCATACCCATGAGTAATTGTCTCACATCGCAGCTAACGAAGTTTTCGGTATCAATAGAATGTGTCACTCAGTTGCAAACAAAACTATTCTAAATGTAAAAAAAGATTTGGTCTCATTGAATTTAATACACTTGCAGCGTTTGCGACAATTTTAGACCCACGGTTTAAAAATCTTCATTTTCAAGACGCAAATGCATGTGGGAAGGCCATACAAAAATTAAAAAATATATTTAAAGACTATATGACAATGTCAACCAGTGGGTCCGAAGAAGAAACCACCAGTAAAGATTTTGATTTTTGGTCACATCACGAAGAACTCGCAGTTGGCCAAAAATGAAGGCGTGCTTCCTCAAAAGCCGATGTAGTGTCAATTTATTTGGCTAATCCTGTTTGCGTATTAAAAGGCAACCCGTTAGAGGAATGGGAGGATTTAAAGCCTGTATTCCCAGAGCTATATAAATAAGCGCGCAACAATCACTGCTTCCACAAATCGTCTAACAGGCAAACATTTAGAAAAATTATTATTTTTGGGAAACACTTCAAAAACAGATTTTTTTTCATAAATTCTAATATTTTGTACTTATTAATAAAAAATACCAATACTTGTTACGGATTTTACTCAACTTTCCAAAAACAATTCGATACGAGTAAGTATCGATACTTTTCAATTGAAATCGAGTAAGTATCGATACTTTTCAATTGAAATCGAGTAAGTATCGATACTTAACGACCGATACTGTATCGAATAAAAGTATCGATACCTCAATGGTATCGTTTATCCCAATGGAGGGGGCACCGCGCTCCGCCTACTAGTGCCCTCCCCCAGCTCGCACGGTGTTACCAACAGAATAAATTTACCCACGGACTTCAGGAAATCGACGCATATAAATATATTTGCTTGCAGCAGTAGGATTCAGATTTGCATCAATTTATATGGTCATAGCTTGGCTTATATGAAGTATTATTAAGGCCGCCATGTTAAATTTCTAAAATGTCTAATCTGACCACAACCAATGGCCAAAGTATTTAAATTAAAATTATTTAAAAATTTTGTCACATTTTACCATTTTATTCATCACTTAACACTTTTAATACAAAAAGAAAACAATTATCTTAGTGTCTTAAAGTAAGAATAAATGTGAAGAAGCCTATAATAAAAGTTTGAAAATATTCGATCTCATGCTAAAGAAATTCAAAATAGGACGAAACAATTAATTAGCATTCAATGTCGTGATAAAATTTCTTCATATTTTAAACAGTAACGGTTCGAATTTTTCAAGAAATTAAAGAAGACGGCGGAAGTGAATGAACGTAACATGTGTTTCTTCTCTTAATCCTACATATAGTGATTATATACGCAATACGTAAAATATTCTAAAATTGAATACGATAACGGGATTTCAATCGTTACACTAAATTCTCCAACGACATTATCCATATCCCAATTTTTTACAAATAAAATTATACATTTTTCAGTATCGAGCAATTAAGATGTTTTGATTTGGGTAAACAATTTTTTAGAGGTGACAATACCAATAAAAATGACGCGCTTCTGTTGATAACAATCCACTTCGATATTTTAAAATTCAATAGTTAATTGAAAATGAAATTAAGTAATCGTTTTTACGTATGAAAAGTAATCCCCATTTGTTTCTTTTTCAGTCCAGTGATATTTTTGCAGGTGGGAATAGCACAAGCCGGCATTTTAAGCTATATTGTCACGTAGAAAGCACCATAACCTTTCATAGCTGTGTCTTAAATTGTACTAACCATAGGTAATATGCCAAATAGATGGGACACTCCATACATTTTTTTAACACTGTTACAAAGAAATGGCATGTGCCAGCGGATTTACGACCTAGCCATACGTGCCTATATTCACTTTTGTTTACATAATACGAGACTGGATTAAAATGAAAAAACACCAAACAGTTCAATTAAAAAAAAATTGTTTTATTAAATGCCTTAGTCATAAATAAAATTAAATTATGAGTATATGACATACATACAGTAAGGGATAAATATATGATAATTACTCAGATTCCTAAATTGTAGTAAAAGAATTCCTAAAAATAAACACAAGTAATGGATGCTTTAATATCACTAATTGTTAATACACTTATTGAAAGTATACTACGTTTGCCCCAATACATTAATAAAAAGACCATTAATTTAATAGCTGTAGTTTTTGGGACATACATTAACAATGATGAAAATAATATTAACAAGTGAATATACTACATATAAAATATTTATAAATATAGGCACAATAACGTTTAATAAAGAGATTTGAACATTGTAGAAATAACACAGGAATATTTTGTACAAAATAAAATGCCAATAGACGGAAAAGGTGTGATAGAAATTATGCTATAAATTTTTTTCTTGAAACTTGTATATTTGACAACAGCAAATTTTTGGTAAAAACCACACTGGATTAGAATTTGGTCTCACATTGTCAAAGCTTTTAAGGTTATTTAATGTCCGACACCAATGACAAATTTCAAGTGTCATAATAATATTGACGAAATCTAACTAAATCTTTGTACCTTACAATCAATCCAGTTTAAATGTAAATTGGAGTTCAAAAATATTTTTAAATGTGAAATTAAATCATTTTGGTAAGCGAACTTTCTTAATTATTAACTAATTTGATCGAGTTACCAAAAGGTTCGAACAAAATGATACTGTTATAATGTAGTCGATTCCCCGAGTACCTACTTGCAACGAAGTGATGAATATCTGACTGAACTTCACATTTAAATATATTTTCATATTTTTTGCATTTCCCAGTTTTCTTTAGCAATTTTCTAATTACCCACCAAAAACAAAGCATTAACATAAACACAGAATTTTCTACATTTCGTTGCGTGGGAAATGGGCCAGACAGACTATCGAAATTAAAACTCAAAATTTGTGAATGGTTTAACGATTCTTGTTCCAACATACTATTGAATATTCCATGCCACTGGACGTGTGTTCAATGGAATGTGTGGAAGATAATATTAAATCTTTTAATCCTGTGATTACAGAGGTATTGTTCTCATCACAATTTGCTCCTGGGGAATGTGTATTTCAAAACTATCTGTAATTAATGCCTTAATGGAATTTTGAAAATTATTACATGTGGGATTGATATTTCTGTAGTTATGAGATCTTAATTTGCAAAAAACATTTTTTAATGGATCTTGGTTGACCTTATGCGGTGAACAAATTTGAATTCCTCTGTTATATAAAAAATGATTTGAAAGAGTGAAGCTTTTTAATCCCAAATTGTTTATACTAGGAATATATGTATGTGTACCTACTCTATTGACAAATCGCATACCTCTTAGTGTTCTACCTAAAATTGGTCATGCCCCATTTTCTCACTCTTACTCTAGGGTTTACCTTTACACTACGAGTAAGAAATATATAGAGGAGTAATGTGTATGAATCTATCAATTCGAAAGTGAACCCACATGTATACAGCGCCACCTATCTGCAGTTGTTACACTAAAGGTGCCATCTTGCTCTGGCCGCGATACATACGTATTTTGTTATCTTGCTCGCACCCCCACGCCATCATATATATACTGCCACATTCATATCCATATGTATATTAGACAAATCTGCGAAGCACGCCATGCCAATTTGACTTTTATTTCAGCATACATAGATGTGAAATTACAGTGCGAAGCATATATCTAAAATAAGCTTTCGACAAATAAAGGTAAGCACGTACTAAATTTTTTTGTTATAATTAAATATCACTTAATTGTAATATAGATTCTTGCTGGTTTTTACTTACACGCAATTTTTTATTTAATCCTTAATCAACCTTTTTTTCTTGACAATCGAATACAATATATGGGCATATATTTCTTATTTGAAATTAATTAAACTAAAGTTTAATTAAATTCAAATAAGAAATATATATTTTTTATTTCACTGTGTACCACTTGCATTTTTATACACTCCTGATGTTAAATTTACTACACCAACTTGTGCTACACGAGTTAATGCTTGCATTAACTCGATTAAGACAGTAAATGATAGCGAAATGTCACATTGGGTAAATCGATTAAAAGATGCATTTGGGCTGCAGCCCGATTAATAAAGTATAATTAAAATATAAAATTAAACAAAGAATAAGTAACTACATTGATTCAAATAAAATAAAATAGTGAATCGAAGGTCAGAAATGAAGTGGTAACTGAAACGATGGCTGGAGCTCTATAACAAGGACCAGGTTGCTTGGCATTTTCTAAAATCATAAAGCAGACAATTTCGGGACGGACACGAAGTCGTCACAAATAATTTAGAAACAAATATATATTTTGTGTGAAATGAGAAATTATTTCTATGTTTATGATATCTTTTAAATTATTAATTCAACCGTAATATATATTTTTTGTTGTTGCCAACTAATTAAGTGGTTTATTTAAAATTAACAAAAAAGGTATTGCTTATTAGGAATTAACGCCAACTTTTCAAATGTTATTTTAAAGAGCTTCTAATAATAACAAAGCCTATACCGCCTAGTGGTTGATAAAATAAAAATATATCTTTAATTGGTTTCATTTTGAGGAACATAAATTGCAACATATCAATTTATGTTTCTCGAAATAGCACCATTTTATTAAACACTTGCCTTTTACTTTTAATAAACGATTGTTTTGTCGCGACATAATGTAAACGAATTTTTAAATATTCTTCAATTGCTGAAGATCCGTGGAATTTAGATAATTTTAAATCGTTTTAACATAATTCTATAGCTTTTGATACGCTTTTACTAAGCAATTGAGTGGCTAACTTAAATGCTTCACTATTAAATCCTGGATTAGCATCAATACTTTGATACCATTTAGTTAAAGTGGATGGATGGGGTAAACATTTATCAAAAACTGACCTTGCGTAATTATAGCCTGTGGGAGAATAGTAAATTATTATTTGTTTTGTGTGAAATTATATTATCCATTTTCTATTTGTTTTGTGATTTTGAAGAATTCTACAAATAATTATTAAAAAAATTACGTTTTATACATAAACAAATACATACACATAAAACAATTTATAAAATACACAAAAAGTTACTAATAATACTTTAAAGATATATGCTTCAGTACGTCCTTTACCTTTATATTTAGTTACGGCGTGCGTTGTCCGTTTATCATTAATTTCAAATTGATTTTAATTTTATAGAGTCAAATGTATTTTTGGGAATAACTTTGGATAGCAGGTTGCAGTGGGGCGCCCAAATATCATCTCTAGCAGGAAAGCTCAGCTCCGCAGCTTACGCAATATATAAAGTCAGACAGCTTACGGATGTAGACACTGCCAGGTTAGTCTACTTTAGTTACTTTCATAGTATAATTTCATACGGAATTCTATTATGGGGTAACGCTGCTGACATTCAAACTATTTTTGTGATCCAAAAGCGCGCAGTACATGCTATTTATACACGGGTTTCTTATAGAAGAACTATTTAAGGAAATAAATATTTTAACAGTGGCATCGCAATACATATATGCTAATGTTTTGTTTGTTAAACAAAATCTACATCTTTCTCATAAGAATAGTGACGTGCACTCAATAAACACAAGAAATAAGCACAAATTAGTAGGTACACACCACCGCCTACACAAAGTACACAACTCATTCGCATGTCTCGGGGTTCAATTATTCAATAAAATACCCGCTACCGTTATGGACCTACCCCTTCACAAATTTAAGCTTACAGTTAAAAATGATTTAATGAAAAGGGGTTACTATTCGATAAATGATTTCTTAAATGTTAAAGATAAATGGAATTAGTAGCTCACTCCTTGCAGGCGTTCATCTCAGGTTGGCTTCACTGAGCTTGTCATTATTGCTTTCCTTAATTGTTATATAATTGTTGTACAAGAGGTAATTCGTGATCACTGGTGGCAGATTGACATATTCGTGTGTTATTTGCATATTTGTTTAGTTCTACAATCTACAACTAACGTATTTTCAAAATTTACATTTGTGTATAGACCATAAAGTGATCATTTTCTGCCTTTCCTTTTGTTGGTAGATGCTCCCAATACATCATACCATAGTACTTTCTTCATAGGTTATTACCATTTTGATGCTCGATGTATTGGTTGCAGCTCCTTACTTTGTCTAATTTGTACTACTACTACTACTACTACTACTAGCCAACGCCCACCCTTGGCATGTCTGCCATTAGGTGGCGCGCCGACCAGTAGAGAAAAGCTGTTTTGTAGGCAGGGTGATCATCAGGGGGCGCCCTCCTCTCCCAATCATCAAGGTAGGGCTTCATCTTCGGGCAAACGTGGAGATGGTCAAAAGACATTCCTGGACGTCCACAGAGCAGGCAGGCATCGCTCCCCAGGACACCAATACGTTTCAGGTGGCACGCCAGGTAGTCGTGGCCCGTGGCACATCGGAAAGCTGCGACACTGACAGCTCTGGGTAGGTCGCGTCGAATAGGCGAATCAATTAGACAAACCCAGTTCTTTCCGACGGCTGACTGTGTGCGCCGAGACTTGATCCAGGCATGTATCGCTCTGCAGACGGCCGACTTAGAGGATGAAAATGACGGGGAGCAGATGGACTGCTGTAGAGTCGTTCCGTGTTTTGCCAGTACGTCGGCTTTTTCGTTCCCCTCTATCCCGACGTAGCTCGGAATCCACTGCAGAGTATGTCGAAAGCCAGCATTCACCAGGTTGGACAGTCTGGCACGACAGCGTTGGGTTTTGGAACAATCTGTGTAGCGGTTGGTGGAGAGTGCCAGAATAGCTGCCTGGCAGGCGATGAGAAAAACCACGCTTTGTGATGTTGTAAGACGCTCCAGTTCCCCGGCGGCCTCGTATATCGCTGCAATCTCTCCATCGTAGTTGGTAAGCGGGGAACCGACGGCAACAGAGCCCTCAAATACTGTTGATGTGAAGCCTGCTCCGGTATTCCCTGTGTTTGGCATCGACGAGCCGTCACAGTAAATATGCAACCAGTCCTGGGAGGGATACCTGGTGTGGATAGTCTGCGGGGCAGCCATTCTCAGGGCAACATCAATTGATTGGTGTTTCGGCAAGTTGTGGTTCATGAGTCGAAGCTCCACAAGGGGCAAGCAGGAAACAGTATCTGACCTCTGAGGAAAAGGCGCTGGCTCTGATAGTGGTATGTTATATTTTTCTCTGATAGAGTCAGTTATCGTGAGAGGCGTTTTCTGTGTTTTCAGTCGGGAGAAAGCTTGTTTGTATTGTTTCCATTTACATGGAAGTATTCGTCTTTGTCTTTCCCAAAAAGAAGTGCAGATCTGTCTCGCCGGCACTGTATAGGCTCAATGTTAGTTTGAGTTTCCATAGCGGCGATAGGTGTTGATTTCGGGGCTCCGGTTATGATTCTCAGTGCTGTGTTTTGTGCGAGTTCCAGGGGGGAGACAGTACTTTCACTTGCTGTTATGGTAGCTTCGCCTCCATACTCAAGGACAGGACGAATGTAGGTTTTGTACGTCGTTAGGAGTACGTCTTGGGTAGCACCCCATTTCGTTGCTGTTAGGCGTTTGAGCAGACGACATCTTTTGATGGCCTATTCGGCAGAGCTGCTAATAAGGGCTTTCCATGTCATTTTGTTGTTGATGTACATGCCTAGGTATTTACTAACATCTTGTTTTTCAAGATTCACACCCTTGTAAGTCAGATTTATATCTGGCTGTTTTGTCGATAGGCTGAGGACTTGAAACACTGTTTTTTCCGTGCTGACTGTGAGGCAATTTTCATCAGCCCATCTTTCGAGATCTTCGAGGGTCTTATTCAGCGCTGACTCGATGGAAAGAAGAGAGCTACTGCTGGCCCAAATGAGCAAATCGTCAGCATACAGTAGTGCCTCTACACCCGGGTTGGTTTTGATAGCATCAAGCACGTCATTAATCATGAGGTTGAAGAGTTGGCAGCTGATAACGGCTCCTTGAGGGATCCTGATAACGGCCCCTGTCTTTGGATACGGAATTTGGAGCACTGGCCTTGGAATTTTACTCTTTGGTAGCGCTCTCCAAGAAAGGACTCTGTTCAGTGGAAAAGCTTTCCCGACAATCCGGCCTTGGCCATCTTGTGCAAAAGCATGCCGCGCCACACGGTGTCGTAAGCTGCTTTGAGGTCCACGAGGACTGCTACCGTGGACATCTTTCGGTGAAAACCGTCTTTAACGCACTGAGAGAAAGCCACAACTTGATCCATGGTGTTCCTATGCTTACGAAAGCCAGCCTGCGCATCGTCGATGAGATCCAGATAGCTTGTGGCGAGCTGTAACCTGTCTAATTTGTAAACCCTCACATTGTAATTTGGCGATTGGAAAAGAATGGCGTGAGTTTTCTTGCCTGGCTCTTTTTCTCACAGCTCTACCTGTTGTGTTGTGAACTAGGCATTAAATGTAAATGTAAACTGACCTTCATAAGTGTCACATTGTGACCCACATGAATTTTTAATAAAATAAAAATAAATAAAAATTTATATAACAGAGGAATTCAAATTTGTTCACAGCGTAAGGTCAACCAATTTACTTTGAAACATTAATCAAAAATTTAAATTTAAAATTACAAGTTAAAAATTTATTTTTTTAATAAAATAAAACCTCGTTAAAAACATTAAAAAATCTATACGGATATTTTTTTTATTAATTTTCAAAAAGAAAAATTTTCAAGATATGCTAGAGATTTTTTCATTTAAAACTAGCTAGTGTCCGTTAACTTTAGAGCCATCTAATATTTTATAACAAAAAATTTAATTATATAATGAGTCGATTACAATCATTTAAGATTTAATATTAATCATTTAAGATTAAATAATATAATTCAGTGCCGTTTCGTTTTATTTTATTTTGTATTTATTTTATTTAAGGCAATAATATCTTATTTGAACACGAGATGGCTCTGGTGTTATAACGTACCAACATACTCAAGCTCAAATTTCCCGAAAATTCTCAATTTCCCACATTTAAGTTGGCAACGTATTCCTAGTTGATGGCAAATAAAAGTTATAGCTTAAAGCATTGAGTGTCAGACCCCTGGTCAGTTGCAATAGACTCGCTGTGCGCTTCGCGCGCGCGTCGTTTCTGTAGGTGACAGACAGTGTTTTCGTATTCACCGTCCGGCGTGCGTTCAACGTAAGTATATTAATGATTTCGATTTAGTTTTTGATTTGTGCTTTTTCTCTCCTTCAAATGCAGATTATGCTGTAAATAGCAATATGATGTTGTAATGATAATGTAATGTTGGACATTCATCTATAAGTTCTTTTTGTTTTAATTAAAATGTTTTTTTGTTATAGTTCACCAATATACATTGCTCTTGCTTACAGATGAACACATAATATTTGTTATCGATGATAATAGTTATACATTAGACTTTATTAAAAACATATTTGCAGGTAACGAATGAATGAATCATGTCCAAGTCCAATGAAACTGAGAATTTCGAGAGAGAGAATAAAGGCGACGGTGATGGCGACGGCAGCGTCGGCAGCCAAATTGGTAAAGGTCTGTGGCGTTATTTCAAGAAAAATGACAAAGGTGGCAAATGTCTTCTGTGTTCAGATGAACTAAAAATTAGTCAAGGTTCTACCAAAGGCTTAAAAATACATTTAAAGACTAAACACAATATCGATTCTCGAAACGATGAGACTGGAGAAAAATCCTTACCAGTTGTACCAAAGAAAAAACCCAAAACTATGGACAGTTTTGTTATCAAAGAAAACTCCATGGACAAAATGATCTCTAGGATGGTATGTAAAGACGGATTCACCTTAAGTTCCTTTTGCACATCTTCGGATTTAAGAGATTTATTTTCTAAAAGCGGACACAAATTACCTAATTCGCCAAATACGATAAGATCTATCGTAACAAACTTCAGCAACGCAGTCAAAGATGACATGATTATAGAATTTGAACGTCTCAAGAAAGGAAAACAGAGATTTTCACTCACATTTGACGAATGGACGTCACAAAAAAATCATCGATACTTAAATATCAACGTTCACCAGAAAGAAAATCATTTCAATCTAGGTTTGGTAGGTATACATGGCTTGGCTACCGCAGAACATTGCATTAGCGTAGTAAAAGAACGCCTCGCGAGTTTTGGTCTAGATTTAGACACAGATATTATCGCATGTACAACGGACGGCGCTAGTGTGATGGTGAAGGTTGGCAAGCTTTTGCGTTGTTCCCAGCAGCTTTGTTTTACACACGGCTTGCAGCTAGTGGTAGTTGATACACTGTATAAGAAAAGCAATTCACCAATACCAGAATGCCCAGCAGTCTCAATTACGACGGAATCTGATAATGATGACGACGATGATATGGACGCGAATGAACAGGGCGTAACTGTAAATATAAATTCACCACCACTTGAAATGACTTCTACATATGACGATTTATTGAAGAAAGTGCGAAAAGTGGTCAAGATTTTTAAACGGTCACCAACCAAAAATGACGTCTTTTTACAAAAATATGTAAAGGAACAAGAAGGCCCTAAAAAGAATTGGCATTGATATTAGACTGCCGGACTCGCTGGAATAGTCTTTTAAATATGTTAGAACGATTCTATAACTTGAAGAATTGTATCGATAAGGCATTAATCGATATTGAATCTGAAATTAAATTCAGCGATAATGAGTGGTTCAAAATCAATGATCTCATTTCCAGCTTGCAGCCTTTTAAATTGGGAGTTGAGGCACTGTGTAGGCGAGAGTCAACGCTTATAACTGCGGACACAATATTTCGATTTATTTTGGATAAATTGCAACAACAAAATACGGTGTTGAGTAACCAGTTAACTCAGAGTCTACATGAAAGTATTAAACAACGCCGCACTGACTTGACAGGAATTTTGATTTATTTGCAAAATCCGAAAAAGTACGACCAAGAAGCCAAAAATACAGATGTAACAGATCGTACTCAAACATTCTTCATGCCAAAAAAAGCTGCAATACGCCAAGAAATAAAGAAAATAATAGAGAGAGTCAGTACAGTTGAAGACGATGAAATGTATGCAGGTGACGTCTTCGAAAATACATCTATAGCTCGAACATCCGTAACTCTAACTGACACAGCTTCTACTGTTACGCTAAAAGAAGAATTAGAAAAACAGCTTCAACAAGAAAAAGAAATATTTAAGAAAAAGCTAGACAATAAGAAAAAGGATTATGAAAAAATTTTGAAGAAAGAAGTGGCATGTTTTGAGTCCGATGGTATCAGAGGAGAGTACCTGACGCTCGCCTATGAATATATCCTGACTGTTCAGCCTACTAGCGTAGAAGCCGAGAGAGCGTTTTCGGCATCAGGATATATTTGTAGTTCAATCAGAAGCAGGCTTGGAGATGATACTATAAATGCAATTTGCTTTTTAAGAGCGTATTTTCAAAAGTCACATTCGTAATAATACCATTTAGTTATTTAGATAAGAGAAAGTTGTGTTTTGACAATGATTAGTGGTTATTGTATTTGTTGTTGTTGATTAGTTGTGATTTTTTTAGTCATTATATGAATAATACTGAATAACAAAATATCATAAAACTGTTGTTAGATGTAAGGGTAAAATTAAACAAAACTTTGATGCCAAACATTTAAAAGCTAAGGTTAATGAGACTGATTACTAATTACTCGTACTTAATTATATAATTTAATTGTTATTTTGTTCGAAAACAAATAATTTTTGTTGCATAATGTGAGACATGTTTAATTAATAAAACTTGATTTTTTAAATAAAAACCTGTAGTTTCAATTCGATTTTATAACATAATTTTAAAGATGCGGGATCCCGCGGGATCTTGCGCGGGATTGATCAATCCCGCATATCAATCCCGCGGGATTGAATGAGCTGCGGGATTGCAATCCCTAGTCTGCTTACGATCTATTGTGGACGCATTCTGTACGCTTAATATATGAGGAGAGCCTATACAGTATTATTTATACCTTCAACTCTATGCAATAAATACATATTACATTCATTTACGCCGTCTTCTTTAATTTCTTGAAAAATGCAAACCGATATCGTTTAAAATATGAACAAATTTTATCACGACACTATAGCTTAAATGAAGTAGGGTGGGCTGTTGAACAGTGAACCACATTTTTTTCTGAGACCTATATCTTGGAAGATTAAACGTTTTCAGTTCCAAACTTTTTACTGTAAGTAGCAAATATATTGTAGTATCATATAAATAAACCCCAGCCATTTAAATTAAAACATAAACCCCACAGATCCATTTTTTTTAAACTAAGAATTGGTTCACTGTTTACCATCCGTGTTGCACACTGAACCAGCACATATTGTACAGTAGACCAGGAGGTTATTCAAAGAAAAATCAAGAAGTTAAATGAAAATAATATTAATATTTATACATTTTTTTATTGACTTACATAATCATAATGTAATAAAAAAACATTTCTCATTAAAAAAAAAAATCAGCTGTTACAAACAAATTAGGAACCCTTAAGAAAAATCAGTCTCCTTATTTAGAAATAAATTTTCATCTCACTTAATCATAATAAAACCAAAACAACTTCTAAATTATAACAAATAGACCTCCTTTAAAAGAAGTTGCCAACTCCTTAGTTAACAAACGGGCGGTAAAGAACAAATGGACCAAACAATAAAAAAATAAACAACATTCTAAAAAAATTAACGTCAAATAATAAATCAGTCTCATTGCTAATAAACAACAACTCTTATTTAACATTTAAATGTGAAAAATTTACTTTAAAAAAAAATTTGTTAGTCCTTTGGTACCTGAGCTTTTTGAATGAGGAAGAATAAATTTAATATCAGATAAATTCACAACTGCTAAGTCTGGTCCTAAAAGGAAATATAAAACACAATTGTTCTCCTCATTTTAATTTTAAGAAATACACTGAATATTCATTTTCTGACTGTTTATCAAATATCTTAGCGACATAACAAACAGCTTGTTTCTTAGATTCAAGCAAGATTAATACAAAGCTTTGGTTTTTGACGTAGGGGAGGAAAATTCTCATCTATCACCCAGTCTTCATTGACATCTGTGAAATCCACATCGGTATCACTTTCCAGTACTATTTCTTCTATGATAATTGAAACATTATTACGTGGTGATCTTGGACTTGAAATTCCAGTGTTATACCCATATTGAGCTTTATTTTCTGTATTTGGGTCATTATTTGCAGATGGTGGACGATGAGTGACTTTGCTTGACAAGAAATCAATTTCTATAAAGACATTTCGATCAAATGGAAATATTCCATATTTAGAGAAAGCAGCAAGCACAAATAGCACAAATATATCGTACTTGTAGGAATTATAGCTCTAGGATATGCTAGTCCAACCAACCCAGCAATGTCGTATATTGTGACTGGCCTTCCTGGGTTATGAAGCATCCATGATTCCAACTCTGAATAATAATAAGTTTTAAAAGGACCCATCAAACCCACGTCCAAAGGCTGTAGTTTATTCGTCGTGTGTGTATGAAACGTTAACACAGTCACACCTGATTTTTTGGCATAGTCCAAAGCGTCTATTCTCAAACGTGACTCGTGATTATCCATAAGAGATGGATCTTCAGGGGATATTCGAATCTGCTTAACAAAATGTTTAATAACTTCGAGAAAAAGTTCGCTCGACATCCAACCACTTGGATTAGCCAGACCCAAGCTACCGGGAGGAGCTCCATTAAACATTATGTTTTTGAAATTTTTTCGAGGCAAAATGATAACAGGAGCAGAGCAAATCCCGTTGCACTAACCATGCAGCAAGTAGTAACCAGCGTCCTCTTTTCACTGCTCGTAACTTTGCCTACGCTGATGCCTCTTGGAGCTACAACCTTTTGTGGTTTTTGGACGGTCGCAGTGCGGGTCTCGTCCAAATTAAATATTCGCGTTCCATCAGAAAATTGTGGCTATTGGTCGATAACAATCTGTAAATTATTAAAAAACACTTAAACGCTTTCGGCATTGAATGCCGTTGCTCTTACAATGCTGACAGGTTCAGATTTTTTCTGCCAAACCATCTCTTTCCCATATAGGTGGCATTTTCAAGTTGTTTTTTTTAATCATTTCAAAAGCAACTTGCCTGCAGTCTTTTACAGATAAACCGTAAAACATTAATGCACATTCTTTATAATATTCTAACAAAATCTTTTCCTCTTCTTCAGAAAATACTCGATTTATGTCATATCTGGGGACAAGTGAAATATTTTCACCTTGCTCCTTCCGTTTTTTAACATAGCGCCGGAATGTAAGGTAAGCAATATTCAAATCTTTTGCTGCTTTTTATATGGATGAACCCTCTTCAACAGCTTGCAATGCCAATTTCATATTCTCTTTAGTGTATTTACCTATCTTTCGCTCTTGTTTTTTATATCGTGGCATCCTACGAAAAAAAAATTACAAATAAAATATTATAATACATGAATACACAGTGAACTATGGTTCAGTGTATACCTGCTTCTACTGGTTCACTGAGAACCAAGGTTAGGCCGAAATTTTTTTAACTGAAATTTAGTTGGAAATGGAGGCTATGTCTCACTAGTATTTCTTATAAATAAGGTAAATTTATGCAAGAATACACATTCGTAGTTTAATGGAAGATATCTATAATAATAAAAATTACAAAAATCAAATACTTACGTTAAAAAAAAATTTAGGTTTTCGTATCCAAAAACTGAAAAACACTCCTCACACGATAGCCACGTGCGCCCGGGTTTGGCAAACTAAGTGAGGTGGAAGGGGTTCACACGTGACGTAAAACGAACAAGATTGCCAAGAACGGCAACGTCGCATTATTTGAAAATAGCGGATGGTTCACTGTGCCTAACCGGTTCACTGTTCAACATACCACCCTACGTGACAATATAGCTTAAAATGCCGGCTTGTGCTATTCCCACCTGCAAAAATATCACTGGACTGAAAAAGAAACAAATGGGGATTACTTTTCATACGAAAAAATCGATTACTTAATTTCATTTTCAATTAACTATGCAATTTTAAAATATCGAAGTGGATTGTTATCAACAGAAGCGCGTCATTTTTATTGGTATTGTCACCTCTAAAAAATTGTTTACCCAAATCAAAACATCTTAATTGCTTGATACTGAAAAATGTAAAATTTTATTTGTAAAAAATTGGGATATGGAAAATGTCGTTGGAGAATTTAGTGTAACGATTGAAATCCCGTTATCGTGATTATATACGTATTGCGTATATAATCACTATATGTAGGATTACGACAAGAAACACATGTTACGTTCATTCACTTCCGCCGTCTTCTTTAATTTATTGAAAAATGCGAACCGATATTGATTAAAATATGAAGAAATTTTATCACGACATTGAATGCTAATTAATATAAATAATTGTTTCGTCCTGATTTTGAATTTCTTTAGTAAGAGATCGAATATTTTCAAACTTTTATTATGGGCTTTTTTACATCTCTTTTTACTTTAAGACACTAAGATAACTGTTTTCTTTTTGTATTAAAAATATTAAGTGATAAATAAAATGGTAAAATGTGACATAGTTTTTAAATAATTTTAACCTAAATACTTTAGCTATTGGTTGTAGTCATAATAAACATTTTAGAAATTTAACATGGCGGCCTTAATAATACTTCATATAAGCCAAGCCATGCACCACATAAATCGACACAAATATGAATCGTACTGCCGCAAGCAAATATATTTGTATGCATCGATTTCCTGAAGTTGATGGATAAATTTATTCTGCAGGTAACACCGTGGGCGTAGGTGGGGCGCCAGTAGGAGGAGCGCGGTGCCCCTCCGCTGATTTTTGGCCTTGTGGATTACTCTATATTTTAAGTTTCAATCAATAAATAAAAATATTTAAACTAAATTTATTGACATCTTTAATAGTTATTTTTACATAGAATTAAGAACATACATTAATCCGAAATATCATCATAAACACTGAACTATCTTTATTGTCTGAAAAAAAATCCAAAAACATCCTGCAAAATAAATTTTAATTATCTCTAATATACTTAAGACTTTATTTATAGAATTAAAAAGACTAACAGTTCATGTCTTATTTAAAATCTTGGTTGTTTTTCTATTTTCAATAAAATAAATAGAATTTTAATAAAAAAATAAAACTCATTATTTCTCTCGAATACAAAGACACGTTTTGGCGATGTCCTTTGCTTCACTTTTACTCGTAGGTACGCAAAGCGACAGTGTGCGCTTATGCGCTGTGCTAGATGGATTTGTGTTGCTTGTTTTCGCATCCGCTTAAAAAGCACAGATTTATAATATTAAAAATATAAATCTGTATCAAAAAGCAATAAAAATAAAAAGTGTAATTAAATTAATTGTAATTATAGGTTTGAATCTGTGTTTTAATATCTTAGGTATAAATGCAGCTTAACACCAATAATATTTTGACATTTTTGATATATATTGCATATTCTTTCATGACAGGACATGAAAGAATATGCATTATATATTGAAAAAAAAAGTATGTGTATATATATATATATATATATATATATATATATATATATATATATATATATATATAATTCAATTAGTGTGTTTGTTGTTCTTACTTTCACGTCGTAATGGAGCAACAAATCGACATGATTTTCTGCACAGAGATATTTGGTGAGTCAGGAAATAACATAGGTTACTTTTCAATCCGCAAAATCTTATCCTAACTGAAACAATTATCCCAACTAACATTAAAAATTCTAAAGTGTGATTGTTTGACAAATAATCGCCAAGAAAAAGCGCTCTATTGCGACGCGTTGCAATAGAGCGCTTTTTTGGCGATTATTTCGATCAACGTGATTTTCTGCACGAAGACAGTTGGCGAGCCAGGAAATAAATAACATTAGCTACTTTTCAATCCGGGAAATCTCATCCTAAGTAAATTAACAAATCCAATCAATATTAATAATTTAGAGGTATCTTTGTTATATTAGGTGGGTCAGGAAATAATATAGACTAGTTTCTAATCCGACAAATATCATCCTAACTAATATAACAATCCCAAGAAATATTACAAATTCCAAAGTGCGTTAGTTTGTCCTTCTTCACGCCGTAATGGAGAAACAGATCGACGAGATTTTCTGCACAGAGATAGTTGGTGGGCCAGGAAATTAAAATAGGCTACTTTCCAACCCGGGATCTCATCTTAAGTAATAGAAAAATCTTGAGAAATTTTAAAAATTCAAAAGGTGTTTGTTCTTCTTTCACGTTACAATTGAGCAACAGATCGAGGTTATTTCCTGCGACGGGATATTTGGCGAACCAGGAAATAGCTACATTCCAACTCGCAAATAACATAACTAAACATAAATAAACATAGGCTACGTTCCAACGCGCAAATAATATAACAATCCCAACTCATATTATTAGTTTCAAAGTGTGTTTGTTTGTCCTTCTTTTACGCTAAAATAGAGAAACAGATCAGTCTGATCAGTCTGCACAGAAATATTTGACATTCCAGGAAAGGATATAGACTACTTCCGACCCGGTAAATGTCATCCTAACTAATAAAACAATCCTAATAATTCAAAAACTTATTTGTTCTCCTTACTTCACGTCGCAATGGAGCAACAGATCGACGTGATTTTTTTTTCACAGAAACGGTTAGCTGGCCGGTAAATGGCACAGGCTACTTTCTAACCCGATAAATATCATCCCAACCAATATAATCCTAATTAATATTATAAATGTAAACGTGTGTTTGTTTGTTCTTTGTTCACCACAAAATAGAAAAGCAGATTAACATCATGTTTTCCAAAAATATTGCTTGCTTGCCAGGAAATGTAACGGACTATTTTTATTCCGGTAAATCATATTAGTCCGGGAAAATTCTTATTTGAAATAAAAAAAAGGTACACGATGGGAATAACGAAGCAACGTTGCAACGGAGTCGCCGATAGACGTGAGTTTTCGAAACGCAATAAGGTAGCAACAAAAGCATTCCCTTTGATCCCTAATTTAGAGGAAATATGTTTGTTTTCATTGTCATTTGTATTATAAAGTCACGAAAATAATTTCATTTAATCATTCTAGATGCCGCTATAAGTTTTTAACTATAACGTCGTGAATGAAGCCGAGGATAATAGTTAGTATTTACAGATAAACTGGTTCTTCTTTTAGATGTTTTGTGTACCAACTTTGAATAAATTAGTGTTATTCTGATACGATATATTTTATTATATTTTGTATTTTTATAAAAAAGAAACATGACTCGCCGAGGCGTAACAGACGAAATAATTCCAATATTTCTTAAGAATTTACTTAATAAACTATTTTATTTAACCCGTTAAATAGTCGAATAAATAGCTTGAAATCGAAACTAATAATAATGACAAGACTGAGATATGGTTAATATGGTATGACGACTGTGGAAGGAATATAACGACTGTGGAAGATTATATGGAACCATTTACAATTAGAACATTTACATAAAGTACATAAGTAAGTAGTAAAGAAAGAAATAATTTATGGAATATCTAATTTGACGGGATAACTTAATAAATAGGAATAACATTTAACAATTAAATTCACTATGGATTTGTAGACTTAAATGTTAACTATTCTTAATTAAGTAAGCATATATGTGTCTGCATTTATTTATATAAATATATATATATATATATATATATATATATATATATATATATATATATATATATATATATATATATATATATATATTTAATACCTTACTGAAACTGTTAAATACAAAACTTAAAGTAATAGACACTATGAAATGAAAAATAACAACAATAAAAAGTTATCTGCCTAAATTACAAAGGCAGGTTTGATCTATTTCTTCCTGCCGTATTAACATTTCAAACAGCATAAGTCACAAAAAATCATCCGTGAATCTAGCGAGTTATTGACGCGGTTAATTTAGTTTCTGAGTAAGGACGGAGGTCTTGGTTGGGGGCGGAACTTGAAATTCAGATCCTTCGAGGTCATTGGCGGTACTCAATGCCTTAACAGAATAAACTGTTTAGTAATTAACCTATCCCACATAAAATCGTTGTTTCTTTCAAATTTCTAATCAAAAGGATAGAATTTTTTAGATTTTTCAAACTCATTATTCAAAAATTAGAGGAAGGAAGTCCGTGGCATACCACTTGGAAGCTTAATATTCGCAAACGTGGCTTAAAATATGGTAAAAAGACCTTCCTTTTATTTTAAAAATCTATGTAATAATAACCTAGTCAATGATACATAAGGAGAAGAATAGTTTACATGCTGCAAATTTTCTTTTCCAACAAGTATTGTAACACGATTTCTTATTTTAATTTTTCTTACCTTATGTCCTCAATAAGAAATTTAAAACGAAATGAAATGTTTTGTTGGATCTATTCATAAAATAAGTATAGACTTATGCAAGGACAATAATTGTAGCACCAAATTCCGAAGTCCTGCAATGGCGAGAGTCAGCAAAACTGAACGGTTTCAATCTGCATTTGATTAATTTATGTTAAAAGAAAGCCAGGCAATGGCCAATACGGTGAAAACTTACATTTCGAACATAGTATTTTCCTAGTTCGATAATTTGAACAAGATGAAACAATAACGCATAGAAATTGCAATTAGTTAGCGATCAACAGTGAAGACTGAATGAATATAACATAAATAAAATTCAAATAACAAGTATGAATTTTAACTTTGTAGTAATTAATGTTTTATTATCATTCGGTAAAAATTCCATGTCGTTCGGTAATGTTCCGTCAATACGAAACAAAAGAATAAAGCACAAAACAAATAAATATATAAAAGAATGAATTGCGTTAAGGAAAGGAACGCGCTATTTCTTGCTCCTTTTATTCAGACGACGTGTGGCGGCCGCTGCCTAACAATAAAGCAATGTAATATTTTAACATGTTACCAAGCGTAAAGTTCTTAATAACATAAAGCGTTCATTCCAATCGGTAACAGGTATGGATCACATCACAGATAATATACTAAATAGATGGTCAACTTCGAGCAATTGTGCGAGCGAGATGGCACTTTCGCGTTTCCAAGTACTAAGCCTCTATATTCCCCTATTGCCTAGTCTAATGAAGTTGCAGCGAGTGCCCATTTGTTGAGCACTCGCTGCAACTTCGTACTTTCGTTGCAACTCGTATTTTTGACAGGTGTACTTTTCTTACATTTTAGGATACAATTGAAACAATTCTGAAATTAAAAATTTTATTAGAAAAAAATTCGCCAGTTCGAGCGACAAAGAACTAACAAAAAACTTAGTGGCCACATACAAACACATTGAATGAAAGTTTCTACTTTACAAAATATCTGCCGCTTTTACATATCAAGATGTACTTAACTAGCTTCTATCATTAAAATAATATACTAATACTTTCAATTTTAATATGTTTACTGTGTTATACTCTAAGAGTTTTTAACATCGATTAATTTATTTAATTCGACGTTTACATTATTCGCATAACTCATAACCTTTATAGTGAACAAATATCAATATTCTATATCTTACAGCTTTATTCTATATCTTAGTAAAATAAAATTATTATAACCTTCCTACTATTTTGAATTTAACAATTAATCTATGAAATTAATAAAATATGCTCACTATGGAAATTATACTTTACGAAAAGAAAAAAATGCGGTTATCGTGGCAATTACACTTCAGTTTTGTGCTACTAAATGTAAAAAAATGCTAAATCAGGGAGATAATTTCTATTTTTTTAAACTATTTCGAAGAAATTGAAACTATGTACTGAATAAAAAGAAATAAAAAGGATACGGTTCTGGTACAATCGTTGATTTAAAGGATTTTTGTACTCATTGTAGGCTAATTTCTATATCCTACTTAACCTAATTTATACATTCAGTTTAATATCCCCAATGTAAATAGTCGACAACACTTAATAAAAAATCAAATACAAAAAGTAGAATATAAGAATGTCATAATTATTCCTGTGATATTTACACAATTACAAAAATTTGTAAAAAACAAATCTAACTTAATACATATGAATAAATTATTTTGTTTAAAATTATTTTCTAAATAATCTTTTATTTATTGGCATACATTGACTACATCCTCAGCTGAACAAATCACTTGGATGCAGTAACAACTTATTTTTATCTTTTAAATCAATATGCTCATAGTTGTTGTATATTATATGTTATCATCATTACTAAAAATCTCATTTTCACAATCTTTTGTTTTAATCAGAGGGCTACGCGCAACCTAATACACATGCAGTATTTGGTATAAATTAACAAATTTGGCAAATTTTGAAAGCGAATGCAATATACCCATCAATGGTACATCGAACAACTTTTGTAGGAACTTGTAATACGGAGCTATTCTTAAATATTGACAAACAACTTTGCATCCATACTAAATCTGTGCCATTTCTTCAAGTTCTGATTCAATAATTAACTTTTAACAAATATTCTCTAAATTACTTAAATCTTCCAATGACTTATAAAAAAAAAATTTAATCTCTTCGTTCAATTTTCGTACTACTTTCTGTTTTGGTTGTTTTTACCACCTCCAACTACAAATAAAAGAACAAATTATTTAACCAACAATGTACATATATAATATTGTAAATTTATAAAAGGATTCTTTTTGGTTTGTAATAATTGCTTCATCATAAAAAGTTTTTTTCTTTAGAAATCAGTGGGCTATCTATAAAATCTTAAGCTAACCGTCTAATGTAACTTACTTAGATTACTATAAAATTAATTGATTCGCAAAGAGAAAGCTTTCAACTTAAAAAATTCGTAAGTAAACTTACTAAATGATAATTTTATTAATATTTAGCCTTTATTAGGTGTCGGGCCGTATGACGGTGATGTTTTTTTGAGAGTGTCGGCGGCTAGGTCTGCTATTCTCCACATGCCGTAACTTCTTAAATCCGCTTGTCTAAAAAGAAAATTAAATTATTAGCAACTTCTTTGTTGTTGATTATTAAAACGCGAATGTAACTTTGATGATGAGTTTGAACAATATTATCAATAAAATGTATAATTGATTCGATGCTATTTTCAAATTAATAATTTTCAACTTGCCGTGAAATGTTTACGGCTACAACCCAATGTACAAGAACGATCTTTAAAATAATTTCTTCTTATTATGAACAAATGTAACAAATACAACAAAATTTGAATTAAAAGTGAAAATATTACAGATATTATAACCAAATGTAAAACTATACTATAAAATAACGTTAAGTTACAAATTTTGCAGTTTGACAAACCAATTCAAATAAAGTTAACGATTTCAAATTTCGTATCATAGGTAGTCTTTTTTTTCTTTGATTATATAGCGTTCGTTATCGCTGCTCTATGTTCCATAGACAAAATTTTATGTATTTTGTGTGTGCGAAAGAGATAGGGCTTTCGCGTTCCAATCGAAATATTTGTATGAAGTAAACCCACCCTGGATCACATAACAGATATTAATTTTAACGTTCTAGTAACAGATTATTAATCTTTCGGTAAAGTTCGGTATCATTCGGTTATGTTCAGTAAATATGAAACGAAGGCCAATGCGAAAACGTGCTGTCTCGCTCTCTTTTTACTCAGTGACATAGAGTAACTTATCGTATCTATAGAGGAGTAACTCTATTCTGTGCTCAGTGAGTGACAGCCTTTGTACGAAGCTGCTTGACAATACCACCGTAACATAATATTTTAACATGTTAGCCGAGCATAACGTTCTTTAATAACATGGTATCTGTAAATCGCAATAACATAATATATTCTTTCCAATCGATATTATGTTATCCATACCTGTTACGTTATAATTCTACATCACTAATGTAGACAGTTACAAATACATTATTGCGATGTGACGTCACTGGATAAAACCAAATAAGATAATAGAGACAGGAATTTTCGGTATTAGAATTTGTAAGATTTTACTATTTACCACTTATTCTTCATAACGACGGATATTTTAGATAAACGTCAATTTTTTTTGAGCCGGGAAAGTCAAGTTATTTTGACACAAAGTCATAAGATAAATATGTGAAATATATCATGAAAACAATGTGTAATAAGATGGTATTACTCATTTACACTGTTGTATACTGTATTAATTTAAATTAAAAAATAATCATTTTAGTTGAGCAAATTGTATAATCTCGTCTTATTAAGATACCGCACGTAATGGTTCGGTAAAGCTCGTTAATGAACCGGGAACAAAACTGAAAGAGCCATGTTTTTTCTTACATGAACAAAAAAAAACAGTGAGCCGTCACGGGACGCCTAGCAGATGTGTAACATTATGTTCGTACAAGTAATATGCATAAAAGACAAGATTATTACAGGAACTAAATATAGCATAATGAAAAAATAAAGTATTACGAATTTCTTACAGAAAATGACGACACGACACGATTATGGCGACACGTCGCCATACCGTACACTCTACTACATATAGACTATATATATATATATATATATATATATATATATACCTTAGTATAGCGTGGCGACCCGTCGCCACGCCAACGATCCGGTTTATACCTGCGCCTGTAGATGTTTCACATCAAAATTTGATTTTTTAAGACAATCGGGCGGACGAACAGAGAGACAACCGAGTATCCTATAAAGGTTTCGTTTATATTTTGTTTTGAGGGCAAAACCTTAAAACAACTATTTTCGTTTGTAATTTAATATTTGTTTACACATTGTAACTTGTTATTAAATATTTATATAAAAGAGAAACAACGTCAGTAAACAAATAATTTATTAGCGTAAAAGTAATTGTATTATAATAACGTAAAAATTACTTTATCGTGCAGCCCTTTATAAAATTAAAATGTGAATCATTTATCCTCATTTTCAAAAGACGATGTAAATTTTATAAGTGATGAGTATACCCTAACTTGACGTAGTACATGATATATGATAACGGACCCTAACAATATCCAAAAGAACTCTCATGTGGTAACCACAACCCTTGTTGCTAATTTCTAATTTTGTCAAATGCAATTTACTAAACTTGTCTTCCAATGTGTATTGGTGTAACATATCTTAAAATTGCTTCCGCGCCTCAGATGCTCAACCCGTATCCGATAAATTTTCCACAACCGCCCACTCTCTTACACTCAAATATTGTACTCAATAATAAACATGGCTTACACTAAATTCCTTACTGAATCGACAGAGAAAACGGGTTCCATAATAATTGATTGCAATTTAGTGCAATAGTATGTAATAGCGTGTTTCTTTTTAGTTTTTGAAACTATTAATTTATTTTTATTATCTTAGTCTTTTACTTTTTAAGGCTGTATTTTTTTTAATTTCATGAAATAATTCTATTGTCATCAGTTCTTGATACGTGAACAAAATATGAAATAATTCGAACGTCTGAAAGGTAAAAAGGTGGATTTGATTCCATTATTTTTTGTTATGCATTCGTCTTCTTTGTTTTAAACTTAAGTTTTTTTTAAATTTTATGAAATTATCGTATTGGTATCGGTTCCTGAAACGTATTCCAAATTTAAATAATTCAGACATTTGGAAGTGGGCAAAAATTTAATTAAAAAAAAAATTGAGCACGTGCAACACAGCACACGTGACAAAAGTGAAACTTCTTTGGCGATCTAAACTTCGATTTGTAAGTATATAGTAAATTTTAAAACCACAGTAAAACGACAACGAGAGAGAGAGAGACTATAAATATTACTCAATGTTGAAAAACATATACACTTACGCATGCCTACACTTCAAAGTTGCAAACGTGCTTGAGAACAAGATATATACATCGAATTAAATATTAATTACGCAACGTATGCGTGGTACCTGAGCTGTTCATATGTAACAACTGAGGCGTACATTTACAACGCGCGCATCCGCGACTCTATCTTATTCAATCGCTTTCTATCGTTGTGTATACGTCACTCCCTTTTGCTTCACTTTCATGGCATCGGAATATATAGTTCTCTTTCTCTCTACGTTTTATCATTCTTCTCTCTTATGTAACGAAATGCACGTACTCTCTTATGTAACGAAATGTACTTACGTGACACGACCTTAAAATTTTACTCTCAATTCTCCTCCACTTGTCGATTATCAACTCGCCGCATAAGACATATCACTTCAAAATTCCCTTATTGTTTTAGTCTTTTCTGTTTTAAGAATAAAAAAAAATATTGTTTGAAAATATTGTATTGTCATTAGAACTACATAAAATTGCCGAGTTTCATGATTATACAACAATGAATAGTGCATGAAATTTAGTTTCGCATATTCTATTACTAAACGCGGAACCGCTGCAAATTTACTTCTCCCCCGCAATTGTACCTGCACTTGTTAGTTGCTAGACGTCTTACACCGCCTCTAAAAGTCAGCGCACCGTTTGTATGCCTCGTTTCATAATCGGCCCGCCTTTCGCTCGCCGAATTTTCGAAAACATTTGGTGTTCGTCGGAAGATTAACTATTACTTTATATCATGATAAAGAATGCAAAAGTTACGATTTTTTTAAATTTGCAGTGTAAAACTAAACACTAGCTTATAAACTAATTTATCCAAGATCTGTTTGCTACCAAATTTGAGAACGTTTCGTCAAAAAACTGATCTTTATCAACGGTGGAAATTATATCCACACATACATACACCCGCACGCACACGACTCCGTGTCGCGCAGGCGCACTCGCACACCCACACATAAATGTGTATGCGTGCGTATATATTTCCATTTCTGATATGTAACAAGTTTAGTTATACCTCCACCATACCGTTTCTGGTATGGTGGAGGTATAGAAAAATTGTTAAAAATTTCCTATTTTATGGTGGCCTAAATAACATCATTTCTGCAAAAAATCCGATGAAATAGCAAGAGTATACAACTACACTCTTTGGTTCTTAAGAAAAATTAATATATATTTATAGATTCCAGTTAGTGTGAAATCTATTAGAAATAAAACGCTGCAAGACTTTTTGAAATCTTTTTCAAAATTCTCAAGTTGATTCCATGACATTTAATAATAATTTGTTGTTGGGTTTCATATTTATGATATATTTCAAAAACATTTTATTTTTATTCAGTTACTTTTGCAATATATAACAAGTTTTATTTGACGATATAGTGATCTTCTAAGGTGTACACTTTTGCTTTTTTTCAGCATCTCATTTACACACTCACTTACCTGCTTCTAAAATCTATACTAATATAAGTTTAAGACCAAAATTTATCACAACTTTCTTAAGTTGCATTAAAATAAAATCCTGTCAAGCACAAATAAAACTCGCACAACGAGGGTTGCGTACATATTTCGGCACTTAGATATTTGAGTGTGCATAGTATTTCTACAAAACTATGTACAAGTATTAATTTTTCACAATCTAAATATATTGCAATGTAAATGTCAGGCATAAAAAGACCATATTTCAAAAATTATAAGATCTAGGATAATGGCTGTAGTTTTCCTATAATCTTATAGTCAGATTTAAATAACCCTTTTTTATTATTTTTGGTTCAATTATTTCGGGTATAATTGGTTGGAATGAATTTTATTTAGAATATCCTTTTAATATGCAATTTCAAAAGTGAAAAATTAATTTTTGTATTCCTCATAACAAACTTTTTCAAATTCAAATTCCACATGATATATAAAATGAGAAAAAAACATTTTTTTGAGAAATTTTTTTTTACTTTCTCTTTAATTGTCACATGAATATTGTAAAAAAGTTTGTGATGTGAGATAAGTGCACAATATGTGGCTTGATAAGATGTATTACTATGCCAAGTTTGAGCATCGCACTATTTCTGAAAAAAATCAGCTTTGAAAACAGTAAAATGTAAATGTATATCTTTTGTGGGCATAAAATAATATAAAAAATAATTAGAGATTCGCTTTCGAGACTATAGATAGTATGTGTCTATAGATAGCATGTGAACTTATAAAAACATGTATTTATTTATTGACCCATTAGTATCAACTTGTCGAGTTGATACTAATGGGTCAATAAATACCAAATTACTCAGCACAACTTCAGATCAATGGTGTCTTAATGTCAGTTTAATTCACAAATCACTTTTTATTGATTAATTTTTAAATTTTTATGAAGAAACATTTCATAATTGACTTTATTTTAGTTATTTATATTAATAATTTACCAAATTTCCAGGATTACCTTTACAAATATAATATTCAATGAAACAAACTAAATACTTGTAAAAATCAATATATTAATTATCTTATTTAACTTAATAAAATATAATAAATGTACAGTCATATACAACTAGTCACCTTTTTGTTTAATTGTAGATACATTTTGGCAATTCATTTCCTTTAATATTCAAAACATCACTCAAAACCTAGATTTTGTCCATAGCAACTGCTAGCTAACAATTGTAACCATTTTTTGATGACATAGGTAACATTTTGATATGACTTAATGCATGCCATAAAATAGGTTAAAAAAGCTGATTAAGAACACATTTAATTATCATTTTAAAAAGTTGTACTGAGATAGTTTGTCATAACGTCATTTACAATTAATACATCTGTGACCCATCGACTATTAACATTGCATATTTATACTAGAATGCTCTCTTGTACAACCAAAGACACACTTCCTAAAATTGATAGTCAGGTATAAAAAATTAAAGCTATTTTTACTATGATATCCCAACTTAAGAAGTGTGTTTCTCAAAAAATTAAAATTTAGAATCAACCACACTACACTTGTTCAACTTAGTACTTCCAAAGTAGAAATGATTGTCTATATGCAATACATGTTGTATATATTTGCAAAATAAAACTAACATCAGATTAATATATACACCATTAACTAACTTTAACCAAATTCCAACAGGTTTCAGATGAATGCTCAGTAACATATTCCACATACAAACTACATTAAAACTCATACACAGAATATCAGGTCATAAATATTCCTAATTAAAAATTACAGATAGTTGTACAACTTTACTGATTTTAACAAAAAATATTAAAACTGTTTTCTAATTCACAATTTTCACAAACATTTGAAGCGCAAGTTTCAAATAATAAACAAGATATTTCCATTTCATTTTAATATAATAAAACATTTCATATTTGTGAATGCCAATATTCAGTCATTCTATTATATATTAACATAAAATATTCTTGATGATAATGTATGTATACAAACCCGCCACCATATACGGGGAAAATTGTATTATGTACATAACATGAAATGTATAGACAGAAAAAAGACAAGGAATTGCATATATCCTTTATTTAACTACTTAGTGGTGTTATTTATTGAGGAAATTGAATTACTTCTCTCAAATTATATCTTTTCATGTTATTTTATCCATTTCATAGACTACCTGACATAAATTATGGTAATATGGATTATGCAGACTCAAATAGAAACCTGATTTTATTCATGTTTGAGCTTGACTGCGAACAAACAATGGCTGTAAAACTTCAAGTATGATGGCTGTAAAGCACCATTATAATTAATTCTTCAATGTTTCATTTAAAATAGCAAATAGCCAAAAACGTTAATCTCCTTCTTAAAAACAGCAGACAACACAGTCATATCCTGGAAAGCATACCGTCTATTTGCAAGTTCCAGTGATAATAAGGAATAAACAACTTCAAAAATTCCCATGATAGAAACTATAAGTCAAGTTTATGAAGATTCCATAATGTGGCCAAAAATATTATGTCCAAATAACATTTCACAATTAGTGGAAAGTGGCTCTACTTTATCCAAATAAAAACCTTATTTATGTGAGAAATAGTTTGAGATGTAAGTTATTGAACATTTATTTCTTTAGAATTCCATGAAACAAAGAAAAATACAGAGTTTTTTTGAAAAAACCTTAGTGAAGAGTCTGGGTACAATCATTGCTAGCATTTAAATGAACTTTAAACATTGATGAAAACAACAGGAAAGATATAGAAAATGTTCTGAAATTGTTAGATTTTTTCAACCTTTTTATTCAAAATGAAATAATTTATTCCAAAATTGAAAACGTAATCAGACAAACTAAATATAGTCAGCCATTATAGAAAGAATTTGCTACATGATTTACTTTTTAGCTGAACAGGATTTCAAAGAATTAGTAACAAGACGACGCAATTGGTTTGATAGGTGAAATTATGAATGCAAAAATATAGAACTAAAAAGGCAAAATATTTTTCAAGATTATTACAATGCACTCCTGACTAATAGCCAAGAATAAAAATTAAGTTGGCACAAGATATGTTCACTTGAAAAGCAAAGAAGAATAATATTTGTAATTTTGTCCTATAGATGATACTATCGGAGGATTTAACAAAATTTCTTGTGTTGGCGCCAATGATAGAAGGGTTAAATATTATCTATTTGTAGCATTGGGATGTTCATGGTTATGGTATGGGGACAAATATTATTTTGGGTTTAAATCTGCGAGTTTTTTGTAATCCTTATTGCAATTATAACCTAAACTTAGTGATTAATAACGCTGCAAAATAAAATAATTCTACAAATTTTACTTTAAAACTTTCATTGGAAAGTATTAGCTTGGAGAGGTTTACGATGATCTGATTAAATTAAACGAAGAAAATTTTGCAAATAATGTTAAGAATTTGGTTATATTCTTGGAAAAAAATTGCAAAATTTGACTTCATTTGCGTCTTTTTAGTAGTATAATATTTGAAGTAAAGTTAATATTACTACTAAACATATACAAAAACCAAATTGAGATGTTTAATGTTGTACTCATTTAAATAATCTAATTATATTTTTGAAAACATATCACTCCGATAAACGCTTTTTGAATTATTGATTGAGTCTAATGAAATTACGAGGTTACACATAGAACTTTAGTTCAAAAGACAAGGAAATCTAAAAAAAATAAAAAACACATTGACTATGAACGTCACGATAAATTGATGAAAGACGAAACTATAATTATAAGTCAATGAACGATCCCACACAGTTTCTTCTCATTCTAAAAAGAACAATTTGAATTATATCAAAAAGTAAAAATATATGATAGAACTCACAATAGATGACCTACAACAAATGGATTTAAATTTATCAAAGAATTGCAATATTTACAAATTGTTTAAAGAAAAGTTATTATGTCTCCAGAAGCAATTTTAAACATAACAGTTAACAATTTGATAAATGCTTTTCAAAATATGAGCGTACATCACATTTTATTAACAATGTCAGATTTTGTTGCTAGAGCAATATATTATTTTTCTAAACTTAAAATAATAAAAATTATTCAAGGGCACCCATAGTGCAAAACTGACAGTCATCTTACTATCATCTCAATAGAATCGGATTTGTTAAAAGATTTATATACCGAAGATTTAAATATGCAATATTATATTTTTATATTTATTTATATATGATTATAATAAAGCATGAAACATTCAATTGACTTGGAATATTAATTGTCAACATTTATCATTAAAACTGTTTTTTTTCTTGAACAGTTTCGTTCTATATGATGTATGATATAAAATTGTTAATAATCTTTAATGTTTAGCTTTTTTTATTTTCGATTGCAATTCTGTACCCTAGTGAGAAAATACTTATACAGCCTGTATATACTCGGTACAAGTGGAAAAATATAAAAATAAAAATAAATTTACAATAATACTATCAAAATTATTTTTCAGTGATTAATATTTTACCAACCTCTGTTTAAAGAGTTTTTAAATATCAGCAGAGCAGATCTGTATGTGTTTTTCTTAAATTTATATATATGTAACTACTTATTTATATATATACATATATATATATATACATATATACATATATACATACATATATATATATATATATATATATATATATATATATATATATATATATATATATGTTATTAAGTTGGTATTAAACAATTGTAATAAATAAATTGTTTTCATATCTAATACCGTTCTCGAAATGTTCAACCTCAATGAAAAAAAAAACTCAATCTTCAAAACAGATTCCACGCTAAGTTCGTGTTACCTAGCAGAGTAAAACAACTTTATGGTACAAAATGGAAATTTTCAAAACAAAGCGCCCCACGCTTTTACACTCAAGTATTATACTCAATAACATCCATGTTGGATTACACTAAAGTCCTTACTGAGTAGACAGAGAAAAAGGTTCGATAATTATTTTCTGCAGTATTGCGATTTAAAATGTGTGAATACCTTTGTATCTTCCATGAAATATTGACCTTTAAGAATAGATGTTGAGAAAGGGAAAGTTGTCTAAATAATCCCACTGCTGGAAACCTGAACAAGCCAACAAAATGTCACAAGGATGTGTGAATGAGTCGTTGAACTGTGTAATATATTGATAAAAATTATTTAACAACAGGCGGTATCTATACCACCATCTACGAGAATGATGTGCAGAATGTGCCATATCATGACGCGTCATGATCATCAACATGATATTTCAAAATGACAACAAAGAAATAAATTTAAAGAATACCTTTTGAAAAACCGTTTCTTAAGAAAAAAATATTAATAGCATAATTACCAGTGCATTTGTGGGATATATGTTTCACTAAAATGCACAATTTATGTGTGTGTGTGTATATATAAAAATTATATATATACATATACATATATATATATGTGAAAAGGAACATCAATTTTGTATAAAAATAATTTTAATTAATAAATCTTTCACATAACACAACTTAAAATAGTTTAGGTATTGACTTAAAAAATGCTGTACATTTTTTCTGACATGCTATTTTCATTCATTCTTATAATTTGGATCAATTTACTGATATAGCCTCTACATTTTTTTTTCAATTAATCTTCCTTTCCATATATGGATCAATAATAAGTTTTAATTTTACAAACAAAAACTTTTTTAAGCTGTGAAAAAATAACAAATGTAACTCAAACTTTTTTGGTTGCACGCCAAAAAATGAATATATCAGTTTTGTTTCATTTTTGGGAGCTCAGTTTTATGACTTGTAAATTAAAAGAGGTTTAATCAAAGGATATCCTGATGCATCAGAACAAAGAGCTGTAACTATACCTTGCCTAAAATTCAAGTGTGCACTTTTGATTTTGGCATAATAAGCTTGTTTTACAGCATTAAAAATTCTGATTTGTATCCAGTCTCAAAAGTTGATTTTAAAAATACTGCTTTATGTTCTATGGTTGCACTAATGTTTATAGATGCCGTTTCGCCATCTATTCAGATATTATATAACAATCTTCGCACTTAGAACTTGTTAAAAAGCCATCTGGTTCATGAAATTCCGAACGTGGTAATCACTGTCAGATTCTTGAAATGTACATAAGTACTCTTACATTTTGATATGTGTTATATATGTTAGCGAGGTAAAAGGTGTAGATTTCTGGTGTTGTATTCCGATTATTTCATAGTTCAAATAAATGACACATTAATATTAAAATAATGCTATATGGATGCGAATGTTTCGCCAAGCTATAAAAAATGAAGTATTTCTATTTTCATCTTAAGTAGGAAAACATTTTTTTCTGACTCCAATAATTCCTTTATTTTTATATTACATTATAATAATCAAAAATTTAAATTCAGGAGGCACTTGTTAATATAACTATAATATTTTGGCCAATGATAGGAAATTAAAATGTATCCAAACCATTCAGTTGGTTACATTTAATTAAACGGCAAACATTGTATTGTATTATGTAATAATGGCTTAAAATTGTTCTGTATTTAGCAAAGCCATGAATAAAAGCATTATCATATACGTGTATATATAATATAAAATGAATAAAGATTTTGTTTCGAGAGAAAGTTTTTCTCTCAAGAAATTATATACAAAAGAATGTTCTTATAATTTCCTTAACGAGAGCAGAAAAATCCTTCTTTCATACGAGGGGGCGTTTTTAAGTTCACGGAATGGAAAGGTAGGCCATTATTAAAAGTGATTAACGGAATGATGGCTTGTTAAGTAAGTCATTATTAGTATAAATACCAAGTTTTATCATTGTTAATCTTTGAAGTATCGTCGAACAAACAACTCAATCTGGAAGAATGTCTGAACTATGGAAAAAATCGAGTACCGCGTCTTTATAAAGTTCCTTACCAAGCAAGGAAAGTCGGTTCAAACCATACTTAAAGAGATGGCATCCGTTTAATAGGACTCTTGCCCGGGTAAAACCATGGTTTACAAGTGGCATAGTCTCTTTAAATAGGGTAGAGACTCACTTGAAGACGACCCACGTCCTGGTCGGCCGATCGAAATTACTACTCCGGAAATTATTGAAAAAGCTGAAAAATTAGTATTGGAAGATGCCAGACTAAAGAAGAAACACAGCTTGCATAGATGGTTGGAGTATCGGATACAACAATTTTTAAAATTCTCCATGATCATCTTGATATGACAAAGGTCAGCCGCAAGATGGGTGCCGAGAATGCTCACACCGCCTCAAAAACAACACCGCGTGGAGTGTTCTCGTGCGTTTTTGGACCTCTGTAGTGAAGACAAGGATATACTATTAAGTCGAATTGTGATTGAAGACGAAACTTGGGTTCATCATTACGAACATGAGTCCAAACAAGCATCAATGCAGTGGCACAAAAAAGGCACACCACCACCCAAGAAGTTTAAGGTGTCACAGTCGGCTGAAAAAATCATGGCGACAGTCTTTTGGGATTCAGAAGGGATTCTGTTGACGGATTATTAAGATAAAGATGTTTCCATAACCGGAGAATACTATGCGTTAATTCTAGAGAGGTTAAAAGAAGCAGTCAAAGAAAGAAGAAGGGGAAAATTGGCCAAAGATGTCCTGCTTTTGCACGACAACGCGCCTGTTCACACGAGCCGCGTGGTGCTGGCCGCCCTGCACAAGGTGAGCTTCGATATTTGGGAACACCCACCCTACAGTCCTGGCCTGGCTCCCAGTGATTGTTATTTGTTCCCAAACCTTAAAAAAAAACTTTGTGGAAAGAAGTTTTCAAGCGATGAAGAAGTGAAGGACGCAGTTTCAGCTTATTTTTCGGGCAAAGACGAAAAATTTTTTTATGTAGATATACATAAGCTAATTGAAAGATCTGAAAAATGTATTAGGGTAGCAGGTGAATATATTGAAAAAGAAAAATAATTTTGTATTTTTATTCTCATTCCTTATCCTCCATTCCACGAACTTAAATACGCCCCCTCGTATGTGACAAAAAAATCACCAATTGCAAAGATTCGAAATTATTTTTATATTTCATCTAATAATATTACCGTATAATACAAGAAAGTTTTCACAATTGCAATGACATTAGCAGCATCAACGACATCAACATTAATAATGAATATGAACAAAATGTATGGGTGCAAAGTAATATAGGTATTTTACAGTAGCATGCTATCAAATTTAGGTGGAATGACCACCTAGCCATACCTACGTTTTTGAACATAAATTACAATTTTTATAAGTATTGAAAGCAGATGTTCATTCAAAAAAGTAGGTTCAGATAGTGCAGATGCCTCAAATGTGTTTTCATTTCAATAAATTTGTACGCATAATTGAAATCTACATATATAATATTCATAGTTTTAGATGTCATTCCTTTCGAGAACATATTAAAAAAATTCATAATCTAAGAGTATAACTATGTTTTAATCTATGGCAATTTTGCTCTTTGATATGTACACTGGACACTTTGGCTTCATTCATTACATTATTATTTAAATATTGGTGTTTAATAAATTATTAATCAATTATTGAGTAAGCAATTTAACATCTACAGACAGCACACTACTGAAAATTCAGAAATCGATAAAATAACAATTTAATGTAGTTGTGACTTAGTGGTGATCACTTTATTTTATTGCGGTTGGGTTCCTGTTCGGTGTTCCTTTGAAATTAATATTTTAATGAAAATAATTTGTCCAATAATGGCAGTTTTGTCAAATAAAGTATAGGATATGTATCAGAAAATTGAATTACAGTAAAGCAATCGACACATAACAGCTTTACTAAGGCTTAGTTGTTATTGCTACAATAATACAAAAGCGCTCTAAACAATAATATTCTTATAATAACTGAGCACAGGTTTTGTTTCATAATTTTGGCAATTATAAACAGGTACATTATAAATAAAGCTCTAAGAAAGGTCAGTTGTTGGTCAATGCCATATAGAGCTGTTTGTGGATTTAGGTGTCAGCTTTAAGAATTAGACATATAAAAGTAGAAGTAATTTGTATCCATGAAAATAATTTTATCAATTCAGAAATAATTCAATGGCTACATTCGAAAGAGTATTTAGGAATTTTCCTAACATAAAAACGGTGATGTAAGTATAGCCATTTGGCTATGTGAATTTAAATAATTGCAGAATCTACACTCAGTATTGGTACAGAACCCTACATCTAATAAATTTGTTTGTGATATAAAGCTGATACAATTAACAGAAGTTTTGCTGTTTCGTCTTGAATTCAATGTAAACAAATGTTATGTTTTACATGCTATAACATTCTGATTGATAACTATGCTCACATGATAATATTATATTTGGTCTCATCTTGTGGACACCTTACAATATATTAATCAAATGCAGGTTGTTCGCTTTTTCTACCACGCATACTTGTAAACTAGCAGAAAGAATATAATATGTTATAATTACATTTGGGTTGGTTGTAGGATGACCATTTTCAGACTTCCCTGAAATAACTTAAAGATATTTTGTTTTATGGTTTCCCTTTCCCTACCCAATATTTCTATAAATACTTTACTAAACTAATGTTGTCTAACATAAATAATTTTGTCATTGTCTTATTTGCTAAACTATCTTTAATTTATTTACTATGTACTATAAGAACACATTCCCATTTGTCTTACTGCAGATATTTACATCGACAATACTAGCATGTATTGACTCTTCAAACTAATGTAATTCTGAAATTATCAAATAGGCATAATTTATGACTACATTCAGATTTATGAATGAATAAAAAACTCATCAGTAGATTCCTTACAAAAAGGGCTCCTTGTTGTGGCAATACAGGCAGCTCATATGAAAACAAATAATTCGAGAACAAAATGTTATTTAAGTGTTATGTATTTAAGGTATTTACTGTTTTCCAGATCTATTAAAACAAATTATCAATTTTAAAATTTAATTGAAAAAATTGTATACTTTATAAAAAAATTTAATGTATAAAATAGATTACTAACAATATATGTATAGCTTAAAATAATGTTTCATTGACCCTTTAAACATAGAACTGCCTAAAGAATTGTAAAGAGCAAAGATAGAAAAATGTAAAAAGTAATAGAATGTTTACAGCAAAATGTTCCTCATACTAAACAAAATGTAGAAAACCGCTGCTTCTAATTCATAAAGATTAAATACTGGCATCTTCCTTACTAATGGGCTGAACAAGCACTATATTCATTTGAATAATTGTATGTCAATATAGCTTATTTTATTTCCTCACTCCAAGTATATTGCTTTATGCTGTAAGTATTCATAAAAATATTATAAACACTGAATTTTTGTATCACATATAATTATGGAATATTTTAATAAAAGATTGCTAAATCAGAAGTCAGAAAATTAAAAAAAATTTAAATATTTCATTTGAACACCATTTATATAATCTTTATTAGCCACAATTAAATGAAACTAGGTGATGTAGTATTATTTCTACTTTCTTTACCACAACCTAGGTTTCGTTGTATTACAACATCTTCCATTCTTTGCTAATATCCCACCTGAAGATGTTGTAATACAAAGAAAACCTAGGTTGTGGTAAAGAAATTAAAGAAAGTAGAAATAATACTACATCACGTAGTTTCATTTAATTGTGAATAATGAATTTCTACAAAATTAACGCCAAATATATTCAATCTTTATTAGCCACTATATTGCAAATTGGTATTGAAATATCTCATAATGAATATGAAATATAATGAAGTTTTACAGAGATAATCAGTACTGATAGCCAGTGAAACACAATAACATTCTGATGTAACTTAACACAATGTATAAAACATTGCCCCGCAATTAATTCAAGAAAGCATTCTAACATGCAAGAAATTCTTGAACACAGGTAATGAAATAATTACGCAACCAATAACAATATACAACTTGAAAACATTATGCTTAATTTCGCATAAAAACTTAAATTGTACAGAATTAAACTTAACGCATAAATGGAACATAACACTTTCAATACATACATACATATTTTAAGTAGTTATTGTACTATATACATTTATATATACAAGGTATAAATTTTAAAACAATGGTGAGCCAAGTTCTTTGCTTATATGAAGCATGAAGTTAATAAATAATATTCTATACAGTTCTTAGCAAATTTTAATTTTAATTTGAGGCTACTAGCAATTTATATTAATTCATACTTCGGGCCCTTCTTGATCGAATCAGTAAATCAATAAACTATTTTGTTAAAATTTGAACTCAAAAATGTTACTTGGAAACTATATTGTTTGTTCCAACCGAAATATAGTTTCTGAGCCACAACTATAAATACATAAAATATTACATCATTTCTCACTGGGAAAACAGACTGACCACAAAAATATAAAATTTATCAATAATTTTACTATAACAACTAACACAGTACACATCCATTCTTTTCTTGAAGATTTCCATCAGCCCTTTCAATTTCAACTAGCATGGCGTGAAATATATCTGAAACAGACTATTAAATAATTACACTTTATCAAATTTTTTAAACCCATGTTTTATTTACTGAAATATGACTTTAATAGATTTTTTTATTAAATTAGCAATTATAATTTGACTGGTGCACTTGTATATCTATCTGAAAAGCTGACAAAAATGTTATTTCTTACTAATTAACATTGATTCCTTCAATGGAAATAAACCGATCGTACAATCTCCTTTGAACCCAGATTTTTTCATAACCTTAAAGAGGATTGTATGTTTTTGGCAACAATGTTACATAAAATATTCTAGATGATATATTTACTTGAAGGTAAATATATCATCTAGTCTTTCATTTCAAATATCCTACCTATTTAAAAAAAATTTAATGATTTTAAAAAACTGCAATGGATCTTTACATATTATATCTTGAATATAGAAGAGGGACTTACTTCATTTTGTTTCGCACTAGTTTCAACGAAGGCCGCTTTCCATTTTTCGGCAAGTCTTTTTCCTTCATCTGTGCTGATCTTCCTTTCCATATGCAAATCAGTTTTATTACCCACTAATACAATAGGCACACTGTAAAATGTTTTTGTATCATAGTAGCTTTGAATGATTACATAATTTTTATTTATAGATGCTTGCTTTCTACTAATGAAGTGATTATCCATTTCAATTTTATTCCAGCTTGAATTTAACATATACAATAATGTTATCACCCTACACCTATACCTCCTAACTAACTACTTAAAAATTGTAAGTACAGAAGACTTCGAGAAAATTTCATAAATTTTCTCTCTTTACCTTCATACTATGTTCCAGCAAGGTGGAGCAGTCAACAAAGGCTGAATGCTATTTTATGTTTGTACTCTGATATGATATACTGACATTCTTCAGCTTTTATTGGCTCATTTTGGTCAAAATGCTGAAGTAGTAACTACATATATTCAATTCTCAGTTTAACACTTCAATCATACTAAAATACGTAGTCAGGAATCACGTGGTATACAGATGTGGCCATTTTCAAGAGTATGCAAGGAGGTCAGTTTGGAGAATGGTATGGAAGGAAGGACAAAAAACACCAAGCTCCTTTTTCATTTCTGGGAACAAATAATAATCACAAATGGCCAAGTTTTGACTGTAAGGTGAGGGTTGCAATATTTGAAATTTACAATTGTGCACGGCAACCATCGTAATATGGCTGTTGTATACATACGCATTGTTGTGCAAAAGCAGCACAACATTCCCTAATTTCCCTCGCCTTTTCTCCTTCAATACTTCTTTAAGTTCCTCCAGTAGAACATCGTAGTACTCTCCCATTATAGGGGTACCCCTATCATTGAGGACAGTGAGCAGGGTACCCTATGTATCCTAGAAAACCATCACCATTACTATTCCGGCGGATTGCTATATCTTGAATCTCTTGATTGATCTTCTTAGGGGGTGGGGTATTCTTTTTATGCGACTGCATGGACTCCTACTTAGGTTCAGACTCGTAATGAGGAACTTAAGTTTTGTTACCCATATCAATTAGACTCAAAATTTCATCCTTATCAAAAAGTCAAATGAACACTCAACATTGCTACTTTTACAGCGGCATGAATATTCTCGGCACCCATTTTGCGCTAACTTTTGACATGCTAAGATGTTCATGAAGAATATTTAAAATGGTTGATAAAGATACTCTAGCCATTTCTCTCAACTACTTTTTCTTTAAAAGGACCTCTTCCGATAAAAGTTTTTCAACTTTTTTAACAATGTCCGAGGAGGTGGCCTCGATCGGACATACTGATTACGGGTTGTCTTCCACTGAATCTCTGCCTTGTTTGATGAGATTATGCCACTTACAAATCATGGTTTTATACGATAAGAGTCCCCGTAAGCCGATAACATTTCATTCAATATAACATGCGGTATTTTTCCTTGCTTTGTCAGGAACTTGATGACAACTCAAAATTCAATTTTCTCCATGATATCTTCCAAAATGCTTGCTTGACTAGCTAGACTTGTAAATGAATGGTGAGTGGTGACCGACCGCGGCACTGCGGAACGATCTTCGCTCATAACACGAGCTATACAGTTTTTGAATGATTCCATCAAATGAACGGGTCACGAGGACCTGATCACTTTCGATATCATTCTCAAATAATTGCAATCACGAAATACGATTGTTTTGACCATGCCTACTTCAAAATTTATTGGATTTAAATCCTATTGAATTCTTATGGGAGGAAATGAACAGGAAGGTTCCAGATTGTCATTCAGCATTGAAGGAAGAGGTTTTGAACATGTTAAGAGAATAGCTGGAAAATTTTTTTCCAAAAAACTACATAAAAATAATAAAAAGAATACCTAAAGTTTTAAAAAAATATTTAAGTGGACAGGTGTATTTTTTGACAAAGAGTTTTGTGTAGCACTGCTTTGATTGTAATTATATACCGATATATTGCGTTTTCACGTTTTAATTTAATTTAAATACATAAACATCAAAAGAAATTATTTCTTAATTTTAATTCTAATTTGCCAGAATTATAAAAGTGGTCTCAAATTGTTGCCTGTAGTGCACATTTTATTTTGATTAAATTAATTGAAGCTATTAGATAGGTGTAGTTTATTCATGTACTTATAATAACCTTTATTTACATTAATAATAAACTACATAATAATTAAGTATATCAACAAAGTTACTTTCACAGCATTCAATTTACTTCCATAAATAATATGATATTATGCACAATTCTCTTCATAATCATTGTCTCTGTAGGATTTAACCGAGCATGTCCTGAATTTGCTATTATTTTTTTTCTTTGTAGTACATAGTAGTGCAATGAAAAACTGCTTATAGGTTTTACTAAGTGTTTTATTTGTTTGCTTTTAAATTAAATAAACAAATAAAACATTAAGCAAACAAAAAAAACCAGTAATCAAATTAAGCTTCCATATTTTACATTCACAAGCCTGTCGCCACCACAATATGCCACAGTATTTAAGAAGATTATGAAATGTTAACAACTTATTACACATTTCAAAATCGTTCATCAAAAACTGAACTCACATTATTTTTACCACCAGACCCCCAAAGTAATACATTTACTCTCTCTGCTTTACAAGTCCATTGTGGCAAATTCTTTCCAGTATCACGTTTCTCTGACATTTCCAGGTCTTTTATTACATTTTTCAAATTTTCTCCTAACCACAGTATTAATTAACAATTTTTATTTGGCTACTAATTTATGCTCATAAATTCAAATTCCTAACAATTGCAAAAGTGAGAGTAACCAGACTGGTGTAAATTCAAAGTGACAATGCAATATGTTCTCATGTCACATATGCTTTTATTATTTTTTTCATTTGTTCTAATAATTCTGCTTTTCATGTAGCGTCATCAAGAACTTTGTTTTTCCGCCTTAAACTTTACAACTTTTTTCAGATATTTTATACTTTTTAACTATCAATTTAGATTCAGTATTTTCTTCTTTTTCTGTTTCTCCGCTTCTTGATATAAATTATGTGTGTTCTGAACAATAAGCTTTCATTAAATATCAATCTTTTATATTCCACCATGATACATAAATGCACTATAAATCTACCTCTGTGCAACTAGAGACTGCTCGGATAGAGTTTCACTTAAACTTTCTTTATTTGTTGAAAATCTTCGCTCAGAAAATCCATTACCATATGACAAAATCAACCTAGTAAGGGAATGTAGATTTTTATTGAGTCAATTGTTCATTTCCAAGAAAAAATTTATCATTTCTTGTCCAAATTGCAAGGGACTACGAACCTCATCATAAGAATACATATTATCTCCTTGAGAACTGGTAAGCTAATTTTGTACGAATATATCAGATACATCAACTAATTTCTCTAGTGGCATTTTTGAATTCATTATACTTAAGGAGTTAAAACAAGTAATTTCTTTTTAAGGGGTATGACAGCGGAGATAAAGACACATAAAATTGTATGAGACCTTTGTAGTAATCATAGAGAAAACGAAAAATATTGTTGATACTTTCACAATTATCTTTTTGCCTTTTAACTCAAACTATAAATCAACATGTTTGACATTATTAAAATTGGACTCAACTTTTAATTCTATACTCACAATATTAGTTAACACATTCAACATTTTATTCTTCACAACCTCTATATTTTCCATAAAGTATTCAAAAATTTCTCATATAGTCGAGAGAAGAGCGGAAGATTTTATTGATATAACATTAAAAAATGGTTCTACTTGAACTGTCCGGGAAAAAGACAATTTTGCCTTGAAAAGTTTATAATTTAGTGCAGTACTTACTACTTTAAAGCTGTTGTAGCCGCATGCTTTTTTATCATTTCATTTTGGGTACACATTTCTTCACGTTAGAAAAAATTATTTTAATAGCATAGTCAACAACGGTAAAATTTTCAAACCAAACCTAAATTCGACACAAAACTTTAGAAGTAGAATATTAGATACTGAATACTTTCCGAAGTTGAATAATTTTCCCTAACCTCCATCAAAACTGACATTTCCCTAAAACATGAAATTCCTGACTTCACGATTTTTGAGAAAGCGGCCGTGCTGACATGGTAGACGGAGTTCAATGAAAAAGTATTTTCATCTTTCAAACTATACTTTAAAGAAAACTAATAAAATCAGTTATTAAACCTATAACACTCATTTAGTCTTTTCACTTATATTGTAAAAACTGATAAAAAACTCCAAAAGCATCATAAAATTCATAAAATTTAAATCACTACATAATAAATGTTTTTCCCACTAACAATTTTATGATAATATACTTACTGAACTTTACCAACCATATCCAAAAGTTTGTCATAAATTATTTGAACAATTTGAAAACTTTTACTTGATGTAATGGAATAAACCAACACGTAGCCATGGAAATCCATACTATACTGTGCTGGAAATATGCTGTATTCATCCTGACCTGCTGTATCTACAAGTTTTACCTCGTAGTCAGTGGAATGTAATCTAATATATTTTGTGAATGCTGAAAATAAAACAAACTCGTATCATACTTCGGACAAAATTTGTAGCAAAATAAAATTGATATAAACCTTCACTAAGCTTTCAAAAGTATGCTACAATAAAATAGTAACATTTTTTTTCTTGTTAATATTTATAATTTTTCCTTTATGTACAAAACAATAATGGAATATTACCATTCTTTAACGGACATTGGATAGATTCTTAAAAATTGTTATTGGAATTAGTTTTATTATAGTAGTCTGTCATTCCTCTACTTATATTATTTGCAAAGGAAGGTTTTACTGCTAAAATGCTTCTAAGCTGATATTTCACCATACTTAAGAGAAAATAAATAATGTCTTGTAAAACATTATTTTCTCTTAAGTTTGGGGTGAATATTTTTCATATACTCAAATCGGATAAGGAAAAATGTGTAAATTTTAGCAAATAACATTTTCACAATTAAATGAAATCACATGATGTAGTATTATTTCTACTTTCTTTTATACAACGAAATACAACAAAACCTAGGTCGTGGTAAAGAACTAAAAGAAAGTAGAAATAATACTACATCACGTAGTTTCATTTAATAGTGAATAATGAATTTCTACAAAATTAACGCCAAATATATTAAAAATAAAATTTTGTAAAAAATATGATTCATACAATTATTTGATAAAATACTATTTTATTAAATTAATTCAGACTTTCTCAAAGATTGTTATCTCAAGAACAACGGGAATTTTTAGATAATTAATTTGACTAATATACCAGTTAAGGAACACTTACTATTTTCTATAGTAGGATCATATGAATCTACGAATTGGCCTTCCACGAACTGGATGATCAGTGATGATTTCCCTAAATAGACATTTTTAAACAAGATTATCTACATTATCGTAAAATAAAACGTACTCCCTAGTAGCATACACCACTAACGCTTTTTCTTACCCACTGATCGATAGCCCATCATGGCTATTTTACGTTGCTTGGAAGGCATATTATTTGGAAATTATTTATAAATTATAACATTTAATTCAAAACGTTAAGGTGTTACGATTCTTAAATTTATTTAATGTAAATTGATATAACTAAAGTGACAAGCGAAGAACAGATGACAACGAATGAAGCATAGAGATAAATACTAATTTTTTATTTTGTAAATGTCAAGTTTAACTGCGCATTTACATACCTAAATATAAAAGTCAAGGTTAATTTTCTTCGTTTTCTCTTATTTTTAAATTGGCAAGTTATGAAAAATCGGTAACTATTCGCTTTAAAAAATCATTATATTCAATTTTTGGTTTATCATGGGATAATTCAGGTTAAAATGGTTAGCCCGATAAGATGGCCAATAAAAATATTTCAGCGTTATTTTCTCTATATGTTTCTATATAAACCTAGTAAACGACGGATGTTAAACATCCCAGTTGTGGTATTTTTATATTTTCTAAAAGAAATGAAGTATTTTTAACTCAAAATTTTGAACCAACCTTAATTATTTTTAACTATGAATTAATTATCAAGTTAGTGTTTTTAGTTTTAAAGATTATGACATTTTTCACATTTTTCTTTATATATAATCACTTAACAATACCTCAAAATTAATCGCAAATAAGTAAATGATGCCAGATTTGAATATGGGTCCCATTGTCCAAAATTCGCAAATACGTAAATGACGTCAGATTTGAATATATTCATACAAAATTAGCTTACCAGTTCTCAAGGAGATAATATGCATTCTTATGATGAGATTCGTTGTCCCTTGGAATTTGAATAAAAATAATAATTTTTTCTTGGAAGAAAACAATTGTCTCAATAAAAATCTACATTCAATAAAAATTCTACATTTTATTAGGTTGATTTTATTATATTGTGATGGATTTTCTGAGGGAAAATTTTTAACAAATAAAGAAAGTTTAAGGGAAACTCTCTTCCAGTAGTCTCTTGTTGCACATATGTACTCAAATGTTCTAGAGATAAAATAACAATTAAATTGATTATAATATATAAAGTATTAAGTATTTAAGGGATTATTTTCATTCATCGCTATCCAATAACCCAAATAAAAGACTTTTTAACAAATATTAATAATCTCTTTGACTCAAATATGCCTAGAACTAGAGCAACTCAATACAATTAGAAAAAAGCCAAACAAGTCGTTACTCTACTGACAACTCACCTTGGGTGTGTGGTCATATTATCTGCACATATTCCACAAAATGGCCAATATCGAAATTTTATAATTAATATTTATGATAATATATCATAAATATTTTTTTTATAATTACGAAAAGTCTTAATTTCCAAAGATGAATAAATATAAATTTAATAGATAACTAACCTTATGAGAAAACATTATCTTAGTAGAAAACATTTATTTACATTTTCATTTAAAGCTTCAATATAACTTTTTAAAAAATATACCCATATTATTCTGAATTACATTATAAAATATGACAGCACAACTTCATATTATGCTAATGACCAATCAATATTTCATATTATTCTAATAACCAATTAACCTTTCAACGTTTTAAAAATTAATAAAGTTTGGAGCGTTCAACGTCCAAAACCTAGCTGCGCAATAGATAACTATGAACAAAAAATACCTTTGCAATAAAATAAAATTAAAAAATATAGATTATAGAAGACTCTCTGTCATAAGAAACGTCAGTCCACTGCTTAATTTTCTATATTAATTTATTTACAACCGAAGTTTCGTGTTATTTATAACGACAATGTCTGTAAATTTGCCAGACTGTCCTCCAAGTCTTAAATCGATTCAACATTACTTAAAAACTGCTTTAGAGCACGATGGACGTGACTTTATTGTAGCTTATTGGTGTAGGCTACACGCATTGCAAATGGGTATGAAATTAAATACCAAAAAAACGATGGAGGAAGCAAAGCTTTTAATGGGTAAATATTTATTTAGAAACTTCTTTAAATTTTACAATGACTCCCTTGGTCACAGTAAAGAATCTATTAATCTGGGAGTTAATGACTCATTTGCTCACAGTGCAGAATGTAGAAAACTATGCCAACGGTAAAAATTAAGCTGATATTTTTATATGACGAATGACTTCAGCAAGCAATGAAATTTGTATCCACACTCATCTAACAGCTTAAACAGTGGCAATTTCACTAGTCTACCTAAACTCCCGGGCTGAGATTGTAAACCGAATTTTCACCAAATGAAACGTAACGTCATCCAAGGAGATAAAACATTTATTATTTAAAAGATATTTGTCACTTTTTATAAAGGATAATATGATCATTACTCTATTACTCATTGATGGATTATAATAGATTTAAAATCGTAACATTAATACCTAAAAAACCATTTAGGTGAATGATTGCTAGAACTCTCTGTGTGATTGATCAGACAGTATGCAGTAATCTAACATATGAAATTACTAATTCATGGCTATTCAAATTATTCAAACAATTTCATACCATCAGTGCAATAATCTGCCAATAGTATTTGATTACATAATTTGATTCTGTTCTATGCAGTTATTAAGGATTTTCAGTGGAATTTTAAGACCAATATATATATATATATGTGTGTGTGTGTTTGTATATATATATATATATATATATATATATATATATATATATATATATACATATATATTTTTATAAAGCATAAATATATATATTATATTATATATATATATATATATATATATATATATATATAATATATATATTTATGCTTTAATATATATATTTATGCTTTATAGAAAACTTCCATTTATTACTTTTTAAATAGCAACCAAAAATATATGGATTAATGATAATAGAATAAATATTTTTATTTATTTATTAAATTCATATTTACAATTAATTCATAATTATAATTCCCAATTAATACAAATAGCTTTTCAAGAATTTAAGATCTAATTAATCATTTTAATAAAGAAGTAATCAATTAATTGATTCAGCGTAAAGGTTAAGTTATTTTCTAATCAAATCATTCGTTTTGCTCTTAATTACTCTGATTCTAGATTAGGATACCAAAATTGCTATTTTCAGCATTTCCTTTAGTCTCGGCGTCATTAATCTGTAGAAATATCACATTTTGATAAATATGAAACAGTCTGTAAATGGGCAAGTGCAGGGAAGCAATGAAAAAATAAAACAAAGCCAGTGAAGAAATCACATTGATTTTCCATTAGAAATTTGCAGTTGCTGCTATTTTATTATTATGCAATTACACACAGTTTATTATCTAAAAAGTGGGACATTTTCACAATAGGTCTATAACACTCATATTGTGCCTACACAACTACATTATATGACTAATGAACATCGTTCGTATAATACCATACATTACTATACGCTTGTTAATTAGGTTAGAATAAACCTCATGAGGAATCTTTAGGAAAACAAATTGGCAATAATGGAAACTTAAAAGAAATTGTGAGCAATTGACAGATATTCTTTTTTTTTTATACTGTAGTCAGAAACTGTCAATCTAATAGTTAGTGTTTAAATATTAATGGAAATTATCTAGCAATTATAAAAATTCTTCCTAATTATAAACATTATTCCTAATTTGGAAACAAATTCAAGTTTGAAGGAAATATTTTTTTCATTTTTAAAAATATTACTACTTGATGATTTAAGGTTCTCGAAGTTTATGACCATATATAATTGTTGTCAGTAACTATAGTTAGCCTCAACATATTCAATCTCGATGGATTTTTTATTTAAATCAGCTGCCAAATCTTTACATATAGCATATTTTGTAAAATAAAAATACACATTATATACATATATACACATATATTTCTAAACCTGACTGTTTTTTCAATATTCTGGGCCTTTCAACCTGATAAGACTTCACATTCTCATTATTACATATGCTGAAGTAAATCAAATCAATGGAATATAGCCCCCTTAAACTAAATTGTCATACATCTAAATTTAATTATATTCCATTAATTCACAAAAAAACTGCTTTACTATATGGTTATTTGTTTACAATTATAATGTATATAACACAATATAAATCATAAAATTTTTTAAAAATTATTTCATGTCGGTATTTAACAATTGTTTGCACAAATTTCGATAATAAAAATCTCTTTTAAATCTTACACACAAGGTGACTCTCTTTTAAATGTTGAAATATTTAATTATTAAAGTCTTATTACTTACAAGAAACAACTCTATTAACTCATTCAGATGTTTAGTTTCAGCAGAGAAGAAAACATTATAGATTATGAAAGTTATTCCTATGATAATATTTGCCGGCAATACTACTTCAGCCACTATAGACTAGATATAAGATTCAACTTATTTGTAATGTCATATAATATCTACTTCAAATTTAAACTCACAGGTGTGATGGATTGGTTGGAAGAACAAAAAAAAGTACACAAGGATAATGAAGCTATTACAAATGATATTGCAGCACAAGCTCACTTGGAAAACTATGCATTAAAACTATTTCTTTATGCTGATAAACAAGATAGAGAACAAAATTATGGCAAGTGAGTATTTTTGTTAGTGGAGTTTTTCTAATTAGGAATTTTTAGATTCTCATATAATGAACATAACCTTTAAATTTGTATACATTAGTAGATTTCACTTACATTTGTCAATCTGTGCCTAAAGACTTTAGACTGTATGAAGTTTTATGAGGAGTAAAATCAGAAATACAACGCGAAAAAAAATGTAACAGTTTGTAAGTGTGGATGTAGGAGGTAATCTCCGAAACTACTCATTCGATTTCAAAAATTCTTTCACCAATATTTAGAAAGGATCTTCTGGATGGACATAGTTGTTTATTATCCTGTTAAAAAAAATTTCATGAAGACCAGTTTCACAACGTAACGATAATACAGTCGAGCAAATGCGTACCTTATGAACGCTGCCTTAGCAGTAAGACGTATATTGATAGATGATATTGATATTTATATTTATATACAGCGTTACCTATTTTATACATTTCAAGACAATCGTAATTAAGAAGAAAACTCAGTAGTGCGTCAGAGCTGACACGCACAATGTTTTTTTCTTTTATCATTAGGAAACCTTACGCCAATTTCTCCTGCTAGGGGGCTACCTGTACTAAAACGTAAATATCATAGATAAACATGATGTGACGTTTAGTATATGATTTATGATGTGATGTTTTGTAATTTATAAACGTCTATCTTAAGGAGTATTAAATTTCATCGGTTTTTAGAAATTACATCTCGATTATAATAAATATGCATCAATGATATGCAGTTGAAACAGTTGAAAATATAGTAAAACATCGAAAGCTTTGCGAAATACCTGTGCGTCACAAAAACTTTAAGACAACGTAATCTCGGCTTCGTGCAGAGTATTAATTTTATTCAGATTTTTTAATTCTAATATTGTTAAATATTCGTAATTTTTTGTCATATTTTCTGTTCACATAAAAGTTTTAAATTTTATACGCCACAAAAATCTACCGTTTATTTGACAGCTAGTTTTATTAAAATCATTTTTCTTTTGTCAATTCAGTTTATTCAGAATTATCTTTTTTATGTTTCAATATTTTAAGAGAAAAGTGGAAAAACCGAATAAAATGTAGATAAAAAGGTCACATACGATAATAAAAAATATCTTCAAAACATGGTCATTATTGTAATCAATATATAAACATGAAATGATATGAAATATGCCAGTGCATCAACTGAAAAATTAAGAAAAATTAGTGTTGGATGTATTCCAACAAGTTCAAATCTGCTTTTGGGCACTAGATGACATCAAATGTGAATTAATCAATTAACAACCTTAATACTATAGCGCTATAGTTGCATTTAGGATTAGGTTTCACTAACTACATTAGTTTTACATGGCCCTATTTCCCCTTCACTTCATCTAAAACTTTTGATGATGAATCATCATGATTTATGTCAGCCCCAAAGTGTAATGCTTACCCACCGTAAAGTGGGTACAATTAGGGTGATTTGTAATTTCATACCCATTTTTAATAGATTGAAGAGCTTCTTTAAAAAAAGACTGTCGTCCAATTAACTACGTTACTATAACAAAACATTGTAAAGGTTTGTGGAAAGTTTTCCTGGTGTACCTATACACCTTTGATGAATAATAGTTTAAAAGGAAATAGAGCGCTGTTCTGAAAACTTCTTCATTAATCTTTTTTATTTTCCTTTTGTACAAATGTGCTGCATATAAACAATCTGCTCAAAGCTCATGTCTAAGTTTTGTAAAATATTGATTTCTAAACATCTTAAATTTAGTTATTTTGAAGACTTTCAATGGGTATATTTAATTTTGGTTGTATATTTAATTTCTTTCTGAATTACCAGAGAATTACCATCTATAATTTGCTGATCTTATTTTATTATATCTAGGAAACACCAATGATTGTAATACTTGTTTTTCAGGCGTAATTTCTCTTTCAATTTTTGTATATTACTTCATTTCTGTTTTCAACTTGTATTTAGGGACTAAGCTAATCTAAAATACGTAATAATTTAGACAAATAGAACTTGCCTCATTTTATATATCTTTTAGAATGTGCTTAGTAATTTACTTAGAAATTTTAATACGTAATGTAATTAATTAATCTAATTGATTAATAACTCTTATTGTATAAATTCCAAAAGAAAAGCATTTAAATAGAGACAAATTGTACTATTCTCTTCCACAATTTCTCCATAATCGTTCATTACCTTTTAAGTAATGACTATAATATTATTCTTTAAGAAAGTTTACTAATTTTTCTAACTTGTCTGTAGCTGGAAAATTTTGAGATAGCATTAGTGTTGGCAATCACATTGGGGGAACGCTCGTTCATTACCTTCCATAAAACATCTTTCTTCAAAATGTTCAGAATAAATAGCAATATTAAGAAAGAATACCTACTAAAAAAATCTTTCTTGACATCCAAACATAATAGTTGCATTTAAAATGTTTTGATCAATAATTTCAATATATGAATTCTAATTTTAGAAAATGGAAAATTTTATATGTTAAATGTAGGAGATATATTGCTTTATTACTCTGCCAAATTTCAAGTTTATATGCCAAGCGGTTTCTGAGAAAAACAACTGATTAATAGATAGATGTACACGTGAGTGACCTTATAAGGGAAACATTTTTCTTTTTGAGGTACGTAATCCTACGAAAGGACTTTAATACTCACAAGTGATATCAATTTTATTTTTCTTATAGCAAAAAAAATACGTACAAATATTTTTTTTTACATAATGTGGTACCTACCACACTAAAGACACTAAAAATTATTCTTTAATTTGTAAACAATGACACTTTGCCTTAATTTGTAAACAGTGACACTCATTGCAAGCTGACATGCATATGTGACGAGTACTTGTCATTTAAAATTTAACTAACGGCGGCCAGGATCGGTTTTTCATATCAGTGGTTTTTAGGAATAATCCTAATTCTGTAAAGAATCTGAGGATTATATGGGCAACATTTTATCATCTGAGCTTATTTAACAATCTACATAAGCTACGCCCATCAGATCTCATTAACAGTGCAAATGGATTTGGGTGCCACGTGAAAAATTATTTTAACTACCATTTTTTAAAGAAAGTTTTAAAGGTTATGAACCTTTTTATGAAGACAATCCCTAATTAACTAGGAAACATGCTAGGGATTGAATACACAGAACAAGAACAAAAGTTTAAATTCCTTAATTTGGATATTTCCATCGAAGAATGGAAATGTTTCCATCGAAACATGGAGATGTTTAGGAATAAAATAATTGAAATTGCCACATATCTGGTACATGACAATCAATTTACTTAATTTCATTTTTAATGAAGGTTCAATAGGAAAGATAAATCATTCATTGCCAGTTAAAATGGTGAAGAATATATTCATTAAAGCAGCATTATTTAAAAGGCTGCAAGTGCACATAAATCAACAATTTATAAACAACAGGACTTTTTTTTTTCAGAAGAAATTATCCTTTATGTTCTTTGAATTGCTGTTTGATAAGTGCTGTAATAAAACTTTCACCTAAAATTTTTAAATGTTTTTCTCGAAAAGGAATTTTTCAAACTGGCAGACACAATATCTCTGTACTGTGCCAGTTGTAACACTACTACTGCTGTAGCCACTACTATAACAGGCTTGTCAACTTTTTTCAGTAAAATTAATGAAAATTACCATTTTAAGAAAAATTTACCAGGCCCCTCAGTTTGACCAGAGTTTAATATAAACAGCCTGTTTATATCAGAAATCTGTATAAACAAGATAGTTTCAAAAATTTAGATTTTTATTAAACTAAACTTTTGAAACATATTTTTCACTAATGTCTATACTGTATCGGTAAAAAGTAGTAAAAACCCTTTGAAGGTGTTAGACATATGTACATTGTAACCAACAGGCACATAAGGACAAATAATTCATATAGAATAAGAGCCGAATTTTATAAAAGCATCGTCAGCTACTTTGGACAACAAGCACATCATAATGCAAACTGCCTTAAAAATCTGTTTGTTATATAAAATGTAGAAGATAAAGCAGTCATTGATCAAATACAAAAAGTTAACTAACCAACATGCAAACAACTTTTCATAGTCCTCATAACTTTTCAGACTATGATAATAAATAAATTATTATGAAGTATTTAGAGTGAGTGAGCATTGTGAATAGCATAGTACTTAGAAATTGACTAGAAAGATGATGGCAGTGTAAGTTTAACACATTCCAAATTATAATATTGTATCTGTCAGTACCATAAATGGAATTTGTTTCGTTTTCCATTATGGGAAAAATTCTCTCTCCAATCCAAAGAATATGGTAAGATCTAGGGGTGAAAGGGGTAATAGGAGTCACTTAGTGAGAATTCAAATATCTTATTTTAAAATAGAATCTTTATTTCAATTGCCTGTTAACAAAATTTACTTATTCTGGTATCAATTGAATATGTTTTAATCACTTTGGCAATCAACTTTGGAAATAATAACGGTTCAAAAAAAAGATTTGACCCTCATTGTACCGAAGTGTGGGCAATGGTGATCACCCTGTAGGCAAACATAACCTTCGGCTGAGTCCCACGCAGTGCAGCTGCGTGAGGCTACATGAAAACATATGTACCACATCTCGTTGTCTTTTTGCGAATTCGCTACATCTATTTCCTGTTTCATCTGCGTCATTATTCTCCTGGCATAATTCAATGAACCAACATCTGATATTGGTATTGTTTGATTCTTAAAAAACTGGTCTCTTTGCTCTTTCGGGGCCCTCTTCTACACCTTAGACTTCTTTCCCTAGCCCTTAACTCTCCTTTTCCTTTTTTCTTTCTCTTCCTTTGCCTTGTTGAAATTTTGAATTTTATTCTCGACTTTCCTTAAGTGGCGTTGAAGAACTGTAGCGTGGTGCTTCTTTCGATCCTGTTTTATATTGAGAACAGGTGTTTTCTCTGGTAACTCAAACATGGAATGTAGATATTTTATCTGATTTCTCCGTGATTTGAGGTGTTGATACAATATCTGCAATTGATGGTCTACTTGTTTTGATGAACTAAAGACTGATAGGTCTACTTGCTTTGATACTGTACTAGCAGCTAAAATACACAATTGCTTTGTGTATATTAACTGCAATAGACTCAGATTGGAAAATTTTGGCTCCAATAAAATCTTCTTCTGAAAACACTAAGGGATTTAGTGGATAAATACCAGTTGCTCTCATTCTTTTTTGTAGGCCATTTTTAATGGTCCAAAGATAGAAATGTCCAAGGGCTGCATTTTATGAAACGTGTGTGGTGGCAAAGACAGCATATGGATATAGTTGCGCTTGCAATATTCGTAAACGGGAAGAGAAATGTGACTTGCATAGTTATCTAATATCAACAGGACGAGTTTGTGACGGCTTAACTTGCTGTTTAAAGTGCAATAGTCATTGACAAAAGAGATTCACATTAATCTAACCATTGTCTGAGCATTTGCAAAGAACTCCTGTTGGGCCATCCTTCTTGAGTAATGGAGTCAACCTCTTTCAAGGAAAGACAAACATTGGTGGGATGAATCCGCCTACAGAGCTCAATGCCCACATCGAGGTGATGTATTTTCGTCTCTCCCAAGTTGTGATAGATTCCACTCTCTTCTGCCCTTTTGTAACTAGTATTTTTCCCGGGAGTTGTACAGTTGAAATCCCGGTTTCATAGCAATTATAGATGTTTTTTGGACCAAATCTATGCTTTCCCATCAGTTATCCTAGCAGTTCAAAGAACAGCTGCACCATTTTATTAAAAGCTGTGATTCTGTTTATGTTTGATGCTTCTGGCTTCCTAACAGAAATATTATTTCTGATTATAAATGCATGCACCATTCACGTCCAGCCACTTTTAAAGATTTGTTGAAATTGTTCTTTAAATTCAAGCTTTCAGCGTAGCCAAATGCCACTCTTCTTATATGATTAGCAGTACAATAGAAAATATTAGCCATGTTTTTCAATAAATTTGCTAATTTCTTTTCTACTTCAGGACTGAAGGTGGTTATGTTGTCCAAGGTATGGTCCTAAGGTAGATTTTTTTGCATAATTTTTGAAGACTTGAGAATGGGATATCCATTGTTTTAGCAGCTTTTCTTATAAAATAACCTTGTTTGTTCAATAAGCTGCCCAGCTTTTTCCAGACTATCAGAAGATCTGGAAAACTTTTCTGTGGTTCTAACCCGAACTTTTGGCATCTAGAAAAAAATAATACAACATAAATCGTTTAGATAATTAATTCTACATGCATATTACTTTACGGGTAATGGTGATCACTTGCGGACAATGCGGCTCTCATTACCGACAACTACACTTATGAGAAAAAAGTAAAAAATAAAAAAATATGTAAATTACACATAAAAGCCTTGATTCAATACAATAAGAAATTCAAAAATATCAATCAATCTTAGATATCAATTGATATCATAATGGTGAAAGAGATTTTAACCAATTTTAATGAAGTGTATAAAGTCAACGAAAAATAAATTAGTCCCAATCGAAGAGTAGCAATCAAATGTTCTTGAGGAGGAACATAGTTTCTTAGCATGGTATTCTGTCGCATTATATATGGTGCTACTTTTTCTAACAATGAATAAAATGTAAATGTATCTATTCTTAAGTAATTTAGAAAATCATTGCTTTCTAGCTCGCATATCATGTTAACATGAGTTAAAGAATTCTTGAATAATTGTTTCATCCAGACTCTTTTTCTCTTCTTTGTAACTTGCGAAAGCAAAAGTAAAGCCATTCTGAATCTCTGCTTTTTCGATGAAACTGGTAGCATAGAATGTGTGCACTCACATTCACAACCAAAGTAAAAATGATAATTGTCCATCTGCTTGGTAGTGTATGGAGAACGCCGAAAACATACTGTGCAGCAAGACACCCAGCCACGCTGTTAGATGAATGGGTACATATAATATAAAGCAAATTTCTTTATTTCAGGAATGTTGTTAAAGCGTTCTATACAGCTGGCATGATTTATGATGTGTTAACAGAATTTGGTGAGCTTACTGATGAGGCAGCCCAAAACCGGAAATATGCTAAATGGAAAGCTGCGTACATACATAATTGTCTGAAAAATGGTGAAACACCTGTTCCAGGTTAGTCTCTAATGACTCTTCGATCTAAATGACTCAAGTTTTATTGAAGCAACGTGGATTTATGTAATGAAAAATGTGGAATTATAAGAAATTAAAATATTCCAAAAACGAAATGAAGCTTCTCACTAATTATGATAAAGAATTCTATATCCTTCTTACCTCATTCAACCCCGAAAAAATATAACTATATGTTGAATCAACTGTAATATGAAGCCTAGAAACTATTGACATTACTATCACTTGAAATAAATTTCTTTTCACATTTTAACATCCCATACATCAAAGACTAAAATTAGAACTTTGATGACACGGTTTTGTTTCCCATGCACATGCCTCATAACTTTTGACCCACTTAATACCCAGACATGAAATTTGTATTAAAGACATTACATGGTATCATGAAAAGTCTAAAAAATTATGTTTAACACAAAATCCTTAATAATCAAAAACTCTTTTGTTTCACTCACATGAAATTCGGAATAAGAAAGTTTTTTTCTCTCTCATATGTTGCTTTTGGTTATAAGCTATTATAACATATCATATTTCATCAAAATCCCTCCAGTGAATTTTGTGTGATTGACGCACAAAATAACATACAAACAGATAAAAATTCTAAAAAATTAGTTTTCCAGCTTCTATTATAATGCTATATGCTAAATCAAACACTCCTTTTAAAATGTTTGCCACGTACAGAATTTACTGTTACAATTTTATTATATGTATAGATAACATCCAATGCTTGAAAATATATAACCCTTTTTTCCAAAATTACCAACCTTTTTTTAAAAAAATTATCAAAATAAATGATAAACAATTTTCATGGTTTACCATTAATATTAATACTCTTAAAATATACTAAGATTCTATACAAAATGCCACTGCATTCTTTAGTTAAATCACATTTAACTCTGTATAAGTCAAATACATTATATATATATATATATATATATATATATACACATATATATATGCGTGTGTGTGTGTGTGTGTGTGTGTATATATATATATATATATATATATATATATATATATATATATATATATATATTACGAACATACTGTCAAAATACACTTTCCGTTTTCATATGGCCTATTATCTTAGAAACAAAAGATGTACCTTCGAGCCATGACAAAAAGAAACAGCATTTACAATTTAAAATTATAAAAAAAAATGTTTATGAAATATTACATGAAAAAAACTTATATTTATTTTTTTAATAAAAATATATGTTATATTTTTATCGCGGGTTTGGTGAAGATACAATAGACACCAAAATGTCAATGTGTGAGTCTGATTCATACTTGACTGATCTTTTTTAAATGCTTTGACTTGTTTTGTTTCAATTACAGGACCAATGCCCACAGAAGATGCAGGTGATTTGGAACCTGGCCCTTCAAACATACAACCTACGGATTTTGTGCAACCACCTGTTTCAAACCCAAGTAACATGCCCGATGTATCATCAAGCAATACATCCGTTTTGCCTGACCCGTCTGCTGTAAACCAATTGCCAAATGTGCCTATCACGCCTGAACTCAATCCTGGTGGCTTTGTACCCTATGTCCCACCAACAACTCCAGGTCCTCCGCAACCTACTGTTAGAGCATCCCCATCATTTGGTGATGGAAATCAAGTAATTTTATCAGCTGATCAAATTACCAAAGCCCAGAAGTATTGTAAATGGGCGAGCAGCGCATTAAATTATGATGATGTAAAGACTGCCATTACAAATTTATCCAATGCTTTAGAACTACTTCAAACAGGCCGTGATCCCGCTTAGATACTGTTCTATATTATACAAAATATAGTAAATGACAACATGTCAGGAATTTTCAATCGTTCAATCAATCAATCATTTTCGATCGTTCAGTAAATTTAAAAAAATGGTTCCAGAGTTAATTCAAGCTTCATTATTTCATGAATTTTTATTGCTATTAAATTTTGTTTGCATTTTAATTAATAGGGACTGATCAGAAATAAAATGGTATATATATTACTTGTATCTTAATGATTACATCAATTAAACCTTAAGCCAAGGTCTAATTTAACTAATTAATTCCCGCATAATGAATTTGGCAAATTCCATCTTTTTAATTTACTTTGACCATATGTGACTTCTAATTAAAAACTATAATAAGAAAGTATTTACAGTATATTTTAAGCATAATAACTTCATTGATTTAAAGTTTGTTTTAAAATGAATAGTTTGTAATGTTAATTACAAATTAATAAACATAAATTATATTTATTTGTTTTAATTATATATAGGCAAATTTTAACCTATAATATTGTTAATTAAACACTAATATAATATATAAAGTAATGTACTCAAATTTGTATGTTAAGTATTCAGTTTCATATTGTCATGATAACTTTATAAATAAGGCAGTTGTACAGTAGACTGGCCTTAGGCCTTGATCAATTTTCTTCACCGATTATGATTATGTTCATCTCTTATATATTATTTTATAATTAAGTATTCAATACTTAGTTTTAAAAAAACAAGCAATGCATTAATATACACATAACTTCCTGTAAATTAGAACTAAATTGTCACCTTTGGATATTGTGACTCATTGCTTTTACCAAAATAAAGTGTCTTATGATTATATTTTTGTGTGTAATTTTTTTAAAAAGATACACATTTTTATATATTGGTATTTATAGAAGTAGAATAACGCTTAAAAACGGACTAATGCATTTAATAGCAATGTTCTCTATTAATTTGGCTTTCATTTTGACAAGTTTCATAAATATGTATACACTAAAATAAATTCAATTTCAGTACGACTGTACCTACACGTCAAGGTGAAATAAACAGTCAAGATAGAGCATTATTTTACATGCTGCTTGGACACTTGCATCTTTTATATATATATATATATATATATATATATATATATATATATACATACATATACATACATACATACATACACACACATACATATATATATATATATATATATATATATATATATAATAGTCTAACTCAATATTTGGTTCGCTTTTACTAAATACTTTTTATTTTTACTAATCTGCTACTAAGTTTCAGTAATTAAAAATACTAAACTACATACCAAAAACAAAATAATCTTGCTGTAAACTGTAATCCTTAAAAACTTTGATCTACGTTTATGCTATAAAATTGAATCTACTAGATTCTAAATAAAACACATCTTTGAATATTTTGTTTTTTTTATTCACTCTCCTTGAACAAAGGAAATATTATAAAATTGCATAATTTTCAACCTGCAAACACAAACTAATGCATGTTTATTTCTGGATATAATCTGCACATGTTATTTTGGCTCACTGACAAAATAGCTTCGCATTCTGGTTTTCTTAAATAAAAGCATCATGGTTTTTGCACAGTTATGTTCTAAGATCTTGTTAAATTGGTTAAAAACATTATTTCTTCACAATTTAATTTGATCTATTTCTATATTATAAATTATTCAACATAATCACGACTTAGAGCTATAAGTACAAATAGGTCTTTTGATTAAATCTAACTTATCCTAATAATTCAGTTTCGCATGTTACCCTTGTGAAACTTTTGACTAGAAAATTTCATCAAATTCAAATCAAACTCTGACGAGATTTGACCAATGATCAACTTGTAATAGATTAGTTAAAGTATAAAAAAGGCTAAATATAGCTTTCATGACTAGTAAGCAGGTGCAAATTGTGATCAATTTTAAATAATTCCAATGAGTAGGAAAAAACTTTTAACTGATTATGAGTCAAAATGACATTGAAAGTTTTAAACATAATATTCATCTTCATTGACTAATAAAGTACTCTTCTTTCTGGTAAATTTAATTCTGATAACCTATTTGAATTCTATACAATCTGTAATTTCTGTTCACAGACAGCTTTCAAAAACAATAAATTACTTATGAGCCATAAAATTCAACAATAAATAAAATCATTTTAATAATAACTACACAATTAAACTAACACTTATTAACTAGTCCTGAGAGTCATACAGTGAGTTCATTGATGAAACATAACACTCAATTTAATTTAAAAGTGTTGTTCTTTTTGGATTATTAAAAAATTTATTTGCAAGCCATTAACATCATCACACAGTTCCTTCGCATAATACAATTTAATGTTTAATTTTTGTTAAAATTGAAACTACTTGGAGTTTTAATTTTTGTGTGAATTATGTCATTAAAAGTAAATAGTACTTTTAATGACATAATTCATAAAGTAATAGTAATACTATAAAAAACCAACTACTATTTACTTTTAATAATATGCTTTCACTTACTAGGAACGGGTCAGGAAAATTGGAATTAGAAAGAAATGAAGCTCCCGTATTAATAAGTTCAACTTATAATCTAATTAGCTGTTCCTCGCCTTTAGACCTTCAGTATTAATTTTAAAAGTAATTAACTTATTTAATAGTATATACTTGCGAATCACAAACAAAGGCAGTGCAGGCATCTGTGGACACCACAAACAGACATACATACAACAGCAATACAATATGGTCACTAGGTATTCTTAACTTAATATCACTTTTAAGAAAACAACTTTCAAATTATGCTTTCTTTGTGACTTAAATATTGGTATCTTGTTAAAAAAATTATGTTTATTATTAATTATGTACATCGCATTCGAAAAACCACACTGTCATTACGTAATTACAATATAATAAATTAGCTAGTACTTAAATTATCATGAATTGTTACTTCCACTTTATTAGGTTATGGTTTATAATACAACTTTCAACAACAATTTGTTTGATGATTCGCTAAAGCTTTGGTACTAAAGCCCTCTGAATAAAAAATATACTAAGCGAGTTCAATGCCAATAAATATCTCAAATCAAGAATGGTTAGTTAAAGCAAACTGGCCTATTTAATAAACATGCCTTAGTTATTGGTAATCGGGAGTACATGATGAATAATTACCAAATTTGTTTTATATTTCATATTTATTGACCTGTAAGTATTACTTCCAAATTTTCACATTTTGGTATTACCATGCACGGCAACACATTCATTAACTTGACACAACAAAACAATGTGCTCCTATTTTATTTATATTGTAAAATCAAGTGGTAATTTGGTCATTACACTGTTAATCATAGTGTTCTGATTTAATCACGTTTAATTCCGTTGCCATTAGCAGTAGGTTGTGATGTTTGTGTACCGCAACCCAGTTCACGTCGGTGTATTTGGAACCTGTAAATAGCAAAAATGATTTCCAAGTGTTATTTAAGAATTTAAAGAAAAAATGTAATACTGTTTTGTATTTAATGTATGCATACAATACATCTATAAGTAAAAAATATTTTAATGTATAAAGCTATGTAACAATATATATAGTACCTATATTTAGTAATGACATTACATGATATTATATACATCATTCATTGCCTTATTTCGATAACCGTACTCATAGCTTTTGAAACTAATCATAAATAACTTATATATATATGTATATATATATACGAGAAAGGAATACATGCAAACAGAAACTTATGATGGCACAGTTGCTGATGTTAGTTTCTCATTATTAAAATGTAATTAAGTATAGAATTAATATTTTAGCAGAACAATACTTAGTAGCTATAATAATTTGTCTCTATAAACAGTTTTAGAATATCAGTCCTTGGCAGTTTTAACCGTAGCCAAAAATAAATTAGCATTAAGCAGAAATAGGAGGAGTTAGCTACTGATCTGACTAAGGCTAGAATTCTTTGAATATAAAAAAGTGATTGCAAGTTTCTATAGTTGCAAAAAAGCTTATTAGGTAACATGTTAGTAAAAAAGTAAACACTAAAATACAAATTTAAGATGAGTAATACAATCAAAAGCTTTTTTGAAAACCACTTGCTAACCATGATCTATAGCTACATAATCAAGGTGAGATTTGGGTTAGAAAGTGAGGATAAAAAGAACAAATAACATGGACTTGAATTTCATATCGTTATACAATTAAAACGTGATGGTGCTTGCTGGTAGATGTGTCTATAGATGGGCTGGAATTACTCATTCTAGTTGTAAATCGGCACTGTTGCGAGTGAAGTCTTCCACATGTTTGCCAACATAATGCAAAATAAAAAGGTAAAAGTAGAATTCATACTACAAGCATTTCGTACTCACCATTACTATGTAAAATTTAAAAAAAAATATTTAATATATTCATTATTGTCGTGATTTTTAAAGGACAGAATAGATAATTCCAAAATTATGATTCTACTAGAATGATTTATTGTAGAACAACTTATACCTTTTGGATGAATGTTACACCAGAATCCAAAAAGGAACTCCATTTTATTTTGTTTCAGTTCATTATAAAAAAATATTTTGGTCAATCTTCATTATTTTTGAGCTCGTTTTCTTTCGATTCGAATGTTTATTGACCGAATTATGAGAAAACCACATCGTACGTCCAGAACACATTTCGCAAGAGGATATATTGGTACCTTAGAATGCAAGTATTTTTGGACAAATCCAATTTCGATCAGTCCAAATAGTTTATAAAAAAGTTGGAAGTTGGGGTATAAATTTTAGGCTCCAAATGAATAGTTGCAAATAAATAACTTGAAAAAATATTGTCCGCCATTAGTTATAATGCAATTGGCTATCCTGAAAAGATTTGTAATTACGCTTAACTAAGCATCAGTATGTAATTGTAATGCTAACCGTTACCAAATTCATATAGTAAGCCTGCATCTATGAATTCTGTTCTTGAAATACAAAGCGTCGTACGGTGCACGGGAAAGAAGGCAAGAAGCCCTGTGGCTTCTTCAAAGCGATAAGAGATAATGCGACGAACACGTTATTTCGCTTTCAATATTGAGCGATACGAGTATTATTTGACAAAAAGAAATAATAAACAGGAATGAAACAACATATTTAATTCAGTATTTTTGTTAAATCTTGTTCATTCTGCTAATATATGAAAGATTTAAAATAATTACAATTGAGAAAATATAGAAACTTAACTATTATTTTTTTATCAGGCAATACATTTATTTCTCCGTAATAAAGGTCCAAATTTAAAAAAACGTTATGGAATCATTTTGCCTTATAATTTCAAGAAGAATCTGAAAAAAATCTTGCTCCACCAATTAACCAACATAGTATACAGGATTTTGTTAAATTGGTGCAGCAGGCCGCCTCTGGCATCTTAATATAAAATAAGACGATTATAATTAACAATTTGTTATACATTGTCTCCGATTCTTGATTCAACTCTATTTCAACGTTACTAAAATGCGGATCCTACAGTACAGACACACTAAGCGCCGCGCGGCATCGTAAAAGCTATTACGCAAACGAAGCCACGCACTTAACACCTCATTCAACCTTGAACTTTGAGCAATAATGTTACAATTTTTACTGTAGGAGATAAATGATTAAAATTTTCATGCTGGAGAAAGAAAAATCGATTATAATGGTAATTTGGTCTGGAGGACATTGTTTATGATAATGAAAGGTTTAAAACTAATTATGAGTAAGAAAATGTTAAAAATATTTTGTCATTGAAAATAAAAAATTATTTCGCCGTAATAAAGACCTAAATCTAAAAACGTTATAGAAATTATAATTTCGAACAGAATCCGAAAAAAATTCTTGCTATGCCAAATAACCAACATTCCGTATAATCTTATGTACAGACGGACAAAGCTACGTGCACAAAAAATAGTAAATATAAGGTAAACAAAGGAAGTGCGCGTATAAAAAAAGATAGCTGTATTTAAAGGTAATTCGTGAAATGATAGAATGTGGAAAAATCTAAATAGACAAAAAATAGTTTAAAGCCTTGTGCCTGTAAAGATCGGTAGAAACGTATGACGAAGAAGTGGTACGATAACATAAATATAAAGAAGTAGACTACTATGTGACATAACACCCGCGCACTAATAATGACTTTGGCCCACCGTCATCAGGAATTGGCTTACTGTCGCGGCTTTGCCACGTAAATATCAAATATCACACTGGCTACATGCCAGGTAGAGCACCAAATTTGCCTGTTTTGTTTTGTGTTAAATCATACTTTCAACTACGTACTATAGATTAAAATATAAGGCAGGTTTTTTACATTATTCAGTGAGGGGAGTGATTTTTTTATACCTTTATTTCAAAACTTGAAAACATGATTACTAAATATGAAATTACGAGTGTTCCGTCATTGGTTGCGATTTTTATTCTATAAACGCACAATTTTACAAAGAAGTAAGCAAAAATTAATCTTCGATTAAATTCCGCAAGGGAGTTCAGTATAATTTTTTTAATAATAAAAAGAAATGATTAAATTTTTGTATAATAAAGAAAACTTGCAATATTGCTGAAATCACTTGTAAATCGATAATGAATCAATATAAATATTTAAGTAATCCCGTTCCATTCGTCGATTCGTAAAATTGTTTCCATTTCAAAATTCAAGATGATAAAGAAAGGACCAAGCTGCAGCAGAACTCGATTTTTTAATTAATTAGGTGATTAGGTACTATACGTAATTAACAACTACTTTTAATAAATAATTGGTGCGTGTTTAATATAATTGTAATAAAAAAGAGCAGCATACCTTAATCATTTTCATTTTATAGAAAATATTTATGTAAAACACCCGGATAATTCACACACTTAGGTGTTCAACATTAAAAAAGTCTATTTAAATTGTATTAATGTGATTGCTGACATTAAAAAATAATACTGTTGCTGTTACTAAAGTCATTTTCTGTGCAAATGTAGGAGAGCAACGTATGTAACTGTAAATCATGTTATCTATAAATACGTGTGTAATGTCTGTGGTATGTACCAGTACATATTTTTGGTTTTTAAATCGGAAAGAACTTATTTACCTTAAACCTCAAAATACCAACATTTAAGAAGCACAAAAATAAATTAGGAACAAGCAACGGGCTTTCTCTTCAATGTATATATGTATACTTCATATAAATAGTATCTGGCATGTTACGCGATCTTGATTTTACACTTGTACGGCGGACTGCTGGTGTACAAGGTGGCGGTCAGCCGTGGAATGCTGGCTTTCTTCCAAGCTTCCTCCGTATGTATATATTTGTCCAATGTCGCACACATATTCTTAAACAAAAAATACCAACACCAAGCGCCCGATGCGAAACGTCATATAATGAAGTTACCATTCCTTGGTTGCTTTAAAATTGCTTTTTGTTTATGACTTGTTTAAGTTTAGACGGTTGCTTCCTTCAAAGTTGTATAAAATACAATACAAATAGGCATCTGTACAACTTTGTCTTCAGTATCGAATCGTATTAGCAGTATTATTTTATTTGTATTTAAGACATATACAATACAATCTTCTTCATTCTGTAAAAATAAATGGATATAATGGACACACATATATATGCGTGGGTGTGTGATTTTTTACAAATAGCCTAAACGACCTATGTGTAATTTGTGTGCAGCATGCAATACACATCCACTGTGGAGGGCGGTACAATAGACACAAGTCCAAAATTCTACTTTTACAGGAGAGACCATTCATATTTTTATTTATTTGATTTTTTCTATAACCTTTAAATGATACGGATTATTATTAATTTATATATATATATGTGAAACTTGATGACTTTTATTTGTGAAACTTGACTGACTTGTGACTTTTCTACCGGTCAAAGTAATATTGTACAGCTTGGTAAGAAAACACTAAATCAAGAAATACACATTTATATAAAACCATTTCAAGCAAAACATTATAAAAAAATTAGAAAGTTTTATATGTATAATCGAGATAATTATAAAAACCAAACATACACATATACTAAGTTGCATATGTTTCATCTCGCAGGGTCTTCGTCTATAATATATATATAACCTGTCAATAGATTATTATAAAATTCGTGGAAAATAGGCGGTATCAAAATACAAATTTAAATGAAGTCTCTCTTTCGATATAGGTAGCTGTGAATTATATCTATGAGGTACAGAAAATGTACAAAATTTTCCACAGCGTCTAAAGTTGATTATGATTTTTTTATATTTAATTTTCCTTGACTCGTTAGCGTTATATTACAACCACTTCACACCGTGCCACTTGAATGCCAAACCATTTTCATTTTTTTTCTTCAAGACTAGTCGGTCATTGAAGAATTTGAAAAACACATAAAAGTTTTCTTTCTTCATTTCATACACCTCAAATTGATTCTTTTCCCCGTGGATCGAACGAGCTGATACCAGTCATGTGGACGGTATATTTTTCTTTTGTTTTTTTTTAATTAGAGCGTGGTCTATGTCACACTCCATATGTGTGTGCCCAGGTATTAAAAACTTATGGTTTAAAAACTCTGCACAGTGCTGGATTCCTCTATATATTTCAAGAAACATCGTCGACACATGAGAATGTTTGTTCTGACCACTGCAGGTATCGGAATAAAATGTTACAATTTTTACTGTAGGAGATAAATGATTAGATCCAAGACATTGCTGTAGGTCAAATGTATAACACGTCTTTTATTCACTTGTTTTTGATTCTATTTTTTCATATCTGAACTGAATTGATGTTCTTCCAGTCGAATTTTAAGTGCAGTTTTGTCAGGATAACTGCTGTCTTTATTTTCATGTTCAATAAATCACATGTGTAACATGTGATTTATTGAACATGAAAATAATTGAACATGAACATCCTGTTGAAGTTTTTAAATGATAAATTTAGTGATCGAAACGTTCTCTCATAAATTTTTCGACTAACTGGATTTTCCTTGCCTTGACAGTATAGGTCGTACATAATCTGAAGGTTGAGATGAAATTGTAAATATTTCTTGTCGTTCATACGTCGAGTGTAGTGGCTTTCGTACTGATGGGAATGAAAGTATATGATTTTTGACACCTTCTATCTCTTCTGACGTCTTTATATGTGGTGGTGGGTTATATCATCTTGCATCAGAGCTTGGAATCCCTAATACAATATTCGACTTTTTTTTGCTTATGACAGTACGTATATATCTTGGTTTCTCGTCTAGAGTAGAACAAAAATACACTTTGCATACAGAAATTCCACTACCAGTTATTTCCAAAAAATACTTATGTATTACTTCACGTATTTTCGGATTCCAAAATTTCTCGAACGAATAGTTTTTTTTTGGTAGGCAATTCTTTTTTCATAAGAGCCTAAACACCAGTATTCTTAAAAAACTGCACTCTGAATTTCCGGACTCAACTTTAAGTAACGTTTATTTCGGCATTCCTTCAACTCGACGCATTTTCCTAGCGGTTACTTTCTTGCCTTTCACTGTTACAAATTCTTTACCGGTGTAAAGACATTATTTTACATTTTTTCGAGCTTTTCTAGCAAATGGTTTCACAATGGTTTCTACGTTGGAATGATTCGATGGAATTCAATCGGCATGAATATCAGTGACTGAAGATGATTCTATTTGACTTGATCTCTGGGTACAGTCATCCAATTCCATAAGTGGTCTTTCTGATATGCTTGGAGTACAGTGGCTAATTTCGACAGACGAATAATCCGTTGATCTTGGTGTTGGGCTTATTATACAAGTTATTTATTGTGTCACAATTATACAAGATTTTTATTCTTCGCTATTAGAATCCACGTTTGGAAAATAGGTTCTATCACTGTCACTAAAGTCGTCAAATATGTCCACTAATACTTGACCAACGGATGGTGCTGGTGAAGACTGCACTGAATCCGATCGCTGATCTGGTGGCGTAACAGGTAAATGCTTCGATTGACTCGTCTCCCTCGATACCATGTTCAACAACTTTTTACTTCTGCTAACTACTTAGTTATTCACTTACACACTGTTAACTGGCATCCATTACTAAACGTGGTCTCATTATATAGGAATGTGTAATAATAATAAGTAAACAGTCTATCAACTCAGTTCAGTCTAAGTAAACAGGTACAAAAGGAAACTGAGGTTAGTAATGAACAATACTAATGACCCTATTCTACGAATTCGGAAACCGCACTAGATAAGAATCAACATGTCTAACATTACTTGTTGAATATAAATCTTCTTGTAATAATAAATTTTAAAACTGAGGCGCTGACTCACGTCGTTTATACCAACTAAACAGTTCATCATTCGAACGGTATAAAAGACATGTCAATTTAGTACTTTTCTATCGCCCTCTATTCAATGATTTTCGGGTTGGTACCTTTTAACCATTACTCTAAAATTATTGTGCAAGTGCATTGACTTATGTCTTTTATAGCAATCAGTAGAGAAAAAAATTACGAAGTGTTTTGTATTATAATTGCAAAACAGCCATTTTGTGCCAAATATTTCGTAAAAGCCATATATATGTGGCTTAAAGAGTTTCTTTGAACGTAAGTCCATTGTCTGTATAGTGAATATGATGTTAGTACGCTTTTTAGCGCTACCTTCAAAACAAAATTAGGTAAACATCGACAAGGCGAATTACTCTGAAATTTGGCTCCGACTATCTACGAAAAAATTATTTACTGGTTCAAAAATAGACCAGAGACAAAGATTATAAATAGTAATAACAATCGTAAAAACCTAGTATAGATGATTAAAAATTTGAAGTTTTATAATTAGTCTAGATAGAAGTTGTCAGATTTAGGCCAATAAAATCAAAGCTACGCAGTCGATTTTATTACTTGTTCTATGTTAAGCATTAAACATACAAATAGCAACCATTTTACAATTTCGAGTCTGTTACGAATATGAAACAATCCTAAAGCACAATTATTTCTGCCACATAGAAAATCAAAACATCACCGTATTAACTAGTCAGAAATCATACTACACTAAAAAACTTGGTTTTATTCATCAAATTCAAGATATTTATGTTTTTATTTTATGTTGTGCCTTGGTTAACATATTGGCTATAATATAATATATTATAATATATACTATAGCAGCTTTTAAAAGGGATGCCAAACATTTGTTACATCATTCCCTTAGGTTAGCCATGACGTCCTTCTTCGACCTCTTATCCCAACTACTTTGCCTTGTACTATTGATAGATAAAGTTCATTGAGTCCTTATTTACGTATTCGTATACGATAGTCCGTTATTCTTAAAACCTCTGCATCTTATTTATTCGAAACAAACCTATCCAGGTTATGCAAGATCCTCCGATACACCCACATTTCAAGGAATTCTAGTTTTTTAAGAAGTGTATTCACTGACGTGACGACACGATATAAAAGTGTCTGTAAGACGCAGAGTATGTAAACGATTTTACTAATCTGATTTTTCAATTTAAGAGTTATATTATTTCCGTTAAGATTGATGTTATTTCCATAAAAGATCATTTTCATCTTGTAGAATGCATTTTCGGCTTTTTTGCATTTGGATTATAATTACTTTACTAAGATTCCATTTATCAAAGTAAACCAATATCGACAGTGTTAAGTAGTACGTATATTCTGGACAGAAGATCTTTGGGAAGGAAAATCAGAACCAACTCCAGATTTGAATTTTCTTTGAGAAGAAAATCACTACAGAACAGAAAGCATGCATATTCTGCACATGTATCCTGACAGTTCTACGATTGTGAGTAATCCAAAAAGCAATAAAAAAGAACTGGTAATAGTAACACTATGCACTACGCAATCGTAAGACAAACTTAAATAAAACTTAAGTGGTATGGGCCTGCTGCGTAACCCGTAAATATGACGCTTTATGTAAGACGGTTGCTGAGTTGAGAACATGGGGAGAAAAACACCCTGCAAAGACCACAGATGCGTTAACGCGATGACATTAAAAGAGCAGCCAGCCCGGAGTTGATGCAGGTGGCATAGAATAGTGAGGAATGATGGAAGGACGTCTATACCAAAATGGTGTAGAAGGACTAAGAAGAATGAGATCCCAATAATCGTTTAATTCAGAACCAAAATAGGTGACATCGATGGTTCATCTAACTTGCTATCCATAAACTGTGACAATTTTCAGCTCTTCTGTTGTGTAAATATATGCGTGTGCAGGTGGGTGCGCGTGTGTGTGTGGGTGTGCGTGTGTGTATACGTACATGTATGGTTAATCTATGGGCTGCGGGCACTCTCGCATGGAACCTTGAATACACAGGTGTTGTTAAATTGTCATGGCAAGTATGGATTCCTGAGTACACACTATTTTTCATATCTCATCCCGTTCTCTAAACCATAATGGAAGGGTTAGTGTACGGCCTCAGTGCCCGCTCCTAATTGAGAGTGCGGCGTGGCGGGGCGTGCAGCGTGCATGAGCGTTTATAGAGTGGCCTCAGTAACCGCTCTGCGTTCGTTTCGTGTAGTTGTGTTGTTATGACTTCCTACGATATTATTGATATGTACTTAGAAGAAAATTCATTCATCACATATTATGAGTGAATTCGCCTAAATCTGGTTGGGTAAAGTAAGCAGTATTAGATGTTGTAGGAGGTTGTGAACAATATCCTCGAATGGGATAGTAATTGCGTTCGTTTTCTGTTATAGCTTCTAATAGCCAATCATTGATTTTTCCTCGAAAACGTAATTTTTGCAAATCTGTTCGTTTTTTCATAGTGGGCAAAATACTTTTCAGAAACAGAAAATCATCGTCGTTACTTAATTTATCGATTTCTTGTTTTTGCGCTAAACGAGATTCCATCAATTGCAGTTTTTTCTTCTCGATATCTAACATAGCGTCTCTGTTTATACTTTTCCTGGATAGTTGAGACGTAGAAGAGCAGGTTGGAGATGGCGGAGGCGGAGATTGACGTTTCCTGGATAGTTGAGACGTAGAAGAGCCGGCAGGAGATGGCGGGGGCGGAGATTGTACAGTCTGTTCAATTGTTTCATATAAGAGAGTTTCATGCCTGTTTGATATTATTTCAATATCATGGGAATCCAAATTTTCAAACTCTTTTACATTCACTAAATTGCCGGTAGTTAGCGCAGGTATCATTTCATCTTTTAAAAATAACATTGATCTGTAATATTGCCAATTTGACTGCCAGTCATCAAATTCTGCCCCAGATCTAAGTATTGGTTTTTTTTTCAGTTCCTTTCTGAACTGATCTTTTAAATGTTTCCATCGTCTTTTTAAAACGTCTTCTGTAAATTAAAACTATATTTATTCATTTATAATATAAAACTCACATTCAAATAGACATTTTACTTATATTTTTTATAATCATCCTCCATTTATTTTACAGGTACCTTGCAACGGGAACCTCTTTTCGCTCGTTGGCTTTTAGTTTTCGAATGGGGAAAACAACAGTAGCAAATATAGTATATGCAACTTGTTCTGCCATTTGATTAGAAATGGTTAATATACACATGCCACATCCAATTTACGTGACATCCAATTTACGTAGACTTAAAGAAAATTGCAAGAGATTATCACAGACTGTGGCAATTTCCAATGTGCATAGGATCCATTGATGGCAAACATTGTAGAGTAAAATGTCCAGCTAAGTCTGGATTTTCTTTTTACAACTACAAACGTAACTTTTCTATAATACTGCAAGGTGTAGCAAATGCAAATAAAAATTTTATTGCTATAGAAATCGGCGGGAAAGGTAAACAAAGCGATGGAGGGACTTTTCATTATTCTACACTTAATACGTTGATAGAAAATGGGCAATTAAATATTCCAACACCCGATGTTATACCAGGGACAACTCTACGTTCACCATATGTTTTAGTAGCTGATGAAGCGTATCCTTTGAAAGAAAATATAATGCGTCAATTTCTCGCAAGGAATTTGGATAATAAAAGTGAATATTTTAATAAACGACTCTCACGAGCACGGAAATGTATAGAATGTGCTTCTGGTATACTACGTTCAAAGTGGCGTATTTTCGATAAAGATATTGAAACCAACGTGAGCCATGCTTGCCTTATTATAAAGACAACATGCATTTTACATAACATTATACGACATCTCGAACGCGTGAACAAGCGTGCCGCCGACGCCCCGCCGAACGCAAACATAGACGCTCTCCCCACCGCTCGATCGGGCACCACTCAGAACACCGTAATATAAGAGTGCGCGTTTGTCATGCACGTCGCACGCGCCGCCACGCCGCACGCTCTATAAGAGCGGGCACTGAGGCCGTACACTTAAGCGTCCTACTGTAAGTCCAACTAGACGCCGCGTGTCCCCATCCGATCAATACACGAGTTCATGCAGCGAACCCCTTTTTAGGCTTTGAATATTGAACAATAATAATATTCCGCGGAACACAAATCGATTAGACTGTTATTGCAGTATTTTTCTTGAGTTTTCTTTTCATAGAGGTTCTCCTTAGAAAAAATAAAACGTTTAAAAGTGATTACGCTTGAGAAAAAGATGAAAATGAAACAAATGGTATTGAATAATAATATATATAATAGTATAGCAATAAATATAAATACTGTTGGAAATGTTTCAATTAAATTTAAAAAACATATTTAAAGCTGTCAATAAATTTAAGCATTTTAAAAACCGCCATTTTCGCGCGCCTTGGTTGACATCACAAGCTCTGCCCAGCGTTTGTTTACGTAGGAGTTCGCGTTACTTTAAACATATTTTCGGTATAATAACCGGTTAAACCCATCAGTTCAAAAAGTAGTTTATAAGTATTGTATTGTACATAGGTGCAAAAATAATATTAGGGACCGCCCATATATTACGTCATCGATTTTTTGCGATGTTTGACCAGCTCGCCCTCAAGATTACCCTATCCTCATAATTATAACGCCCCCCCCCGGTCACTCACGTAATGACGTCATTTTTAAAAAGTATTTGCATAGTACACTACGTACTAAAACTGTTCCGTAAGACTTGTTTTACTGAATCAGATGTTCATGTTTTAACAGGTTAAAATGAATACGCAAGTTTACAAACACAAATAAAATTGTTTACGTAAGCATATTCTTTATTTAATATTTTTCACCCATTCTTCTAAATTTGGTATCGCAGGCAAGGGAATCAAACCATGGTCTTCAGGTCCTTTTGAAGAACTCAGCTTGTCTTCATCATCACTGACCAGATGGAGGACTTCGTTTCATCGCCGTTCCAGAATTCGAGTACTACGACGTAGAGAGGCCGAAGTAGTACTGCCCACAGAAGCCTGTAATAGAAAAAATCATAAGCTTGTACTCGACTATGTGCTGAAAGATTATTTAGGACACCTTGCTGATAAACAATGTTAATCTTAAAGTATATATATTACATAATCGGTTAAAGAAGACTTTTTAAATTATAAATCCTGCTACGCTCACCTCCTGGCGACCGTGATTATGAAGACTTCTTGTGCTCCGTCATAGAAATTTGTGGAGCGAAATAATTGCCACATTTAGGGCAGCATGTCTGCGTCAGCTCGCCTTGCATTGTAGGACAGTAGAATTCATACGGCAGTTTTTTTAAATACCCTGGCTACTAAGGTACTTCCACTTTTAGTGCCAACTGAAGTTAAAGGGACAGAAGCTGGCGTCTACTTTCAATAGAGGGGAGGCTTCCAAGCTTGATGTAAGCAGAACGGGTGGTGGCAAAAATCCGTCAGGGAGGATGTTTCTTAATTTGCTGCGTGACCAGCAATCGACTTTTCCACTCTCAGTAAGACCTCGATCTTTGGACTGATTTAGTTTGGCAATTGTTACTTCAAATGAAGCTATTCGAATCTTACAAGCATCTTCTGAGTGTGCCTTGTAGGTGTGAGATTTCTCGGGTGCACTGCTCTCATCCTCTTCATCCACAGCTCTTATCCCTTCCCGCTCAGGGCTACTAACGTGTTCGGCTGTGTGCCGATGGATAGCTTCCTCAAACACATTCTGAAAAGAAACAAAGACGTACGTCAACGATAGGTTCTGAGAGACGTAGACCATGAATAATAAACACATAAGTGTTTGTACCGACCGTATAGGCACATTTTTCGAGTTTAGGTGTTTAATAATTATCCTTAGAATAAAAAATTATCATAAGTATGTTATTACAAATAAATAAGTATTTATATCAGTTGTTTAGTACCCATAGCACAGGTTTTGCCTAGTTTGAGACTAGACGGCGCTTTGTAAGATGTCCAAATATATTTATTTCTTTTATTTATTGTCATGTTCTTATATATTCCAGGTTTTTTATACACATAAATGTACTTTTTTTATTTCTCTTTAAATATATATTTTTTTAAATGCCCACAAGATTGGAAACCGTGCGTCAAATACAATTTGAATTTTCAAAATGGAATATTTTCAGTCCCACTGAGATTGAGATGAAAAAAATGTGACTCACAGATACGCCTATAGTGTTGTCAAAAATCGATGATGTGGAGTTCCCATAGGGCGGTGCTGTCGAAGTGCTAGCTTCCACCTTGTCCTACAAACCAGAAATTTAAAAAAAACTGGTGAAGCAAAAATTAATAATTTCGTTGTATATTAATTTTAAATTGAAATTAATTGATTGGAAACATGTAAAATAATACAGATTTTGAACATGACTTTATAAGGCGACAGATCATTCGAGAATTTTACTTTGCATATTAATTTTTATATTTGCTTTAATTACCTTTTGCCGTGAAAAGAAAGATACGATGCATCTGTTTTCTTTTATATCTGGCAACTCTCGTGTGAGGTCTGCAATTCTTTTCAGCTGCATTGGCAAGCTCTGTGCGCTGTTTCTCGGGGTTAAACTCACTCTTAAGTTTATTCCAAATTACGTCGCTATACTTTTGCGCGGCTTGAGGGGTTGTATCAGAATAACGCCTATTCACCGCAGCAAAAACCCGCCGATTGACTTTGTGCAAGTCAACAACCATCTCGTGTAATAAAATAACATAACCTGCGTCATATTATCATCATCCACAGACCCAGACTCCCTCCCGCCATAATGTCAAATGACTATATGAACGGCCCCTTATAAGTGCACCTGATAAAGCGTTTTTGTTGGCTCGAGAGATGCGAAAAGAACGGGGCAAGGTTAGGTGGCGTGACACTCTGTCGTCATTCGCTACGACTTACTGTCGCACATCGTTACGCTCATTGAATAATGTGCACATTTCATACACCTGGATGAGCAATGTTCGCAAAAGAAATATAAACATAATTAAAAGTAAAGAAAATAATTCAGAACAAATATAATTTAAATATTTTGATATACTAATTAATATAATATTTAATAATCAACGTGGCCGATGATACGTCATAAAGCATGGATCCACACATTCAACATTCCAATTACACAATCAACATTATGTTGAATAAACACTATTGTAAAACTAATCTTAAAATGAAATAAATAAGCTCTTACATGCGCAGCAATGGAACGTGACTCGATTGGCAATACGATTACACAACGGTGTACCTATGCCGTAGGCGTTGACCTAATAACCATTCTAGTATTTTAAAGAAACTAGAATTCGTGAAGAATAAACTCCGAACACATTAAAAATATTTAGTAAATACTTATTAGTTCAGTTAGGTTTATACCTCGGAACTCAATCATACTGAATAGATTCTAGATTTTTTTTTCATTGATTTTCTAAGGTCAAATATAATATTTTATCCTCAAAAAATGTCCGCTAATGATTATCTATAAATAACTTTTTACAGAGTGAAGTATAATTTTATATGGTTAATTTTACTTTCTTGAAAGTTAACTAAAGTTTCATTGAAGTACTAGCCGAGGACAACCTTCTTCGCTAGGATACTTTTTGGAACATCTATGCAATTTTTTTCTATATCTAATGTAGAAAACGTGCGTTGAAAGACTTTTTCGTTTTTTCTTTTATTTTTATGCTTTTTTCGGTACACTCAAATAACTCACATTTTAAGTAAAAATACATTACAAAATACATTATTGTACACTACATTTGATGCTCTAAGTGTCTGGCGCAAACGCAAATAGATTTTCCGCTTATTCAGCATTTGTTTGTAACGTCTAATGTTTTGTAGGAAGTATTTGGATTCTGGTGTTTCTTCAATCATATATTTAATTTTTGCATTAAAAATTAATATGTTAACTTTCATGTCATAATAATTTGAAAGCGATTATTAATTGTTATACGTAGTTATGTCATTACAAACCCTGCAAACTTATGTCATTATATTTATATATAACTAAGTATATTATTAGTAATTAAGTACAATGATCTGTGAGTTTGCTAGCTGTGGGCACCACTTACATATTTGTCGTTGAGCGTTCGTACATCGTAACATTTTTTTAGGCGATCTGTAATATTAAAATATACTAATTTGTAATAATCACGCATTATTAACTTTTGTAATTATTTATAGTAATAATTTTAAATAATACTGACATCCTCTATTCTAGTGATTTGTAGGCTTTGTTCGATTCAATAATCGTTGTATATTTTGCTTGATGTTATTAGCTATTGAAGAGTAATTTTAGTAGTGTACAGTTACAGTCAATTTTCACATAAACATGGACAGTGATGACATTCACAGTGGACCACGAAGAATATTAGTAAACGTTATAAGCAGCAATTCTGGGTTCACAGGTGGTTATGTACAACATAATTTTACAATTGGTTGAAACTAGATACGAAGGATGCATTTCGAGCATTATGGGCAATCTGTGAATTTATTATAAGGCATGCTCTTAGGCCTCACAATGACGGAAATAAACATCAAAGTACAATAACTGTTTTTTTTAAAACAACCGTCAATCAAAAGCGCCTTTCAAAAGGCTTTGCAGATACGATTGGCATCCGTCCTCTTTCCCCTGACACTGTCCTCTCTTTAAAGGCAACGCAACGCCGCCCACGCGTTATTTGAATATTTAATACAGGGTCCCATTTATAGTGGTCCATTTTTTTTATGTAGAAGACATCGTAACAAGTCATTTAAAAACAACGTTAGTTCGGCGAAAATCAATAGTTTAGAAGTTATGACTTTTTTTATTTTTTTCTGGAAATTTCCCGATTTAGTCACAAAAACTAGTTGGTTTACTATTCCACTAAATCGAATGAGATTCGGTACGGAAGTAGAGAACATATGTAGCCAGCATGTAAAGATTTTATGTTCATTCCTAGATTGGACCATTGTGTTAGGATTGTTTGTTAAGTTTAGTTTCATTTATTGCATTATAAATTGTATTAGGCATCAGAAACTATCTCAAGATGTCATGATTGTGTAAACATAAAATTGTAATGATGTAGCAATTACAACGTCTTCACAAATTAACATTATCTGGATAGTCGCTAAAAACAAAATTGTACCGTAAGTGTAAATTTGAAAATCTACTTTTTTTACTAAGAAAATAACTTTATTCCGATTTACCTTAGTATTTTTAAATCGTAAACGTAAAAATGCTTTTGTTAAGTGATCAAAGTTAGATAGCAAAATAATCTAAAATGTTTTTTACTTTTACACAGACAGAAAATAAACGATTACTACAATAACGACTTTTAATCAGACAGAAAATAAACGATTGTCAAAAAAATTAAAAAGAACAGTTCACAATAAATTTTCAAAATGTCTTCCATATTTTGCAATGAACAAACTACATCAACGTAAAAAGTTTCTTTTCAATCTATTAAATGGCTGTCGATTTTGTCTTATTTTTGTTATCGCCTCTGAGATTTTTGGCGTGACTCTCATTCTGTCGTACTTTCCCGGACGTAAACGATCTACTTAATAAAAAGTTGATCGGATTTAAATCCGGTGATCGCGGCGGCCAAAGGATTGTACTTCCACGACCGATCCATCTCTTCGGATATGCTGCGTTCAGATGCTCTCTCACTCTTAGCGCAATGTGACACGTTGCGCCGTGCTGCAGCCACATATACTCTCACACGTTTGGAGGGATATTGCGGAGCAGTTCATTTGATAAAAAGTTTAAATAAACATCCGCATTATGACATAGTGGTAGTTCATACGGACCCACAAATTGCTTATTAATAATGCCGCTCCACAAATAGACGCTGTATCGTTCTTGGAAACTTAATTCTCTAATCAAATGTGGATTAACTACCGAATAGTAATGAGTATTGTACGTGTTGAACAAGCCAAACCGCTCAAATCGGCTCTAACCCGTCCACAATACGTTATCAAAGAAATTTGTATTTTCCCAATTTCTAGCTAACATTGCTCTACAAAACGCCACCCTTTTCGAGTAATCCTCGGGTTTTAGCTCCTGTACTTTTTCTTAGTGATAAGGGTGTAGTTCATTAGAGCGAATAATTCTTCATATGGATGATCTAGGAATCCCAGTACGCCTTTACAATCGTCTTTGACTAATGTTTGTATCTTGTCTTATTTCCTGCCAGGTGATCGGCAAGAAGCCGAGTACTACTCGAAGCCGAGTAAAATCGCTGAACTGCTGGGCCCGGTTCGATAAAGCCCGGTAGCTTCACGCGCGACCGCTCGTGCAACGCCATGAAAATAATGTATCATGACATATTCACGTGACGTATAGAGCGCGCGAGCCCTACGTCGACGACGATCTTCAGCCATAGGAAAACAAAGTTCCAATCATTTATTAAACTCAAAAGTCAAAATCACCATGCCAAATAGTCAGTTGGGCAACAAAAAGTCCATAAACACGCCACAATCGTAAAGAAAAGTCACTACAAACGACTGTTTAGTTCGAACAAAGAGCGCCCCGCACGGATGAAGGGACTAGTCAAACAGGTTTTAAACAATAACAATAGCGTGTTGCCGATCTCTTTCCTACACGTGCGTAACGCAATGAAAACTCTTTGTTTTGGCAGAGCTGTAAAATAATATCATATTTATATAATCAATTAAAGTACACACTTTTTGGAAACCGTTCTTTCTAAAAAAAAACAACAAAACTAAATTCAATTAACCTATACTGTTATGTTTTCATTTAATGTGAACTTTACTTCAATTATAATTAAAGTGTCCAGGTCTACGAAACATAATGTTTATAGCTTATAGATTGCCAATTCTGGTTTCTTAAAATTTATTTTATTATCCTTATTGACTAAGGAAAATAGCGGAAATTAAATTAGCAACGCTTATGATTGATCATAAAATATCTCACGGTGTTACCGGACTACATGAGCAATTAACTATCGAACACTTTCCCGCATTAACTATGTAAAAATTACAGTAAGTCATCGCATTTTATTTTAATTAGAAAAAAAATGTTTTAATCAGAAAAATAATAAAAGTAAATGGAAAATAAGGAGGCACCGAATGCCAAAATATATTCTGCGCTTCAATTGTATTATTCTATGAAATAACTTATTTGTTTTAATATATTTTGTTATGATTTAAGGAGACACAATTAAAAAAAGAAGAAGAAATTAAATCTACTGAGGACATTCACTCTTACAGTCCTGTCAGATTCATAATTGTAAACGAAACGAAAACTGTTAGAATATTATTTCCCCTTTAAAATTATAGCAATTATTACATTTTGAAATTTTAATACGGTTAAAAAAATAATCATTTTAATTGTTTTAAAAAAAATTGTGGATTTTTAGCGATAATTTTTAAAAGTTTTTGCAGTTAATTACACCTTCGTCCTCTCTGAAAAGAAGCGCCATAATTGGTTATGAATAGTCTTAGAGTCATCTTTAACAATACATACGTATTTGAGTATTTTTTGAGGCAAAGAAACACATTAAACTTTTTCGTCCTTAAATGTTATCCCTGTGGCCTTAATTTAAGGGAGAATTCTAACTTACTTGATAAATTTTCATCAATTCATATTTAGTGATACAAAGTTTTGATAAATAATTTATAATTGTCAAAATTGTTGGATAAATCGTTTCATTCAATTGCTGTTCAAAGTTTGTTTTACAATTTTTGATAAAACTGCTACACTAGAAAAGCAATTCTTCAAAAGTTTGTATATTTTTAATATACTTTCCATGACTGGATATAAAGTTAATCAATCATGTTTTTTTAGAATGATTAAAATATTTCCAACACTTTACGTCAGCTAAAATCGTTCGATGCCTTTCGTTTCTTTTTCATTTGTTTAGTATATATATATTGAAAATGATGTAAATGTTTATTATTACTGAATTAGTAATAATAAACATTTGCAGTATATTATACAATAAACTGATAAAAAAGTCGCAACCTTTATGAACCATATTGTTAATAATATGAGTTGCAGGGCCGAAGACAATTATTTCTTTTTAAGCCGGTCTTTTAATTTTGCATAAATATTGCATTCCCGGCTCTTTCACTAACGCCAAAATAAGTGTTATAGTTATCACCACGATTAGAGGTACTTTTATGTCAAGGAATATTTTTCTATTACGGAATATAAAAAGAAGATATACAAACGACATCTTATCGCAAGATAAATTCTATTCCAGTCTTACCATTCGCGCGTAAATAGAGGAAATTCAAATGTGAAATCTAAGAAATTCAGACATCACAAACAAGTCAAAACAGGTTATCAACTCTTCGGTAATCACGTCTTCGCGTCTCTTTCTCTGGAGAGCCACATTATTGGAAGAGTAGCATCCTATCAATTACTCATTTTGTATACCAAAAAACTTTATTACAACGTTTTTGGTTGGAATATTTTTTACAAAAAATGGTATCTTTACAGATAAACGCCTAACGTCATTGAAAGGTCACAAGAAGTAGAATATTGTTAAGATGCGACAGAATATCAAAGTAACAATTCAGTCAAAAGAAGGCAGCCCTCATACAATATGATTGTTTATTTCACATGAAATATTACAATAATCACTAATTAATTCGAAGTAACAGTAATATAATCGTGTCAAAATATTTGGTTACAATTGGAAATACAGTTTTTTCGTACTTCCGCTCTATCATTATAGCTTATAAAATATGAATGAAATTAAAATTTTTCGAATTAAAATATTAATTACAACCCGTTCTGGAATATTTTGCTTTTAAATTTTACTAGGGTGAGTTTCAACATGTCACGCTGTTAACATTGACACCTTTCAACAGTTACTCCTTTTTTCATCTATTGTATGTTTTAATACGATTTTGCATTTTTTTTAACTTTAATAATACGGAAAATTTAGGTAGCCTATATATATATATATATATATATATATATATATATATATATATATATATATATACGTATATTTATATTAGGTGTCCTTTATACGAGTAAAAATATTTTTTCGAAATTCGAAAAACATACCTCCTAAATATTTTTGTATTACTAAAATATAATTAAATGTGAAATTTCAAGTTTTTATGATACTCGTTTCCAAACCCGTGCCGATTCGTCTACAAATTTTCTTATTCGTCTACAAAGTTTACAAGAAAACATTTTTTAAATTATGGAGTTGTATTAATGCGTGAATTAAATAGGTAAATAAACGTTAAGTAGCATCTAATTATTAATTATTTTCGTTAAAATAAATTTAGAATATTTTACAAAATACCAATCTATTATGGATACTTTCTTTTTAAAATCATTTTTTTTTTGCAATCAGTTCTTTAAGACAAGATAACAAAAAACGTTATTATAATAGAACCTTACCATAAAAAGTGTTTAATATTTCTTTCTTAGATGGGTTGTATCTCTTTCCAACATCGTATGATATTTCATATTCTAAATTGGAAACCATTATCATTTTCGTTTGCTCATCAACTTTATCAATGAAAGAGCTAAGACGGCAAATACACACAAATACCACAAGTGTTGGCAGAACTTGTTCAAAGAAACTTTCGACAAGTTTGCTATAATCAGTTTTTTTATAAAATTTACAAAAGTTTTTTTTAGTTCGGCCCTATAAAACTTTGCGAGGTCGTCAATTTGCTTCTCATTTAAATGTATCTACGTTTGCATAATATTTTGATCAATATTCTTGCAATTGTCTTTCAACTTTTTAAAAATACATATATCTGTGTTTGACGTTGGCAATTTTTTTTTCAAAAACACTTCAAAATGAATCCGTAAAGATGATTACGACATGCAAAAAATAACAACTTTCTTTCTAGTCTTTGTTCCAAGAGAGCACGAGCTCCACTAACACACGGCCTGTATTGGAAGTCGTCGTTTTGCAGCACATTATCTGTTCCCTGTCACTAAGATCCCAACCTTCGAGTACTTTTGAAACAGCTAAAGTTTGCTCTTTTTCTGACGAACTGACTAGTTTTCGTACAGCGAGAAGTTGTTTTTTGTATTCATAAATAATGACAATCGGCAGTCGTTTTTCCTTCGAACTTCTGACGTCCAGACCAGGTAATAATTTGCCATCTCTGTGGACTATCACAATTTCAGGAATATAATTCTGAAAATCAGTTTTTATAGCTTCTGTTCTCACCTTCCGAATCTGTGTTCGAACACGTTGTATTGATGACTTATTTATTGGAATTTCGTCAACACAGACGCATTGCTTCTATTGCAACGTGAAGAATGAAAACACACTCCCTTATGATCAAATGACAACTATCTAAAGCTGCAAGTGACTTTGGCATAATAAAATCCATAGAATTTTGACACTTTGTCGCGGGTTCATTCGAGAAAAGCTCGTTTAGACTTTTGGTAGAATTTATGGATAAAAGACAACAAGACTCTCGAGCTTGTGATAACAAAATATCATGGGAAGAAGATAATTCAGTCAGTTTTTCTGTTATTCCTCCTGTTTTCTTTGTCGAGCCCGTTTTTCCTTTTTTAACTATTTTTTTATCTACACCTGCAAATCAGCCTGTCGCTGTTGTTCTCTCTGTCGCTGTAAAAATATTTTATCCTCCTTTATTTTCATCACATCAAGGGCATCGGTGTGTGCAGTATAACATAAATTATCTAAATCTATTTTAAATATCTCCTCATGGTGCTTGTAAATTATTTGAGTTTTCTTACAATACTTTTGTAGATCTCGCCAAACTTGGTAAAAGTTCGCAAATTTTTTAACACAATTTGGAATTGTTCTGTTCGACATTATTGCCTTTTCCTAGAATACGCTCACGAATTGCAAGATGAACACATTGGCTTACTGTTTGTTTAATTTACCGTATATTGAAAAAACGAAACTGCTAAAATTTGTCTATTTGAAGACTATTTTGCACCTGTTATCTGATGACTGACGTCTCTTACTAAATAATTGGCTATTTATAACTTCGTAGTTCAACCGCCACTATTTTGAAAGAAAACATATTTACAAAGAGCGCAAAATTTTGATAAGAATAAACAAAGCGCAGGCACAGGTGATACTAATTAGCAGACATGCAGCCCCGATGCGTACTCGCGCTGTACTAATAGATCTGTGACCGTAACACAATTATCTAATGAGGGGTATGGGAGGTCGAGCACGAGGGATGGCAGAGGGTAGCTCGGCGGTTGGTGAGGAATGGCATGGGGGTTTAGCGGGGCGGTGATTCGGACGCCACTTTCTATTAACGCGTGTTTTATTTTCATGTCACTTGTCTTCGCCTATCTTTGTGACCGTCCGATAGCACTAAAAATTGATTATTTTACGTTCTGAAAATATAAGGTCCATCTTTCTTTATTGATTTGTACATATATACATATATATATATATATATATATATATATATATATATATATATATATATATATATAAATATATACATATATATATATATATATATATATATAAATATATACATATATATATGTATACATGACACAGTTAACTATGAACAAATATTGGTATAAATCATTCTCTGGCATTGACAAACTTTGTGAATTGGAGTGGGCGTAATTTATGCCGCTTCGTTTATATGAAGCAATTGAATGAGTTTCGTACAAATTGTATCATAAAATTAGTTAGCTCCTCGAATACTTCTTTGGTTACCACAATCAACACTGTTTAAACTCATAACGATTGTTTCCGAGACTAAGGCTATAATTTAGTGGATTGTATAATTTACAGCTTTCAGAAATAATTTATGAACACATTGACAATTTGAGTTTTATATTGATGAAATAAAACGTTCCAACTTTAGATCAATGACTTCTACAAACGAAGACAAATACATCACATATTTACACAGCGTTGTATTTGGGATTTCCAAAATAATAATTGAATAATCCTTATTGATTATTATTAACACTATTTAAAGATATGAAAATGTTTATAAAGAAATACTTGGATTGCGGTAATCTCAGCTATAGACAAGATAAGGAAGATTAACCCAAAAAATAATTTAATATCAGGTTATAAAATGCATCTAATCTTACCAAACTACTAATCTGCCGCTCAGCATAAAGAAGAAGACGAGCGCTGGCGCGCACCGATCGAAGGGGTCGCCGACCATCATATGCGAGTACACCGCCAACACCATCAGCATCAGTAGGCCGATATTTGCACCATTTTTCACCTTATCTGTTAATTTTTAAATCTCATTAACGAGTTGTGAAAAGAAAAATAATAATAAGTTTATTTCGAAAAAATATTGCTCATACAATCTGCAAATGTTATTTCTTGCTTATTTATAATTCTGATATAATTGCAATAATAATTATTGTTTTATTGCAGCCACCTCAGATCTTTTTTCCTAACAAATAAATAATATTACGTACGATATAATAACTAATAATACGTACAAATAATATTAAATTATTTGTACGTATTAAATAAATAATAATACGTACGATATAATATTACGTACGTATTTCAGATACCGCGTCACTTAATTAGAATTGTTTATCTGTACATATATTTACTATGTGTAAATTTAGCGGTGTTCAATAACATCGACAAGGACGTGATAAACTTTATATACTTTTAATAAATTCTATTTTTAAAACTTTAAATTTGGCAATATAATTAAACCAAAATAATTTTCATTTGGACTAACAAAATTTTTAAAATTAAAAAAAGTTAAATGAGATAAAAGACAAAAAAATATTACATTTACATTGAGAAGAGTTTGTTAAACCAAATAATTTTAAAAAAAAATTATTTTATTATACAATAAAAATAATATTAAAATTAACAGTTAACATATTTTAAAACAAAAAAATTATAAAATAAATTTTAATGAGTATTGAACAGAGAAGAAATTTTAAATCATTTAAAGAGCTAATTAATTAATTTGGTTAATGTACCATAATTATTGAAAGTAATTAATTAGAAATTAATAATATTTTGTAATATCTACTCTTCCAATAAATAAATAAAATGTTTAAATATGTTACACCTTGTGTCATAATTTAAAATAAATTATAAACATTTTTAGGGACAAGCTTTAAAAATATATTATATAAATGATTTAATTTAAATTAAGTTGATTATTTTATACACTATTTTAAGGTTAGCCCAATAGTAGTAAAATATTTGCTTAAAGTATATTATTATGATTTTATTAAGGTTTTTAATACGTACCGTTGAAAAGAAAGAGAGGTGGGAACGCAGGGGAAAATTAATTTAAAAATATTATATGGCATTTTTAATTGCATTTTAATTTATCTCAAAAGTAAAATATAAAAATCTATTTCAAGGGTCTAAAAATTTACTAAACACATGAACCTGCAAAATAAGTATAATTGTAAAATATTCTAATATTATTAATTGGTCATAATTAAAACTAAACTTTTAAAGTTATGAATATTATTAATATTAAACTTATTTATATAAAGTAAAATAAAATATATTTAATATTATATTTTAAGGGAATAACATAAAACATTTTTAGTAGGTAAGGTTAAGGTATATTATTATGATTTTATTCGGATTTTTAAAATGTACGATTGAAAAAAGGGGAATAATTAATGTAACTAAAAATATTAAATGCCAATTTTAAATTGCGTTTTGAAAGATAATTAGAAAAAAAATCACTGATAATTCATATGTTACGGCAGGCGAAAAAATCTATCTAAAGTTTTCATGAATTAACGAAATACATAAACTTGCAAAATATGTTTAATCGCAAAATATTTAAAAATGGCATAACTATTACCCCGTGATATATGTACAGAAGGCGGACATGACGAAATTATAAGGTTCCTAGTTTACTGCGGAATTCTAAAAAGAGCAATGCCTATATTTCCATTGGTATAAAATTGCATTCAACCATACCAAGCCCAATTAATTTCATCGACCACATTATCGACAAGAAGATGTAGCTAACTTTAGCGTAAACGTCAAATAAATATCTACACGAAAATTCGCTAAATCATGATATTTTAACGTATACTTTTACTTTACGTGTAGTTGGGTATATCATTCTGCAAATTGTCGTATATGAAAATAGTAATTTCTGTACGGAATCAATTCTTTACAAATTGCCTATGAAAATTACATTTATCTGGATTATTTTAATGCGTAGTGCTACAATCAAAAACAGAACACGTTATTATTGTTCAAAACATATTTTAAAAATATAATAACGGATAAATTCACTATCGCCAAAAACGGCAAACGCAATTTTCCACATGACTCCATGTGTCTCCCGCCTTGCAAAAAACGGTTCTCCCGCTTTTTATTTCGCTATTTCTCTTTAACATATAACATCCCTATTATATATAATCACGCTCTCCCTCTCTCTAAGCATAGGTGCTATTAACAAAAAATCTATTAGTACTTGATTGTCTCTTGTACTGCAAAACATCGTTTAGGTATATTAAAATGCCCTTTGAAATGTTCCATTACATCCACTTGAGTAAATAATTCATTTTTAAATTGCGAAAATAGTGTAAATAAAATTATACTCGTAGTATATGTGTAATCAGTATGCACGTACCGACTTTACGCGGGCAAAAGAGTGATCCGTGACTTAATTTCATTTTTATCGCTTTTTTAATGCTGATAATTATAAAAGCTTTAGCTTATTAACGGTTTGCTGTGTGGTTTAATCATCCGTTAGTCGGTAAAATTGTACGTATGACCTAATTTTGTAACATAACAAAACCTGTCAAGAACAAGCTAAACTCTAATCTATTCAAATACAATATAAACAATACGAGAATTCAGACAGTAGTTCACAGTACTTATATATGTTCGTATACCTAAGACGATACTTAGATTAATTTTAGTAATCAATCACTATCTAAATTGTTATTGGTATCGAAGCAATGTAGTGGTATCTTTAAAGGCCCTTAGTGAAAGATAAGTAGGAAATAGCCAATGCTCCATTCAATTGATTTAAATACAGATAGGAATCGGAAAGATCGTAACGTAAATTCATGTATAAAGTAATTGGAAGTTTATTTTCACAATGGAATTCATTTACGATGAGTATAATTTTTTTATTTATATTATTGTAAATTTAGGGAGGTCTCATTGTTTTAAAAATTCAAGTTAGGAACTTGTTTCTTCGTTGGTCACTTTCTCATAATAATGTGTGACATGTAGATGAATTAAGATTTGCAGGCTGTGAAGGACTTTGCGCAAAAAAAATACGTTCATTCTAATTATAGAACTCGGTCACTGAAAATAGTGTTTTCGAGGCAACACAATATATTTTAGAATACGGATCGCAAAATTATGACTGAATACATAATCCAATATTACGCCGCAGCCACGTGCGTAGTTCGTCCACGAGCCGACCGACGAAATATATATATATATATATATATATATATATATATATATATATATATGTATATGTGTGTATGTGTGTATGTGTGTATGTGTGTATGTGTGTATGTGTGTATGTGTGTACGTGTGTACGTGTGTACGTGTGTACGTGTGTACGTGTGTATGTGTGTATGTGTGTATGTGTGTATGTGTGCATGTGTGTGTGTGTGTGTGTGTGTGTGTGTGTGTGTGTGTGTATGTGTGTGTGTTTTTTTTTTCTGAGGGGAAGAATACAATTACGTATGTTAGGGTTGTTGACCCCCGTATGTCGGACTCGATCTAGAGTGACCTATACCGACTAAAAAACCACCTCTTCCTTCCTTTCCTTATCACCCCCACGGTATCGCCGCAAGGCATTACTTCGCGGGGAAGGATAGCTGTAGTCAGCTATTTGCTATTGTTATCGCACTCTTACGTGCTCTCTCTTCAGTGCGCAACTCTTTGAGCACTTTCATTACGTAGGTGTTCGTAGCTTCCCACGCCTCTTTTGATTCCAGCATGAGGTTAATTAAATTCTCCGGCTGGGCTTTACTTTTTAGAGTAGTTTCCCACTGTACCCGGTCGGCATCGTAGCGGGGACATGCAAAAAATACGTGCTCCGCATCTTCATCAGTTCCAGTGCATATTGGACATTCTGGCGATTCTTCATGTTTGAAGCGGAACAAGTATTCACGGAAGCATCCGTGTCCTGTGAGCATCTGAGTGAGATAATAGTTTATCCTGCCGTGTTTTCGGTTCAACCACACCTCGACGTCAGGTATAAGCCGGTAAGTCCATCTCCCTTTTTAGATGATTGCCACTGTGCCTGCCATCGGCGTGTGCTCTTTTTCCTTTCTTTTTCCCATAGTTCAGCTGTTGTCAGGTATGAGTTTTCTTGTCTCAGGTGGTAGAGAGATTTCCTTTCTTCACACAGTATTGATATGGGCTTCATACTAGCAATGACGCACACCGCGTCCTTGGATACGGTCCGGAACGCGCTGGCTACGCGCAGTGCACTTATCCTGTACACAGAAGCTACTTTCCGCCGAGTATCGAGAGCGGTAAGTGCATCTGCCCAAATAGCGCAACCATACGTCAGTACTGACGTGACCACAGATGTCAGTAGTAGCCTTCTTTCCTGTTTAGGTCCTCCAACATTCGGCATCAGTCGAGACAGCTTAGCAACCACGGTTGTTGCCTTTGACGCAGCACATTCCACGTGTTCCTTGAACTTGAGACGTGCGTCTATCATAACTCCAAGATAGCGTATGTATGGCTGCGTTGTGAGTGTAAGGTGTTCAACTCTAAGTGGCATTGTCTCAATCTGTTTCCTGCTGGTAATAAGTACGGCTTCCGTCTTGTGTTCTGCAAGCTGAAGCCCAACTTGTTGCATCCAGCCTCGAATGACTTCATAGCTTTGATCGAAAGCCCAGTTGATCTCCTCGGTATGTTTAGCCACTATTACGATAGCCACATCATCTGCAAATGCAACAAGTTGTACTTCTGTTGGAAGTACTTGTTTGAGCAGGGCGTCATACATTATGTCCCAGAGCAGAGGACCCAGTACTGATCCCTGCGGAACTCCTCCAGTAACCTTGTAAACCTTGGGCCCAACATCAGTATCGTAAGCGAGGACTCGGTCTGTAAAGTAGCTCGCCACTATGTTTTGTAGGTATCCAGGAACCTTAAACTTGGCCAGGGCTTCCATGATTACTTCCCATCTGGCAGAGTTGAAGGCATTTTTGATGTCCAGTGCTGCGACCAGACAATACTTTTTTGCTCCTCCTTTCCATCTGGTTCCAGCGATTGCTCGCTTTGCAGTATTAACGACTAGGTCTATAGCATCTAGTGTAGATCGTCCTTTTCGGAATCCATACTGATTATCGGCCAATTGGGGCTCGACAACTGCTTCGAGTCTACTGTGGATGATACGTTCCAGTATTTTGCCAGCCGTATCTAACATGCACAAGGGCCGGTAAGACGATGGCTCTCCTTTCGGTTTATTTTCCTTATGAAGAAGTACTAATCTTTGCAGTTTCCATTTCTTTGGAAAAGTACCTTCCTGTAAGCAGGTGTCATAAGTTTCCAAGAAAATTGCCGGAGCACTTTTAATGGCAGCTTTTATTGACACATTTGGAATACCATCTGGACCAGGGGCTTTATTGTTTCCTATTTTAGAGCAGGCTCGTAGGAGTTCATCCAAAGTAACAGGTGGTATTATATCGCCCTTCTTCGTTGTGTAGTTCAGCTCTGTTTGCTGAGGAAAGAGCACCGTGACTATCGTTTTAAGCAGTTCCGGTCGGTTGGCGAACATGGTGGCTGTCTTTTTAGTCGCAGCATGACTGTCTTGTAGGGTCTTGTGTGTGTGTGTGTGTGTGTATGTGTATATGTATATGTATATGTACATGTACATGTACATGTACATGTACATGTACATGTACATGTATATGTATATGTATATGTATATGTATATGTATATGTATATGTATATGTATATGTATATGTATATGTATATGTATATGTATATGTATATGTATATGTATATGTATATGTATATGTATATGTATATGTATATGTATATGTATATGTATATGTATATGCATATGCATATGCATATGCATATGCATATGCATATGCATATGCATATGTATATGTATATGTATATGTATATGTATATGTATATGTATATGTATATGCATATGTATATGTATATATATATATATATAAATATATATATATATATATATATACTAACTGAACCGGCGAACTTCGTATCGCCTCAGAATTAATAAATATTGTGTTAACTTATTAGCTAAATTAAATTCAGTTTTTTATTAAGATAAAATGAATATTCGAAATTAATTAAGTTCAATAAATGTAAAAATCAAAGAACCAATGTATGATATTCATGAAGTTGATTCTGCTAATCTTGAAGAACTTCTCTTTTTATTGCCGATTCGATCTTTTGATACCGATGAAGTTGTTCCTCCATGTTGCCAATGAAGTAAATTTAGATGAATTTATGCTATGTATCTTCAAGCGGTTGCAATAATCCGATTCGATTGTGAATTTGACCTTGGATCCATAAAGTCGAAGGTGAAGTTAGATTTATTATGAAATTATGATCACCAAAATAATAAACGTTTTTTCTCTCTAGCAGAAATTACCTTGAATGTCAGATTGAATCCGCGTTCTTCGATAATGTCTGCTCCAAATGAAGTCATTTGGAAACATCCTTTGTATCTTTGAACGTTCGATAGAAAATGTCGTGATTCTGGTGTTTCAGTACGAAGTAATGAATGCAATGACTCAGGTGGCAGAAGAAAGAATGGCAATTTTATCTTGGCACTGAGAAAGCACAATCCAGGCGTTTCTCCAGCGAACTAATTCAATACACTGCAAGGGTCGCACATAATATCCATTGGGCCAATTCGAACGAAAGGATGCGAGCTATCAATTATGCAATCGTATTGAAATGCTACTCGATTCAAATCAACGCTTGAAGCATTTCTTCTTGCGCGTCGAAGATTATTAAGATGTTGATCTGTGCGATAAGCTCGACGATTTTTCGTTGCCAACTGAGCTGTTTGTCTTGTTTTTGTGTTTGTGAAGAACGAAGAAAAAATCGTTTAAAGATAATTAATGTAATCGAATTCAAATGAAATAACGGTCGAAAACTGAATAAGAATTATTAAAAACCAATCATCATTTTCGTTCGTGTCTGGCATTTATGACATACTTTTTTCTTTTTTTTTCTGTCATTTATCATATATAACGTTTTACACACAATTAAATTATTTGTGATTTTTTTTACTTTTCCCATGCGCGAGGAAACTTCTCGAAGCCGAGATAAAAAAAATATTCAATAAATATATAATAATCACATAAATTTTCAATGAAAAAAAAAACAGTCAATCCTTTCTCGATATATTATCAAAAAAGCCGTTCCATCCATACATTTTTTTTCGTGAATTTTTCCAATATTTTCATATTTATTATCCTATTCCCGACGAAGACAAATCCAAAAACACAAAAATAAAAAAAATTGGTCCAGCCGTTCTTGAGTTATAAACGGTGTAACTAACACGTCTTTGTTTTATATATATATAAGCGTAACAAAGAACATGTCTATTGTTCATACAAATTATTTTGTGCATCAAAACGTTCAGAATCTAGTTGTAATTTCTCAACCGTTTGAGAAAATCACTGTCAAGTTAGGAGAAAGATTTACATTTCTTTACAGAAACACGCTTGAAATACTTACTTAGCTTGGTTCGCAGTGTATAAATAATAGGTGCGCTCTCGATTTTTTTTATAACGAGGCTACTAAAATGTAGAACATTCCACTAAAATGTAGAAATTTGTTATAAAAAAATTGTGCAAGCGAAAACTTTAAAAATAATTTCTTTGCAGTATATACTAAGCCCACAATGTAAGAAAATTCACGTAGTGACGCTCAAATATTATATAAAAACCATGATTTACAAATTGCATAACTTACAGATAAAAGCAAGGCACAAAATCCTATGTAACCGTACATGACCAGTTAGGGTATCAACGTTAAATATCATCAAACATTCCGGAAATTAATATTGGATGATCCCCGACTGACGAAGAAACGTGATTTCATTAGTTCAATATGTTAAAATTAAACCTTTAATAAACAACGTTGATATAATTACAGCCCAAATAATTGCTATACGATGGAATAAGAGGTGTGTAAAAAGAAAATTAAGTACCAGAATTCGATAACTAAATGGCGGTTACAACTTTGTGCAATAGTGATAAAACTTTATTTAAAAATTATAAAAATATAAACATATCATATATGTACGTACATGCCTGTGTATCTATATGGAACGTGATGTTTGATGGTATACTCGCGATACCCCTTGATGGTATACTCGCGATGCGGTACCATTGCCTATGCCGACGACACTCTACTGTTGGTCGGAGGATCGAGCCGAAGAGAGATAGAGAACCGGGCAGCGGACTCCCTCGCCAAGCTACATGACTGGGGCATTAAGAATAAGCTTTGCTTTGCCCCACAGAAGTCCGAGGCTGTCCTCTTCAAGGGCAGGCTGGCGAGGGAGCTGTCTGTGGTTATGGCTGGTGCGAGAATCGGTGTACGGGATCGGGTTACCTACCTGGGCATGGTCCTCGATGCACGGCGGAGCTTCTTACCGCAGGCGCGGTACATTGGGGAGAGGGCTCGAGTTGCCTTCCATGCCATGGCCCGGCTTACCGGTGCCGGCTGGGGGCTTAATAACTCGACTCTCAAGCTAATGTATATGGCAATATACCTGGGTATATTGGCCTATGCGCCATCGGTCTGGGCTTCGTGGTGCGTCGGGGTCCAGCAAGTAAGTCGGGTGGTGCTGAGATCGCAGTGTGCGCCGCTAATGGCGCTGACCAAAGCTTACAGGACCTGCTCAACGGATGCGTTGCCGGTTTTGGCAGGTCTCCTTCCGGCCGACCTCATGATCGCAGAACGCGCGGCAAATTTTATTTTAGCTCGAGGCAGGAGTTTTACTGCGGGTCCGTTGAACTTTGAGTTTTTGGCTAATGAATCCATTGCTACAAGAAAAAGGCGTATTTCAGAGATCGTCGTTGCTCACTGGCAGTCTAGGTGGTCCTCCCCCGATTCTAAGGAGGAAACGACGAGGTTATTCTTTCCCGAAGTTTCCGAGCGGTTAAGTAAGAACTGGCTCGTTTCAGATTACTATGTTTCTCAATTTTTGACGGGACATGGCGCATTTCGCGCCAGTCTATTTAGATTTGCCCTTAGAGACAGCCCGGCGGATTTGAAACGCAGGACATGAACCATATTTTATTCCACTGCGGCGAGCACGACGATGCGCGTAGAGTTTTATTAGAGAGCATGCGCCGGAATTGTAATAACGTAGAATCACGCGCCAACTTAGAACGTGGTGCCTTTAGTCACCGTGACTTAGTTGGGAATGGACCTATCTTTGAGTCATTCAGAGCGTTCGCTAAAAGCGTTCTTGAAAAAATTGAGGAACTGAATGACTTATTGAGGAGGGACAGACTCTAACCCTGTTGGGTGGAGCGCTGCGACTGTAGATACGGGACACTATTAGGGGACCTTCGAAGGTCCCCTTTTTGTATGAGGTGGGTTGTTACGGGTCCCAGGAGGGGCCCTGAGACTACCCGGGTGGTTATGGCGGGAATAGTGTATCTATATATTACATATAACTTGGCGTCAATGGAGTGAAGTATAAATGTATCTAAAACAAAACAATCCTTCGAGCCCGTTTCATAAACGAACTGTAAAATAAAATGGCTGGGGAATGCAACTTTTTGACGAATCTAGAAACGCAATCGTACATCGTGAGGATAGGGGGGAATGCAAAATCAATTGTAAAGCAGGGCTCTAGATTACGATGCTCACAGACATGTTTGTATTGAGTGTTAAAGTACAACTATTTAAATTGATCATTGATCGTAAGCGATCGACCAAACCCAATCTAATTAGAGCAAAATATATTAGAACTAAAATGTATCTACGTTATATATAATAGGCTGTTACAGCATTTCATGCTGAAAACATGCATTTACACTCGTACCATGACTGCTAGAGCAGTCACCACCAAAATGACTTTTTGTTGTGAATGATTAATAAAGTGGCCATAGCGTTCTTGCTCTAAAAATATTATTCTGTATTAGAATATTGTAGTTTATGTTTTATAAAATATCAAGATAAAACTGAATATCGATTTAAAGATGGACCAAAAAAATAAAAGTGTTATGAGAGTATCTTTTCTTAAATTCACGTTTCTCAAAAGAATCTTTATATTATATACCAAGACATTTGGTAGACGTGTACATAAGCACGTACCATACGTATTTGCCTTTTCAAAGGCTTATAAAGTGTGAATGAAGCATCCGATTTACTACGGATTTTTTTTACTTGACAGTGTCCACTGTTGTACAAAACTAAGTTTCCGAACTTAGAAGCTCATTCCATTGAGTTATGCCACCGAAAAGTTTAAACCCATCACCTACAAAAAGTAAAGAAGCACTTATTAGATTAGGCCCAAACAAATTGAATTTTATTCATATTAGTATATAGATGGTACCTATTGTTTTTACAATCGGAAAAGTATTACCGGATACAATGGCAAAAAAAATGGATTTTTTCCATAAAGTTACTGACAAGCCGCAAGCGTTCAGTAAAAAAAGATGAGTTTCCTATGGTCACATTGTATGATAGTTGAAATTCTAGAATTTATTCTTTTCTATTATAACTAGGATAAGTTTGCTATCTTCATGCTAAATAGTCCAACCATTTTTGTGATACAACATAAGATTGTTTACTTTAGTATTCATTGTGACTGTGTCACATTTTTATTTGTTTCTTTCACACGTTACCTGATTTTGATGAAATTTTTTACTAAACCGCTTATTTTATAACATATTCAAGAACGAAGAAAACAAACATTCCTCTTTCAACCCATTCGGGTGAAAGAGGAATGTTTTAACCATGTGGTTTAATTTTTTAAACGTATAGATCTCGAGGATCAATTTTAATTGGCACAATCGCTGAAGGTTTTGTATTCTTTACTAGCAATTTTCTAACAGATGTCACTTTCTTTAAAACCGAGTATGTAATGTTATTAAGACCTTTTCAATCTCAACAAAGGAATAATGAATTTTACAATTACAACCGGCTCCTCAGCGGTATAGGGGCCAGCTTAGCACTTATTGTAGATGTCAATATATTATTTGGATGTAACATTAAAGTCCTTCAAATTAAAACGTATTACTTACGACTAGGTATGAAAGTCAAAGCCAGTCCAAACAAAATCTCCAATCCGCCGACGCCTCTCCGATACCACTTCGATGGTAATTTGAAGTCGAGAGTCTCCGAAAATGGGAATACTTTGGCATATTTTACGTATTCTTTCCTCTGTAACAAAAATCGTTTTATAATGGTTAACAAAGAGTTTCACGTGAAAATTTTCATATATACTTTATGAATTTAACGGATGGCTTTGGGAATATTTTAACTGAAACAATTTATCCTTAATAAATATTATTCTTCAGTTTCTGAACTCGTCGTAATGTAATGTCATTGTTCTTTGTTTTATTTCCTTACTTTAACAATACTTAATCTTCATTCATACCAAATTTTCAAACTTTATCTTTATCTTTGATTATATAGCGTTCGTTCTCTCCAAAGTGAACCTTTGCCAATGTTAAGTGTGGAAAAAAGGCTATGCAACACTGATTAAATGATATTTCGGATATTTGTCATTGTTGCTTGTTAACAAAAGAATAAACTATACAATAAAACAAAAACTAAATAAGAAGTTGGCTACAATTAAACTAAAAGAAGAAAACGACATTATAATATACAGAAAGTACAAAATAAGTATATACAAATATAGAAACATAAAAAAATAAAACAATAGAACATAAGTATAAAAAATTCTACAGTTTGATGTCGTTCTTTCTTATGAACTGAATGATTAATCCTAAAATGGGTTTGTTGGCAATAAATAAAGTGATCTTATTGATCTCTGTTGATGAGCAATCGAATCTTATCTGTTGATGGGCAATTGAATTTTATATTTTAATAATTTGGAAACAAACGAAGGAAATCTATTATTTAATGGACATGAAAAAATGAGATGATTTAAATCGCCTTCTCCAAACCCGCAATCGCAAATTGGAGACTCTCTGACCCGCAGTCTAGCCAAATGAGTAGGAATAGAACAATGACCCAAACGCATGCGAGATACCACAGAGGATTCCTTTCGAGAGAAAGTAAATGTTGAGAAACAAGGTTTCGAAGGTATAAAAGGTTGGATCTGGAAATATCTCACACCTGTAATCTGGGATGATCTATCCCACGCCCTCTGCCAGTCAGATGTCATCCAGAAACGAATCATGGGAAGAAGATCCTCAATGAAATTAGTAGTGAAACATGGATCCCCGTTCACTGCGGCAAACCGAGCTTTTGCGTCGACTATTTCCCGATATCCCGATCTCTCCAAATCGAGCGCAAGTTGCTTGATCCAGGATCAGATCAGATAATCAGGAAACTACAGTTTGAAGAAAATGGATTAGCAAGAAGGGACTGTAAAAACTTAAGGAGTCAGAGAAGATAAGGAGCCTTCGAATCTTTTTGAGTAGAGCATAATTCAAGGCCTCCACAATAGCACGGCATTCCCCGGAGAATACCGAACACTCCTTAGGAAGGCGAAAGTAAGCTGAATGAGCGGTGGATGGCATGATCGACGCTACGACATAGCCATCTCTATCGGTTTTTGATGCACCTGTGTATATTCGCGTCCAATCCATCCAAAAAGAATTCAAGATAGAATTGAACAGCGAATTAGCATTTTTGGACTCCTTATCAACTCCAAAACACAAATTTATATTTGGCCTGTGAAATACCGAGTCAAATGGGAAGCTATAGACAGGGAGAGAAGAATTTTGATTTTGAGGGTTTTGAATATTTGGAAGCTAACGATAAGAAGAGGTTGGGACTTAGAACGCCAAAAAAGAGTATGTTCAATAAACCTAGAGAGGAGGGTGAGTGTAGGAAAAATAGGGTGAGTAGAAAACCTAGCTGCCTTTAGTAAATAACGATCAGCTAGGTATTGTTGCAGGAGACTTAAAGGAGGATCAACACATTCTACTTGTAGGGCATTTATGGGACTGGATTTCATACCACCTGCTAGGATCCTCAGAGCTTGAGACTGAACGCGGGTCAATTTAGTGGCATTGGATTTGGAAATAGGATCAAGTAGAAATGAACCATATTCTAGATGACTACGGGCTAGAGCGTTATATATTAACTTTAATATGGAAGGGTGAGAGCCCCACCACACTCCCGAAAGAGCGCGGAGGATATTCATATTAGCCTGGCATTGGGAGATGACATATTCGATGTGAATGTTCTAGGATAATTTTTCGTCTAGGAACATACCTAAGAATTTGGTATTGGAAAGAACAGGGAGCAAAGAGGAATTATAAGAAATAGATAACGGAGGAGTAATTCTCCTTCTCGAGGAGACCACGACAGCGCTTTTGGAAAGGGCTAAATCCATACCATTATTTAGGTTAACAAGGGCAGAGTAACCCATTTATTTAGGTTAACAAGGGCAGAGTTCAAAGCAGTTTCGGCAACAATTATTGATTTATCAGAAGAATATAAAAGCAGGTCATCAGCGTATTGCAAAACACGACGGAAAGGATTAACTGTTGAGTGAATCGTATAGGAGTAAATATTGAAAAGTAATGGACTTAAAACAGAACCTTGGAGAAGACCCTTCCATATAGTTCTTGTAAAGGGTGGGGATCCAGGGGACCTAAGAATAATAGATCTTTCTAAAATAAAATTGAGGAGAAAATTTATAATCTTAATCGGAACCCCAAGATTATGAAAAATTTTTTGGCGGACTAGAAGGATTACATTATCGTAGGCTGAAGAAAGATCTAAAAAAGCAGCAACGAGAAACTCTTGTCGAGAGAAAGCAAGTCTGGTGTCAGTGGTTAGGACGCTGAGATTGTCCAACGTACTTTTAGCTCTTCTGAAGCCAAATTGGTTCATTGGAAAAATATAATGGTGTTCAGTAAACCATTCCTAACGATACTTAATTAAACCTTCCGTAACCTTCGCTAGAACAGGAGAAAGGGCTATGGGTCTGCAGGATGAACCTACATTGGGATCTTTATGAGGTTTAAGAATGGGAATTATTATTTTAGTTTTCCAAGACTTTGGAATATAACCTGATTTGAACATACAGTTAATGAGGGATAGAAGATACCAACGGGTAGATGGTAAAGTATTTTTCACCATTGAATATGACATTCCGTCAATACTAGGGGAAGAATCCTTAAGATGGTGTAAGGTGAAATCCAATTCGTTAATGGAGAAATCTTCTTCAAAAAATTATTGGCGCTAGTAAAGTTATACCTGAAAGGTAATTCATCTAAATTTGGGACGGATGGGGGAGCAAGTTTATTTAAAAATTGATCAACCCAATTCCCGTGTAGATTTGGGAAGATCAGACTGAAAAATAGACCGAAAGCGTTTTATATTAGACCAGACGACACGAGAGGGAGTAAAAGGAGAGAGGGATTGACAGAATTTCTTCCAGCCTTCCCTCTTTTTTTAAGGAGAATTCGTTTAGTCTGAGCTTGGGTCTTTCGAAACAAGAGGAAGTTTGCTTCCCACATATTAGATTTATATATCGCTTCAGCCTCTTTACGGGTTTTAACCGCTGCGGAACAGTCCATCCCACAGGGGGAAAAGGATCTGAAGTGATGGTTAAATCTTTTAAGTGGAATAAATTTCCGAGCGGATAGGTCTATAGCCTTTACAAATTGGTCATAGCAAGTGTCAATGTTATCCAAGTCCACTGGAGGGAGCGAATCCACTTCGACACTGAGAAACGTACGGAATCCCACCCAATCTGCCCTATGTAGGTTGTATTTTTGGAGAGGGGGAGTTTTTTCAATATGTAAATTTACATGAGGGAAAGAAATCAAAATGGGGAAATGGTCGCTTCCAAAAGACTCAGAAAGAATATTCCAGGAAACCAAGGATACCAAGGATGAGGAGCAAAGAGAGATATCTACTGAGCTCGGGTTCTGAAATGGGACAGGAACTCGTGTTGGAGAACCATCATTTAGTAAACACAGGCCAAAATCGTCCTGGAGTTCCACCAAGGAGACCCCAAGAGGGTTGTTTCGGGTGAAACCCCAAGACGGGTGATGAACATTAAAATCTCCCAGAATAATATATGGGCCAGGAATTAAAGATAAAATATCCCGTAGTTCTAATGCTACGGAACATGTTGGAAGGGGGACATATAAAGAGAGGATAGAGATATCTTTAACTCTCGCAGCAACAATATTGAATTGACAACTGCGGGAGCCAAGAGAAATCTTGGAGAATGGAAGAGATTTGTCAAGTAATAGGGCGGATCCGCCCTTACCATCCGCTTTATCATCCCGGAGACAGACATAGCCTAGGATCTTAAAATGGCATCCAGGCTTCAGCCAAGTCTCCGAGATGGCAGCCACGGATGGAGAATACTTGATAAGGAGGTGACGAAGATCATATACTGCACACTGAAGAAATTATACTGCGACTATTCCATTGCAAGACCCTCGCCACTATTGGCGAAGCCATTGGAAAGAAGATATTGAAGGGAAGTAAGAATAGATGAGGCAACGTTGGACGGTATTTGATTGGGGGAACTCAAAATTTTGACCAAGGTGGTCAAAAGAAATTGAATAATACTGTAGAAGTATTAGCTGACGGTTGTTGACTAAACCCGCAACCATTTTCAGGTTGAGGAATTCGGAAGTCTGCCCAGGCTTGTTCTAGAGCAGAGCGGTCATAGCCCTGGTTGGAACTAGTCGAAGAGTGGGATCGGGGTTTCAGAGAAATAATTTTTTTGTGAGAAGAGTTGGTAGGACGAGACGGAGAGAGCAAACTTTGGGAAGAAATTGGAGAAGGAAGAGTTAGAGGGGGATGAGCTGCAACTGAGGCGTATGATTTTTTAGCAGAGGGGACCAATTTGGACGCTTCCGCATAGGAAATATTTCTTTCAGACATTCCGAACTTGATTTTTCTTTGTCTTTCGAATTCTGGACAATTTCTATCAGTGGAATCATGATTTCCACTGCAAAAGATACATTTTGCTTTGTCAAGAAGAAGTGGGCAGTTTCTCCCAACGTCCCCTTGACCACATCGGAAACAACGCTCAGAAGATCGGCATTTGTCAGCCACATGTCCAAACCTACAACACTTGAAGCACTGTATTGTAGGGAATTCATATTTTGAGACTGGAAGCAATGAATAAGCCATATATATACGTTGGGGACGGACTTGGCCATCAAAGGTAATGACCATCGTCTCAGACGGAAAATATTTAGGCTGGCCATCAATTTTTTTTTTAAATTTAAGCGGCGGACATTAGTAACTTTACCGCACCCTACAGGGACTTCTATATTGTGTAAAACCTCGGAAATCATGATTCCACTGATAGATGGAAAATATTTAGTGGAAATCATGATTCCACTGATAGACGGAAAATATTTAGGCTGGCCATCAATTATTTTTTTTAAATTTAAGCGGCGGACTTTAGTAACTTTACCGCACCCTTCAGGGACTTCTATATTGTGTAAAACCTCCTCGTCAGACCAATCAACTGGAACATTGCGAACAATTCCCATACGACTGACGTTAAAGGAGGGGATAAACAATTTGTTTTGAACTGTGAAGGCAGAGTGGTTAACGAATCGGTTGGCGGCATCAGCAGATGAAAATTCCACCGAAATCCTGTTCCTACCAATTTGTTTCACTCCATCTCGTATAATTCCATCAACACTATATTTTTTTAAAGTGGAACCAAATTTCAAAAATCCGGAATTAGGCTGGGGTTCTTTTCTCTGAACGTGAACAATAAATGGACCAACGTCGCCAGGGACGTATAAACGGCCCTCAAAAGAATTCGGAGGGAGAGAGGGAGGAGAAGAGGTCGGGGTTGGAGGAAGAGATTTTGAATTTGCTTCTGAAAGAGGAGTACGCGGGGTCTTGCGAGGGATTGTATCCTCTGTTTCAGTACATGAAGAATCGGAAGGATGAAAAGAGGAATTATTCTTAAGCTTATTTTTTTTACAATTGGGTCTTTTACAATTTTTATTTTTTCGTTTCAGTTCCTGTTAGGAATCCGAAACTGTAACAAAACTGGCAGACGAAGTAGGAGAAGCAAATTCATTAAAACATATTGGAGACTTAGAAGGGTCTGGAGGTTTCGGGGGAATAACTAAATCCATTTTCCCAAAAGATAACCTGTATCACAAAAATAAATAATACAACAAATGAACAAAAGAACAAACTTACCGAGAACTGGATAAAACAATAAACGGGATACAGATAAAGTCAAAAATTAAATGAAAATAAATTTAAAATAAAAATAACACAAAACTAAGTAAGTTATTGCAACAGATTAAGACTAAATATCACGAAAATAATAAAGAAATAATAGAGTTGCGAAAAACCTATGGCAATCCAAAAATTTTCAAACATTTACAAACTAAAAATATAACATAGAGGATTTTTCTTTTAAACGTCAAGTAAATATACATATATATAAAAGTAAATATACTTACTCGAAAATTTGAAAATAGAATAAGAGAGATGTGCTAAATGCTTTGAGCGGCATGCAAACTATACAAGCAAAGCATCTTGACTTATAATTATTTAATGTACATATTCAGCTAGTTCCATCTTTCATATCGAATAAAATGGGTTAACGAGGTTTATGGTGATATATCGAAAGATATTTTAGTAAATAATAGCGAACACGTCGCGAAGTAAAATTTGTTTAGAATACTACATCTATACGTGTTCTCTATAACTCGTAAAATGCATTTGTTAAAAGTAATATAGATTAAAGGAAAAATTTCCAAGTTAGCAATTTTATTATTTTATTTATGTAACTATAAATAAACGACCTAGCTAGTGACAGAGAACATATTAATGTCAGCCTTACTAGCATGCTGGCCATACAATACGTCGTAATAAAGCAATTTCATTCTTGCCATTTTAGCGATGATAGTGAATAATAACACGCCAATATCAATATCGATAAGTAATTGAAACTTTTTTATGGGCGAGAGTAAATTATACAATTTATTAAAAACGAAAGTAACACTGAATAAGAATTAATTGATTACAATTATTGGTGAGCCCAAATTTTCCATTTCAAAAAATTCCGTAAATAACACTTGTAATATAAAGCTTAAAATTATTCTTTTACTAATATTTGAAAATATCTATTAAAATTATCTAATATCAACTACGAGTAAGGACTGTACATTTTTATTCGGACTATAAAAAAGATTCCTTAAATTGAAATTGTAAATTAGGAAACAAGGATCTCATTCTATATAGTACCTTATGTACTTTTTTGTAAGATCCTAAAAGAGAAGTACATATACTTTCGTAGTTAATACCGCGGGAAAGTTTAATTTCATTGGAGATGTAGCTTTATAAATTTTACAAATTCGGAGGAATAATGACTCTAACAATAGACTTGCACAAGATAAAGTTAAACCAAACACTGTTTTTGAACAACGAATTTATACCATTTGTGCGATTCAAAATGAAATCTTACGGAACAGATTCCAATGCAACTAAGCAATAGTCACAGTTACTTTTTTCTTTCGATTCATTCGAATGGTAAATCCTGCAATGTATCCGATACATTGGTTAGATGTCTCGTTCGCGTCAAAGTCTAATTTCAGCCAAAATAAATGTGAAAATTAACTGAATTCATCGTACAGCGATGGTGATTCTATTTATTCTAATGTTTTTATTTTACTTTAGAATAGCGACACCGAGGGGCAGATATAAAGTTTTCTTTTAATAAAAATAACAATCGTAAGCAAGCATTTTTTATTTCATCTATATCCCTAAGATTAACAAAATATAGAAAATATTAAAAGTGTCGATACGAAACAATGTGATATTATCGTGTATCGATACAAAGGAAAATTTTAAATATTAAATGTAAAATTTAATTCAAAAAATAGCTCTCGTTTTCTATGGTATAGATAGTCCAGCGTACTGGTATAATAGAAATCAGTGATATCAGCCGACGAAGCTGTAAATGCAATTGACATCAAGCCTTATCAAAATATCGTCAACAGCTATATCTAGACAAACAGAAATGGAAAAAATCCACAATAACACAGTAATATAGAGCCTCTTCCCTACCGTAACATTATAGTCTATCATAATACGTTTAATAACTAATTATAATACGTCGGAATACAGTATAACGATGATGAACGTATATTTTAAAACATGTAAAAATATTTGTTTTCTATGAACAAAACAAGTTTTATTAGGTAAAGGCACATTACCCCATCGCAGGGAGTTCAAGATCCTACTTGAAATAAACCTGCGTCGATCATAGCTACCGGACCAGAAAACTACCAATTTTTTGAAAACATATAGACAAAGCATAAGTATCAATACGACAAAATCTCCAGCTGTGTATACCTAGGCGTAAAAAAATGATGCATTTTAAATTATATTATTTCTCACCATGTAAATACATAAAGTTATTTTCTAATATATCCTTCACACACATAATAAATATACATTTTAAAATACAAAGTTATTTGTTCGTTAATTTAAGTCACTTGTATGAAGTTTCCATGAACTTTTTGAGATTCAACTACAGGTCGTAACTTAGTCGACTATTACTCGTAAACTAGTATATCTTATTTAGCTCTGATAATTTTCCTTTTAATTTCGTTATTTATATTACTATTGTAAATGTTTTTCAGATATTCAAAAATAACAATTCAGGTGGCAGGGATGGGGACACGTAAATGACCATTTTAAAGCTTAATATTTCGTAAACGGACTCCTGTACCGAAAAAATGTTTATTATATACCCCCAATATGGTGTAAGCGAAAAATAAATCACTCCCTCTTTACATGGTGGTACCCGCATAAATCCTTTCAAACATTTTATTTCACAATTTTGTAAACATGAATATGTATATACATGCCAATTTCAGATTTATAACAACAGTCTATGAGTAAAACGGCTGTAATATACAGATGGGCGGACAGATAGACAGATATAGTGAAATTACAAAAGTACTTAGAAATAATATACACTTGTGATACATTATTTAAAAGGGGTTTAAAAATTATATTTTTAACCTAAACTTTTTATAAGTTACCAAAAAATACAGCTGAAAAAAGTACTTAAGTAATTACTTTTGAATAAATAATTGCTTCATATCACACTCGTATAATAATGGACTATAAGCAACCATAAATAAACGTAGCAATATTATACGGATAAAGAAGTGTTCCCATTTTTAACAATCGCATTCATTCAATCAATTTTAAAAAGAGAGCGTAACGCGGTGCAAGCTGGCAGCTCTAACGAGTTATGTTGTACAAAACTGCTCTTCAAAAGAGCATACTCAACTGAACAGATACTATGTTCGGACGTAGATACCATTCAAGTTAGAAAGTATCGAACACCTTTAAAAGCACTTAAGCTTCATTCATCTTGAACGAATCGCTAAATAATTTCACCTGTCTTAATGAAAGTGGCAATTGAAAATAAATTTGATAAAAATGATTGATAAAACTATTTTACTCTGAATGTCTTTTGACTATTATTTCTAAAGAAGGGAAAGGAAACCAAAAGTGGGTCCAAAATCTAACATTAATCTACTTAAGTAATACATTAATATAAAATATAGAAGTGTATTGAAAATTTTGCAGATCTGTGGTGATCTATGCGGCATTATATAAATAAATTATAAATAAAAAATGATAACTATAATGTATGTGAATATAAATATGAGCGAGCTAGTTCATAAAAACATCGGGGATCATAAATTCTTGTAGATCTCTCCAAACGCGTTGATCCACAAATATATGCGACGTAATTGCCGTTCATTTCAGTGTATTAATTTGATTATCGTGGGCGTCCAGGATATGTCGAAATAAATTCAAGAACGTTCAGGAATATTAGGCGTCAAAGTCACGACACAAATTTCTATAGCCGAGAGTGAAGACGCGTACAGGATCATGTAGTCTTTACGAGCTTCCGTATTCACTGTACCAAATATCACAATAAAGCTGGACTGTAGATGAGGGCAGACGCATTACATCATTCGCGTTATTTCGGATACTGAAGGGCATTGCCTTTTCCAATACTAAATGACCTCGCTACTGATATAGTAAAGTTCTAAATACGTTTTATATTGATTTTCTACATTTTCAGGTCAAACAAATATAACAAAGATTTATGTACATCTTTTGTTCTGTCGTAATTGATAAAACAAAACTTGTACATATTTATATTTTGAACATAGCACTATTATATTTTGAGCCTAGTAATAAAAAAAAACAATAATTTGACATTGAGAATGACTTTTTTGTCAGTGGGAATGAGTTTATTTGGGCACTATTTATATTTTGAGCCCAATAAGAAAAAAACACATTTTATAGCCTGTACACTTTGGCATGACTTCCATACCCACTTGTCAAACCATTGTTTCTAATGTGCTTGAGACACCTCTAAAACATGATTTTTGAATGTATCAACGGTTGCTTCTACCAATTATGTCCACACAATTTATTCTTCATGTTCAGGAATAAAAATTAGTAATTGATGCCAAATGAGGACTTTACGGCGGATAACCTTCGATGAATTAATTCAATTTTTTGAGTGCTTAAATAGTCAGTTGTTAGACGAGATGTGTGACAGCTGGCATTGTTTTGATGAAGAATGATCCGACGGCGCTTGTTTGTTTTCCTTATTTTACCGAAGACTTCGGGAAAACAAATGGTTGTGTGCTATTGAGAATTGGCCGATCTACATTCCTCTAAAGGCACGTTGCCACATGACCAGTTTTTTCGAAAAACAAGCAACCGTTTGCTTCGAAGTGCTTCGAGCGCGAACAACTCTTGTTAGATTTGGTTCATCTTGAAACACCCATACAGTCAACGCTGCTTAGTTTCCGGCTCATACGCATAGATCCATGATTCGCCACCTGTTACAATCTTATACACGTCTTTTGAAGTGTGGGATCCAACGAGAACGAATCTATTTCAGGGCTAAATGATCATGCAATATTTTATACATGCTGGTGGAACTAATGCCTAAGGTTGCCTCAATATTACAGGATATCACGTGACGATCTTGCGTTATTACTTTTTGCATAGCATCAATGTTTTCTGACACAACAACTGTTTTGGACGACCTTTGAGACTTTTGTCGGTGAGCGAACGGCCATCATGATCAAATTCGTTATACCAGGGTTTCACAGTAGCAAAGGATAGGGCTTCATTGCCAAAAGTGGAAGTAAATTGATCGATGCACTCGTGTCTTGATAATCCACGTCGAAAGTCATAATGAATCGTTGCACAAAAATTTTAACCAATTAATTCCATTTTATTCGTTGAGACACACTTTTCAAGTGACTTTAAACGACACAAAACTCGCTCAAAAAAAACGTTCTGAAGAAATGATCAAAAATCTCAAATTTTCTCGTGGAAACGTCAGATGGCACCCGACAACAATCAATGTTGCCAAGGCTCAGAATACAATATAAGTAGTGCCCTTTTTTATTTTAATTTTTACTTTTTTTAATTTAAATTTAGAGGATTGTTGTGAACTTATGTTCGATATTATACCGTTTGCCATAAATGAAAATATGTGTAATATATAATAAATAATGTGTGTGTGTGTGAGAGTGGGTGGGTGTGTGTACATATATATATATATATATATATATATATATATATATATATATATATATATTTATATATATATATATATATATATAAATATATATATAAATATATATATATATATATATATATAAACAATAAAAATATTAGAACGATCGATAGAACACAGCAAACCATTTATGGAAAAAATCGCTAAGATAGTCATCTGTTAAAACGTCAGATGTTTACGATTTTTACTTTCTGTAGGTCGTGACTAATTAAGTACGTCAGATGTACGTACTTAATTAGTCACGAACTACAGAAGCTTAAACATCTTAACATATCACGTTTTCTAGACAGCTATAGACTACTCTAGGTAAAAATTCCGAGTAGAGCTTGGGCATACCGTTTCAATAAGGGCTTAAAATGATGTATATAATAATTAGTGATATCACCCAGCATTTCCCAGGTGAAGATTTGTTTTACGCATACTGAAATTGCCACACACACAATCCAGTCCAAAATTTTAAATCGACAATTAATCAAATTTTGAGTATTCGAAAAGCTTTTAAAACATTTTTATGAAGCCAAGGTTTCCAGGTGAAATACATATTTGGATATAATCATACAAAACTTCCATTAAAAGGGGGATATAAAATTTACAAACTAATCTCGCTTGCTAATCAGAGAAGTCACACAAAAAAGACCATGTTCTCTAGCAAAGCCATACAGAAGTCTATCGAATGTTCCAAGATTTCGTAGAATTGCAGCTTTAAAAAAGATATAAAAAAAGAACGCATCACGTTATATTTTAATGATTGTCATTACAGATACATATACAAATCATGTTTACAGATGACATCATGTTTACAGATACAAATATTAAAAAAAATACAAAAAAATATTGCACGAAATAATTGTGGGACATTTGTAGAATTTAAACATAGACTAAGATTTTTATTTAAATATGCCTATGGTATGCAAATAATATATAATGAGTAAGGCTAATTGTAAGAAAATTATTGGAATATGGTATATATTCCGATAATTTTTTTGCAAAAAGACACACACCTAAAAGTTTTCTTCAAAGCAACGGAAATTAATAAAAGTGGTTTTATATTTATTCGAATAATCAGAAATATTTCCTTACATATTAATGGGTAACTGGCAGGTAAAATAAAACGTTCTAAATTTGGAAATGTTAAATTTATTTTAAGATATTAGATTGAAACTAAAATATTTGTTAGCGTTATGTGGTTTAGCTATTGTATTGTTTATTTAAAAATAACTGTTTAAGTAATTTTAATTACTGATATCGCTGTTAAATTGTTTCAATTTTTTTCCTAACAAATATTATAACATACCTATTATGGTAGACATAACAATCATCTCTGGTATTATAGTGACTCTACTTGAAGAAGGCTGTACCCAATGTCATGGTTCACAATGATTTGGTGTGAGTCATTCTATTCTTCAGAAGACCTGGAAAAGATTCCAAGAGAGCGATTCATTCAAAAAAAAAAAGATCGTTATTGGGAACAAAACGGTGTACTAAGCTCATGGGCGACTGATATATTGTGAGTGAAGCTTTAAGAAATCAAAGTCTGGGTAGACTTTGATTATCAAAAATAATCCCGAAGAAGCGAGAGATGTATGTGTTAGCCTATGAACTATTAGGGGGAGATTTCTAGAAGTTGATATACACAGCCGAAGATCGGCTTGGGGTCCTAAATTACTCGTGAGCACCGTATTGCAAGCTCGAGGTTTGCCCAAAATTGTGCGACAACACCGATGTGGAGTAGGGTAAGGTTTTATTTCTGATGAAGCCAGAATCTCTTTATTTGATGAGAAATGAGACAATACACTTTATGGAGAAGGCTATATTATATTTTGGGCAGGCATAATTTCTAAAGATCGTACGGGGTTAGTTGTTGTTGAATATGGCACTCTGGTTGCAGTACGGTACATCAGGGAAATCCTAATTTATCATACACAACCAGCACTAGCCGTTACAGGAACTGCTGCTGTCTTCATGGACGATAGCGCTCGAGCACACCAAGCGGACGAAGTGACGCTTAACTGTCAGAGGTCGGGATTCATCGTTTATATAGATACCACGAACTCTCGACAGCAATAATGTTAAGCATCTGTAGGATATTCTAAAATGACATATTAGAGTTGAATATTAAACCCCACAGAATATCCGAGAGCTGAAAACTGTTATTATAGGCGAATGAAAGGGTATTCCCCAAGAAATCATTAAAAACCTCATTCAGGGTATGCCACGAAAAATTGCAGCAATCGTTTCGGCAAGAGATGGCTACACTCTATATTAATTTTCTTTCTTTCTTTTGTAAATTTTGTTAAATATAGAATTTTGCCAGAGAAGCCCCCAAACCACCCCTCATCCCCACCCGCTTTTTTGCTAAAATTAGTAATTTCAAAACAATATAAAAAAAAACAAGTTAAGAAAATCTAATTTAGGAGCCAAACGTTTTTTACTCTTAGTAAATAACGTTTATCTCATTTTTTTTCATAAAAGCTTATATTTTTACTTAAACTAATTGGACAAATCTAAGTGCCCGTTTTATTGTAAAGAAGTATACAAATATATTATCTTAGAAGGCAGTGAGACCAATAGAGTGCCATAAAATTGTAAATGTATGAAAAAAGTACTTATATTTTATAGTTTGCAGATTTCTTAGAAATGATAAAAATATAGAATGAAAACATACTTCGAAGAATCTCTATAGGCGAAATCAACGTAACCAATAATAATGATAAGCGCTTTTCCGTATTAGTGTGCAAAAGAAACGTGTGAATTATACATTTTTAAAATGTTAAAGATGGTGCTTCACTATGAGCGACTTTTGCTTTATCCACTGGAATGGTATAATCAAACTAACGAGTAATTGTCGACTCTCCCCAAACTCGAAACAAAGAAAATATTTTTTTCATGGTCGTCCTATTGAGTATCTAATGAAAACTTATTAAGATGCTAGTTCATAATATTTATAATTTTTAATATATTTTTAATAAATCGCTGCAACTCTTACGGTATAAAAAGTATAGGTAAAAAAAATAAAAAAAATGAAGAATATTGGCAATAAGGTCCATGTTGACTAAAAATTGGTATCATCGCATTACCTATGATAGATTTTTTTTAATAATATGGTATTTTGAATTGAACTACAAACAATATACTAATGATTGTGAACAAACAATGACGTTGCGATCACTACATAAGGTCATAGATAAATTTCTCATTTAAAAATATATAAAAAAAGTTATCACAGTTTTTAAAAATATAATATAATTGTAAAGTTGTTCGATGGTATAAACAACACGATATGCATGACCGAAATATGACTTATTAGGTTTCACTTGGATTTCAGCTCTATTTTTTATTCATTTCTCACCGGTCAGTGATAATTTAAATCCCCTTTAAAAACCTTCTCACCTAACAACACACAGTCACAATTGGGGACTTTAAGGCAATAAAATAAAAACTTACAAAAATTATATCTACATAAAATTATAAAACAGATCAGAGCGGTTTTTCGTTGATGCTTATTAAATTTGTGGATGCTCTGAAAGCCACATTTCTTATTAAATTTGGATGAAACTTGACACAAAATAGTTAAGTTCGTAGATATAAAAAATTGTTTAATCGTTTCAAAATGGCGACAGTTCAAAGTACATAAACTCGCCAAAAATACGTCGTAGAACAAAGGTACACAATTGATGCATCGTAAAAAGAATTTCAAAAGTTCTTTTTACATAACTTTGTTAAATAAAGAAGAACGGGCTACACCCTAGTTCAATCAATATGGTCACGATATTTATAGCATTTCCACAAAATAACATTTGATTCTATATTTTAAACATTTTATAATAAAAATCTAGCTAACTGATTATATAATTTTAATTATACGGCGAACATCGGTACACCAAATAAACGAAATATGTATGTATAGAAAACGTCGTACGTCAAAATTAATCCCTAAACAATAAAATAATAAAAAGTTTACATATTCGAAGATAGATAGAAGAATATAACCATATGTATACATATGGTTATATATGGGTGTATATGGCTATATGTAGGTGTCAACAGATGGAGAACCGTTGACACCCATATATAAGTTTACATATGGGTGTATACATATGGTTACACATGGGTGTATATGGTTATATATGGGTGTCAACAGATAGAAAACCGTTAACACCCATATTTAACTGTATACCACTGGCTGAGACAGCCTTCGGAAATCAGCTTACGAAGAAAAAGAATGGCGATCAAAATTATTGACTAAATTAGAAATTATTGATATCAGCTTACTTTTGTAAATAAAATATATAATTGAGGTCAATCATTCTCACTAATAATTATTACTGTTATTTTATTCACAATTTTAGGCACATATATCACAGACATCACTATCTGAAATAAGTATCCCAGTCACGACACATTGCATATGGTCAGAATCCACAAATAGTGCAGAGATTCTTCACATATCTTGAATTTATCTAATTATCATAGCCAACATGCATTTCACCGTCGCTGTCATCGTTATAAAGTTTCAGATCAACTTTGTCTTCTGAAGAAAAGACTTGTAAAACTATGAACTTGACTGATTCAACTTTCAAGTTTTTCAAATTTTTTTTGGCTTATTCGTTTTCTTAGTATTACTTTCTAATATTGAATATATTTGGCGTTAATTTTTACTTTCTAAGTATTATTTTTTATTCTACGATTTTTCTTATTTTCTTTAACTTCTAATACATTCGTAGAAAAGTTCCTGTCAAGACAGTAGCTTATTGCTTTTCCCAAAACCAGTTTTAAAAATAAAGCAAGAATAGAAATAAGAGTGAATGTAACATCAGCAAAATATATAGGAACGGGACTTTTAATTTTTTCCTTCTTTGGTTAAATGGGCCAAGTATTGTTCGAATTTTTCTTAAATGGATCTGGTATATTACCTACCTATAAAACTCAATTATTTACTTCTTTATAGTGGTTAGAACTTTCAATCCATCAACGATGCTACTTGAACATATTCTTTCTTAAATAACACATAGGACATAATTTAAAAATAGGACATAATTTCAACCATCACATACGAATTTACGTGCAAAAGGCATTCATGCAAATTTTGAATATCCCTAAAACGAGAAATCAAGGGGTTGAATTTTTATTAAATTTTTTTTTATAATTTTTTTTTTTGAAATTGATAAGACATCATCAAGAACTACATGATGGGACTTTTTTTTCTATATTTTGAGTAAAAACTGATTTAAATCCTAGTCTTAGATTGCTTTTATCCACATTTTTAAATCTCTCTTGCAATGTTGAAAACGGGATATTATACCATCCAGCGACTTTTCATTTAGGCATATCTTTATCAATGTCTTCTTTCCTTTCTTTAAAAATGGCGGTAAAATGATACACACAATTTTCTCTCGCTTTCTGCGAGCAGATTGAGGCGATGTGCCTTTGCTGGTTATTGCATCACATCCCCTCCCCTCGAACCCCGATTCTGGTCTATTATTGCAATTACTTTGGGGTAACCGGTATTATCCACGGACTGGCATAACCCCAGTCTTCCCTACATAGGTATCATTTATAATTTTTCTTTACCCCTAAACATTGACTATATTTCAGATTAAATTTCAGAATTAAAGCATGAAGAAACATTTCTCTTGTGTTCGTAAAAGTACGCCTATTTAATTACATCATAATTAAAAACAAATTATGTAATATATAAAATCTTATTTTATTCGAATATATATTTTAAGTACAATATCTTATAAACATAGTTTGTTATTAACTTTCTAACATATGTGAAGCTCCGTTTTAAGCCAACAAAAACCGTTTGAAAAAACAACGACAATTCTCGGTGAGGAGAATAAAAATGTTTTTTTTTTATTTCTAATAGTATGTGTAATGGAATACTGTATTTATCCAGATATTTGTTTCATAAATAAAAATCGTTATTGTTATTAGGCATGTTTCAATGAATTAAACATTTTTAAGCATTTATATGTCTAGGGCTTGCAAATCAAAGTATGTAATGTTGCCTTGTCATTCCTATAATATACATCGCCCACCTTTTCACGATAAACAACAACATGAAACCCAAATACCCTAACATCTCACTTTGACCTCAGTCACAGTCATATCACAAACACGTTGTTCTATATTTTTTGATTCCTTTACTTGTGATCGGTACATTCTTTTTCATATAAATTAAGTCTCTCTTAGTATTTCACATTTAAACCATCTGCTTCCTGCCAAATATCTTCAATTATTTTACGTAAATGCCTTCTTTAAATATTTCGGACTGAACTTTTTCCAAAACATCAAATTGAATTTATCCTTCTTTCGAATTACCGAAGACCAACATCCATAAACGACTTCGACTTTAAATTTATATTTCAATCATAAAAAACGCTGTACGATTTTTTTCAGAATTTACGAATATATCAATTCTAAAAGAATAAAAACAGTCTTAAAACTTTTAAAACAATTTTTACACATGCTGTTATCATTTTTATAGAAGGTTTTAAGTAAACTATTTATAACCACACAACTACACCCGAGCTTCGTAATTGATGGGTCATTACTGAATATTTATTCTTATCTGAAGTTGAAGTTGATGATGCAAACATTTATTCATACATATTCGTTTTTACAGTTTTAGCCTATTTTTTATGCCGATCCATGTGTAAGTATACATATACTATATTAAATCCTACGATCTATTGTTCGGTGTATAGGTACTATATACATAGGTATATACTATAGTCATTTTATAACATTTTAGATATAATTTTCTTGATCATCGTTAATAGTGTTATCTGATAAGTTGTCAAGGTATAAGTTGAATAATGAAACCAAAAGGCAATGTAATACTTTTACAACCGTCATACAAACATTTCAAATAAATAACACGATCGCTAAAGTTACCAATGTTATACTGAAGCGCATACTCAACAGTATGTTTACATTAAACAATGAGAACTTAAGTGTCGCTAAAAGTACAGGCTATTTATTATGTTTAATAACAAACGTTAATCTGCAATGCCTACATTTGCAGTACTACATACGTTGCGTAACATTATCTACATGGTTTTCCAACATTAAACTTGTATTAAAATGTATTAATCACTTTCGATCATAAATATTTAAGAATATCCTTGATATAAAATGTACTAAATTTAAAAGATGTATTAATTGGACTCCCATTCCTAATTCTTAAACATATTTTGTCGGTTTGCAATTGAACAAATTACAAAAGAAGCAAGCAATAAGAATATATGTTCGCAAGAGAAGAGCTAGCTGTATTGCCCGTATTTCGTGCAATTTTGAATAATTGTAAGCAAAAGTGTTTTATTAACAGTGTACTGACTTTTGGCACGATTAAATGTTATGAGTCTGCTATCATTTTAAATATGGCACGAGATTTGGCTGGGTCGCCGTGTCGTAAGAGCCGGCATTAGGCGATAGGCCAGCGACCAAAATAGACGCTCGCCTCGCTAAATCTGTCCGTAATGGCAAATAAATAAAAAAATTCAAATAATAAATGACAGCCGAAGCAATAAGGTGGCTAGAAAATATCGCTGGAACAGAAATATTTCACACATTCTTTTTATATGTGGGTAGAAAATAATCATACACATTATATACGAATTAAGAAGTAAGCGGTTCTTTCAAATAGATTTCTCCAAAAATTAGGTACTTGAATGAAAAAAGAAGAAAATATAGTCAGTTATACATATTAGTTTTCTACATTTGATACTTTATTTACCGTAATGTCAAAAGATTTATAAAAACGCTTTCCATTTGCCGTGAAGTGTCTTCTCTCATCAGCTTTAGATTTTATTAAAGGATACTTCTTTTTGGAAATTAAAAAAAATTTTCCAGACAACTGTTAAGATGTCAAAATGATCTTTATTTATATGACATAGTATAAATATTTTTTTAATAATTTTATCGCATTGGATAGGAAAATGTATTACATAAATACATAAATAATATTTAAAAATTACGGAAATTTCAAAACTTAACGTACCAATTCTTTATGCAATTCCTTTGAGATCATTGGTGAAATTTTTGTAAATCCAACAAATATAAAAAACAATCCTAGCAGCACAGAAAGGCTTCGTAATACTATTGAACCCATATTTAGTTTTAGAAATAATATTTAAATCACAATACACAACTTGCACTACACTTGTCTAAGATTCACTATCATCAAGTTGTCACAAAGTTTGTTTGTATTTCGAAAGATTGTTTAATAACTATTTATTGTTACTCATTATAAACCCGGTCGACTTATTCATTTCGAATGGACTAATTTTCAATTTTATAAAATCAGTATGATGTGCAATGTTTCGCGCCGGCGCCAAAAAATCCATATCTAGTATTCAGTATTGCCAGCCTCAAAAAACCTCTGTTATTTTTTTAAGTCAAATATCTCTGTCGTATTGCTTTTCTTGTTAATGTAAATCGTATTGAAAAAATTCATACATTTAAATTTACTTTCAGACCGTGACTTGTTTTCCTGATAATATCCAGTACTTTATTTACTATTTATATATTCATAACTCACCAGTCAATCAAATTGAAAACCATTTCATAAAATTTTTTATCCCCTTAATATCTCATCAAACACGTAAAATATGAGTTTGATTGATAATTATTTATGACAATACTCACAAATCAACGATAATTATAATACTGTTACCAAATATAACTTTTTAATTTTTGAATTAATTCACCACATTTATATTATTAGATAGTTCTTATGAAATAAATTATTCTTTCTTCGTGATATTGCAATTTTTTTGTAAAATCTGTCATCATAAATATATCGTTACATGATGTAAAAGTACATAGTAGCTGCATGCTATGAAAACAAAGTAGTTTCAGAAAAATATTTAAAATATTACTATATCCCCAACCAATATATTGTTTTCGAGATACTATTATTAATTTTAAATTATTTGTGTACTTTCACTATACGTTGCATTATATCATCATTACAACAGTAGCTTCAAAGAATTAATTTAAATTTTATAAAAAACTTTCTAATTATGACTAATTTTTTATCCATTTAAAATTTACTATTGATACAATTACTTTTTTGTATTATTTATCTTCAAAGACACGTTACTCTAATCTTAAGCTTTTCTGTAAACTCCTATGTAAAAATAAAACCAAAATAATGCTGACTTCATTTTGATTATAAACTAAATAGTCGACACCATAGATTAGGCAAGGTATATTACTTCATGATGTTAGGGCAAGTCGAAGAACTAACTTATGTACTTAATATTTATGGACATTCTTACTCTATGCATTAAATGAACAGATAAAAATGTCAATTAGTGACATTGGAATATAAGATATTAGGTTGAAGACTTGGGAGTACAGATTGCATATTGGATTATAACTTAATCCTCAAAGATTAATTTATTCACTAATGGAACGACCAGCTATGCCGGCACAAGAAGATTGCTGTAACAGTGGGTGTAATCCCTGCATTTTTGATGTCTATGAAAAACAACTAAAACTGCACGAAAGTCAATTAAAAGGCAAACAGGATATAAAACTACTCAATCTTATATCAGAAACAAAATATACAAAATTTAATGTAGTGAAAATCATAAATTTAAATATTAACCACAAATTAATCGTCTTCCAATATTCTGATGTCGATATATGTAACTTTGAGGCTCATAGACTACATTTTGAACCCACTCAATATTTTCTTTTACGTCTCCAAACTGAAGATATTCATACCACAAAACCTTATACGCCTTTAAAACTTGAACTACTTACCAATAGTGACGACCCTAAATATACTCTTATGTGTTTTCGGATAATAGTTAAGATATATGATGGGGGACTTTTTTCTCGTTACCTTTACAATTTAGAAATCGGAGAGTGCACATTATGGAGAGGTCCGTATGGTGTAAATAAATATATTTCAAATAAATATTGTAAAATATTCTTCATAACACAAGGTACAGGTATTGTTGGTGTATATGAGTTAATTACAAATATTCTGGAAAATGAAGATGATACGACTGTGCTTCATATGTTTTGTTGTTATAAGAATTATGCAACCATCCTTTTCCGAAATGAATTATATAATATGAAGGCATATTGGAATTTTAATTATGACATATACTTATCAAACACTGAAAACTTTTGTTTCACTCCAAAATATCTTGAACCAATTAGACCTTATAAGTTTAATTTTGCAGTACTCAATAAGGAATTAATAAATACTGATAGCACTGGGTTCTACTTATGTGGCTCTAATGAATTCATGTCTTACTATAAAGAGTACTTGATTACAAAAGGAGTTGACTCTGATGATATTGTATCTCTTGAATCATAGTAAAAATAATATTTGTGTTATCATTGCTAAGAAAGAAATATTTTCAAAACTTGCTTTGAAATGTGTCAAAAAAATGTATTTTATTCTTATTTGTATTGTTTTTATATTAATACATTGTTACATTTTAATATTGTTTTCCTCTATAACTTTCCCTATTTACGTTACTTATGTGTGTTTTAACTTGAATTAATCTTCAGTAACTCTTAAGTTCATTATTATAAACATTACACACACATTCACTTAGAAAATGAGGCTAAATTTAAATACATCGCGAAAACTTCTCTGTAATGTTTTACTGCCCTTTCCTCTCTATATAAAATTTATTAATTAATTTCCTTATGCCAATTTATCAATTTGTATCTTGCTCCGAGATCCCAACATGCCTTTGGCTTAACCATATCACACAGAATTCTTTCTTCAATTTGGCACTCTGTCACTTCAGCACAACTATCCAATCGATAATCAATGTGGCTTAAATGCTTAGTAACAGTTATGAAAACAACAAGTCTATTTGTTTGTATTACCATGCCTAAACTTTTTAAATACCTTATAAATTAATATGTCTCATAGATTGCTATTATTATCAATGCAATAATGACAATAAATCATAAAGAAGTCCATGTATAACATGATAAAGATAAAATTTTTATTCATGATGGACATCAAATTTTTTTAATCTGCCTAGTACTTGTCTCCTCATTCTAATATTCCAAGTTAACTACTACACAAACGGACTGATTTACAAACTAAGGAGTTTTTTAGATATAGAATCAATAATGATATACAAAAAGATTTGAATTTAATATTGGACAATTTTAAAATACTTTATTTTAAAAATTTGATGTATTTAAATTACTTTGTATTTTAAACATTAACAAAATTTTACGAGGTTTGTATCTCTTAAAAATCTCCATTTATAACACTACCATCAATTTTCAATATCTTAACACTGAATTATTGGTAGAATTAAATGTTGTGTGTATTCTGGAATAACCATGAAAAGAGATTTTGATGGCACTTTCATCCAAACCATCAAGATCAGATTCTAGGAGAAATTTTGCATGTAACATTAACAAAAAGTGAGCAAAAACAATTTAAAAGCAAGCATGTGGCACGTAAAATTAGATAAGCTAATTTATATCAGGGCTTAAATATGAGTGAGATTGACACCTCAATGAGATTTTCTTATGATATATCCTGAAATTCTTTACATTCATTCCAATGATCATTACATATACAGTGTAAACTCAACATAACAAGACTGAAGGGATTGTGCATTTTATGGCGTTATTGAAAGTTGTCATTAAGTGGAGAGAAGAAAAATCAATATTACATATTTTATTATTATAACATATTTACTAATAAAGTATAAAATTTACAAACAACCAACATTAATATTTGATACAAATAACAGCTTATAGTCTGTTATCTTCGCCTGATGTGTTTGCTGCACCAGTAATTTAATTGTATTTTCTTATATATTTTATTTAGGTATATCTTGGGATCCTGTGGGATCAACTTGGTGATACAAAAAGTATTTTCTAATAATTTTGATGCATCAAGTGCTTATTTAATGCTTAATGGAGGCACAGGATCCCCTTGTTTTTCTCACCGAATCCAGAATTTCTTTATCTGCAAGTGAAGCTGTTGTAGCCAGGCTGTCGTCTACTTCTATGTAGGTTTGCAGATTTTGAAATTTTGTGGCATGTTGAACTGTTGAACCCACGCAGTTAATGGAACGTCATTTTCACTTTCAAACTCTGGTCCTGTTTCTACCTCATCACTCACTGAACTGGTACAAAGTCCGGCATGACGAAAATAGTGCTGTATAGTTGTTGCTGTCACATCTTCCCAGGCTTTGTATAAAAAATTTACTGCAAGCAGCATATTAATAAAAGTTTTACCCTCAGATTCGACCAGCTCCATCAATAGTTTCCTTCTATAGTGACCCTTGAGACATTTAATCACAATTCGATCCATTGGTCACTAGTCGTGTTTAGTGGAAAAAGTGCCAACACTATGTTTTGAAGGTTAAATATAAGAGGGTGAGCAGAGTAGTTGTCGACGAGAAGTAAGATTTTTCGTCCCTTTAATTCTGCATCCATCTTCACAATTCTTCAAAAAGTTGACTTGTCATCCAGGGTGATTTATTAGCTTTATAAATGACTGGCAATTGTTTAATATTCTTAAAACACTGTGGATTTTTTTATTTTCCTTTTACCACCAGCTTGCTTTTTTTCTGTGCCATTCATATTAGCAGTTGTTCATTCATTCATACAAGCACTGTAACTTTGGAGAGTTCCTCCTACATACTTTTATCCTTTAAATTTCAAAGTTTTATTGGGAGTCAACTTAGAGAATAATCCGGCTTCATCAGCATTAAAAATGTCACTTGGATCCAGTCGTCAATAACATTAGTATCAACACTTTGTGCTGCTCCATTAATTTTACCATAGTTGATATAGTCAAATTGCTTGAACTTTCCGAGCCATCCTTCTGATGCTTTGAAAACCGTTAAGCCAAATTCTTCAAAAAACTTCTCTGCCTTAGCTTTCACAATCGGCCCCGAGACAGGCATATTATTCTAGCGCTGTATGTGAAATCATGATAGCATAGCTTTCTCCAAATCATCATATTTAGGTTTCTTTAATTTCTTAGAAGATTCTCCATCCTCCTCTACTTATAGAATTTTTTCTTTCTTTTTCCGTATTGCAGACACGGTAGAGCGACTGAATCCAAAACGTCATCGAAAATCACTTATCTTTTCTCCCGTCTCTATTGCACGTATTAATAAAACTTTTTCCACAATATACAAAGATTTTCTCTTACTTGCCATGTTCACAGTTTGAAAGTTTCTGAGCAACTAAGAATGAATATGATAACTTATAGATAATCCATAACAACCTAACAACAGTCTAGCAGCCGCCGAGGTAAACACGGCATGCAAGGTAATCACAATATGTAAACAAAAGAATGGATAACTTAGAATCTTCGATACGTATGATGCTGACAGTCGAGGTAAATACGGGCTAGATAATAAAGCAAAAAATAAATAAACAAAAGAATGTACACAGCTGCAGTTCTCACTAATTTAGGCAACTCAGAAAGTACTATTTATTGATTAATAATGACGTATTGTTGTCGTTATTTAGAGTAGGTGTGGTGCTACATAGAGTGCATCATTGTATGGACAACAAGGTAAACCAACCAGAGTCAAGTAATTTCAACGTTATAGGGAGTTTGTTGTTAAATCGATTGGCGTTAAATGGAATTTACACTGTACTTAAATAAATACTTGTGTAAAAAGTGATAATGTGATGGGTAAGAATCACACAGAGACAAATTATGTAATAGGTACAAAAAATACAACCCAAATTTAACTTCAGTGCAAGCAGAAATAGCTATAGGCAACTCTATTGATGCCACTTTAACATAAATGGATACTCGCACACTTTTTTTTGTTTGAATTGTCAATTTTTGTGAATAATGATTAATGAATAAAAGAATAATAAAACTGTAATGTAAATGAAAAAAAATTATTTTAAATAATGTAATGACAAAACAAGATTTGGAAATTTAAAGTCTTGTACAAAAAAAATATTAATATTGATTACTTAGAAGGCTTTGTGTTTAGACATACTAATGTGATAAAATTTGCAATTAATCTTACCTACCAGATTCCCAGGGCTTGCATGCACATGCTTTTGATTCTAAGTAAACGCAACTTTTATCCACTATATGTAAGGAAGTCTACGTAAGACTTCAGATACTTAAAGTTGTTCAAGTATATGTTATAATTTCACAAAGAAAACAATGTTTACACCTAGTAGTATATAGCATACAATCAGATATATATTATGTATGTTAATAATTTTAGAAAAGTTTTGTCCTGCAAACGATAAATGACCTTTCTTTGGGGTTTCGTATTTGTTCATATGGTAACTGCATTTAATATATCAATTACTCTCTAGGAGTAATATTATTATAAAATGAGAAACTATTTGAGAGGTTAAATTCTTTTTTTCAGTTAGTAATATTAGGGAACCAATTACTCAATCTTTTTGAATAATTAATTATATCGAGGGAACTTATAATGATTACAAATTTTAAAATAATTGTCTTTTAAGAAGTAACCTCTTCTATTCAACTTTACAAGCATTTGGATTAGAATTAGCACCATTAAGTCAGATTAATTAATATTGTACAATAATTATATATTTAAAACTTTTATTAAAGAAAAAATTAAAAACCATAACTTCAGCACATTAAATAATGTCGATGGCGGCCATAGAATAAGTAAATGGCCTACTTTATCAATGAATAATAAATGAGTTTGAAATGTTTGGGGTAAATAAAATTTCGTTTTTATATTTCATTTACCATTTTTTCACGTGAAGTTATCTGATGGAATTACGTGATACTCGGCACAGGTAAACAAGTAGTTTTTCAGTCAGTTTCAGATTAAGAAATCTTAAGATATATTGTTAAATATTTTATGAAAACCTAGCACACATGAGGAATACATCAATCATTTGTAAAGAAACAATACGCATATTGCAACTATGATCTTCAGATACTTCATAACATTAAAAACAAAAGCTAGATGATTTCCAAATGAGTTTGTGAAAATGAAAACTCGTTAAAAGTAGTAAATAATGCCATATCTTTTGTTAACTAGCTTATTACTTTTTCATTGTTAGAAGTTAACAATGATAATAGCTCATTCTAAAATTGATCTATTCTCAATTGTTAATAGGTGTTCAGTACTAACCGTGGTATTCGACATCATCTGCCTATGTCTAAAAAGAATTATGAAAAATGAATCATATTTATCGATTTACGAATATTTACGTTAAAATGACACGTAGGTTATTTTCAAAAATCCTCGCATTGTATTTAAATTACTTAAACGTATAACTGTCGCGAAAAATAATTTATTGTTCTTACGGACACATGATAGCCGCCATTATTAGATGTTCGCGCCTTTTTTCATTTCAGAATACATAGTTACGTTGCGTACCCATTTCGTATTCGAATCTAGCGCATGACCGTTGAAAATTTAAATAAACATTTTTTAAACGAGTTTCAAGCAGTTCAACCACCCCTATGATTTTTTCATTTTTGATTAAAGGCTTAGTTACAATACATACATCAGCGACATATCTTTCAGCGTCATAATACCCACGAGCAAATAGTTTATATTTGTATCTAGTGTACAGTTTTATTTTTGTTAAACAGTTTCTTTACAAAATTAGAATACATTTTAATAATTGTACAATTCATCAACTTAAAATTCTTATTAACATAAAAATCACTTGCAAAAGTATTATGTTCTATTTTAAGCTTAACGAATAACTTATTTACTGTGCAAAGCAAAATTCGCTCCTCAGAGATAGAAAATTAATTGGTTTTTAAATGAAGAAATCGTAAATATACGGAAAACACTCTTGACATCAATAATTAATTACAATTAAAATGTTTACTAGTTTAAAAATATATCTGATTAACAATAATATTTACTTCAAAATTTTTGTGCACATTTTGCTTTTATTTGAAAAAATTTAGCTCATTAAACTGGTTATTTATTAGATTGTTTTTTAAAATTTAAATTCCATTTTTATTTTGAATGGATATACTAATATTTTCTTGCAGTATTTAAAATAAATTAACATTTTTTAATCATGTTCATATTAACATTTATATATAGTTAATAGCTCTAGAAATTTTAAAATATTGTATGAAATTATTTTATGTGTAAAGTGTTCAGGGAAGAAACTTACATAGTTTGAAATATCTGCGATGTAACCGTAACCTTATCTGCAAGCGACGCATACGACTGTTGCGCGCTCTGTAGCGACGCCAGACAAACGCCGGCTCGCCATTGCGAAAGCTTTGCTGTAAACAACTCGGTGAGTTCTTACAATATAATTTTTAATTTAATAGATTTTATTACATCGTTTACATTTATTTTGCAATTTATTTATACCTATAAACTGTAGAATTGTAAAAAAAAGAATTTAGATTATTTTGTAGAAAGCGGATGTAAACGATATTTCTAATTATACTCTGGGACTCCATTTACGAATATTGCAATTGGCTTATTGTTGCCTTGTCTTATTGTAAGTGTTCGTTTGTTTTAAACTTTATATTATAATAAAACATATATTTATTCTTATATCAGTCAACTGGCAAAGTAAATTCGTAGGTGAATTTCTAATATTTGTTATTTGCCACTTGAAAAACATGAAGCGTCGGTTGGCATTAGCATCTCTTACACAAAGTATTTTTGCCGCGTTTGGCTTGTATATAATTTCATTGTTACTGTGTTAATCGATGAAATATTTTATGGCATAATATTTTCGACGTAAATAATGAGAAAATGTTACGTTTGCTGTATATACGTGTAACTAAGCATTTCGGCTTTAATCAATAAACTGCAAGCCCTTCCATCTTATAACCACATTGACATAATAGTTTAGGAAACGTAGTTGTATTATATGTTTGGCATAACTCATTTGTTATCTTGGGTGTATTTTAAATTTTGATTATTTTTATACATTTAAATAAAATACAATTATTTTGAGAGCTTTATTGCAGATACTTATTTCAATTTTACTAGTAAATATTTTACATAATTTAAATAGATGCTGTAAGTAATAGCAAATAAATTAATGTTCCCAAGATCTAATTATCATGTTAAATATATTATAATTAAATTTATTTTCCATACATATCTGTAAACTTTAAAATTGTGAGCAGTGAAGCGCCTCCGCTCAATAACATTTTTACATGCTTAGTGTTGAAACTAAGTATCTTTACTTGTTTTCAGTTGCAAACGTTTAGCCTTACAAAATGTCTGATGATGGAGCTGCGGTAGTTGAGAAGAAGGGGCGAGGCAGGCCCAAGTCAAATGGCACACCGGCGGTAAGTTTTGAGCAGTGTTTTAATCTAAATTTTTGTTTAATATATATGCTATCAACGATGTATTTTTAATATTTAGGAAGCCAAAGGCGACGCTAAAAAGAGAGGGCGACCTGCCGCACCCCCAGCCAAAGCAAAAGAGTCCGCAAAATCCTCAGATGATGAGCAGCCGGCGGCAAAACGTGGCCGTGGTCGTCCCAAGGGATCTAAGAAGAAGGCATCAGCTAAATCAAAAGTAATTATATAATAATTTAATTAAAACATGGTACTATCGACAGAAAAAAATTTAATACTATACTACAGCTTTAGATTTTCTAAGAAGTTATAAAATTTAAAAGCAATAAGATGCTTTATTTATCTCTACATATAAAACAAAATGTGCTGTTGCAAAAATGGAAATTTGTTGAAATATCTATGTCATTAACATAACACAGCTAAATATATTTATACTATTGGCATAACATTTATATTCCTAGAACTTTAAATGCTGCTTTTTTCCAGAAATCATCATCGGAGGGACGGGGTCGTGGGCGACCGCGTAAGGACGCACCACCGCCGAAACAAGCTGCTTCGACAGAAGAGGAGCAAGATGAGGAAGAAGATGAAGAGGCTTCTGATGAATAATCACAAGTTAAATAAGTTGACTATTTGGTGAAATAATGATTAATACTTCCAAATGATAAGATTTAAAAACAAGCATTTTTTTAATTAATAATATTATGATGTAGTGTATTACAATAGAAGAATGTAAGGACCTATTCGATTTATTTTCTATTTTAGACGTACTAATGTGATCCTTCTCACAATATTGTCATGGGGATTTTAATACCCGCTAAGTTATCGCACAAAACTTTTTCAACTAGATCAATGTAAATACCAAATCTTTATAACGTTCCTATAAATTTTGGTACCGATTACTTTAGGCATTTTGAAGTTGAATGTGAAATTATGTACACACTGGCTACTGTTTGCGATACAACTGGAAACATTGAAATTATGAAGTTGATACATAAAATATGAAGTTTTGTAAAATAAATCTACGTGTAAGGATGTTTAATGTAAAACTGCATACTCTTAGTATATATTAAATTCTTAAGACAATATTAGGAAAGAGTGGTCAAAAAATAATATCTTCTCCATATTGTTTGAAACTTTGAATTACGTTTCTTTACAGTAAACACAATGTCTGCATTTATGTATTTTCTAGTCTTTATACACGCCTATACATGTTCCTCAACTTTTAATTATGAAATCTCGATTGTGTTAATGACATCATATTAGTATATGATATAAAACATACAAAATTATATTTGACATTTTCGATAATTTACTGTTTATACAGTACATTTTCATTCCGGTTATTAAAATCTTTGCTAGGTATAATATAATTTTATAAGAATTTTTCAGGCAAATTGAAATGGAAGTTAGTCTAAATAAAATTTTGATGTTCATTTACGATTTATAAATATTTTGTCTTTTTATTTCCTGTCAATTAATTTTGTATGCCACATGTTCAAAAATAATTTCATACATTTATTTTGAAATATAAAGTGAATTTCATACTTTTGACCATGTGTTCATTGTTTCTACAAGTAATTAACTTATTGTATTCTGTAATTTTAAGCAAATCGATCTGGTAGAGTCCAAAGTTGGTACATTACTTTTTTTTACTCTAGTAACATTTACAAATTGGACTCGATTACATAATACTGTCTTAGCATTTTATTAGTGAAATACTAGTTGAATATGCACTCGTAGTATAAGTTACCGAACTTCACATGATTTCAGTACAATTTAAAGTAGATTTGTATGACATTCTGAAGCTTCTTTTCTTCAGACTTGAAAAATTTTACTTGGACCCACATTGCAAATATAAATATGTGCCATTTAAAAAATATCGAGAAATATCTTGGTCTCTTTAATATGGACGATGAAATTTTCAATCAGATTCATTTATATTTTTTCTTACTGTGTGTATGTGCGTGATTGTACATTTAGAAAAAAATAAAGTTAATCTTAGTAATAATGGTTTTATTTTCATTATAGTATAGTATACCTAATATTAAGCTAGTATTAAAATAAATATATTTGGGAATTGAGAGTGATTTTCATGTCTTTAAACATATTTAATTTTTCAGTATTGACTGTTACAATCCTTAATTTTATACCGGATAATACACCAATTATGCTTTATTACGATAATTTTCAAAAAAATATGAGAGAAGGGTAAAAATAACTATTTTCAAAACCATAGCAGATACTGAAATTCAAATCAAATAAAAATTTAACGCTTGTAAGTAAATTTTGATACATCGGTCAATTTCTAAGCCCCTTTTATTAACCGGAATGTAAATTTCATGTACTACCTACCAAGTGGTAGTGAACTAGCTAGGTTAAAATTAAATAAATAGAAAATTAATTTCTACAGAACATATTTAAATTAAGCTGAACAAAATGCGTTTTAATCAAGTAGCAATCTGGATTATTTTGAGCAACTAAACAACATCCATTTCAAACAAAATTTCTATTCAGATGTAAAAGTTAATAAGATGCAAGATGAGATCGAAATCTGTTGCAGTTGCCATTAGTATAAATAAAAATAACTAAAACTTCACTATGTACCAGTCACCAAATCTTAAAAAATGTTTCTTATTCTAGAGCGAAATATTTAAATAAGATGGTAGCAGTGTGTTATAAAAGTTTTATATATAAATGTTTCAATAACTTAAAAATATACTGTGTAATACACAGAGCTGTAATTTTATTTTTCATTGGGGAGTTTTGCTTATCAAAGATGAAAGTCATTACTCTATGGTAAATTTTATAGTTACGTCTGGCAACATTATAATAATTTTATTTTTTAAACTACTTATTAATTATAATACTATAATTGACTATAACTTTGATTTTTTTTTTAGCCAACATGATAAATAATAATTTTCAATAACAAGATCTAGTAGTTTTTTAAACATGATATCTATTAACCTTATTTAAACAAGAATTTAATTTTAGGCAATAATTATTTTAATTGATATTATTTGTACATTATACTTATACCTATTTAAATTGAACTAAATAAATTAATTGGTTTAACTAGAACTAAAAATTTATTCACTACTCACAAACTTGTTGCTATATTCATTCCATACTATTTGCTCATTTAATTTCAACGAACTTTGCATTACTTCGCATCAGTAGTAATGGAAGTGTTTGTGTCGTCTTACGCGTTGTGCAGTTACACCGGGTAAATGTTTTTTTTCGATAATATGTCAGTTAAAACGTGTTTTATCAATGGTGTTATTAAAGTGAATATACAATAGTAGTGAATACGTGCTGTAACTTTTTTTATACATTGGTTTAAGTTGATAAGTGAAGTGCTTAAAAAGTTTTTAAACTTGTGTGACAAGGATGCGTGAACACGTTTAATCATTTGAAGATAAGGATACTTTGTAACCTGTGTATTTGACAAAAGGTAAGTTTATTATTATTTCTATAAGGTTAATTTACAAATAACTTCAATATGCGAGAAATTCTGAAATCTAATTATAAGTTAACAAATGGTGTATTCAATATATACTCTCTTTAATGACAACACCTTGATGACCTTGGAAGTTTTATTCGCAATTAAAGAAACCATTTTCATTATCTTTCCTGGAGAGCTGAATATTAATATGTTTAGTTGGTTCTGGACTAATATTTCTTCATACAATTTTTGGTGAATTTCAAAATTTAATTATGTGTTGATATCAACGCTAATAATTTCTTAGACTGTTTTTATTTACAAAAAACATTTTATAGGAAAACTAATTTTAGAAATATTTTGTCTTCTCTATGTAGTCACAAACACTTAATCGTATGATTTATAAATTACAATTGTTGTACAAGGTTGTTACAGGTTATCTGCGAAACTGTTGTAAGTAGGTATTACCAGTTAAATGCTCTTATTTATTTGAATGTTTGATCTTTATTCCTTTATTTTTAAATAATATTATTATATTTATAGTAATAACACTATTAGTATGTCGTTAAATTGCAATTTAAAGTGATTGTCCCATTTATTTTATTTCCAAAGAATTTTGAATTAAAAATGAACGAGAAATAATAGGATTGATGTTGATATAAAGCTTATGCATCACATACACATAAATCATTTTTCATTTCAGTCGCTCCTGGAAATGAATAAAACTAGTTGGCACATGGCATAAAAATGCACATTCTCTGTCCAAATCTTAATTTCATATGCAATTTGACGGCAATAATCTGGTCAACCAAGTTTTTCACATTAGAAAGTTGGTTGTTTTTTCTTTTGTTTTCATCGTTTAACTTTCTACACAAAGTGGCCATGGCTATTGGCAGTAAACCGTGATTGTGTCCGGCTAAACGTGGCTCTGTACTCTGTAGAAGCTGCGAATGCGAAAGTGGAACAAATGTCGTCCGTTACCCGTTATTCTTGTTTTCCATGAATGTCAGTGGTGAACATTCATTAGTTTTACAAGAGTGTACTTATTTTAACCTACACTGATTATAAAAGCTTATACCTGAAACTCTCTAACTCTAACAGCTTAGAATAGTTTAAATTTGTTTTTATTTATATGTTTCTTCAAAACTATATGTTTACTCATATTTTTTACGTATTAATATTAGATGAGGGAAATTTTCGTAGTTTGTTAATGCTGGTCCCGATATTATTCAGGCAAAAAAAGTGATACATGACAGAACTTTGTCGAAATTGTTCTCTTTTAAATGGTAATATAGAGTTCATTTATAGACGGTGTTCTGGGTGGTTGATTTAGTCAGTAAAACTCTTAAGGCCTAATTTGTAACAAAAACTCTTACAGGAAATTATTTATAATAATTACTTATTTACTTCCTGCTACTTTTTATATATATGTCTTATTGACGATTTTTCGAAATATAATTTTTATGTATGTTAGTGTTACTGTTTATGCATTATGATGTAAAAATTCATCCGGCGATCTTCGACTCCCTTCACTCAAACCGTTAATGCTCCACGCAACCTAGAAATATATAACCTATATCCATCAAGATTACTATACGCAATATGATGATGAATGTTTTATGTCTATCGAATAAACCTTAAGCGAATAACCTTTAAGTTTTTCTCAGTTGAATTTGCACGAAAATGTAGAAAATAAAAAGTCTTTGGTTTGATAATCAAGTTTCAGAGGTTTAATCTAGAGCTACAAGTTGCAGTTATCAATACACTGAAATATATTCATTGATATCCCGCAGTAATTTCTGTTGACTCGGCAACCAAAATATGCTTCACTTGTTATGCTCCGTAGTGCTTTTTTCAGTCCTATTCCCTTCGACCGTCCTAGTCCCTAAACCCAACACTAGTTACATATCGAGTCACTATCTACCTACTGATTATTTGCTATACAGCTTTATATCAGTTAAACAATACAGTCTATCAGCTTTTCCATTCTTCAGTTTTAGTTTTTTCCCATACTTCTTTAGCAATATTAGTGTGCGATACCACTTCGAGTAATATTCCCCTTATCTATTTTTCCACAATTAGTGTAAACAATATCGAAGCGGGTTTGCGTATCTTCTAAACCGTGTCGCATGAACGCTAGACCTTCGTGAATACGATGACGAAGTAATGTAGTAATATAAGCACCCTCGTGTAAATGCAATATGGCCCTATACTGTTTGCCTACCACTACTTGATGGAAGGCTGTTTAAAAGTATAGAGACTAGAGGTGGGCCGAATTTAGGGTCGGCCGAATACGAATATTCGGCCGTAGATTCGGTATAAGATGTACCGAAACGAATATTAACTTTTCGACCGAATATTAACTTTTTAACCGAGATGCTCGGCGAGTAGCGGCATTTTACTGTCTCACAGATTAAAAACAAAAGATGGGACAGTTTCCGTATACCTCCATACAAAAAGTAGCAAGTGCCCGGAACACCGAAACACCGTACGCCCGGAAGAAAATACATCAGTGGAATCATTTTGCAGCAGCTTTATTAAAAATTAGAGATTATTAATTCAAAACTTGTTAAGGCTAAAGCAAAAACTACCGACATGTGGGGTTGTGTGCATAATGTAATTAAGTTTTTGAGTTTCACTGCTCACTGGTTTGATAAAGAATTTTCTGTTCAACATGGTGTTTGTTCTTCAAATGAAATGTTTTACTGAACAGCACAAAGCAATCAACATCCGAATCCACCTGGAAAGTATGATAAATATGTGGCAAATTGATTCGGTAATTCGTGTCATAGTTTGAGACCTAACAAAGTAAAAGCAGTTAAAGAGAGCACATTGGAAAAGGGTGTTTTATCCATACATAACAACTGGCTATAATAATTTATCGAAAGCCCATGGAAACGGCAACGAAGCTTTAGCATTGGTAAAAAGAATTGTTACTCATTTTAGCCACTCCACTCAGGCTCAATAAAAGTTGATTCAAATTCAGGATACTAAAATATAATGCTAAAATAAAAACTTACACAAGATGTGAGTACTAGATACGTTTTACATGTGCAAACACCTTCAAAAACAAAAAAAAGTGCCGGGTCATTATATATTTCCAACAACTGTAGCACAACGAATCCCCATAACTTGAATGAGCTAGCTTGAAAGAGATTATGACCTTATTACAACCTTTTGATGAGATGAAAAAGATTGTCAGCTCCGAATTTTCTTCATTGTCTAAAGTTATAACGTTTATACTCCTTTAAAGTATTACATGAACAGCAGGTTTGATCTAACATAACCGAAATGAGACGTACTTTAGGAACAAAATTCAGACACAGATTCGAAAACATAGATGATCACAAATACTCTGTGTGGCAATATTGTTAGATCCGAGATTTCGATTGAACTTTTCTCTTCAGAAAAATCTGAATTAATAAGCATACAATTGTTGAGAGAACAAATCAAAAGGAGTGAGGCGTTGGAAAGCAGGTAGCGATGACAATGAGGAGAACAGGCCACCATTTTCAAATGTTATGAATGAACATGAATTAAATATAACGATTTAGATCTGTTATGAAGAGACTGCTTTAAGCAGGCAGCAGTATTCGAAGAAATTCCTGAAAGTCTGATTTCAGTAGGATTACAAAATTATTTATACAAAGAATTACGATAACGCAATCTCAGTCCATTCGCATGATGGATAAAAAACGAAGAAATGTAGGACCACATGGCCAGTTTAGCGTCTTCTGTGTACAGCGAACGTCTGTTTTTAAAATATACCAGATAGACTATTACCAGAGAGAGAAGAGAATCTAGTTTCCTTCATCACAATTTTTAACGCATAAATTTTAAGTATTAATGTTGTATGTGTGGTTAGATTTTTTGTGCTTTAAGATTAAAATTATTCTTGATAATTTTGCTATGCTATAGTTATGCTATTAATTATTTGAATATAACGTGGATCATTACTTCAACTTACCTAAATTATTTGCAAATTAATGTTTATAAGCACTCTGTCTAGCAAAGTCATTTTACCTAAACGTATCTTGTGTACACTAAACCTAATAAACATTGATCTGTGAAGAATTTAAGTAAATCTGACTTAACGTTTTTTTACACTTAAATTTGGGCATATGGCAGACATTTCATATTTAGTGATATGATGTTAATTATTGAAGATATTTTAATAGTTACATCACTACAATTTTTGTCTAGACTAATACTATATCCTAATGTAGTTTTTAAGTTCATAATTAAATCTCTAGTTGTACAGATTTACTACATTATTTTTTTTAATGTACGTTTTTCTTTTAAAAACAGATAAAATCAACATGAAATTTCACAACAGCAGAAGCTAAGAATAAACACAAAAATCGTCAAACTCATTGCATGCTTGCTACATGACTACTTTTACTACTACCAAATTTAATTTAATTTAGTGGCATAGTTTTCGAACATAAGAGATTTATGTGACTGGAATAAAGATGTTTGAAACATAATACAAAGTATAAACAAATCGTAACTTCTAAACTATTGATTTCCGTGGAACTAAGGCAATTGAACCGAATATTCGGCCGAATACCGAATATTTACCAAACATTCGGTCCATCTCTAATACTAAGATACTCTTTACATTGAAATCTTTTATGAAAAATTATAACAATTAAACCAATGCGGGCTTAAAAAATATGATAATTATGACAATAATTTATGGAGGTCGACAACGAATATACTCAGACCCGATAATTTCGACCAGATAATTTTCAGTGACTTTTGGAAGGCTAACTCTGTGAAAATTGTCGGACCGGAATGTGAAAAAAACATTTTTTTTAGTTTTGACATGTTTTGTAGAAAAAAATTTTCGAGCTGCGGTTTCCGAGAAATCATAAGAAATACTGCCAGAAATTTTCTTTAAATTTCTTTTTCCTTTAGAAGGTCCACGGACTCAACATTTTTTTTTGGACTTAACCAATACGGAGATAATTTAGTTTGATTATTCAGCTCCTAATTTGTTTTTGAATGGTTTCTGCCCAACTATTTATTGTTGAGACGCCAGTCACTATGTGGAACATCACACTTTTGTCTTGGTTCATCAATATCTTGGAACTAATGTAACTGTAAAATCAGGGGGTCGTTTTAATAACTTGAATGAGTCCTCTTTAAGTGCCGACTTTTGGCTTCGAGGAATTTTTTTTATTGCTATTATTGATTTGAAAAATATACCAAATACTGTGGAAAGTTTAAATTTGCCAGGATCTTTTTAACTCAATGTAACCCCAGTATTCCAGTCAATTTTCCAACTGGTCCGTTTATTCATCTTTCTGCCCCGAATGGTCAGTTGTGAAAAGAATTGGAGAAACAATACTATTGCATCCCAACAGTGTCTATGGGTTTCACGTGGGAAAAAATATTCTTATCATTTCAATCATTATTTACCTGTTAAAATTCATCTGATGTTAAAAGAAAAGAAAAAAAATGACGAAAGAAGAGAGAATTTTTTAAAATTTTCGGGGAATTTTTCGGGGACTTTACTCCCATAATATTGACCTAAAAAATCCTAAATTAGTTAGACTATCAAAATTTGCAGAATAGTGGTAAATTATCTAAAAAATCAGAAAATGCAAATTTTCGGTACGTTTTCTAAATTAATAGTGAAATTAAAAAAAAATTCGTCAAAATCATCATTGACTCTTAAAGAGGACTCATTCAAATTTTTAACACTATCGGTAATGAGTTCTTGAGATATTGATAATAAAAAATAAGTGTTATTTTCCAAATAGTGAAAAAAATTGAAGAAGCAGAGTAATTAAGCTAAAGTACTTCTGAATTTGTTAAGTCCGAGAAAATTCGGAATTTTTTTTATTCGCGTTATGCTTTATGGGTTTATCAAAAAATTATAGGTTAAAAAACAATTTTCATATAAAAGATTTGGAAACTAGATGCCAAAAAGCATAAAGTATGCTTCAAAATTATTTTTTTTTATATATTTCGATCCAACTATTTTTGAAGGAGTTACAGCCTTCCAAATATTGCTGCAAATTTTGTATAATTGTTTGTTTCATTAATTTTTTTCAATGGTATATTAGTGTAGAGGGGGTATTAAACAAATTGGGATTTATTTTGTGGTAACATTTATTCCTCATTTTCTAATAAATATGATTACTTGCATCGGCAAACTATATTAATCTAGAATAAAATCGTAAAATTTTTTTTATAATCTTACATTACGTATGCTTACAGTCTACGAATTCCCGAGTCTAAAAAGATTTCAATATAATGATTCATATTTTTATTCTGAAATAAAATATACATGTTACCAATATATAACTGTAATATATAAGAATATAATTACATAAAGTTATCTTATAAAAATATATAAAATTTAAGCCCTAATCTATATATACGCTCAGCCCAAACCGCTAATGATAAAAATTTGAAATTTGGAGAGGGTGTTGATTTTATAATGGAAACATCGTTTAAAAAGAGATTTTTCGAAATTCATCCCTTAAGGGGGTGAAAAGGTGTGACTAAATTTGTATGGGAAAAAATATTTTATGGTAATTTTTACTTAACCTGTTCATGCTCTTTAATAAAAATAATGTTACCCGAGTTTCAGGATTTTCCGAGATACAACCTCTAAGGTGGCTAGTGGGTCGGTTTTCATACCGCTAATACAGCTTATACACTATTACCTTTTTGAATTCACGCGACTACTATTTCCCCTTAGAGTCTGTTTCGCAACGTTTATTAATATATATTTTAGCATCAGACAGTGCAAGCATCTATGTGGTACACAAGGAAGAGCTGTATTAAATTCTAACTTCCTCTCTGCTGCTTAATTTGCGTAAACTAGGTAGACACTGTTTGTAAAGTTTGTTGGTATACAAATAAACAAGTGTTTACAAAATGCAAATAAGTAGTAATTTAATAAAAATGAAACCGACTTTTTATTTTATATTTTAAACTACAAAACCGATTTTTATAAAATTTCACTATTATCTAATTTGAAAGGTACTTAGCCGATAAGAATAATTGTAATCTGATTAGTAGTTTCTGAGAAATAAGTGGAAAAACATAGACAAATATTCAGACATTTTTGTGATTTGGGTATTTGTTTAGAAGCCTTAAAAGACTAATATATTTAATAATATTAAATACATTTGGGTTGAATTTATAACTTCCTTTTTGAAGTTAATAAAAAATTTGACTGAAGTTTAGAAAACGAATCATCTACGCGAGTGAAGCCGCGTGCGAAAAGCTAGTAAACAATAAAATGAAAATAAAATGAAAGTATGATAGATACACGCACGCGAAATTCACACAAGTATCTGCTAAACGGTGTAGCGGCTTAATCATATACCTATAAAACGTCGATTCTCGATTGCATCTCGTTTTCGAAATCTCGGTTGGGATCCTAATGGCACTTCGCATAATAAATTGAATTGGCTAAGAAATTTCGTTGTTTCCTTTTTCACTTGATTTGCTGAGTCAATAATTAGTATTATTTTAAGTACTTAGTTGATGTTATAAAAGTATGATCAAGTGATTAGTACATAAAATATTAGTGGGAAAAAACGTAAACATGGTAAGTAAGAGTGTTTTTTTAATTGTTTGCTCATTAAATCAGTAAAAGTAAATTTTTTCGTGGAATATTTTGTCGAAATCAATTTATAGTTGTATAACAATTGTCATCAAAATATATTACTCTCAACAATTTTTTCAGGAATCACGGAAGAAGAAAAAACTTTCTGGAACTAAATTTTTTTACCAAAGATGAGAAAAGGAGATACAAAAAACTGTCTGATCCTATTATTACGCTTTTCTGTAAATCTGAAAATGAGGAGAGTCAAGGAATTTTTAATTCTGCCACAGCGTCAATAAGCACAGATCCTGAGCCTATGGAGATACCTGAAGAAAAAAGAATATATTGCAGTCCTTCATCAGGTGATAATTCTAGCGATATCATCGACAGTTTTTAGCAGTTTGCCATGTGGTGATGATCCAGTAGCCTATTAGTCTTAAGAATGATCTTATTAATATTTTAGTTAGTTATGATCCTGTACAGGTGCTTAATCACAGTTTCCCCATTAGTGACGATGGCATAAATGGCGAAAAAAAAGATTGGCTTATTTACTCTATTAAAAAAAAATTCAGTTTGTTTTTATTTTCAAAAGTAAGTTTTTGCTAATTCTGTAATTAATCTAGCTGGTTCGAATGTTTTTTTGAATTGACAGTATTTATCATTAACTTTAAAGATACATGAAATATGCATTCCCATAATGAAACTGTAAAATCATTAGTGCATTTGAATAACATGTTACAAACTAAAACTATTGTAAATCAACTGCAACCAAGACTAGTGGAATCAGAGAAGAATTAGAATCAGAAAGAATTATAGCCGTTATTAATTATTATCAAGGCAATATCTTGGCCTTTAGTGGTTTATAAAAAATAATTATTCGTCCTTATAACGAAAATGTTCTGGAATTAATCGAAATGAAAGGCGTCTTTCGATTCAGTTATGCGGAAACATTCACAGCATTGAATCTACGAAATCTGAATCAAGTCTCATGGCTTACTATTTTGATGATATTCAAAATGAAATCATTGATTTAATCAGTACGACGATGAAAAATTATATTCTAAACGAAGTCAGCGAGTCAAAATAAATTTCTATCTTGCTAGACAGCACGCCGGGTGTCAGTCACACAAAGCAAATAACAATAACACTGGGCATGTTTTATTGAGTAATAAAAATAAAAAAGTAGAAGTATATAAACGTTTCATTGGTTTCTGCCCGATTACCAGTTCCACTGGCGAATATCTATTAAGTTATAGATATTTGCCATTCTATTAAGTTATAGATATTAGGCGAATATCTATTAACTTGCAAGGTTTTGATAATGGTTCGAACATGTATGATGAAAACACAACGCTTTACAGAAAAAAAATTGGAAATAAATAATCGTGCACTTTACGTTTCGTGCTCGGCGCGTAGCTCTAATTTGGTGGTCAACGATGCAGCAAATATTTGGCACGGGGCTATTCATTTCTTCGATATATTAAAGAATATATATTTTCTTTTCGTTGTCGAGAAAAAGGTGATCAGTCATTTGTAAACACCTATCGAATTTAAAATTAAAAACCTCCAAGTGCTACACGTTGGTCCAGCAGAATTGATGCAATCAAATGGTTACGATATCACATTGACAAGAAATTATATGACCTGCTGGAAAAATCTGAAAATTCGCTTAGGTAGGATTGTGCCACAATGTTGCCACAACATTTTCAATGTTGTAATCTGGTTAGCTATTTAACGCAATAATATCTTTAAGTCAAATAATGCAAATCCCCACAATGAATAGTCAAATAATTTATGTAATAATTTAATTAACAACTTCATTGAATATATTACATAAATTATTTAATATGTATAAATTTATTAAATAATTTAATTAACAAGTTCATGGAATATATTACATAAATTATTTAATATGTATAAATTTATTAAATAATTTAATTAACAAGTTCATGGAATATATTACATAAATTATTTAATATGTATAAATTTATTAAATAATTTAATTAACAAGTTCATGGAATATATTACATAAATTATTTAATATGTATAAATTTATTAAATAATTTAATTAACAAGTTCATGGAATATATTACATAAATTATTTAATATGTATAAATTTATTAAATAATTTAATTAACAAATTCATGGAATATATTACATAAATTATTTAATATGTATAATTTTATTAAATAATTTAATTAACAAGTTCATGGAATATATTACATAAATTATTTAATATGTATAAATTTATTAAATAATTTAATTAACAAGTTCGCGGAATATATTATGGATGAACATTTTGAAATGTTTTTACAAGAAGATATATTTCATGATAGAGAAGATATATTGATATAGCTTATGAAATTTATGCTCAATCAGATTTTTCACCAATACAATTTGTTCACGAAAGCAGAAGTAGTTTGAATACGGACAGAGTTATGAAGAATTATTAGAAAATTTATAAAAATTGGACGATTTGGCATTTTTAGTATTGGACGATTTGGCATTTTTAGGCATATTTAGTTACTTTAAAGAGGAATTGATATAAAACATTGTAAATATTTATATTTGACACTTACAATACGATTCCAGAAATCAAACAGATTGCATTGAAAGAGACATTGATTTGAACAATGAAGTAAAATACTCTGAACCTACATTTTTTAGAAATTGTGTCTAATGATCCAGAAACCCTTCAACTATATCTTTTTACAAATTATTTTATTCTAACTTTTACCAATACTGCAATAACGTTAATAATTCAATTAAGAAAAGAATAAGCGTTTATCTCTCGTTTCAGTAGAACATGAAATCTCAGATAGCTTCGGATACAACACAATTAATATTTCGCAAATCTAAAAGCAAGAAAAGTTCAATTCGTAAATACAATGTATTTAGCATGAGTTTTTTCATAAACTGTTTATATACTTGTGTTAATGAAAATACACAAATGGAATTTTTTTGCTTTTGAAAAATATTATGTATTTATATTTCAGTAAGTTAAATAATTATTTTTGAAGATTATAAGCTATAAATATCGTAATGAGAATAAATTATTTGTGAAATAAATCTTCTTGCTTCTTTTGTACATCGACGTTTATCGAAACTGAGAAATTGTTTGTACAAGTCCAGTGATGAAAAGTTGAGGACAAAAGTAGTGGGCGACATAAATAGATTTGCACGCGGACGCTCGCGGGACTAGCGGCGGGCCTGAATATACTACTCAATTTGGTTGCATGCATATATTTGGAAATGTTATGTAATTACCTACTTGTCAATTTAGTATTTTACCAAATAATTTGTTATTTTATATCAAATTTAAACAAAAAACGCTTTCAAAAGATTTAAACCAATGTTCTAAAGACGAGCTTCAGTAAAGTACAACATTATTTCTAAAAGCTCTTTTATTTATAACTTAAGGCCCTACGACAATGAAAATCAATTCACTAGTCCATAAATGCGTTTAGACGGAAGGTTTGTCGAGTTGTGTTCATAGTGAGAACCTATTTCATTGCCAGGTTTATACTGTTTGTGAAGGCCTGTGTCGCGGGGGACACGCGCATCGTTACAAATGTCGGGTCTTTCGAGATAATTTTTCCTCGTATAGGGGCTGTCGCGATACAAAAGTCTTTAGTCGCAGGATTCAAATCGAAACGGCTTACATAATACAATGTTGCGCAACATGACGTAGTTTATACGTGTCGAGAAACCAAGTCGTGAGTTATCCTGAATCGGTGCCTATTTGCCTCCCGTAGTAATGTTTGGTTTATTCTGTGCCCACGATGAATACCTCATTAAAAATAATCGAAGATTTGCAGATCCTCCCATGTTTATCTCCGGTTTACAAGAATAGAAATAAAAGTGGTTCTTTCCTCGTAGAATCCAGTTAATTTGGTTACTATCCATTACAGTTATTGCTGTAAGATATGAGAATACTGATTGTGATGAACACGAAGAAAGACAAACAGTCAATAAGTAAGTAAATGTTATTTTATTTAAACAATTACAAATTACATTTTGACATTATCGAAACTGTATTTATGTTTGAAAAATGAAAATAGTATAAAGAGCTTTTTAAATAATTTTTAACCATATTTAATTTCTCATTTATAATGAAAAATATATTAATATGAAAATAGGTCCCATTGCCTCTTTCATAATTTGTTTTTTCAAGGAACCGCTCATGTTGGATAAATAAAATAATCGGTAGTTGTTCGTAGAGGTATATTTTTTAAATTTATTGAACCGCTGTATTATTCAGATCTCTATTGTCAAGTATCTAGTTTCTATCCGCCTCTTCCAAATCAAATGATCCAAGAGGAGTATAAGTGCGCTTTTTGTTTCAGAATTTCTTCTTATAAAGTTGTGTGGGCAAATACAAATTATAACAACTTATTCCACTTTATTAGGATCAAGAGTACTCTACATTAATTCGTCACGCTCTTAATAGCATATAATTAAAAATGCAGCTGAAGCTACCGTACGGAAGGGAAACGGTGGTATCCACAAATTAGACAATATTTAATGAAAGCACGGTACTCTAATAAAATTATTTTCAACATAAACATTCCTTATATACTATAGATAAACATTCATATTTCTTTTTTTTTATATATTCTTATATTATTTTATTGTTAAGTAGACATCTGAGAATAGCAGAAAAGTTACTTGATTAAGGAACAGGCCAATTATAATGTATATCTGAGCTCATTTATACCGCATAGGTGCTTCCTTTGTAACATTGGCGGTTTCTCGTTTATAACAATTACCATAATTTTTTTAAAACTATTTCACTATTATTTTATTGTTAAATAGATATCTAAGAATAGAAAAAAAGTTACTTGATTAAGGAACACGCCAATTATAATGTATTTCTGAGCTCATTTATACCGCATAGGGGTTTCCTTTGGAACATTAGCGGTTTCTCGTTTATAACAATTACCATTATTTTTTTAAAATTATTTCACTAATATTTTCTTGTTAAATAAACATCTAAGAATAGATAAAAAGTTACTTGATTAGGTAACACGCCAATTATAATCTATTTCTGAGCTCATTTATACCGCATAGGTGCTTCCTTTGAAACATTGGCGGTTTCTCGTATATAACAATTAGCATCATTTTTTTAAAATTATTTCACTATTATTTTATTGTTAAATAAACATCTAAGAATAGAAAAAAAGTTACTTGATTAGGGAACACGCCAATTATAATGTATTTCTGAGCTCATTTATACCGCATAGGTGCTTCCTTTGAAACATTGGCGGTTTCTCGTATATAACAATTAGCATCATTTTTTTAAAATTATTTCACTATTATTTTATTGTTAAATAAACATCTAAGAATAGAAAAAAAGTTACTTGATTAGGGAACACGCCAATTATAATGTATTTCTGAGCTCATTTATACCGCATAGGTGCTTCCTTTGAAACATTGGGGGTTACTCGTTTATAACAATTACCATAATTTTTTCAAATTATTTCACTATTATTTTATTATCAAATAGATATCTAAGAATAGAAAAAAAGTTACTTGATTAGGGAAGACGCCAGTTTTAATGTATTTCCGAACTCATTTAAACCGCATAAGAGTTTGCTTCGTAGCACTGGCGGTTTCCCGTTTATAACAATTATCGTAACTTTTTTAAAATTTTCTGTTGTTTTTTTAAAATTAACATTTTATTGTTAAATAGACATCTAATAAAAGGAAAAAAAAAAAAAACTAGTTTGAGGAACACGCCAATTATAATTTATTTCTCAACTCATTTAAACCGCATGAGACCATCTTTGTAGCATTGGCGGTTTACTTTTTATAACAATTGTCATCATTTTTTTTAATTATTTGTCTATTATTTTATTATTGACTAGATATTATTTTCATAAGTGTGTATTATCTAGGGAAATTTTATATTCAAAGTAATTTTTATAGACCCCGTGCGTTCATTCAAATTTTGGGTGACTAGTCGTTACCACCTTTTCCCCTCCGGACGGCAGCTTCAGCTGCATTAATTAAAAATGATTTCTGCTGGTGACGAACACAATCGTTGACCTGGATAAGTTTTCATTACATTGGTGCGCTATTCTTTTATTTGAAATGATGTGAATTTAAAAACACCGACATTCGATATTCGGCCTTGACATCCTACATCCGCACATATGAAGTTGTAATTGGCATCACCTACTTTAAGAAGCACAATACAGAAATTTCTTTTTTTTGCCACCATTTTCTGGGGCCATAATCTGAACGTCTTTGTCATCTATACTGCCTAAACAGTGGAGCAAATTCCATCTTGCTGGGAATTGTTTCTGCTACATTTCTACTGTTCTGCTACAGTTCTGTCAGATCTGTTAGTGAACAGTAGAAAATATGTTGCCTACTAGGCATATCTTTGACAGGCGTAAAAATGGAGCATACAATATTATGCGGAAACAATATTATGACATCTAAAACCATCTCCATAGTTTGCGTGGATTTCTGAAACCCACATATTTTCATTATTTTAGGTTGAGTAGTTTCGAAAATAAGGTGGGGGATATATTTTTTTTGTATATTTTTGGTATGTCTCCCAAGATATAATACGTAAAATGATGAAAAAAGTATGTTGGAGACATTTATAACTGGTGCCTTCAAATCACAGCTCATACGTATGTGGAAATCTTTGTAAAGTTTTATAATTTACTTGCAATCCTCGTAAAGCTTTTCGCCTAGTTTAAAACAAAACCCGCGTCAAAGAAGCAGCTAACTTTATTCAAACGTTATTCCAAGAATCCAATTAGGCACAACCTAATTAAAATTTAAAACATCTATTAATCAAAAAGCTCCTTGTGTCCTTGATTTCTCCAGCTCTACGGCAATTTACCCCAACTCCAGGAGAATAACATTGTACTCTCCTATTGACTACGTTAGAAACGCTACGTTAGAAATAAAACGAATGTTTTTCCTTACCTTCCAATCGCTTCACTTCACTTGCAAAGTTGTACAAAATAGCGAAGCTGGATCGAGTTTAAACTGCCATAGCAAGTTTTTGGAAAACTGAAATTTGAAAATGAAGACAAAAGGAAAATTTAGTATAAAGTAAATAGTAAAAAGTATTTACCCAAATACAACCGCCAAATGAAGTAGCTATACAATGAATGGTGCAATGAAGTAGCTATACAAATATACGTATTTATGCTAGCGTTAAATTCTGAGACAAAACCGGTCGGACATTTTTTAAGCGTCTTTACCCCAAAAGAACAAAATGGAATCCTCAGAAGATCACTTACATGTCCGTCTGCCTGTTTGCCACTGCCGTTTTTCGCAGAAACAGTTTGACATAAAAACTTAAAATTAGGCACAGTGAGTGCAGAGACGAATATTAACCTGCATATATACAATTTCAATAGTTGACACTCAAAAATACTTGTATGGAAATTTTCAAGGGGGCAAATACTAAATTTTTTTTGTTTCGTGTGACGTCTGAGATATCATTTGAATAAACATATTACATGGATTACAAACTGTATATTTCAATATAATTTTATATAAGATAATTTTAGAGATGTTACTGAAAATGCCCACAAAGAGAATCATAATTTGTAGTAAAGCAGATTGGTGAATACCCTTACTATGGGGGAACTATAATGCTGAGTGTTTGGGATGCTTAGATGGAAATGGGTCCCCAAAATACAAGGCACAATGAGAAAATTGACCCTGATTTTGTTTGATTCAAATATTTTCGTATACTTATCTTTTTTTAATTAAGTATGATATTACCTTCGTCTTTTTTCAACACACTTCCAGTTAAAAAAGAAAACACTTAGGTAAAATAGTCTTTATTGGAGATAATTTAATTTCCCATATTAAAGTTGTAAAAATTTTTAATTTCTCAAGATGCTTTTCTTCTCATGTTAAAATGTGACAATAACGTTTCTGTAGCATTTGTTAAATAGCATTTTTTCTTTGGATGGAAAGGCATTGGATAAACTTTCTTGGCGTATGGGAAAGTTATCTCTGAATAGCGAAAATCACCGACAACGACGAAGAATTTGTTTTTCTTTCCATTATTAACTTTGGACAAAAGCTATTTTAAATGGAGAAAAAAAATCTATTAGTTTTGAAACGTGGAAATGGTGAATTTGCATGAAATGTATATTTTACTCAAATTTATTATATTTGTAAAAATAAAGAAACCAAATTAAATATTTATTCGACTAATGTCAAAATTGCAATCAATTTGCAGTGATGTCACGTCATGAAAGTTGTTTGGCAGGAGCAATCAAAGTCTAAAGTGCATTTTTCTATTTTCGTGATTTTCTGAAATAAAATCGAAACATGCTATACTGAAGCGTATACGAAAAACTTGATGTTAACACAGAAATGGTTAGACACTTCTTCGTGGAAAGCCTCGTTTAAAAACATTTGCGTGCTACAAAATCATGCAGTTTTCGATATAATTCTTCATCCGTAAAAGTATAATTAAAATTCGAAGAGTAAAGACAAAATCATTTCGCAAGTAAGAAGGATGTTGTTATGTATCATTTCTATGAATGAAACTTAAAGTTCATGATGTATGATTTTGAAGAAGGTTCATAACGCCCTCGGTAATCGGATGCTTAGGCGATGCCGGCGTGGCCCGAATGGCAATATACGAACGAGAAAGATACGATTTATGTGATGTATTTTGATTAAAGATGTATCTTGATAAAGAAATATTTTGATTTTTAAGATGTTAGATGGGACTAATTCTTAAAAAGGCTGTTAAGAAGGTTGATTTCATATTTGTATTTTTTTCTATTATTTTGTGGCATATATACCTGAATAACAGGAATCCTTTAATATGGGTTACCTCATTTAATTACTACCAAATAGGCACTTGTGTTTCTGTTGATTTTAATAAAAATTAATATATTTTGATGCGAAAAGTGTCTTTCATTTCGAAAAAAGACGGTCAAGAATAACTAGGCAAGAAGAAATTGCGACGTGAGAGTTCCGTACTGTCATATCATATTATCGTCAAGCTTGTTAGCTAGGTATTTTATAAACATACAAACAAAACGAAAATTGAAAAACCAAAAAAATATTTTGTCACGTAATAATTTCACATACAATTACGAAGTAATGGTTTCGTAAAAATTCTACATAGAATTATAAATTAACTTATTCCTTTACTTGTTTTAAGTCCTCCGTCTACTAAATTACAAGGTTCTAATAGTTTTGTTGAGCTAGTCTGAATCAAATTCCATATCTTTTATTTCATCGAGTTAGAAGCTTGACTTTTTAGGATTATGGGATCATAGATACTACTATTTTATGTTAATTTCAACTTAATACCTTTGGCCATGCCAGAAAAAAAGGTCTTGATAAACAGATAGACAGACAGATAGACAATAAAGTGACCCTATAAGGGTTCTCTGTTCCATTCGGTGATACGGAACCAAAAAACGTCAATCCTGGAACTATTTCCGGTATTCTGGAACTGAGGGGTTCCACTGCAGGAAATAAAAACCATTCAATTTTGAATGCCCTAGGCGAAACATGACCCTTGTTATACCTAAGTACTTTTTAAAAGAATTGTCATTATTGATTGACGGATTTTGTAATAAATTTATGTTTCTACTACCAAAGTATTTAGTAAAAATTAACTATTCAATCTTTATTTAATACAAGAATGTATTTCGCAAACCTATTCCGAGACGTTTGACAGGACAATGGAATGACGTCACATCGTGTGACATGGTGTTTTAGAATTTTTCAAACTTGTGTTTTGCATTTAGTTTTATTAATAACAAAAATAATAAAATGCGTTATGCAAATTGATACATAGGTCGATTTCACGTTTCACAAACGTGACCAACTTTTAAACGATCTTAATATTAATTGCAAACATTTGATTGAATGACAACTTTTCAAAAAAGATGAAAAGTTTTTTCCTTCTTCAATATCTTTTTGCCGTCTAATAATAGTAATATGTTGACGGATATTGCAGCTATAAACATAAATTAAATGCAGCTTATCAATTTAGGCGGGAAAGTCAGTAAATAGGTTACATTTAACAATTACCAAATAGTGTGATATTTTGTTTGGAAATCATTTTCATTTTTCAGCATAATTTCCTCCAATATTGTTACACATTACTTTATTTAGTGTTAGCTCCGTAGAAGTCTTTGGACCCCTGTTTGAAATATATTCATTCTTCACATTCAGCATCTTAATCGTACGCGAATTTTGTTTCACAAAAGTGGTTTTTAGTGGACCAAATAGGCGAAAGCTGCTTGGGATTAGATTGAAATTTTTGGAACGAAGTTCTTTTATGCGGCTTACAATAGAGCGAAATGGCAGTAATCGTCACGTGAGGAAATGCCCTATCCAGGCGATCTTCCCTTCTCTTGCTCTCTGTTTCTTTCTCTTTCTATTTACAATAGAAAGCCAGTAGGATAAAAAATAAGTTTAAATATTATTTAAACTTATTTTTTTTATTCTATTGGCTTTTTATTGTAAGTCAATCATCTGCCAGACCGTTTTCAATTCGGTATATATTTATTTGCATTATAAATTATTATAATGCAAATAAATATATACCATTAATAATAAAATAAATATATACATATATTTAGGAAATGATATTTATATATTATTATAAATATCATTTCCTAAATATTAAAAATTTATAAATTACAAAAAATTTTGGGCAAATTCTTTTGTTTTCATTATTACTTTATTATTTATTATATACTTAAAATTAATAAATTGCAATAAATTGTCAGCATATTCACTTATTTTCATTAATTACTTAAACCTTATTTAGATTGTTTCAGTCAAATAAGTTTTAATTTTTAATATAACTAAATTTAATTCTAAAAGTGATTTTAAATTTGATTCATTTATTAAAAAAATAAAATAACTAACCTTAAAAAATATAAATAACGAAATTTTAATTTTTAAGATAATTAAATTTAAACTTAAAATTAACTTTAAATTTGATCGATTTAATAAATCAATTTTAAAATAATAAAATTTAATCTTAAAATTAATATTAAATTTAATTAATTTTTTAAATAAATAAAATACAAATATGTAATTAAGTATAAACTTAAAATTAACTTCAAATTTAATTTGATTGATTTAATAAAAAAATACTAAAATAAGAAAAAAATAATTGGTAGAATAATAAAATTTAATATTGAAATTAATTTTAAATTTAATCAATTTTGAAATAGATTAAATAAAAATATTTCAATTTTAAATTGGTTGAATGTTAATTTTTAATTGAATTGAATTTAAAATTAATAAAAAATTAAAAATGAAATTTTGTTATTCTAAACAATTATTTTTTTTTATTACATCAAACAATTTAAATAATATTTGATTTAAAATGAAAATAAATGAATCTGTTGGTAATTTATTGTAATTTATTAATTTGAAGTATTTTGTTATTGTTTTTTTTATTTAGTCTTTTTTTATGTAATATATAATTCACTATTTTATATTTAATTTTTTTAATAAATGACTCCTAAAATATTAAAAGAAATTTATTCATTTAAATCCTTTTTATTTTTGCTTTGAAAAAATGATAAAAAATAACATAAAATATACAAATTAGAGAGAGAAAGAGAGAGAGAGAGAGAGAGTTGGTTAAAAGAGTGCTGCGCTTTTTGGCGTGACAAAAATACACTAAATAATCAAGAGAAATATACATATTAAATCACGTTTAGAGTTGAAAAAATAATGTAAGGAACTTCGTTCCTGACGGGGGTCCCCTGACCGCACAGTTTTTTTTATTTTTTACTACTTAAAGCTTTTGTTCTTTCCCGCATTATTTGAGCTGTATGGGGAATGGCATTATCATAATAGACCCATTGCTGGTTAGTTACACTGAGTATTATCTTTGAATTGTAATTCGAAGCATCATAGTGCGACGTAGTATCCGTATTTTCACCTCGTTTCTAAAATAATTTAACAACTCCATGAAATCCCTAAAACACTCTTAACAGAATCGGGATAAATGAGTAAAATTATATATTCATTGCATTGGCATATATGATTTAAATCAGTTTAATTTGAATCATTTTATCAGTGTACCGAAATAAACTTTGCAAAGACAGGTCCGTTTCTCATGCATTTCTCTGTCAAGCACTGCTCTTATTTTTAACAGAACTATACAAGCATAGGTACGTCAATCTACTTCAAATGTTATCAAACTTGATTGTGCTGGTATTATATGAACCATTGAATATTATTCACTGCTATTTTTAGCTATCTGATGTCGATTTTTATATCTATTTACTCACTTTCTCTCGTATCTATCTGAATATATTATGATTAGGTCTATTATATATCTATGTACATTTTTTATCGTCTCACACTACCCGTCACCTTGCAAGAGCCCTGCATTCGAAGGACACGGCTTAAAACAAGATTGTCGACTTCTCAGCTATTTTTACCGTCACACAATTTTATCATTGCAATGTAATATGAAACATATTTAATGTAAATAACATGTATCCCATTTACCCATTTCCACATATTATTTACATTAAATATATTTCATATTACATTGCAGTGATAAAAGAGTCTGACGGTAATTAAACTCGTGTCCTGGATGTTTAATGTCATGCGGGTCCCACTGAAAGTTTAGAGAATATCTAAAATGGAATGAACTAGCGAGTTTGTCATTTATTTTTTCAAAATAGATTCCGATGCAGTTCATGCATTGTTTCATTCTATCGAACCACTGAAAGACGTCTTGTCGACACTTTTTCGAAGGCCGCCACGGCTTTTCCGGCGTCTGGGAATCGTAATTCTCGTAGTATGGAGGTGATTCGAGAGAAATAGAAATCCCATGTTGGTCTAGGTCGAGGCTATATGGCGGTTGGCCCGTAATTTATACACCCAATGTAATCAAATATTCGTTCATTCATCTGGTTAAGTGTACAAAGGCGTTGTGATGAGTTCTACTCTAAAGTTGACTGAAAATCAGAAAGCTCATTTTACCACGAGTTTCCCTCGAAAGCTGATGTAGCGAAACAACGTGACACGTTCGCTAACTGTATGGTGCGTCCCTCGATTGTATTAAATAAAAATTAACACTTGTGCCTCGTCAGTGTCAAAACTCTTAATTGCTACAAGTACATGTTAGGGAATAAACTATATGTTTATTTAATATTTACATCAGACTAGTAAAGTTTGATTTATTAATAAAATATGAACCTTTGGTAACCGAAGTAAATTAGAAGAATATGTTTTAATTGTAATGATACCATAAATATTGTTTAATTAAGATATTGATGGAAGTACTTGAATTATCAACAGGCTCTAATCACGGTTGCTAACATTTAGAGAATCAAATTGATGCAAACAAAATAGGATATGAAATACTAATAATACTTTAATTAAATAAGCGTGTTTAGTTTGAAAGTATTTTAACATGACGTCCATCTTATTTATAATTTTTTTTATATAAAAAGTATCGCTGAACTTGACAATAATATTGTGCCGCCCAACAAATGCTGGCATCTTTTTTGAATAACTAGGGAAGGTACGTGCAAACGCGTAATGTGATACACAACGAGAATTTAGAACCTTAGCGAAATTTGTTTAGTACGGCATGGAATGTTGCAGCCATGATTCACGGGGTCACAATGCAACTTGACGGACGGGTTCGGCTTTATCCTTTTGCCTTCAGGTGGGGGTAACTTTATTTTATTCCTGCATACTTGTTCATTTTGCGGTGATTGTAAAACATGCCTTTTTAGTGATAGTCATAAGACCAAGACACATAGAGATATGTGCAATGTAATTATTTAATACGAAATTATAAAAGAATTATTATTAGTTATAGATAATTTTGAGTCATAACGTAATGTTATAAAAAACGTAGATTCCCTGTATGTTCGTATGTTTTTTGTAACGTGATAAATGGTAAATCATAAAACATCTATCAGTAGCTTTGCCCATTCTGCACAGACGTTCCGTATGATCTGGTTGCCCAAAAGGCATAAATTTGATAACGCTGTATTAAGTTTCAAGTGATGTTAAAAACAAGCTTAATACCCAAGCAGCAGGTATGTATCTATCGTTTATTCCGACCGCTCTGTTGTCTCGCTACCGGCTTGCAGTCGCTGCTAAACTTAGGGGGTGTTTACACGTGAATTTTAACACCTATGCAGTTGCGAACTATGGCGAACTTAGCTCCTGTTATGTACATACAATCAATATAATTAAATGTTTATTTATGCGAAACCTTAATTTCAAATATTTTTTTAGGTTTAGTGATATATAATTTTTTTAAAAATTTAAATCCTGCAAATGCAAAGGCCACAAAAGTTTCTCAAAAATTGAACATAGTTGTTTAGACTATTGTTTTACAAGTTCATTTACATATAAATTATAACCAACTTTATTTTTGTTGGAGGGCAGAGTAACGATAAAAGAGTTATATAACGTTTGGCGGAATGAATTGTGTATACAATTACTTATATTACTGATAAATTTTATCCGAATAACTGGGAATAATGAATAACTTATATGTTCGATATAACAAAACAAATACAATCTAAAAATGATGAATTTTGTAAAAAAAACGCATTCGGCCCCAAGAAATCTTCCCATCAAGATGGATTATGATGAGGCCTTAGCTTTTTTGTAAATAAAAAATTTTCAAAGGACCATTTTTTCTGAAGCCGATATTTTTCCAAATTAACGCTTTTGAGTGCAGAAACAGTGTTATCCATACGACACTGACATTTGTTGTGAAGGAGCAACCGGTCAGAATGAGTACAATTAGTGTTTCTCCTCTGCAGTAAAAGACGAATGTGACGATTCCTACATTTTTGTAATTTCACTAGTGCCACTGAAAATGACAATTATTTCTGTAGTTGGTACTAGTGAAAATCAATAGAAAAATTATTTTATAACATAATCCTTGGCCTTCATCGACAAAATATTGCCGGCCAATAAATGATAGACACTAGAATTGTTAGAAAAAAAATGAAAACTGTAAAATTTCAAATAAAAAAATTATCTCCACGGGCCTTCATGCCTAGATTAAATGTTTTGAATGTATTTTACATATATCATACAGGTTAGAGATTAAGTCGTGGCAAATAAAAAAGAATGTCAAAGAAGCTCTCAATATTAGAAGAAAGTACGCCCAACATCGATTCCGAGATAAAATTAGGCTTTTGGTAGATATGCCAAAACCTAGATTCGGTACGATGGTAACACAGCACGTAAGTTTTTAGAAAAACCGTCTTTGGCTTCAAGCATCACTGGTATGGATGATTCATTAATAAGACGTTTAGGAATTATTTTAAAAGCGGTATGTATTTTAATAGGTAAATTAATAGGGAACTATTTGAAAAATATTGCTTTGAGATTGTAGATTTGTGTATATCAAAATATAAACCATAAATTATTAATACACGGTGGACAACTAATCCAAGAAACCATATTACCGATTTGTATGTTGTCTGAAGAGGCCCTAAAGGTTCGTAATAAAGACTACAAAAATTACAGGGGTGCTCCCTGTAATCCCGCAACCAAATTCAGAAGAAGAAAAAATCAGAAAACATGTTACACATACTGCTGATTTCATCAGATCCTCTCATAAGTAGTCTTCGTAACAAACAAGAAAAAAATATCAAAGCTTATCACCACAGGTGAGTCTTTTAAAATGTGACGAGCAAAGTGAAAATGAGAAGGTCAACGAATAAATATTTACTTATTTATAATACGTGTTCAAAGATCAAATATTTATTGTTAAAAAAAAACGAAAATGGTCGTTTTCCATTTGAAATACCACGCCCATACTGATCTCTTAATAGGATGATGGATTTGTGACTATTGCAAAACATCCGTGTTTTATATCTCTTGTAACGGCATTCATAATTACGAACGGGGCGCGGTACCTGGTGTTTAAAAATAAAATCATCTAGGTCAGCGTGCGCGTAGAAGAAGCAAGGTATTTGCTATAGTAAACATTGATAAAACGCCGAACGGCATCGGTATGACTATCGGAGCGAGTGGGTCTCGAGTGTCAATATTTGTGTTGGAGCACGCCGCAAGCGTCGTATTGATAAGCAATGCCTATTTCTATTATGTATAGTAAAGTGCGCATTTAGTGTCAGGTGGATTTAAATCGATTAAGTATTTGACATTGCAGACTTAAGAATAGTTTTCAGGGACGTAAAACATGGGAAAAAGTCATATTTAGTATTCTAACGAAACACGGGATAAATTTGATAGTAAACAACAAACTACCAACTTTCATATTAAGTATTTAAAGTATTTGTCACGTAAGTGAACCCTAAAAATGACGCTCGGCGCGTAAAACTAAAACTCATCAATTGGGTTCTATTAATTTTTGACTGCTTTACAAGTATACAATATAATATGTTCAAAGTATGAAATAGTTTGTTATAATAAGCTCATTATATTAACCGCTTCAGCTATTAAACGTTTATGTAGCTAGAGCTAACTTATTGAGGGACTCTATTGAACTTTAATGTCTAATCAAGTTCTCGATGGGAACTATATAACTGCTTAATTGACTAAGTAAGTGCATAGTAAAATAATTAAGAAGAGTTTTGACGCACTCGAATGTTTAACTTTTTTCGCTGTTCAACTCCGACTAATCCAGTATTCACGCGGATACATTAGTTGCAGTATCCAATGAATGCTTTGTGTTAATTTCATAATTTGGTTGGTTCCATGAGTAAATATCAGATTATTATAAAATAATTAGTTCCGTTCGTAAGAAGCACGTATCAAAATTTATTTTAGTAGGTATACAATACTTCAGCTATGCAAATAATCTTTGGAAATGGGATATGAAGCAATCCACGCATTATTTAAATTTCCTTTTTTAATTCAGCTTGTCTCTATTTATGGCTGTTGACAAATGTGTGAAAATTAACAAGTATTATAGATTGTAATCTTTTTAGCGATGCACTAAAATGATGGATATCTATTAGCGAAACTCAGAATTATTAAATATATTGTGCTGGAATTAAATATAGTATGAAGAAGAAGGAGGTTGAAAATTTCGTAAATTATTAAGTTGACTGCTAAAAAACATTATAATTTGCTATTAACTCTTACATAATCTTAAGTAAATGTCATATTGATTCTAATAGCAATTATATAAAAATGTAATACATTTTCTAAAAGATATTAATTCCCATGACTGAATGAAAGTTGGCTGTAAAAAATAGTTTTGGCAGTGTATAGGGGAGGTGTGGAAACACAGATGACCCTTTGGGATTGATTGCTGAAGTTTTCTGCTACCTAAATATACTTACATACGAATGTATATATTTACTACCAGAATAATGATACGGACTGGAAATGAAAGTACATTTTCTGAAGTGTCTTGAAACGTTTAAATGGCCTGGTAAAGAGAATGTAAAACGATCAGTTTTTTTGCGAAACAAGTAAAAAATCGAAAATTTTTTGTGCATGTAAACGTTACTATAAATCAGTGACAAATAAATAAGTATACATATGTACGTACTTAAGTACATGCTTAAATAAATGAAACTACGTGATGTAGTATTATTTCTACTTTCGTTAAGTTCTTTACCACGACCTAGTTTCGTTGTATTACAACATCTTCAGGTGGGCTATTAGCAAAGAATTCTTTGCTATTAAATTCTTTGCTAATAGCCCACCTGAAGATGTAATACAAAGAAACCTAGGTTGTGGTAAAGAAATTAAAGAAAATAGAAATAATACTACATCACGTAGTTTCATTTAATTGTGAATAATGAATTTCTACAAAATTAACACCATATATATTCAATACACACTTAAAGGCAAATATGTCACATTTGTTCAAATTGGAGTTGACTTCAGTTACTTAATAAGAGTACGTCGCAGGTAAAATTAAATAGCAAATCTTGTATTATTTTTAATGTGTTATTACGTGCCGAGTATGTTAATATATACTACAACCTATTATAGATGTTTTAAATTTCATTTCATCCTAGTAAGTAATTGTCAAGAATAAAAAATTTAAATATAATTTTTCTACAGATTATATTTTACTTAAAAGTTTTTATTAGTAAATTTATTTGTTATATGACGTTAAAGAAAGTTTTCTTTACCTTCGAAAATATTTAAATAGAGTAATAGTTCTAATAATTACTGAACTATATAGTAACATGGACTATGGGCGCATATGGCAACATCTACGTCACTTCGAAATCTTCTGATTATCGTTAGCTGCTAGTTGATAGCGGGAGTGTTGACTTATTTATTGACAGTATATTTATGTTTTGATAAACTATAATATTTTAGAGTCCTTTCATAGTTATGAACAATTGGTGAACTGGTACGATCAATCGAATACTAAAACGAAGCAAGAAGGAATAGCGAAACTAAGTAATTAAAAATAGCTTCATACTTCTTTAGATTTAACTTCATTATGTTTAAAAATAAATAGAGCAATGTTATGCTGGTATCATACATTTTCCTAGATGAGATACGAGATATATGCCTATAAAAATATTATAAAATTTATGTAAATGTAAACTTGGGGGTTTTATGTTAAACATATATAAGCTCGTATATACAAGCTTGAATAGTATATGTAATTGGGACAATAGTATTGTTGAATTGAGGGCGGACATTTCAATTTTACATTAAATGTCTTAGCCAGATAAACGGGTCAAATCGAGAGTCGTAGGTCGTGGCCGCTTGTGCCATCCGTACGCCGGCGTGCATTAATGCGACTATTTCACATATCCAATTACTTTTCTGTGTCAGTTTGATATCGTTGGAATGTGAAATTATAACTAAAATGTGGGATATATCGGCCGCAGACGCAGTAAATTTCTTATCATTCATCCGTATCGCAATAAAATTATATGCGATCGAACAACAATTACGTAATGCACGTTATTGCAGGGTATTCTATAATCGTTGCCCGCAATATTATAGAGATATACCAAGGTAGATGCATAGATGAAATATGCGCTTTAAGCAAAATTTTAGAAGTTTTCTTTTTAGAAGCAATTTCCTAGAATGAAAAATTTTCAAGTTATCTAATGTAATTAACTGAATCAAATTTGTTTTCCGAAAAGACAAACAAGGGTAAAGTATGAAGAAGTTCTAAGAAATCGTTTTTCTTCATGGCACTACAGCCTAGAGTAGGCCAGGGCTGTCCCAATGTGCTTTTTCCATCGGAGTTTATCAGATGCCTTATGTTTCCAATTGGTAACCGAATCGACCGTATTATCGATCGTCTGCGTTAATTGTTGTTTCCAGCATATCTTGCTGACCTACGCGAATAATTGTTTTAAGGATTAATCATGGAAATAAAAAAAGAATCCTGAGTACAAAAAAGTACTAAGAATTTTTTGTTATGATTCAAAACAAACTTTGTAACATAGTTTTTTTTATATTCCGGATATTTTATTAATTAAACAAATAAGGAAATTGCAAGTACAATCCTTTTTTTGAGTTTGAGTTAATGAAAATAAATGGTCTGCAAAATGGAACGACCTTCATCGTAATAAAAATGAAACTAAGGTCTCGGCATCGCAAATTATTTAAATACATACTTAAAAAAAATGTGCAACCTCTGCCAGAGGATATTGACATGAGACCGTATAATTGTTTAGATGTGGAGATAATCAGATATCATATTTTAATATAAGTAGTCGTGGTCACATGATTTTCACATGCAGAACTAATCTCTGCATACATATGTCACATTCTTTTATTTGTTTGGTTGCATGTTGTTACATGAGACATTCATAAAATTATTTTTTGTCATAAACACAAAAAGTAGTTATACAGGCGGCTATTATTTTATGCGGCATCATGTGATCTAGTGTTGATATATTGTGCAACACTTAAATTTTTACACGTGTGATCAAAATTTTGTCTGGCGCGCCGACTGAAGTAAAACTTCAAATTCACAAAATATGAATGAATTTACAATTTTATTCACTTTAAACGTAGAATGTATTTAACGTATTGAATAAAATAATAATTTATAAAATTGTTCAAGAACGAAATGAAATTACAAAATAATCAAAAAATCACAGTTCGCGTAACGCTAGCAAATGTATATATATATATAAATATATATATATGTATATATATATATATATATATTTCATGCACTGGATATGAAAGGAAGAGAGAAAGAAAATGTGCGCGCGCACTGCTGTCTCTTGCTCCTACAGTAAAATACGAATCGTAACTCTCTTTCTGTCTTCACTAACTTATATCTCCCTCTCAACTTCCGTTTGCCTTGCCCGATCTCACTTTTCGTAACGCTCTTGTCACGCATTCACTAGCTTACTCCCCAAGTCAAGCGTGCGTAAAGAAGTTTTACTTCAAAAAAGATATTCCCTTGTTTTAAAAGTGATATTTTTCTACGAGCAGAAATTGACGTAACAAATGTAAGGAACAGATTTAAATTTCGAATTTTAAGGGCGATTATCTCGAAACGGTTAGGTATTTTTCAGATTCATCAAATATATTTACGTGCAGAAATATGAGAAAAATTAATATATATATGTATATGTATACGTGTACGTGTACGTATATGTATATATATATATATATATATATATATATACATATATATATATATATATATATATATATATATATATATATATGCACACACACACACACAAATGGTAAAAATTATTTCACCTATTTGCTTAAGAAGTCTTAAAGGAGATGTTCAAAATACTTTTCGTTTTGTTCTACACGCAACCCCGCCTTCCTTATAATTGAATTGGTAACAGCATGTCATAATATTCGCAATTAGAATAGCGCACAGTGGACATTATAAGTTTTCACTTTGAAACCCCCAACACCCTTTTGGCCCATGTTCAAATATACAATGCCATGACCTGGTACTATGAATTTACTGAGGAGTGCTACTTCTCGTAAAGAACAGCTTACGTACGGTCACTTTAAGAAATGCATGTAACTAATTATACTAATAACTAATAATACTAACAATTTTCCATTACATTTAATTTTTTGCGTAGGGATAAAATATTATAATTTTTATAGAACTTTGGATAATCTGTAGTGCAATTCGATTCTAAGGATAAATAATATTAATATTACATGAGAATTTATTTATTGACGTGCTATTAAAGGGATATTCTACCTATTGATAATAACGAATTTTCAGAGGCCGTAGTCGGCACATTTTTATTTTAATAACGTGTAGTTAGCTATTAGCCCATTTGTTATAATTACCGAGTACGGTTATCGCCTGAAGTTTTCCGGGTATATTTCTGGACTTTCTATAGTCATCCAATTTTTTCGGCTATTACTATTTGCTAATTTTATATACATGTACAATTTGTAATTTGTGCGATTTCTACACTGTCTGAATGCAATTCTCTTTCAACTTCAATGAAAATTGTCAATGGAATGTTACCAGTGTACATAGCCACAGGCAGATCGCGGACTTGGTAATAGTATTTTATATAAATAATTACGGACGTCTAAATTTCCGATGAAATATTCCGGTGTTTTAATGCCTGTTGAGTTGTCAGACATGAACGATTATTGTTTATACTCTAACATTTCTCACACATTGTTTGTATAATATAATGTGAGCCATAAAGAGAATGTACCAGAGATATTATTTCCACGATAGTATTAATTTATTGTCAATATCTAGTGGTTGTCACCTATATTGGCTCCGGTCGGTAGAGCTCGCGCGGCGTGCAATACGGTCCTAATTGGCGGCCGAGACTAGTGGGGCCCCGGAATGCGGTCACATGCCTCGCTCGCTGACTCATCCATAGTCGAACCAGCACTAGTCTGCTGACGGAAGTTGAACGTGAATTGTAGTATCTCCTCTCGGACGGATGACGCTTTCTGACGCTTCGTGAAAATCTCGCTAATTTATTTGACAGCTTTCCCTTTATCGAGACCTTTCCCTTTTTTTTGAACCGTGTGAGTTATTCTCTAACAATAAATTATTATATACAATAAGCTTTAAACAGCTACAACATTTCTGTAAATGGGAATCCTTGTGGTGATTATTCGATTTTTGCCGTAGTCTCATTTTCTTATTATTCGTTAAAACTTTTATTTTGTTTTATAGATTAATATTACTAACCGGAACACTTCTTTATTTTATGGTGAAACAAAACGATTTCCAACTCAGAATGAAAGGCGAAGAATAATAAATAAACATAATTACATAACATTTTTGGAAACTTCGACGAGGATATATAAATAGTACTTAGTAAGATTACACCTATTTACCCGCATAGCTGTAAAGTGCTTTACATCATACATGCAAACTCTCAATATTTATTTCTGAAAGTGCAAAGTCTGAAAATATAATACAATTCTACAGAAAAACTACTCCGACCGACTATTCAATAGTTTATATTTTATTGTAAGTTACGTTTTTTACCAATAAATGACGTAATTATAATTTATTGGTAAAATGCATAATTCGCAGTATGCGGATCTAACTTAACCAATCTTTAAACAAAGCTGACAAAAGTTACCCTTAAAAAATTATATTCGACAATATGAATGCGTACAGATAATTGGATAATTTGACAAAGATTGCACAAGGTTAGAAGTATAAATAAAAAGGTGAGATGTACAAGCGAACTTGAATTTACAGCTCATTTTCAGTTCTTAAAGCTTAGACATAATGGTAAAAATACGTAGCGCTATATTGCCGCAAAGGTTAAAAGGGAATGTGCTAATCAAATGGGAACGAGGCTCTCACTCGACGGTCGGTGACCTCCACCGCATTCAACAATTTGAAACGGAGCAGATAACATACATAGCGATATTGTTTCGAGTCTGTCACTTGGCACAGATTACAAGTCAATCGTAGATCTTGCGTGCCGACTGTTGAGAACCAAATTTGTAATTTGTTTATCGTTTTGTATATTTGCAGGATGTGTTTCGAACACCACCTTTATTTTTATTTGCAAACGACGCAGTTATTTTTTTCTGGTGACGCAAAACTCAACACCCACTCCCTTTTTTGATATGAAGCCAATGCAAACAAGTGGTACATTTGCAGTTTCTATATATAAACATTAAATCGATTTTGATGTTCACATCCAAAGATAGTTTATATTGTATATTATGTAACGAGTATATAGACGTAACGGCTGAACTTTTGTAACAGATAAAAAAAATTTAGCAAGCGACCGTCGAGCTTCGATGCGCTTTTAAAATCTACGGGCAATACGCCGTTTATACATTCAAATGTCGAGTATCGTGCGATACTTTAAAGAGCGCTAGCGTATTACGTGTTTGCCATTCTGTTCGATTGCAAGCGTCGACTGATGTATTAAAGAACGCTTAGATAGTTATTAACTTCTGCTAGAAATGGACGATGAATGTATCTTTAGTGTTATAAATAATCTTGTGTTTTTGCGTACTAGTTTTGAAAATTAATTACGAAGTCGAACATTATACGTTTCATAATCATCATGATGTAGAAAGAATACAATGCAAATTATTCTTAATTACAGTATTCGACGTTGAAGAAGGAAGTAGTTTCAAATTACTTTATCGGTATTCTAACTTATAGCATGCCCAGCATACACATAATGGCATGATATTGTAAGCCTGAGTTTTAAATACATGTCGTAGCGAGATCTTGGAAATGTGATAACGATTTTGTTAATTTTTTTATAGTTTTTCACGTATGTGTACCTTAAGCGAGCCGTATCCGAGATACTCTAGCTCATCTCTTGATATCATCCCTTCAGCAAAGTGGAAGACGATATGCTTCACGGCTTATAATTCTCGGCTGCCAACTCAAAAGAAGCTTCGTCTATTTTTCTTCTCGGTTTCTAGCGATATGCCCCGCATGACGCCATTTCAGTGATTCAACTCTTTCAATGATATACGTCATTAGTCGTAGACAGAATGCGATAAATAATAGTGATCCGTCATTCACTGTTTATTAGGACCCAAAAACGTACTTTTGTGCCATAATTACATGTAAAAATGAAAGCCAGCACATGAACGTAACTAATTGCGGGATTTTCTATAATGGATAAGTTAATATGAATAATTTGTTGGATTTAAATAAAAACGCTATCGGCGATGTCGTCACACCGGTACGCGTCATTAGTGCTGACACGTCATTATCGCATAAATATCGATAACGTGAATATGTTCGGAGACTATCATGTTAATGAGAACTTTAAATCGGTTGAATTTAAGTAATAATTCTACAGTATAATAATGATATGAAAATAAAGGACTCATATGTTTTTCATTAATTTCACAAGATAGAATCAAAATAATAAATAATATGCTTAATGATAAACGTCTAAAGTATACGTTGTTTCAGTAACATACACGATTAACAAAAAAAAAGAAAATATAATAAAGGCTTTAAATCATATTATATCCACGAAGGTATTTAATTGCATTGCTTTCTATCAGTATGAAGATTTTTCTTCAAGAAATCCTGTAACCGATTTAATGAAAGCCTTAAACGAGAAGTACATTAATGTTCGTTTATATTATTTTAAAAAACGCCTTAATTGACAAAACGTGTATTATTTTTCGGAAAGTAAATTAAATATTTTTTGAAATATTATATCAAAGAAACTGCCGAATCCTAATTTCCTTGGTTCAATGCAATTAAGACATTTTAGAAATTTTAAATGTGATCGTCCCTCTAGAAACAGGAAATATTTTGTCTCCATTATTATCTGTCAACATTTGAACTACTTTAGCTTGAGATTTAATCTTTTTCGTTTCGTATTCTGCCCCTTAAACTGATTGGCACCTAGCTCTCTGCAGGGCTCTGAGGAAATCAAAATAATATATTAGTTTAAGTGAAATATTGACAATACGGAATATTGTTGTGCAGTCATAGTCAAAAAAAGTCTTGATACATTCGTATGTATATGTTCAAAACTATAAATGTCAATGGTGAGTATACCATGTGATGGTAGTTTAGTACATTTTTTTAATATATCTTTAATATCACAGAAACCGTTAACTTGAATGTGACAAATAAACTTACGCCTGATGAACTCAGATCTCGACAAAATACTTTACGGTGTCAACATTGTGTTTTTCGTCAGGGTAAATGATTCACGTTAGTTTTGAATTCAAGTGACAATGCCATGTTTGGATGTCAGGTGCGCAATCCAGACGCCAATAGTGTGGGTATTAATATTTTTTCTATGTAATAAATTAAAAACTCAAAAAAAATATTGAAACTTAAACATAATAACCCAATATGTTCACATTCATTTTTATTATGTCACAACATCTGTTAGGTAAAACTTCGTATAATTTTTTTAGGAAATCAGACTTTTACTATGTTTTTTATAATTGTTCTTTAAATTTTAAAACGTCGCTACTTTTGTTGATATCGAATAAAAGCAGTGTAGTAAAAGTTAATTTTTCACCATTCTTCTGTTTTTAATTATTTTCAGGACCACTCGTAATTCATTTCACCTTTTTTTTTATTTGAAGTTTTGATTTAAAAAAAATAAAAGTGCGTTTAATATCGGCAGACTCACGTAAGATTAAATTATAAGCACATTTCACTGAATTTTTTTACATTTTCTTGTTTTTTTTTATTAAAAGTGAAATAAGTCTTGAAATAGTATGATGTGACGAAAACGTAAATTACAATTTTATGATTCGAATATTCCACGGTATGAGGTACACAAAGTTATTTTTATTCTTTTCTATTTGGTATAGTTTAGTTTCAGTTTGGCTAAATCGACGAAATTTGTATTCATCAGAGAATATATCCGTCTTCAATGACGGGTCAAGTTTGTCTTTTTAGTTTATTCAAATCGCTTTTTTATGTCAATAACGGGATTTTTGTAACATATTTGACACACAATCCACGTCGTTCAAGCCGTATTAAACGACTCCAACGTGCCCGCAGTCCCTACCGTTTATTAGGTTTTCAACGGAGAGGTCCAGCTAGATTCTTATAACACAAATATTTGTGTTCTCGGTTTTATTATGTTGACACAGTTTCCCAATTTAGTACTATTGTTCTTTAGAAACAGATTTTGCAGGTATTTTTAAGAAATTTTCACGTGGAACTTTCATTGTATCAAATTTTATAATTATGGCGTCGTTTAACTTTACAATAGCAGCTGTTATGAGAAGATTTATTTACACTATTACTAAAATTGGTGATTAAACCGAAAGCGCACACCATATTTTTTTGTTAATATTGTATTATATGTTTATTTCATATTTATACATGTACTTACATGGAGTTTACATTAGTTAATTTTAACTAATAATTAGATAAATATCAATGAACAATATAGCCATCGACAGCGGCTTCGGTCATATACTTTATAAAAATGTTGTTAAAAACGGTAGGGAGCAGAGAGAAGCAACACAAAACGGAGACAGACAGTCGTCGAACACGAAAAAAAATTGTTGAAATTTTCGTAAAAAAAAATTGAATTTTTTTTACGAAAATTTAATTATTTGTTAAATCGTTGTGATAATATGATTTTATTCTAATAGTTCGTTATTGATATCTGAGAGTTTGATATCGATAGTTGATAGACAAACGAAGGACCAAAATCTGTCAATAATTGCTTACTTTATTGTGTCATCATTCGTATAGAGCATGGACGAAGACGCATGTTATTTTCAAAGGTAAATTTAAATCATAGGAAATATTTTAATAAATTAAAAATCGGTATTATTTTAGAGGAAAATCTCCTCTTTTTAAAAAGCTATATTAACAGTTAGTTACTTATAAAAGTTACTCGAGTTATGATTTCTCAATACTCGATATAGGTGTGCAAATCGGATTATATAAGACACACTCGCGGGGTCATATAGATCCATCCATTCGCTCCAAATGTACTTTACATTATGATCGGATATCTAGAGTTATTTGTACGCAAGAATATGAGTATATTCCCTTCATTCAATAAGAGACAAAAAGGGTAATGTATTTAGTCAAAACGGAGAAATAAGAATGTGTCTTAAAAAAACCATCGTCCGATTGTAACATTTTGCTTAGAGCTGGTTCAGGAATGACGGCGACTCTTATAATTTAATTCCAACTCTACAACCGATGTCAAATGCACAGTTACTTAAAAAAACGTTGTAGGTAATTTATGTAAAACCGTACTTGTACTGTGGATTTGTCTTTCATGCAAGGCATGAGCTCGTTTAGATGTGGCGAATAATAATGTTGGTATTGAATACAATCGTGTCCGTATTAATAGTCTTCATGTTACTTTACTTCTATTTAATTTATCCAGTTCGGAAATAAGAAACGCAAGCTTAAATATTATGAAACTTGGAGTGTTTTAACTCAAATACGTATTTAATTATTGAGATATTGAATTTCCCAACTACATACAGAAATAAATGATCGAACCATAGAAAATATTGAACGCTCGGTTATATCTGTTTGTTTACAGTTCGAGATTTTTGTTGCAAGTCTTTGCGCCGTATCAAATGTCTATACAAATACCAGAAACTTTTAAATGTTCTTTTAGCTTTTAAAGGAGTATGTATGATAGAGTAGGTGAACAATTTAATACACGATATTAGCTAGCTTTGATTATTGTTACTGCTTTATTATTGATGAATGTTTTTCGATTCGTTGCAAAAACTACTCCCGTTATTTTTGTAAACTTCAATAGTAATTTTATTCTACAAATTTCATTCAAACCTACTCTCTATTTCGATCCATAGAATTAGACTTTAGTGGAAACAAAAAAAATATTATAAATTTGTAAATACACGTAAACATCTTTCTATTCGTATCATGAATTTAATTAAAAAAACATCGTTTACTGCATTTCCGCATTGAAATATGTTTTTAGTACAAATACCACGTATCTAAGCGACGAGGAATTTAAGCGGAAGACCTTGAAAATTTCAGCACTTTGATCGTAACTCGCGTTCAATTGTTTTTATATAAGAAATTTTTAAATCAAACTGTATAACCTTTGTTCGTCTATGCATAGTTGATTGATGCATCTTATCGCGTTTTATTTTGAGATGTTCCCACAGTTCCGTTTATGATGACAATATATTTTATTTGGAAATAAGGAAGAAGGATAACTGCGAACGAATTTAATTTTTCGTTAGACGTTGTTTAACCGAACGTTTCGAATTGTTTCTTCACGCAGAAAACAATTACACTAAGTTATATATAATTAAATATACAGTTACGTAACTTTTTTTATATAAAATTGTTTCGAACTTAATATTTTTAGGGTGGAGTCTACTACTTTACTAATACGTTTGAATAGAAACGGCAATGTTATGAGTAGGACAAGAAAAACAATCGTACGGCACGATTGTCTGCTGCACAGCGTGGCGGAGGCCGGATATGGGTGTGTTGCCATGTCGCCGTTTGTTTGATACGCGTTGCTTGATAATGACGAACAATCGCAGTCCGACTTAGTACAGAGCCCCCGTCGCCGCAGCACGCGGGAGCGGCTTCGTTTTATCGAGATGTTTAATATAAAATTTAATACTTTATGGAATGTCATATACTGATATTTCTCAGCAGTTGTACTTGTATGATGGTTTAAGATTTTTATGGAACAATGAATTTTACTTTTCATACGTCGGTATGCGCATACCCATAGAGATCCACCAGTATGTGAGTATGCGCCCTTCGTAAGTATGTCGTCGACATCTCGCATACGTGCCTGGGGCTTCCCCAAATAATTGTTAGTACCATGAAATTGCGACTCATATTTGTGTATAATCGTATGTATTTTATTGACAAGACCACTTTTTAACCTCAGCAGGAGAATGATTCTTAAACAAAAAGTCATAACTTGTACTTTTATAGCATATTCTCTTTTCATGTATATAATAAAACAAAGGATTTAAAAAAAATCGATTTTTTTATTACTGAAATATGTGTCTTCCAGATACGCGCGCACCACATATACGAGAGGAGGTCCAAAAGTCCGCGGGACAGAAGGGTTGCAAGTTGAATAAAATAATGAAATTATTTTTCTTTTTCGAGATAATCTCTCTCAAGCTCAATGCATTTATTAGATATTGAAATTAATTTCTCTAAACTATCAAAAAATATTGTTTCTCTTTGTGCTTTTCCGCGTCTCTTTTCCTTAATAGCTTCCTTCAGTTTATCCAATATGTAGCGTAGTATTGTCCAGTGATAATGGAACCTTTTTCTTTATAGTGTTTCAAACCAAAAAACGGTCGCCATCAATTTTCCAGCCGATTCCAAGACTTTAAACATCTAAGGCTGGGTCCTGGGCTGGAGTCGTTTTTAGTCGAGTCTCGACCTTGTTTAAATAGACCACGCCACTTGAAAAGCATGGTTTTACCCGGGCAAGGATCTCCGTAAACAACTCCTATAATGCTATTCTGAATATACTTATACTCAACTATTTGTAATATACTGATACATCTCCCTAATGATATTATGAATATACTTATACTCAACATTCTTAACGAATCAAAAATTTACACAAATATGATATTTTAACAATATTATTTGCTGCATGAAAATAAATTTATCTCGGGTTATATAGATGAGGATGATATAGATAATAATATTTTGTTATATTTTAAACTATTTCGACATTTCCAAATATTAATAATGTACAATATTTTCACAAGAAAATTAGTTTTAAATTAGGCTGCCGTCGTTCCTTTTTCCATGCGGGACAAAGTTATTGTAAAATGGAAGTATTAGGAAAAAGTAAGCAAATTTATAAACGTGTAATAAACTAATTAAAATAAGATGCTTTTAGAATACCATAAATATTTTTGTAAAACTGTCTTTTAAATTATGCGCAATGAAGACGAAATTTATCAACTTACATCGGCATTATTTATTTATACATATTTTATTATTAAATATATGTTTAATTCACGTCATTGAATGCCTTAATTCCCCATTGTTTATGCGGCGATTCTTGTATGTAAAATGCGGCTTCCGACCGCTCAATGCGGCGGAGATGCGAGCGCGCGGTCCACGTGCGCGTTCGTTTCGCCGCTCGGGCAGGTGCGCGGGGCGGGAAGGGCTCCGTCCTCCGTTGCGCAATGTCACGTCGCGCGATGGAATTAGTTGTTGATTTACAATCGCGCGTTGAATTATGCCTGGAGTTCGTGGGTTACTGCGAGCCGATCTGCGTAAATGAGGTCTTCTTGTCACAGTAATCTTTTTAGATGCTTACAGTTTTTTGGAGGCCGCATGTTTTTCGAACATCATAGGTCGTTTCAATGGCGGTATTCGACGATGAAACTACGCCACCTCATAAGTGAACAATTAAAGCCTATTTTTCTCCAAGCAAAGAAGCGTCGGAAATTTGTTGAAATTTGGATTTGTGATAATATGTCGGTATTGGGTGTTCGTGTCCCAATCTAACATTAATAGTTTGTGTCAAATATTTGCCCTAAAATAATTTTGCCTCAAATAAAGTGTGTTAAATGAACAGGTAAGCGTATTCATATGTTTCTACCATATTATTAAACATTTTATGAGTCGTGTTACCTAGGTTCACTAACCACGTTCCCTACCGGGAAGCTAGACTAAGCAATGAGGTAAAACTGTGTGTCATGTAAATATTTGTCAGTGATGATATCTTATTTAGTGTACCGTATCAAAAAATTTAAAAATGGAATACTTATGGAATTATAGCAGTGTCTGTCTGTCACATAGATTTTTCTCCGAGATTATTTGATACAAAAAGTGGAATCCTCATTTTGGGTAATTGTTATGATAGATGAGAGCAAAGATAAATTTGTCTTCAATGTAATCGTGTTGAGTATCAAATGAAAGCTTATTTTATATACGCCATGCTTTTCAATGTATTCTTTTTTAAATATTCACTAAAATCTGAAAAATTGCTGCTCACTAGGTAGAAGAAAAATGTGACAGAAATTAGCAATGTTGGTACTGAGGTTTACTTTGGTGAAAAATTATCAGCATCGTATTAACTGTGATAGGTTTTTTTTCTTATAAATCATTTCATTATTGAAGTATGGATTGCAGCCAAAATATTAATGATAGGGAAAAATGTAATGCTTTTTATAACCTTCTTTTTAATTTCATTTTTGTTGCTTAACATATTATTGTAATGTTTGAATATTTTATACGAACGCTGTGGATAACATATTAAGCGCACATTGTATGGTATAATTAGGTACCGTAATAATGGTACGGAATATTATCGTGCAAGTTCGACTTGCACTCGGCCGGTTTATTTTTCTTTTTACGGGCGGATGACGGTATCTCGAAATTCTCCAGTTGCTAATCAAGAGTAATAAGTGTTGAACATGTTGCAATAGTTTTAACCACTAACAAGTGATAAGTTATTCAAAGAAATTGTATTGTGAACTTGTATTGTGGAAAAAATAGCTGGCCTTTTCTACTTGTATTGTGGAAAAAATTGCTGCCCACTGAGTTAGCATTAAAGTGTTTATAAAAATTTGATCATGTTTTTATTGTAGCAGCAATAAATTCTCGTTTTATTGAAGTAATAATTTTTTAATTTTTATTTTTGCATCGTATCCTGATGAATTCTCTGCCCACCGGTAAAGTGCATTTCGTTCAGTAGGTAATTGTATTCAAACAATCAAAGTAGTTACTCTACACTTTACTTGTATTGTGGATATCTGCACAGCGAGGGCATTGGTAGCTGCACCTATTCTTTATACAATGGTAATAAAAACAGTTCTAATTTCAAAGTTAAATGTTTCGCTTATCTACTTCTTTTTATAAATTATATTACTTTTTAAGCATTTCTTGATTCATTAGTACTAGACTAGTACCATACAATGTGCGCTTAATAGTAGTTGACTATCAAAACAAACTTGTTAAATAACTCGTTGAATAAACCGGTTAAAAAAGAAACCGATTAAGCGCTATTGCCTTCTTATATTGCGGATTGAGTAGGTAGGTATAGCCTGGTCCATTGCGTTCTTTAAATTCTATCTGACGATTTTTTTGTTCCAACCGAATTGTATAGATAACGGATGTGCGACGGAGGATTACGCAGTTGACGATCAAAGCTATTTCATGTCATACATTTGAATGTTATGTAAAAATCAATGGTTGATAAAAATAAACAGTAAAATGTTTTTAACATATAACACGTAAACCCAGGAATATTTTAATATGGTTGTAATTTAAAAAATAATTATAACGAAAAAATACGTAAAATAATTGTTATATTAGTATCAAAAAGATTTGATATCAGTAAATTTCTAATGTTTTCTGATTTTTTCAGATTGTAAAATCTCGAATTTTCGAAGACGAATTGAAGGAAGACAAAAGTAAATAGTTGCTGTCCTTTTTATTTTATACCACTAACATTTATGTCCACATAATGTAAATTCCTGAAAGATATAGACCAAATTTTGGCTTAAATTACACATAGTTTAAGCGGTGGTAAATGGCAGATGACATTAATAGTATCTCCTAGTATACTGCGTGGAATTACAGCAACTGGCTTATATTCATATCGTGAAATAATCCGCAACGGCTTACTGATCCAATATATCACCGAGTACGGCGGCACGACGACCTCGCCGCGCGACAGTAACGGGCCGCAACTGAACTGGAACCAGCGTGTGTGCTCACCGGAACCTGCCGACGGCGCGACGCTTCTCTTACGGGAACCCTCGCCTCGTTGTTGTAGGGTACAATATCTTAAAGTGAAAAAAGACTTCCGGTTTGGTTAAATGAATATGAGTGTTTGAAAGTTTTCAGCTCCGATTTTTTCCGGATAACCCGATTGACGTAAAATGTTGACAGTAAGCAGGGAATGACCCAAAGGTCAAAGATTGTATAGTGCCGATGTGTGCTTTTACCTTGGGGGTGGTTGCTACCCTTTCCCGGAGGTGAAAATTTAAAAATTCAAAATAACAGCAAAAATTTAACCAAAAAAATGTTCTATAAAGCTTTTTTGATAAGTCAATACTTTCCGAATTATTCATGTTAGGAAATGTCGATTTTTTATAAAAAAAATCCATGTTTTGGAACGGTTTTCGCGAATAACTCGAAAAGTTAACATGTTATCGAATGAGATTTTTTAAAATTTATTTTAGATGCAATAGTAACCGAACTTTGACTCGTAGAAAGTGACATCTTGTTCGCCGAAAATTAAAATAAAAAGCGTTTAATGTCGAATAATGTTAAAGCGAAGTATTATGCAAGGAAAACTCAGTCGTTAGCTCTAAAACTAACGGAGTTATGATGATATAAAGGTTGAAACGTTTCAATAAATTATAGATTATGTTCCAGAACACGAAAAAATTAAAATAAGTATTATACATATTTAAACATGTTTCCAGTTTATAGCAGGGTTAAATCTGTCGTTTTTACATGTTTCATCACAAGAGATGGTATTCACCCCCATGTTTCATCACAAGAGATGGTATTCACCCCTAAAAAACAAAAAGCACACCTCAGGGACATATAACTATTGATCTTGAGGGTAAGACAAGCTTCTATATACATTTTTAGAAAAATTAATGTTATCCGAAAGAACATGAGTAAATACACTTTTGTCATGCTACGTATAACTTTTGATATCGACACTGATAAGGGAATATTGCCTTGTTTTAATGGTCTTCCTCTGCATCAGTTGTTGTTTTTTTAGGAACTCTGAACCTGTCGAAATTTATAAACTAACTAGTATCACTGCTCGATCGGAAACTTGTAACGAAACAAATCCCCCCGGTTGCACTCTAAAGAAGCGCTGAAAGCCTAAGAATATGATAGGTAGTGATTATTTAAATGTAAATGCGTTTTTAAATTCAGAATATTTATTAAATATAAAGTAAAAACTATTGAGATTTATAAAACTATAAAATAAAGAAATGTCACAGTCCATTAAATGTATATTTGAATAATAATCTTTATAATTTCTATAATAGATATTGACCAAGACATTTGAATATAAACTGCAGTTCTATTAAAACTCAAGACCTAGAGTCAAGATTTTCCTAAAACATTCGTGTAAAAATATGAATCAGTAATTTTTGTATGTCCGAATATTTTTTGGAATTAGTGGTAAAAGTGGAAATCAGGATACATCGCATTTATGATATTTATTTTCTTATTTTATGAAGAATCTTATTCTTTGCCATTTTCTTTATAATGCCTACTCAAGAAAGGAATTGTGGTAGAGTTCTTTACTTCCGTTCGTTATCGAACACAGCTCAACCATCGCATCGTGCGCGTTCGAACTGGAGCGAGATCGGTTTATTTGTGAAAACTAATTAGTCGGAATAATCGTTGTTATTTGTAATAATTGTACCGTCCAATACTAAAATAAACTGATACTCATTTACGCACATTTTCAGATGGCTTATTCCTGTATTTGTAAATATGTTATATAGAAATATTACAGTGCTGTTGTTAAATATATTTTTTATTATAAACTAAGCAACAAATACTCTGTGATTTTAAGCCTGAAATCTAGAATCAAGCAGATTAATTTCGTACTCATTACTGTGTTACGAAACAAAAGTGCACGGACTATCGGGGAACACAGCGCGCTGATAATGTACAAGAGCGCGGTACGTGAAATAAACGCGCGCCCACGCGTGAAAATCCAATCCAAAAACGATATAAATCTCTACACTGACGGATTATCATTGAAACCGAGCAATAGCTTTTTTTTGTGAAATATAATGTCAAGCGCAAGTTATCACGTTATGCAGAGAGTGTGTTACCCATAGTAAAAGAAGTAAAAAAAACGTGTATAAAATTGTATAGCTATAAATAGCAAAATAAATGACTATTCAAGTCTATTCCCTTTGAAAATTTCTACGTAATTCCTTCCGCTTCCGCCAATTGATATATATGGGTATACCTCGAAATACGCATGAACTTCTTAAAAAACTGCCTGTCAGATATGTTAAATTTCACATACTAACACGGTTTAAATTGCTTTAGTAATAAAACAGTTTTAAGGCCGCCATGAACGGTAATTTAAAAACCGATAATAAATGTGTACTTGAATGTTAAGTATGTATACAGCGGCTGTAATAGCATCGACCCTGAAGTATACTAAATAAGTTACACTGGCTAAACAAATGCACCATGGCATCGTCCGTCTATAAGATGCGGTTTGTAGCTAACAGTACTTAAATGCCGGAGTGAGTTAATAAATACGAAACCGTTCATCAAAAGACGTAACAGTTTCATAAAATTATATAGCCATCGTCATTGAAGGAATGTCGGCTGAATGTAGAAATAAACTTTCATCGAACGTTCTTATTTATGACATTAGCGGTATAAAACGAAAACTCGTTAATTTAAATGAAACATATATAATTATTTCCGTAATTTAGTCAAGATTCCTGTGCTTAGATAATAAGTACATTTCTTCAGATTCTCTCTTTCAAAAGAAATTATATTTTATCCATAAGACAAGTGAACGTAATTGTTCAGAAAAATGTTATTAAATTTTAATTAAAAATCACTTGCGGCCATATTTTGATAGGCAACATCGCGGATCCGTATTAGTTTATTTATAATTATCTATAAAAATAGTATTTTGATTAAATAACATATGGATGTAGTAGTTATCAGACGGTCGGATCGAAGACTATAAGTGGATCGAGTTTCTGACTGGGGCAATGGAGGGGCAAGTAGGCGGGGTGTCAATTTTTAGATGGCATAACAGAAGGATTCTTTTGCTTTACTCTACATATAGTTGTTTTGTTAAGACGCCCACACATGAAATTACACCATAAAGAATTGCTTTGGAGAGCCTTGGCCTTCTTTCTTAAAACTACACTAAATTTAGATTAATAATTTTGGTTAAGTTACCTTGAAAAATGACTACGCAAACTTTATTTTATTATGCCGCATAGTTCAGGAATATTCTTGAGAATTATAGGCAGGTGCTTTACTGTGTTTTTTCAGCATCCCAAACTAACAAACTTTACCGTTTTATTACATTAGTATATATTAATTTCGATTACTCCATTAATGCAGTATAATTTTAGTATTGGTTTAGAGTATATGTACATTTAGCAACGATCCACTCTATTTTAAATACTATTCATTTGTCGTCCGCTGTGTAATGTAAACAGAGTCATGTCGATTTATAGCATCGAATTGCAAAACAGCGGATCGTCCGCTAAATTTATGTATACACTTTTAAACGCTAGATCAATCTTCTGCCACGCGGCCGTTTTCGGGGAAGTCAAAACTACAAAAATGAATATATAATTGCCGTCGCGACTTCGCCAGATCGCCGCGACAGATCGACCGCTCGCTTTAATGAAATTTGGTATTTGGTTACGCAAGCCGAGGAATACTACAAGTTTTACATGTTTCGTGCGAGTGATTTTTTTTAATTTTAAGAGTAACTAAACTTACTCTAGGTATCCAAAAACATTTATGATTCATAAACGGGCAACCACATTATAATAATTTCAGAGAAACTATTATAATATTATGTACAATGAAATGAAAGGAATGTTGTATTTATGTTACACTTTTATATATTTATATGTGTGTATAACTACACACTGAAATAATGTTAACCACACTAGTATAACTATATCGCTGCCGAGTAGCATCTGATAATTACAGTTCTCTTTAATAAGTTTAGACACTTCAATTTTCGAATCTTTGAACCAACGGCTTCATCCGTATATACATTTGATGTTTTTTTAATACAACTTTTGACAACTATATCTAATGCATCTAGTATAAACAAACTATTTTGGTTTCTCTATTTTGATACGTGGAAAAATAATATTTAGTTTTAAATAAATTATAATATCGCAAAATTATCCACATTAAAAAATAACAAATGAAACGTTTTATCAAAGTTATTTGACGTATATTTATCATAAATGATATTATAAATAATGTTATAATTAGGGGAAATAACTAGAGAAGTCGAAGTCATGCTTCTACATTATAATATCTCTTCAGTATTTAAAATAGTTAGAAACCGGATGGCAGACAAATTGATATCACCGTGCGCCAGAGGTTGATAATCATAAGGTAAGCAGTGCTGGCCTCTGTCATACCTTGTCACTGCTTTATCCGTTAACAGCAGACTGAACCTGTTTAAAAAACTTGAATCAATATTATCTTGTTTGCCTTTTTATTGAGAAAAAAACTGTGTGAAGTTAAAAAAATAAGCGCAAATGTATACAAATTTATATGATTTTATCGTTAGGTAGGTTACGACTATTTTAAAGATTAAAAACGAGAAATACAACTGTTATGTGGTTATTGATGCGTTAAGAAATTGTAATATTGGAAAGTTGTAAAAAATTAAGTATAGAATGATTTTGTACTATCCAGATGTCATGTTTTTTATTAATTTTCGAAATCATGAAAATCGAGAAGGCAGATGATGCTAACGCTGATTTTTAGAAAGCCGACGTTTTGTAGCATTTATTCTGCACAATTAAAGGTATGTGTAGCAATATTAGTAATGAAAATTTTTCATACAAAATTTATTATTACATTTTTTGCTTCATTATGGGAAATTCTCATAACAAAGAGTTGTGTATTTATAAATATACCATATAACATTTTGTTTTGTTTTAAAAAATTCATGCTAATTACAATTTCGTGCCCTATTTTTTTAGAGCATTTGAAATCAAATAATGCATTAACTCATGCTACCAATATAGGGCATGAAATTATGAGCAACACCGTCTTATTTCTTCTAAAATTTAACTTGCTAATTGCTATATCTTTGTGGGTAGTCTAAATGTACATTTTCTATCCTGAAATATCAATGAATTGTGTATGGAATATTTTATTAAGTGAATTACGATATTGAAACAGTGAAAGGGGTTGTACCTCATACTATAAATCATGCTACAAGAGTGATTTTTTAAAATGACTACACAGTAAAAGTATATTTTGTTGTCGTTCGTATACATATACTTTTTTATTGAATTCATAATGAAGGTGGTGGTATGGCACTTTGGACCGTGTTTTGGAGAGCGTGAATACAGGGCATTTTCGAGATATCTTCAAATTGCACAGTATCCTTACATAGTATAAAACAAAGGCGCTTCCCGCGCCTGTCTGTCCCTCTGTACGCTTAGATATTTTAAAGTACCCAACGGATTTTGATGCGGTTTTCACTATCATTCAGATAATTTCTTCCGGATGGGTTATAGGTATAATACATGCATGCATGTTATATTTACAGAAAATATAAAAAAAATAATGTTTCGTAAAAAAATTGAATTTTGGGCAATTTCATTGCAAGCGCTGACTAAACTTTACGAGATACATCTAAACATTGTATTATGGAATTGTATATTTTAAAAATATCTACAAAAAAAGCCGGGATGGCATATATCTATATCCTACGGAAAACCCACAATGACCATTTTATGTGATTGATATTTATTTTTTTGTGGGTTATACTTTCGAATCAAATAATTTGTTGACGTTAAATATATATAAAATTTGCTCTTTGCAGCAAGTCATTATCATTTATACTTTAGAAGATATCATATATTTAAAATGACTAGTCACTAGTTTTTAAATATAGAACATATATTTAAATTTTTGTGACGTTCCTCAGGTATTGTTTCATTTCAATTACTTTGATATTTATGCTCATTACTGAAGCAGCACTTGTAACTTCAATTGACTTTAAAAACGGTGTCTTTGCGGGCCTTTACAACATTTCGCATTTGACGCTTCATGGTACCATTGATTTCATATGCAGGACCCTTTCCATGAGATGTTGCAAAGAAATTCCAAACAATCGTTTTTTTTTTATTTTTTTGCAGTATGGGAATTGCAGCTGCAACGTAGTGATTTTTAAATTAGTATGAAGGGCCATCTGACTATAAGTTGATTACACAAACCTGCACCGGTATATCTTCAAGTATTTTGCCCAAACATGGGATTATGGTCATCTTAAAATGATTCAAGTCATTGAATATAATGACAGCTGGGTAATGCTCTCCAGAAGCCAAGTAGATATACTTGTGGATGTATTCAGTGACGATTCTGGACTTCAACTCGAGCAGAGCAAGTATATTTGTCGCCTGCAATAAGGCAGTGCTGAAATCACAGCTGTCAGGGCCTACTTGTTTTTTCTGAAATTAGCACTCTAGCGTTTGATCTCTTTTTATAAAACAATGTAAAAAATGTTAGATCATAGTCTCTATGTACTTTCCAAGATTTTGTTTGATTTCTTCTTCAACAAACGGTCACAATTTACCGTCAACTTCTATTCTCTCAGTAAATCATCTAACCATATGTGAGGATTATGTAGCAATACAAAGTTCAATATTATTTTGTAGAAAATTCTCACATTTCGAACAAGTGGCTTTGAAGCAAGAGAAACTGGAAATTTTGAGACATTTTTTTAAAGCTTTTGATGCCAGGAATAAAATTTACATGTAACTTGCAGAGGTATGCAATTATGAGGTATTTTGTTGCTCAACAACATATGTTTTAAACGAAGTATAGCAAATTTGCTTTTCCCTATCTTAACACCGAGATGGTCATTGCAACATAGAGAGAATCTCGTTTGAAAATCATGTTGGCAATCACTATTTCTAATCTTATTTTTCATGTCGCCAAATTCTATCTTGACGACTGATATCTCTTTCATAAAAGTTTTCAACAACCACAGTAGTTTCATTATTTCTAGGATGTTTTCCTGTGTGTTTCTCTGTATTATGATAAATCTGACAGTATAAATCTACTCCGCCAACTGGACGTTACGTCAAAAGTAAAAACGATGCAAATCTTTCAAAATAGTTTAGACGACGACGACAAGCACTCAAATCGGCAATTTCAATAAGTAAATAATAGAATATATTATAAAAATAATATAATAATAAAGAAAATAATTGTAAACTCTAAGCACTCTTAAGGCATTATAATTTCGTATCACGTGTTCTGTAATAAAAATAACGTCTTTGCAACGCGAACGATTTCTTTGTTTGGCCCTTGCGCTGGGCATGTGCCGATGTTTAAAATTCATACCAGAAACAAGCGCCTCACTAATGACTGATTGTGCGAGTGCGCAGTATTGACTTTATGGCATATACATACGATTATGTACAAAAATACAGTACGTGGAAGCACGCTGGCATACACTCGTAACGATAGGCGGCGATTCACAGTTTGTTTTGATAATATGAGTTTTGCCTCAGACGATAGTACGGTGTGTTTACCAATTATAAATGTCCGACGTATTTTGGATACAATTTTAGACTCAATATCTTTATTATATATAAATAAAACCAATATGATACAGTTTAAGCTAAAAAGAAAAAGCAAAATTCTAAGCAATCGTTATTCAGTACAATAAAGCTTATATAGTTCTGTTAAAATGTATAAATCCTTTTTCACTCTTCCATCAGAATAATTAGTGATAATTAACATTAACCGAAAATATTGGTTATGTTTATGATTACTTTGTACAATCAGTATTTGTGTATTTGTGCGATTTCCCCACAGTCAAAAGGTAATGCTGAGACGACGAGCTTGTTATAACATAGTTTTACAAGACAAATAACTGATTACGGAAATTTGACAATATAGAATTCATTCAATTTCAAGAGACAATTTTTATAAACAATCGAATTTGACAGTTAAAATATAGTTGGCACAAATATATATTCGATCAGCTGACGACAATTTATAAAATTCATTGTATTATACCCAGACTATTATAAAACTATATACATAAGCAAAACATTAACTTCAGAAAGTTTCACTATAAAAATGTTATAAATACAAGTATTACACCATTATTTTACTGAAACGAATTGTGAAATTTTACACGGTAAAAATGGATAACCCTCCATTTTTTTTGGCGAAATTAGCAGGCACTTCAAACATTTTGTGAAAGTAATCGAAATTTCAATGCTGAAAAAGCCTAGAACATTTATACTATTCATTAATTTTATAAGACGTTACAGTGAGGTAGCGACAATGTGTCAGCGTACGCTGCTATATTTCTAGATTTGATGGTTATATATGCGGATATTTATGTTATATTTGGCGTATAGATAATTAAACAAACATTGTGACATGTTATTTTCTTTTCAAATAAGTGTTGGTACTACAATATTGTCCAGTTAATATCCGCTATACGTTGGCCGCTCGTCTAAGGATAATGGACATATAATTTCTGGGTCATTTTTTTTCTCCCTTTGCCTTTTTCGTTACTTTTTTCTCCTGTAAGTTTTTCTTTTCCGTTTCTTGTTACTTCATTTTCTTGCTACAAGGCATTGAAAGAATTGTTGAACGGTATTTTCAAGCAGCCATAATTTACAAAAAATACATTGTAGCTAATCTTCTATTTTTTCAGTCTCGTAGTCATTTTCGCTGCATCCCACGCAATTATATATACTATCTTCGAGACCGGAATTTTTACTGGTTAATTCTATCGTTTCTTCGTTCTCAGAACTTCCATCTAATTCAATTTTTTGCTTTTAAATATTTATTTATTTTCTTCATAATCTTGTTATTTTTATTTTCCTTTTGCTTTTTTTCACTAATATAATCCGGAGATGTCATAACCTTTGCTACTTGCTTGGATCGTTTCCGAACGTTAGTAAACAGTTCTACAACTAGGCACGTGTCAGTCAGGTACTTTGCAGGCGTGTCCTTTTATGAGCAACTTTATTAGATCTTGATGTTGAAGGCAGTGTTGGTGATAGTTCTTCTTGAACCCGTTCAAACATAGGATTTTCAAGTATCATTAAAATCTCTTCAATAACTGTCATTTTGAAGATTATCTAGCGCCATTTATGAATTTGTTATTCGATTTGAGGTTATGTTATCAACAGGTTATTGTATTCAACGAAAAAATAGTAAAAACATGATAAGTTTTAAAAATATGGACACTACACCATCAAATATCAACGTACTAAAAAAAATTCTGAGGTAAATTGAATCTTTGAACTTTAGAAATACTTACTTTTTAATTTTTTTATATGTATATATATATATATATATATATATATATATATATATATATATATACACACACGCACGCGCACGCACACGCACGCACGCACACACACGCACACGCACGCACACACACACACACACACACACACACACACACACACACACACACAAGTAGTTTAAAAAGTAATCATGAAAATATGTATGACAATGGCTGCGGAAAATGTAATGTTTAGCTCATCTCAAAATATTCGACAAATAATTAAATATTTATTTCATACTGACATACCTATATTAATTTTTATACTACTCGAATAATCTGAAAAAACATATGAATGGAAAGAGAAGAAATGTAATGCCCATATTTATAGTCAATACCCTTGAGACTTAGTTAATAATATTATTTTAAAACAGTACTTTCGTTCGACTTTCATAAAATCATCGATTTATCAAAGGGTTTCTATTTGAACCAATGTCATTTAATAAGCCCCGCGGCATGGCTGAACAAACATTGGTAATGTTGATATACGATATAATAGATAGATTTATGATGAATATATTTTGCGTATATGTTTTGTAATAGATATTTTCTGTATACTATTTCCCAGTGGTATCAGCAAAATGCCGAGGCACTAGCATTCCAACATCTTATCGGTGTGAAACCCAGATTCATTGTGATGTACGTATGCAGTGTATTTTTTCTGTCAAATATTATATTTCGTGTATTTTTATACATTAGTTAATTTTTAAAAAACGTATTTTAATGATTATTCAAAAATTAAGTATTTGTGATTACTAATCATTTTCTGTGTAATTTAACATATAATTAAACTATTATTTCTATCGAAATTTATGATAATGTTTTATTATATATATTTTTTTTTATGTAACTGTAATACTTATAAATTGTTCGAAACACTTCATCTTACTTATCTGAATTTCTCTTAAATATAAAATAAAACCTATATAATGTAAGTTACGTATGTATACAGTGTAAATATGCACACTAATAAAAAATATATTTCTTAATCATAAATACTAAATAAATCCACATTACATTACTAACGCGAATGTAAGAAAAAGGTTTACAATACCTGAACTGTCAAATCTGATTGTTTATAAACATTCTCTTTTCAGATTGAATGGAGTATAGTTTATTATAAAAAATTACTTTATAGGAGACAGAATTCCAAGTATTTATTTTTTTAGTATAATAAAGAGTAACTTCAGTTTGAAATGATAACTTAAACAGTCATTTATCCTTGAATACTTGTATAAATAACCTTTTGTGTAATATCTGTGTGCGAATTCTGATTTTTAATATACCTTTGTTTATAATATTTTAAAAATTACTAGACAATGAAAATTGATTGTTAAAAGACGACATGTTCAGTTACGTATATGGCATGTGACTTATGGCTTAGTAATAACAAATAAAATAGCTTCCTTTTATATTAAGTCCGTTTATTTTCTGCATTGAGACGATACTGAAGTCAATGACAGTATTTATTTACCTGTACAAAACGCTTTTATCACCCGTAGTTTAGTATATTTCGAAACAACCGGTTTATGTACTCTTAAATTAAGTAAAGCTAAGGAAAGTTCAAAAAGCCAAGCAATGGTACAACTTGATTTGTGCAGATAATGCTAATAAATTTACCTTCTCGTTGTAATCTCTGCTAATTTGTGGGAATTGACTAATGCTGTTCCCATGGTTAGTCACATAGTGATCTTTAATCAAAATTTACTTTTGGCGTAGTTTGAAAGGGTGTGTTTTAATTATTATTATTTCTTTACTAAAATTTATAAGAACGAAAGTACAATAAAAGAAAATGAAAAGATAAATTAAGCTATACGGAGCATTAATCACGCTAGGCTCCTACTAGATCTAATACGTCAGTTATATGTTTGATTTTATTGTCATTAAACATTTCACCATTTTCTTTTTATTCACTACTAAAATAAAATATCTCTACAAGTAGCATGGAATATGCCTGGAACGTTAGTGCCGATGTGTACGATAATTGTTTGATTGAGAACGATTTGCAGGCTAGGGCGGGGCTTATTGAGCAATAGGAGCAACTTGGGCAAGTGCGATATCTCGAAACTAGGTGTCCTACGGTAATACATCAAATTGCGTAGAGAAATGTACGGGAGAGAGAAAGTGGTTACCCGACAGCTGGTTGCGAGCGGAAATTATGTGACTAACACGGATCATCTTTTTATTTTGACAGTCGAAATTAAAAAATATTTCCGGCATTTTTTCTAACATCATGCAAAAATGTGACATGGCAGTCAGTTGTTGGTAGTTAATAAATTTAATGAACTTTCAATTTTCTATCTTTTATAAATTTTTCGAATCATGTTTTTAATAATCTAGTTAGCAGACGTGGCCTAGTTGAGAAGATGTGTCTCGCCGTAGGCACTATAAAATTTGTTATGAAATATTATATTTGTTATTAGTTTTTCATTTTAGGATGTGAAAATATGAATTAAAAACGGTAAGAGGGTCTGTTTCTATTCAGTCTCCAGATCAAGAAAGTTCCATAAAAAGGTCTAAGACATATCAAAGGTCTTACTTTGATATAGACGACATTTTCTGAAAATGTTGTCTATATTACAGCAAGACCTTTGATTTCATATATATATATATATATATATATATATATATATATATATATATATAAATAAATAAAATGAGACGTTTATGTCATTACTTGTATCATGTCATCACTTATAGGTCATTTCTTGGGAAATCAGGTCAAAAATATAAATTTTGTCTGGGAGACGTTTCTTTGAGGATAAATTTCTTGTCCACCAGTAAACATAAGGAAATCAATCCGACGTACCGAACTACGGTACTATATACGGAAAGCTGCTTGAAAAGCTCCGTCCTATATTTTCAGTAATTCGTACATACATTATTTTGTTACAAAGCCTTTTGTTTCTATTAACAAAAGGCTTTGTAACAAAATAATGTATGCATGTAAAAATTTAAGAAACTGAAATTTCTTGTGTATTTTATCACTCACAGTGTCTCAAAATATTGACAAACCAAATAACAATTCGGCTTCGTTTCCAGGTTGGCAAAACATTTGCATTTTGTCAATCTTTTAATTGTCATTCACTCTTAAACCCGACTGCAACTCGACAAAAAGAGTCGACTCTTGCTGCGAGAGAATGTAGGTCTTTATTAAATATGAAACTCAGCAAAGTTGCTGAACATTGTCACGTGCATTTTACTACTGAGTACACTTTGCCTTCGTGTTTTCCACATAACAATGTGGATGACACGAAGTCTAGTCATATTATTTGGTTTTGATATATACCGCTTAGGACGTGATACAATGAGAAAATATTTTTAAAGGCACTACGTTAATACGGTTTGAATACTAAGTGAAGATAGGTGCGTCCATCGTCGACGTGTCTAACAATCGTAGCCTGGTTATTCAAGCGTTACGAGTACGTGGTTGTATGTGTCTATTGGTTTTTTTTATTAGTGGCAGATATAAAATGGTATTACTATAAAATGGTAATATATCTATATTATCAAAGGTATAAGATTTTTAGTTGGATTTTTAAGTATCCAACCGGTGCCAAGGAGAACAGTAAATTTCTGTGCGGTGCTAACACGCTAGACAACATTCCAGACAAATTGCCCATGATATTTCCGGCCACGAACGTGTTAAAATTTTAATAACTTTCTAGAAAGATGCCAAATGCTTAAAAGTGGAAATGAATACTCGCCTTTTGACAGTTTTTGGAAATGAAACTCGCCTGGAAATGAATACTCGCCTTTTAGCCGTTTTTGGACTCCTTACGAAAAACGGACCCTTATAATTTCGTTATGTATGTGTGTCTTTTTTGTCTCAAGTCCGTAACTCTTAAAATTTAAGTCCGATCATAAACAAATTTTATAAAATTAGGGCGGTATGTGTGTATGTATATATATATTGAAAAATTTAAATAACAGGTTTACTTCAAGGATTAAAAAGAAAATTTCCTCATGATTGTCACTTGACTAGTGTTCACCTCATATTGACGATTAATAATATACTCGTAGCTTCGCTGCAGATAATCGGAGGCTAGTCGAACCTGAAAACCAAATTGAGGTCAACACTAATCCAAATAATCTCAAGATAGTTTTATTGAATTATCGATTTAATTACAAGTGTCTGTTGAAATAGACAAGTAACGGTAAGAGGTGGTAAACTGTAAAGGTTTGTGAAATAAAATAAAACGAAAAAAATTTTTTGTTTTGATATGTATTGGTAATTTAATTCAACGAGCAAGTGAAATTAACGGTATTGTCATGGGAATATTGAATAAGCGTATCGGTGGAAAATTCAATATTATCTATAACTGGTAAGATTTTGTTGATATACTTGGAATAAATTTGTTTCGTGTGTGTAATAACCTGCTCTGTCACTGACATTTCGTTGGTCCACTCCTTACTGGACATTCATTCATTATATTCATTATAAGACCATCATTATTAGCGCATAAGAAGCAAAAATTACAGATGGCGTCTGTAACAAGAGCCAAACGAGTAGTGTTGTGATATATGACTCGGTAATCGTGCCCGAATTGATTCAGTTAATCGGCTCTAGTCCAGTTAAAGATTTTCTTTTAGTGTGTGTTATAATTTGTGATTGTGAACTTATTGGAAATTGACGCGAAATTATTGATAAATTATCAATCAATGGACTGACACCATCATGTTCGACTCTTCGTTTGGATGATAAATTATGCATACATAATACAACCATGTGAGTAATTAAACTTTTTTTGATAACCTACTAACTAACTTATGTATTTTATACATAAATTTTATAAGTAATGACCAAACAAATTATAAAATTTATACTTATTGAAGTTACATTCGTTTGTGTGTATATAAGAAAATAAAGTGAAACGGAGAACACTTCTTTTATACGTTCGAATTAAGTAAGTTTTGAGAATGTTGTAAATGTTACAATATCGTGAGATTGATTTCGATAAAACAAACTATTGTTTTATTAATAAATTAAATTAAATAAATTGATTAAATTAATGTCTGTGTTCCTTCAATATTATCAATGTAATACTATTAATACTTTCAATAAGCTTAATTTTTGTTTAATTAGTTTTTCAAGCCATCAAGAAAGAAAACGTGTACAAGTAGTTTTTAAACAAGCGCATACAATCTTCTATTTAGGAATATTTCTTGAGAGCCGATAATGGGCAAAGTCTCGAGTGCATAGGTTACCAAAAAGTATTAAACATTCCTGGTGATTCAACTGGAGCTTTACATTTCATATGCGTGCTTAGCATATTGGTGAAAAACCAGACCAGGACTTCGAAAGAGCCAGCTTACAGATTACTATTCTAGTTATCTATGAAAGCTCGGAGAAGGAGGTATGACCAGTATGGTAGCACTAGCAGGAATGAAACTTAACAAATTTTATACTTCTGAAAACCTTACCTTCTAAAGACAGCTTAAAGAGTCTCACTATGATTTACCAAAATTTCCTACAACTATAACCGAGATAGTTCTAGATCAGAGTGATCAAACAAAAAACAATTTAAATTTTTATGGGTAACTCGAAATACACCGAGCAACGGTCGGTCACCCGGTATTATAGTTTCATGTAGGTGTCAATTGTTTTTTTTTTAATATAATAAGTTAACAATGCTAATGACGAAGTTTATTATTTCTTGTACATATCTACGAACCTGAAGTTAGTTGCATATTTGACTCTCTATTAGCCATTTAGCATTAAAAAATTTCATTTATAGCGATGTGCGTTTTAAGTTAACCGCGGGGATAAATCTGATGGGAATAGCCATATGGGTCATAGTGACACACCTATTTTTTTTGTCCCTGACGGACGTAACCACATAAAATTTGGTTATTAAATCTCAAATAAAAAAACCAGTGTGCTTTAGACCACACGACTGAAGTAAAACTCAAAAAAACTTCAAATTCACAAAATATGAACTTTAAGATGAATTTACAATTTTATTCACTTTAAACGTAGAATATTTAATGTATTGAACAAAATAATAATTTATAAAATTGTTCAAGAACGAAATGAAATTACAAAATAACCGAAAAATCACCGTTCGCGTAACGCTAGCAAACTCGCATATATATATATATATATATATATATATATATATATATATATATATATATATATATATATATATATATATATATATATATATATAAATATTTCATGCACTGGCTATGAAAGGAAGAGAGAAAGAAAATGTGCGCGCGCACTTCTCTCTCTTGCTCCTACAGTGTGATACAGACAATAGGTCTTCACTAACTTATATCTCCTCTCAACTTCCGTTCGCCTCGCCCGATCACACTTTTCGTAACGCTCTCGTCACGCATTCACCAGCTTACTCCCTAAGTCAAGCGTGCGTAAAGAAGTTTTACTTAAAAAATAGTTGGAATGGAATTTTATGGATGCCTAGAACTTTTGACTAACTAGTATTAATTTAAGAAGGTCAGGGCTTAATTACAACTCTATTCTATCTAATTAACGTAGATTTTCTTTAGGTTTATTGAAAAATCATTTTCATCGAAGGTGTGTTAAAATTGAAACTTTAAAAAAAGACACCACTAGTTTTTATGGTACATATTTTTCATTGTTGCCGGTTGGGATTTTGAATTCGATTTTAACAACTTAGGGAAATATAACCTCTGGAAAAAAATTATATACTTTCATTATAATTTATTGTCAGGCAGTTTTTTAGATCATCTTTTCTACAAGTAGCTAAGAATCATTTAAATGTTTGCATTTGCATGTTACGCTTTGGTTTGAAAGTTAACGATTAGTTTTTGTTAACCATATATTTTTTCAATGTGACTGAAATAAGAAAATGGTTTTTCAAATAAAACACGGTTTTTCCATATTTAAATAAAATGTAAGTCATATAGCTCATTTGCTTTGTTGTTGAAAACATAACTGAAGTGCACGTCACGTTGGTGAGAGATGGGTCCAAGGCAGACCGGAGGCCGCCGTGGGCGCGTACGCGTACCTACGATGACTCATGACCGAATTCCGCGCGCTCGTCTCATATTTCCGTCGCGCCACAGCTGTTCTTTGTTTTGCATGCCTTTTTTAATTGAAGCTCGCTGTGCTCGGTTACATTGGCGTTTAAAGGTCTCTATTTTTACGATTGAATCAGTAGATATATTAAAATATACAATTTGAAATATATTTTCTTTTTTTTTAAACAATTTCTGTTTTACACGTTTGTCAATTATGACATGTTTATCGAAAGTGAAATATTGAAAGGTAAATTAAACTATGGTTAGTATTTCATTAAACTACTTATGTATTGATAGCATGAATTGATAACTTATGATAATTTCATATAGGATTGCTTCGGATTTCGACGGCGCGCTGCACCGCGTGTTCGATTCCCGGCGGCTCGTCGAGCGGAGCCCAACCGATACTCTGGTTCACTGGATATAAGAGATTGCTCCTTCACAGTGGACCAGAATAATTAGTCCTCCGTATGCATCAATTGTGTACATTAAAATCTGTAGATATATATATATATATATATATATATATATATATATATATATATATATATATATATCTACAGATTTATATAGATATAAATCTGTAGATATATATATATATATTATATAGATATAAAATGAAAAGAATTCTAGTTCACAATTCAACAGTGTATCTATTTCTAACCAGTATTAAATGCGGAAGTGAGTATTTTTGCTTATTTAACTCTCTTCCACGCCTCGACTATTCAACTGATTTCTTAGAAATATTTTTTCCGGAATAGAAATAATTTTTTTGGTAATAGAAAAATCACTAACCTGTAAGAATAGGAGCACGAAGATAATTAATGTATAATAACACAACCAGCAACATATCATCCGACGGTTATCAACGCAAGACGCAGGCTTATTTCTTTTCACGCGACTCCTTGGATTATGTGTAGCTCCAACTGCTTAGCCATTTTCTAATAATTTCACAACAATGTCATTTTTAAATTACTCTACCATTTTTTCTTTTTTTTCTACACGAACGTAGTCTCGGGTCAAAGCTAGTTCTAGTTATAAATAGATTGTTTGACTGATGTCGGTATTTTTTGTAAAAATGTTTAAAACTGCAGAGTATGTTTAAAAAAACCTCGTGATGAAAAAAATAACGATAACAATTAATCGAAACTTCTAAATAGGAAAAAGTGTAAATTTCTTTGTTCCTTAAATTGAAAAAGTTATTATCAATTTACTTTCCACACAAAAAATGAGAAAATTATAATATGATATATATAATTTATACGCAATATTTAGCGAGATACTAAAAATATTTAATAAACTCCCTTATAATGTATGCTAAATAACTGGCAGTGACAGTGACGTCATAAGCCAGTTGTATTTTGTATGGGGCGAATACGCGCGAATGGTAGTTGGTCAATTTTTAAGTAATAGTATAACTTTGCAATGAAAAGTGCTAGGTACGATATATTTATTTTAACCGTTTTTAATATTGTTACTTATTCTATTTTAGTATTAAAAAAAATTATAAAAAAAAATTTAATGAAATATCCTATTGCCTGCTTTGTATGACACAAGTAATTGTAATTTAAAATTAGAAAGCAATTAAACTAAGACTTGCCCTGGTTCATGAATTTGTCGTTGGCTGCTTGTATCTGCTGTACGCCCCTCATTTATCGTTCTAGAGCATAGCAAAAGCGGGAATAAATATTTTTTCCTATTTTATCAAATTTGTGTGATGCTTTTTATACATTGAAAACAACTTTAAAATATCGGTACAAAAAAGATAGATATATTTCTATTACCGCAAATAAAAGGTGGCTATTTTTAACCCATGCACACTGAGACTACACTTGACTTTGAGGTCAGTCGTAACATTAGTGTACATCAATAATACACACTTAAGACGCAGATATCGATTTTGAAAAGTTTTAAAAATAATTTATTTCATAATTCATTGTTAAATGTTAAATTATAGCTCAACATTTTAAAGTAGGCCTGTTAATTTTTATGTTCGAGGAAATATAACATCCTGAGTCTATATGTTATGTCGATAAAGAAATAAAATTTTTGAAACTTTCTCATTTAATTTGTCGTCGCCGTGGTGTGTTGGATTGACAAAAAGCCATACAGTCTTTGGCGGCGCGGCACACGATGGGGACCCGAGTTTGATTCTCGGCCGCTCATCGAGCGGTGCTGGACTGGTGTTCGGGTTGGCTGTAAGAGATTACTCTCGTAGCAATAAGTTCACCATTTGTATCAATTAGATACATTAAAGTGAATAAATATATAAAATAAAGCAAGCAGCCTTAAATATTTAATAAATATCTGGCTATATTTAAAAAAGATTTCAAAATGACAATATGGTAATGGATAAATGTAAAGAAGAATTAATCATTAATTGCTCGTCATAATTTAACGCGACTTCACTGATAGTTTAAGGAAATAGGATATTACACATTAGACCTGCACGGTTCTTGAGTTGGTGAAGGTGTAATTTCAATTTGACAAGTCATTTCGTTTAATTCGACACGTTTCGAACACTGTATTTTGACACCATCTTGTCAATTATATGCCGACCTCGATATGTAAAATGTCACTTCCGAAGTTAATTGGGGCCACGGGATGTAGCCATTGTTTTTGTTAATGAATGCTTATGTATATGTAAGTTAGCCTGTATGTCACAATTTTATTAATTTATTGCATTTTATTTCGTTTCCCATTTATTACACTTTGTCGTACATAGTACCGCAATGAATGAAGGTGACAATGAAAAACTAGAATCTTAGCTTTGTTCGCTAGTAACAGTCAAATAGAGATAGATTAATTCATGAAAATTATTATCGATGTGTCATAGGGTTCCGTCGTTGGTACTATCTTAAATAGTAGTCTTTAACAGCGTACATCAATATTTACATGCTGATCGAGTATTAGAGTAATTTTGACTTACTAACGAGCTGATCACGTGTTTGGAGAGTGTTTACGTAATTGGATTAAAAGTGAAGATAGTTGACGAGGAGAATGTTATGCGGTTGTTTTTTAACAGGAAAGTAAACGGAACGTGATTGATTAAACACTGTCTCGAGCTGTCTGGTTCATTATGAATTACCGACATTTCCATCCATTAAATATATACAGATTTCAAATATCCTAAAATAAGGGTTTATGACTTTTACTCTTATGTTTTTTAATTTAATAATTTATCCGTTTATGAAACATAGGAACACTTGATAATCTTAAAAATGATGTACTATTTGGCTGTTTTATTATTTAAAGAATGTTTCGTTAATATCTATTAAACTATTGTGTAAAAAAATTTAAGTGTTCCTCCTTCATTTCTTTTTAAAACGAATGTATTAATTGTATGAAATCTTCTTCAAGATCAGAATAAAATTGTTTGAAAAAAAAAATTGTATCCCTAAATACAGCCTTCCAATTGATGTAGGTAGTGACACTTATTAGCGCACAACAACTCGTGCAATCGTCGCTGATAAAAGTGCAGACTTGCTGGTTTTGAACGAACGTGATAGAATACTTTTATGGCCAAATGGTCATTAGACTTGGCGCCGTTTTTTACGTGATATATTTTTCATGGGACTGTATAAACTGTTTTGCTTTCAAAGATTTAAAGAAAAATGTCATGATACTAAATATAGTTTTGATATTATGTAGTTACTAAATGGCTGCAGCGTAACCGTTCTAGCATCTTTCCCACGTGTTATATATAGTTAACAAATCATCATGTGAATTCTTAAATCTAAATGATTCTTGTTATACTTCCAACGTTAAACGAATACTTTAAATTTTAGCGCTGCATTCTGTCCGCGGCCTTGATCTTCATTCATACCAGCTTATATGTTAATTCGTCAAACTACGAAGCCAGTAGTTTTGTGGATTTAATAAAATTATACAGTTTCTTAATCAAATATTTTTCAAGTCGCACTTGATATATATTTTTCTTATTGCTCTTTTTTTTAAATAAAACTGCATGTATTTTCCTAGGTAGTAGCTATATCGTTTTATAAGCCTAATAAGCTGTAAAATGAAATTAGATGCAAACACTTACATCGTAAGTATAAGTTTCATATGTATTTTCATTTAAATAAATTGGCATTTGGGGAATTTATCCAGCGCAATTATATCGATTAGTAGAGATAAATATCAGTCGCCGATCAAGCTGTGAGGTCAACGATTCTTGCGCTATTTGTTTAGGTAACTTTAAGCAGTCTTTCTTATCTCTTCCTTATTTCTATAATTCTTTATTTAGAGTTAGGCGTGGTGAAATACCGATCGCCACGAACAGTCGTTTCCTTTTGTCATATCAATTATTCAACTAAGTGCGCACCGTATTTAACAATTATTCTTTGTGCTTCATGGCAGTGACAATGTTAGCTTGATTGAAGCTAGCCGTGCCGCGTCTCGGCTTAATTCGGGACAATGGCTTTTACCGTTTTATTTATCTTCTGCGTATCATAACGTTGATTATATTACCAAAGTGGTTGCATTTAATTCGTTTTAAATGCCTAGTGTTTCGTTCGGAGATTGTTGTATTCGTTGATATTTAATGATAAAAACGAGTTATTTATTGGCGTCGTTTATTATATATATATATATATATACATATATACATATATATATACATATATACATATATATATATATATACATATATATATATATATATATATATATATATACATATATACATATATACATATATACATATATATATACATATATATATATATATACATATATATATATATATATATATATAGAAATACCGAGACAGAAAATTAATGTTCAATCATTTCTGTGCAAAAGCACGAACAATCGAAATTAAGAATATACATATACAGATGTCCAATAAGGAGCGGACCAACGAAATGTCAATGTTAGAGGAGGTTACTACACATACGAAACAGTAAATTTTATTATCCTAGGTCTAATACTTTTAGACATATGACATATCTAATAGTTTTAGACATATATAGAAATTTTTAATTTTTTGTTAATGCGCACGAAAAGAAAATTTTATTAGGAATTTTTACTATTTCTGCTTTTTTATTGTCCGAGATCTTTTAGAGAATAATCGTTTTCCTAATTAAAATATTATTCATTCGTTATTATGGGCAACATAAAAATTAAACGCTGAAACATGTGCATTTTTTAAATTACAAAACATGAAAAGCTACAATAAAGTAACAATGGTAGTGTAAAAAAAATGTATGGCAACTTTGTGGAACTTTATTTCAAAAACATCTACAATTCACACAGATTCCAAAAGGATATAATTTTCTGGTACTAAGTCATTTCGTAACATAGATTTATTCCTAAACCCATACCATTGATCGCTTTTTCGGAATGGTAAAATAAAACAAGTATAGTATTTATGGTCATACCGCATTTATTATGTTTTTTTATTACAGTAAATGCTCAAAATGCTTTCCCTTATCTCTTATGCATAACCAGTATCTTCTTACGAAATTTCTTCTTGAACTTCGTAAGGCCCTTTCATTGTCTTTTACCACTTCAGACGCATGGTGTATTTTTTGTCTTAATTGTTGAAATCCGGCGAACACTACTAGAAGGAGCTTCTTCCACTTCGGTCAGCATTTGACGCTCATCAACATTTCTAGGTCGTTCTTCAGGAACTACATTTCCAGGAATTGGACCCTCTAAATATGTGTTATTTACACGAAGAAAGACTCTGATCGGGATAGCGTTCACGATTGGGGTAGCGCTGATAATACGGTACGTGCGGCTTGCCGAGCATTCCCATCACATAGCCCGTAAATGAAACACATTTCTGCATATTCACGAGCAGTGTAGGTCTGAGGTATTTTGCAATGCAGTCGGTAAACAATATCCAAATCACAAGCACAAACAAGGTTCAATTCAAGTGTAAGTCAACAAATAAAAACAATGGTAGGGAAAAAAGAGGTTGTTAGCTCCGAGCGATAAGCAAGTCACTAAAGAAGCGAAGTTGTTGAGGGAAGGAGTAGAGGGCGTCGCTTGACGACCGAGAACAATAAAAAAACCATACGAGTGGGAAAGATAGCAAAATAATTCTGATAACCAGTTGTTTTGCTCGTAAGCATCTGTGTGAATGCGGAGTTATTTCCATAAAGCAGGTATTTTTCGAATGTTTACAGAATTAATTGTAACAATGTTACCTTTTTAGAATTTGTGTTAATTGTAGGTGTTTTAGAAAAAAGTTCCATAGGTTTGCCATACATTTTTTTACACTTTTCATGTTTTTTAATTGAAAAAATGCACATGCTTCAGTGTTTAATTTTTATGTTGCCAATAATAATGAATGAATAACATTTTAATTATGAAGACTAATATTCTCTTAAAGATATTGGACAATAAAAAGCAGAAATAGTAATAAAGCCTAATAAATTTTTTTTCATAATAAAATATATACCACCTTACTACTGAAATGTATCCCTCGTTTGCTCTAAATTACTCATGCCTAACGAGGGGCCCTCGTGCAATTGCACCGTGTCGTGCCAATATGAATTTGCAAAATGACTTTTCGTCACCTTTGTTTCTTCGCTTCTCTCGCAAATATATAAATTCTAACGTAACAATATTTTTTTATTATCAAAGTGAATTTATAACATTTAGCTGGTGGTATTCGATATATATAAATCCTTAAATCCAAAGGCGTTTATTAGCCGTTTAAAGAAAAAAAATATTTAGGCTATTAACAGGCACGTAGCTACTTCATTTCCTACGATGAATATTACCGATTTTTCTTTCAAATTCTCGTTTTAAACTAAAATGCATACTTCCTTTCAATAATATTATACACTACTTTTAAATTAAGGATGTACATCCGACCTTGCATATTTACCTTAGAGTTGTTAATGAAATCCATGCTCACACATTGGCGTTAAAATACAAATCACGTAAACAGGATTTCACGTGACGTTTTTTTTATTGAATCGATTGATTCGATTTTTTGATCAATAAGATTTTTCAGCTTTTTTTGCAACCTGTTCCGAGATTCAAAATACTGAATACTTTTACTAGTCGATTTTTTTAGTCTATTTCAATACAATTCTAAAATTATATCTCTAGTCTATTGGCATACAATTTTATTATTCTGTAAGTCGTAAATAAAAGTATCCTTGACGTGGCGACGTTTATTTCCACGAAGTACTGCTCTAAATGAAGTCTGCAGTTAAAGGCGCTTGATGGCACGAAAGTTCTGATGAGGTAATGACATGTTCTGCTCCCGGTTGCGGGTGCAACGACTGGAGGCGCGTGTATCCACTCGCTTCAATCGAGTTCGTTTGCAATTAAATTGGTCAAGTGAGCCGCCCTCTGATGTTAGCCGCATGTTCCAAGTGTGTGCGTTGCTTCCTGCTTCACGATATAAATATGAAGTGAACCTACATACTGGCATGTGAATAGAATTGGGTAGTTTTGTTTTTATAATTTCTTTTTGTAACAATAGTGTGTTAACGATATCGATTTATCTAACTGTGACAAATAAATTTATGGTTATAGAGAAACAGACTTCATCACAGACACGCATCACTTTTTTTCCTTAAAGTTGGCGTTTTACAAGAAATCATAACCATTCTAACATTATAAATTAGTAAAGAGCACCTTCCAATATTATGTGCGGAGGGACTGACTTGAGACTGAGATCTAGGCATTGTGAACTCTGCGAAGGTCCGATGATGTTAATTTCTTTTTTACTACAATTTCCTGTTTTGTTTCTATTAGCTAAATAAACATATTTTACGAGTATTTTTTTAACGGTTTGCTATTTTAAAACTCTCCTGAAAATGTATTCTTCACAATTATCTTATTTTTTCAAAGGTTGCGTTTATAATAAATTGCTGTTAAACAATAAAACAAAATTTTACAGTTTTCATAAAACCATATAGTTCACTAACTACATTTGTTTTCAAGTTACATAACACTACTTTTAGCTAAATACAAGAGGTTAAATTTTCATAAATTTTGTAGCAATCAAACCAGATTTAAAAATTGTACCAAAAGTTTTAATTTAGTCAAATAATGCGCATTTATAGATGATTTACTACTCGAATCGATTTGATAAAATCGTTTGGAATTAGTTGTTCGGGCAGGAAAAGTGTCTTTAGTCAAAGGCCGAGTTAATGAGTTTTTGTTTCTACCTTTTACTGAACCTGTTAGTTACTGTTACGATTGACTGAAAACATTCTTCTCAAAGTTCGAAACAGAAATACAGTCTTTAGCGAAACGGCTCAGTCAACTGCTAGGTTTGATTGCGATTCAGTTTTTTACTATAAAATTAACCACGAAACCATTAAACTATTACAAAAGATATTTTATGAAAAACTTCGATGAATAATTTCTTGAACATGAAGCCGCTGATAAAAGTATATTCAAATTGAAAATTCTTTCAAATTTATTTAGTCATTCACATTAAAATTGTGTAATATTTCTATAGAAATCCTAATTAACAAGTAACGTACACTAATTGAATTGATAATATTTAAGTTATATTTTAATTCTAGTCTTGTGATACAGCAAAAATAAAAGGTTTTCGTCTATTATGTATAATAATATATGTAATGTCACAGTATCTTATTTGTACATTGTAAAATTGTGTAAATCTCATAGTAAGTTTCTTCTTAACTTGAATCAGTAATAACTTATTATATCCGAATTAACTAAACCTATCCAAAGTGGAATTCAATTCATTTAAAATCGTTTGCGGAATTAGATTTTTTTAAAGATAAATAGCATAGACAATATTTTTGTTCAAATAATTTTTTCACGGTCTTCATGAAATATTACTTTAAGAGTCGGATCGTGCAAGGCATAACAAGTCTAATTCAGTGCGCAACCAAGAGCTTCGTTGACATAAATGGACGGAATTTGAGCGATAGTTTTCGTTAGCGATCTCCGCTACATACTCGTACTTACAACACGCGCGTAAAGTTATCTTTGATTATATGGCGTTCGTTCTCTCCGCAGAGAACCTTTGCCTATGTCAAATGTGGAAAAAAGACTATGCAACACTGATTAAGTCGTATTTCGGATATCTGTCATTGTTGCTTGTTATCAAAAAATAAACTATACAATAAAACAAAAATTAAGTGAGAAGTTGGCTACAATTAAAGAAAATGAGATTATAATATACAGGAGAGTACAAAATAAGTATATACAAATATACAAACAAACATAAAAACAAAAATAAACAAGAATATAAATATGATAGATTCTATATATTTTGATGTCGATGCGTAAATTAGTTTAATAAACTAAGAAAACTCAGTTGTGGTAGCTGGGGTAATCGTATTTCATAAAATTTTACATAGAGCTAAGTTTTGTTCGTTTTTAGGATTTGGCATAAAAACGGCTTATCCAATTGGTATGAAACATTAGTGTATAGGTTGTAATGTTCAAATAGATATAGATTATATATGTATGTAATTATATATGTATGTAATTATATATATGTATATAATTATATCTTGGATGTATGTGTAATGGGCAATACAATTTAAGCGAAGCCTGTCGAAGTGTGCCATTGTGTGGGCATTTTTGAATTAAAATTTTAATATTTTAGATAACATCAAAGTCTTCAAAAACGTTAAACTGTGTAAATTGTAAATTATTATACATATAATTATTATTACCTAAAGTACGGAATAAGTAAGTAAATTCTTGAGAATAACCCTTTATAAATTAAGTATTATACTTTATTGTGTATACTATAAGTGTATACTTTATTTATGAAGAAAAGAGAATAGGAAAAATCTGTTAAGCACGAGTAACGAAGTGTGTTACACGAATCTTTCTATTTCGGCAGGTAAATGAACTGATGAAGGATCTAGATGTAGAAACGAGCCGCGCAGATCGTCGACCGGCCCCTGTCTGAATGAATGGAGAGGTCTGTACACTCACTTTGCCACTCGGCTATGTTTCGTATCGAGTTGTGGTACGTATTACGCTAGCCAGTTAGAAGTCTTCTCACTTGTTATGTGATATTAAAGGAAATACAGTTATATTAGTAATAATTTCAAATTCTTAATTAATGCGATTTCATTATATTGAATTCATTAAACGTGGATTTAAAATATAATAAAAACTTGTACGGTTGTGTATATTTGTTATGTAATTTAATTAGTCAGAGAGACATGCAGTTAGTATTTACTGTTTATATCTGGAGAATGCGGGGAGGAATTAATGAGATAATAACAATTTAAGTAACCGGCGATTTTGTTGATCGAATAAGTAACGAAAGAAAATTTTACTTGTTTACAGTTAATTATTTTTTTTTTTGAAATCTAGTCTACTGTTTGACATAAACAATGCTTTGTATATCGCTATGATCTATGTAGTGCGTAAGAATCTGTCTCAGCCATGATTTGGACATTTTTGTTTTTGTCTACTCTATCTACATTAATCAGGCGATAAAATATCTGATCACTGCTTTATTTCAGTTTCTTTGACTTTACATTCACGTTTCTCACCGTTTGTTACAAAATATCTATACATTTTTGGGTATTGCCCCTAAATTATATTTTTTCGCCATTCATCTTTATCATGTCTTTCTTATACGACGACAAAAGACAGATAGAAAAAAGGCAGTATCTATTTGTTCCCGTAAACAATTGCAGATACCAGCTCCTGATTACATACTTTTCTAAATTCTCGCCGTTGTAATTTTCGCTTTCGTATATTGACATGCATATTTTCAAAGCAATGTATTACGATAAACATATACGAATGTGGACCCCCCCTTTTATCCCGAACTTGTCTCCTATTTCTTCCTTAAAATTTCAACGAAATTTGAACCCAACACTTGTGGCAACCATATCGCCTTTTAAAAATTCCTACTATTTGCTTTTCCTAAAACATAACTTTTGTACAATTTTAAACTATATTTGGTATTATTATCTTATTTTATTATGAATCCGTCACCAATTAAATAAAAGGCATTTTGTTTTGAAATATTTCTTTATATTTTTTTGTTCATTACTCCATAAACTTTTATTAAATTGTCCACGCCTTTCCTAATGAAATAATCCCAGGCCGTTACAGGACCACCGCCATCCTTCACTACTGGTACCATGCAGTCCTGCAACATCTTTTCGTCAACAGTTCTTTATACGAAAGTAAATGCGTCATTTTGGATTAAATAAATCGGATGCTATTTTCAACCTGCGTTCGTTAACTTATTCTGACTAATCACGAGGGATTAAAGCTCAATCAATCCGTTCTCATTTTGTGGCGGAAGCAGTGATTTTGAAACATCATCGCAAACGTCCCACTAAGTTGACGCTTCATATACTCTTGTCTACTAATCTTTTACTAGTTAGAGAAGCAGGATTTCATTTTATTCCATATGAATTCCTGGTATTGTAAGTCATTTGTTTCGTTTACTGACATACACAAAATTTCGTTCTTTTATCTAATTTTTTTATACTTTTTTAAGCATTTATAGTCTCTTAAATGTTAAATGTTGAATAGTTCGTGGCGAATATCAATGCGGTCGACTTGAATTTTTAAGGCTTTCATTAGCGACGTCTTTCTATGTCAACAAACCGTGAATAGGTCTACTCTGGAGAGTTCTCCGCCTATGCAGTTTCTTGTATCCTTTCATTTGCTTTAAAGATGAAAATTTCCTTTGACTCAACGTCTGCTTTTAAGCGAAGATAGGGCTTTATTATGATGCTTTGAAATATCGGTTTCATTTATTTTTAACTTTTGACGTGGAACGCGAAATTAAATTCCTGGAAGTCATATGATATTAAATGCGACATTTTAAATTATTAGAAAATATGCCAAATAATAAATATTTGTTACAACAGTTTTTAATAAATATTTATTTAGAACACTATCATTCTGTCTTGTGCACTTCAGGGATCTTAAATTTTAGAAGTATCGTGTATATATCTTAGTTTTTGATGCATTCGTGAACTGTACAATCAATCGAATTTTACATGATATATTATGACCGTTTCACATTATCGGTATGAACTAAGAGTGCTCTTTCTACGGTAATAACGACTATTCCGACTTCGCATGCGTACATGTTAGGATAGACCAAGAGAGTGTCTAAAATATTTCTTTGTTCTCCATGTTGAGTCTTTTCCCATGTATCAAAACGACCCGTACAATTAGTTACTTGATTAATATTTTTTAATCAGTATTTATTCGTTTTAAAAATTAAAATTTATTTAACAGATGAATGGCCCATCATTTTAATTTTTTGCTGGCTTTCAATTGTAAGACAATAATTTGCCAGAACGTTTCCAAATTATCGCGCTTCAAGTTTAGTATTTTTTCATACAGATTAGTAAAACATTCGATTTTTTTATCTAGAATTACAATCATTAATTAATTATTCCTAATTTAATATAACATTATTATTAATAATAATTTATTAAATTCATTACATTAAATTTAAATTAATTTTAAAATAATTATTTTGAAAATTTTAATGAATACTCAGCATTCCGTTTAATATAAATAGGTGTATATAAAACGGTCTGGCAGATGATTGGCTTACAGTGGAAAGCCATCAGAAAAATAAAATGGTGGACCACTCGTCTCTCAAATAAACTATGTAATATATACTCAGTGAATAACTTCATTCTGTTGATTTCCTATAGATTTTTGTTGCATTCGTAAAATTTCACTGTACCTAGTCTTCTATACTATTGATTTTTTTATTTTGTAAATTATTGTCTAGAGCTCTAAAAATCACGTGTCAGAGTGAATAAGTGAATTTGTTAGCGGAACCCAGGCCAACTCCTATAATTTTTGACAAGTGTATTTTGCGGTATATAGTCTAGCGTTAATAAATTCAATTCTTTTGACAGTAAACCTTTACTTCCAGCATAGGTCTTAAGCAACTCAAAATGAACAACACCTTTAATATTCCAAGAACAGCTCAGCATTATCTGCCTGGTATTCGGTTCATGTTGGGTACTGAAATTCCTGTTTAACCTATACTGAGCCATTACGTTTCTGTGTCTGATTAACCTATGTAACCCACTTCTCATCACATCGAATGACCATACTAATGTCAATAATTGCTGGCAAACGTTAACTCATTAAGTAGAAGCGTCCGTATTTGACGTTGACTTAAATCGATTTTCTTTGATGTGATATTCTTAAAGGCTTGACTCTGATTATCGTTAACCGAACGCTATTTAGCATATTTACAACGTATAATAAAGTGTTCTGGAACTTTTGACAACCTTTCATGAAAAATCCCGAACTCATGGCTAGAAAGTGATTAGCTAACCCGATATATATGCGCCTGTTGCACTTGTAAGATATGAATACAATTCGAAACTATAATTGCCCTAATTTAGGTTGCTTGTGTCTTCCGTTAAAATGTTTTCAATTATGCTAATATGCTGTATTATTATCTGAAACATAGCGACAAATGTAACACTGTGCTGCCAATTAAGTGATCCTTTAATACCCCACTATATGCGTTGATACATGTCAATAGTGCTACTCTGTATTGTCATTATATTTGAACATACGTTGTTTGTCATCGACACTGTGGTGCTAACGTGTTGTTTAATTTGTAACCTTGTTTATATTATACCTCGTTGTAAATATCAAAGCTATTGTTGTAGATGTTATGTCAGATTTAGAGATTGAAAAATAATGTATTTTTATTGCATTTATTTCTGGCGTTTAAGTTTCTGTGATGAAAATCTTTTCTGGTACGTGTGAAATATGTTATGCTTTTAGTGACTTTCTAAGATCTTCTCTTTATGAACCATTAAGTGTTTCTAATTTACAATTTAATAATATTACTATCTAATTAAAGGTTGGAAAGAAGCCGAAACGAACAAGAAAAATCCTGAAAGCTTACTTGTTATTATTGACTTATAAATTGATATCGATTAACATATTTCTCAATGTAGAATTAAGTTTATTGAATAAGCGAGCCGAATGAACTTGTTAATGGTGTGAAACTGGTTTATTGAAAGTATGATATTTGATAACATTGTATTACTAGTTGCAAACGTTGGAGATAACGAAATATTTTATACTAATTAATTAGTAAGGAAAAAAGTCTCTTCGACTCTTTTAATATCAGATTAATAAAATTAGCGAATGGTAATAAATTGTTGTTTTCAAGCATTCATTAATATTTTGTAAGGACATGACATTTACAGTAAATTGTATTTTAGAAACAATAATTTTGTAGCTCTCTGTGCATCTAGCCGAACTCTCAATAGAGGTGACAAGCTTACATAGAAGTGCAGATATACACTTTTATTTGTACTTAATGGACTCTCTTGTACAGGATATTTTTAAGTTATTTAACCTCATCAATTTCTGGTATAAAAAGTAATAGTTTAGTAACTACAATAACTATTTTGCCTAACAGGTGTACGTGATCCGAGCTCGTGGCGGTCTAGACTTGATCTCGCAACTTGTCGTTGGTTGCATTAAAAGTATGGGCATTCGGGTTCGCAACGATTGATACACATGCGAATGTAAGTTTTCAAAATAAAGAGAAGGCTCCGCTATTACGAATGCATATGCAGATGTCTGTATCGTCAACACTGCAAGTTGTTGGAACAAACATTGCTAACCGAATGTTTGTCTTAACTGTTTTTACTTCACCTCAAATCTAATCTTACTTCTGACCTCTAAATACTGCAACTTTTATAAACCGAAGTTCAAGCTTATATGAGAACGATTTTACGAAAACATGATTTATTACGAAGCTCGGGAAACACACATTACCATTAACAGGTATCTAAAGCCGGAGTGGGACGGATCGCGAGAAAACTCCAATAGCGTTGGCCCCGCCGAACGGATGCGTTGTGCAACGGAGGCGGGTGGGAAATGTTTATGAAACCGCTAATCCATTTGAAAGGGTAAACACACCGCGATTACCAGCCGTTAGCGAAATGGTAAATCAGCTTTAGTCATTGCGCGTTAGTTAGATCGTTCTGTCGTTGAAGTTAGGATGCCGAAATTAATTCGTTTCTGACAAGTTTCATTTCCACTACGTGTACATACTATTTCATATTTCACTCGTTTTTGTAATGCTACTGGCGGACAACTGTATATACTTATATATAACATTAATTGTTTTAAAAACAGTTACCAGTTTTTTATAGCGTTTATCAACATGCAATATTGTAATTTTTTTATGCCGATACACTACGAATGGCGGCCGATTCACTACTGGTCGAGGGAGTTGTAGGGACTATTCAGAGACTCGATTAGTAATGAATTAATAAAAAATAACTTTCCCATAGCAATGGAATGATAATTTGAAAATTTTGTTTTTTGGTGGAAAACGATATTATTTTCTAGTGAAAGATGTATCACCTGGCTGGGGGAAATTCTTCTTTTAGGTCACTTTTTATAAAAAATCGCGGAAGAAAACAAGGCGGGACGTTTTCAATATAAGCCCGAATGACAGATTTACAGAGGTTGCGAATGTGGGTGGCATCACTATCGTATGATATGGTAGCAAAGTACTATCAACATCAAATAAGAATATGAGCTTAAATTTTGTAAGATTAGCTGTAGCACCAATAATGAACTAATTTTTAGTTTCATTTCGGACCGACCGGAACCTCCACGTAGCTAGACGTGAAAGGACTAAATTAGACAAGAACGGGATCGAAATATTCCAAATAATCTACATTCGTTTTTATTTATTTTGATTAACCTTGCTCTCGCGGAGCGACGGTGGCGTGAACCAGGCATCCGCGTCGCCTCATGCTGACTCAAGAGCGTCGGCCCCGTTGTATACACACGTGCCCGCCCGACGGATATTCCGACTCGGCCTCGAAACGGTGATTGAGATTGAACAACGTTCTGAACATCGCTCTGCGTTGATTGAGCTTAATTTTGGATGATTTTTTCTTCATGTTCAATTACATCTTCACAGGAAGTTGATTGTGCAGCTAATTATTGCGTGACCCGTTTTTGATGCAGATTTTATCATCCCACAATTTATTTATTTAGTTATATAGATGTGCTAACCAAGAAAATAAAAAAAAATTGTTGTCCTCAAAATTAACTTTGTTAAAAAGTTAAAATTACAACATTTTTGCGACACTGCCTTATGTCGTTAAAAAATGTGGGGCTTCCAAATTAGCATTCGGAAACTTCGAAGTGTTGCGTATAAACCAATACAATAAATTTTCTGTCAAAGGTAAATGTGACCAATACAACCTCTCCTTTTACAATTTCGGCATCGAGCAGGTTGCACTACAATATTATTAATTACATTTTAAATCTGAAATAAAAACACTAACATGCTATTTACGTAATTCTATAATTCTGAACTTCTACATTTAGATAAGGAGAATCTTACAAATTCTTTAAAAAGATTGAAATGTTTTATATTTTTTTTAGTTTCCTTTTTTATTTTAATATTATGAAATATTTCATATACCTTCTTAAATCCATAATAAAACTGTTTTATTACGGCTACAATTTCTTTATTTTTTAAGCTACAAACTGTCGTAACTTGTTTAAAGTAACGTCTAAAGATGTTATCGGCTTTTTCAGTGCTAATTGTGTAATGTATAAAATGTTGATGCACAAAACCTTTTCTCTTTAAATTATAGAAAATGCATTGAATGGTCCTTAAAATTTATAAAAACTGTCTTTATTTGATATGAATGAGAAGTAATTCACTACAATCAATCTTACCGGTTCCTTTACCTCGCGTTAGATTATGAAAAAATCTTTATGTTGATTCTTCGTAATTTAATCTCAGTTACGTGATGATCGGTCGCAATTACACAAGTGATAGGGATCTGGAATAGGTCGATAGCTGTGTATATTGAGGGCAGTAGGACTACGAAACTTTTTGTGGAACTATATGTGGGAATACAAAATAGACGCAACGGTTTGCCCATCGTTGTGAAATCCACGTGAATCACTGGTGTTACGTAAACACGTAACGAACTATTCTATTTCTACATCCGTGAACCGTGACGGCGCAACGAGTCAAGATCCGGCCTTTTAATTGTGTTAGTCTCATTGTTTGATTACCACAGCCCTAGCTGTTTATGTTTACTTTGAGTCTATCTAAAGTAAGAGACGCCTCTAACTGGCGCCTACCCTCGCTAGAATTTTCTTGCAAGGAACTGATGATAATGGTTAATGAGATTCAAGTTGTAGGTGTGAATTGTTTGGTTCCAGTAATGTGGCTAATGTTAAAAGTATTTAATTTTTCCATCTCCTTTTGTCTTCCGGCAAAAAGAGATGATAAAATGAAATATATATTATTTTACAATTACATGATCGGCGTAAACATTTCACCATAAATGAGTATTTCTAGATGTAAAAAAATTATGTAACTGCTGAGTTATATATCTGAGAATATATCAGCTGAGCAATATAGCTACAAGCTACGTGAGATAAAATTATAAAATAGTAAGATAATAGAGATAAACATTTCTTTTGTTGAAAGGTATTGTAAAGTCTATTTATAGCAGTAACGAACGGAGAATCACATGCAAATATGATGACGTGATTTTCTTGTAAGATATGGTCGAATTAGATTTATTAAGATATGATGGTAATGTTAAAAGCTTTATAATGTAATAGAAAGCATAGTTTCTAAATTCCTGTATTGAAGGACCCTGCGACAGTAATTAAATTCTCTCATGTCCCTTGTCGTACCTATAAAGTTCCATTATCTTTTTCTACCTCAATGAGGCATGGTTTATATGAAGATGAAAGTAATATGGGAAACAAAGGAAATCAGCGCAACTATGTTGCACATGTAAATAAATTTGCGTCTTCTATCCGCTTACAACATGCATCTTTTATCAAGTGATGTTTGTCAATCTTGCGTTCGTTATCATACACAAAACGTGAGCATAAGCTACATGCATTTCCATCTTCACGGTCGGAAGGAAGCCCATTATTACTTAATTGAATTAGTGGCGATATCGAGCGGCGACCTGGAATGCGACCGTGCATCCATTTTGTGCGATACCTCGTCAGTACACATAACGCTCCATTCCTATTGATATGCCACGCCGTTCTTTGAAAACTGCAGATCGTTTATTTTTTTTCCTTTTGCAGACAGTCGATTCCATTTTGTCTTTGTAAATATATAAGTATTTTATTTTCTCCATATAATATAACATATTGTGAATGATTTAGTTTTCCTTCTAATATTGAAAGAATGGATGTAATACCAGACATTTTTAAGCGAGTTAGGAGAATCATCATTTTATTGTATTAATAATAACACCATACGAGTAATTTTTGAATCAAAGTATGGTTTTGAGTTCCATAATATTTTAATCCTACGACGATATTCGACGCCTTAACTACATAATAGCTAGTGATATGTTTTATGATAACTAAAATAAACGTGGGATGTTTCCAAAGTTTTAGGAACTTAGCTCTATTTTAAATGCATAAAACTTATTGACCACACACATACGTCAGAGTTTACGCAGTTATTCCTTGCAATATTATTCTGTTTGGTTTTGTTTCTTGACTGAAATAGAAGTATGCCGTAGACTGATTTCATTGATATACATGTTGCTAAATACCAAAGAGCAATCGTTTTCTTTTTGTTTAAAGAGGACGTGAAACTTTCAGAAATTATTCAACATCTGCAAGGCTATTTGGGGAGTCTGCAGAATATAAAAGTACTATTTATTTATGGGTCAATCGTTTTAAAGCTGGTAGAACATGACTACCCGCACAGTGGAGGTCAGAATATCTACCCCTGTAAATGAAAGTCTTCGTTGAAAAAAAAACGTCTTCGCTGTGTAGAATCTACTTAAAGGTGATCGACGAATAACTATTCTTGAAATTAGTGTTAGTGTAGGAATAGTACATAACATTTTTATGAAATTTTTAATATGATTGGTAGGTTTGGGTGTAAATAAAGTTTCATTTCATCGGGTACCAAGGTTGTTGGGACTAGAACAGAAATTCTACAGGTTTAACACATGTCGACAACTTCAAGGGCTTTTAGCCTGTTACGATGACTAATTTTGGCAATGGGTAATAACTACTATTCCATATTTCATATATGGTTTCCATATTTCATATATGGAAACTTTACTTCAATTCTGAAGCCACAAATCAATTCAAATGTGTACATATATTGAATTCAAAGTACGTGCTGTTCCGTCGGTCGGAAAGGAAATGTTGACTGTATTCTGGGATTGTGAGAGGATCATTTTTGTGGTTTATCTACCGAAAGATCTTAAAATTAACGTAGAATATTATTCAAATCTTTTATCTAACCCTTTATGGCAGGGATATTTAAAAAAATGGTATAGAAAGTTGCATAAGTGTCCGTTATTGCAACATGACAGTGCAAGACATCAACACTCACGAAGAACGAAGGAAGTTTTAAACGATACTCACCAGATCTTTTGAAGTTTTAAACGACCTTACTCATCAGATCTGCCTCCTAGTGATTATCATCAGTTCCCAAATATGAAAAATCACTACGACGGGGAACGCCGTGTTAGTGTTTTTTTTTAATTTGAGAGCTTAAACGATGTGAAACTTGCTATCAATAGGTAGATTGCAGAAAGTTCTAAAACTTTTTTGAAGACGTTTTAAAAAATTAGTTACGCGTTAGGGTAAGTGTATTCATTTAAATGGAGTTTATAATGAAAAACTTGTAATTTTGATGAAAATTAACATAGTAAAAAAATTACAGCTAAATTCCTAGAACTTTGGAAACATCCTGTTATATTGGTGTAGCTTTTATTAAGTGGGAACTCCGTGAGAATTGTATAATGAGTGGGAATTGTATAAATTTATTTCTTTATAAGTCTCTCTTCCTCCCTTACATGTGTTGCTCTTTGTTTTCCCTTGAAATGGATTATCAATTTATTGTAAGAATGATGCCGTATTGTTAATGAATATCGTCGTTGTAGTGTGAGCGCTGATATCGTTCCAGAGGTTTCCTTGTATATAATACGATATAAACGGTTTCAAAGAGGTGCATCGCTAATAACAATCCAGTATCACGCATAAATCATGCAACTGTTCAGACACACTCGAGCGACCGCGACGAAAGCCACGCCTATACGTGTGTTAATTCTCTTTTGTAGTGCAGCACAATTGCAATATCATGTTTAAAGTTTCAAGGTCCTGCGCGGTGAATTGTTGTATGTTGTCAACGTTGTAATCATCATCTCTGCTCGCAGTGCTATTTAAAGTTAATACGTAGAATCATCTTGTAAGAATTTTTATAAATCAGTCTGAAATAATCAACAAAAAATGTCGTTTCGACATTTATAAGAAAATCTCTGAAAGATCTACAAAACACCTTGCTATCTTAAAAGTAAAATTCAGTAAATTGGACTTCCATATTAGTTCTTTCATTTGAAAATCACATTTTAATTATCATTTCTTATTAGTTAGTACTTATTTCTTCTTCTTTTTAAAAGGTTCTATTTCTCTGATAGTAATATCGGATAAAACTTTTACTCTCTTTTCAATAGGAATTTTCTTTATTATTTTTGATGTGACTTCTTTTTTATTAGATTGGTCTGGTTTGATAATACCTTTTTCTTTTTTTACCCTCTGGATATTTGGCACATTTTCTTTTCTACTAATTTTTGTTTCACTTTTATGCATATATTGGCTGCACGTCTGGCCAGATCCCGTTGTTTTTACGTGTTCTTTTTCAAAAACTTCTTGAAAACTGCAAGATGGTATATCATATTGGTCTTTTGAATTACTTGGTTGCTTGGTTTGAGAGAGTGGTACAACATAGTCATAATCTGCTAGATATTCTGATTCCGGAATTGTTTTTCTGTTTTGAATAAAACCCAGATGTTTATTATGGTGGCAAATCTCTCCAGCATCACACAAAAACAGCTGATTGATCACATTGTGGTCTGTTTGTGGTATTTGTCCCATATAATTTGGTGCACGGAAAAGGTTCCCCTGAAAGGCTTTAAATCTTTTGGTATTTTCTTTTCTTTCTCCAATACCTCAGCTTCTTCGACAGCTTTTATGACGACATTGTCGATTCTGTTATCAATCACTTCGCAAATTTTCTAAAACTCCCTACATCATTACCATAGCGAACTATGTCGTCTGCTGTTCGTTTTAAGACTGACCCCACTCCATCAGGGGCACCTTTTCCGTGCCCTGATTCTGTAGTAGTTCCATGTTATGCGTTTGATTTGAGGAAAATCATTCGAGAGTTGTGAAATCACATAAAATTTATATTTGTTCCTATATTGAGAGGACGGAGAATGGGAGAGAAAATGGACAATTTCGATGAATGGGTTCAGCTTGTAAGCTTCTTTCATCAAAAGCATCATATTGCTGGTACGTCATGAACTGTAGTCACTAATAGTACATACGCAAGTTGCTTTTACATTTCCTATACTAAAATCTTGGGTATAAATCACTGCTGTATGCAAGGCCACTTGAGAGCGACTGCCACCAAAATGGAAGCTCTGAACTTCTTGAGCATACTTCAACGCATAATTTTCGACGTGTAACATAGCTTCATCAAAACGTAAATTTTCCCTCTAATGTTTCATTGCATTATATTGTTTTACTATGTTGTAAGAATGCGTAAAGAATTTTGGAAGAACTGTTTCCAATTTTTGAATCAATTTTTAAGGGTTTTCTTCTTCTTTCTCTTTGGACGTCAATTGTTGTTTTTTCTTTATGCCTTTGCTCGTCGTGATTTCTTTGGCCACTCTTTTCCATTCGTAATTTGTTACTGGTAAATCATCACGAAATTCCTTATATGCAGGAACTTTTCTTTCACAAGCAGCACAGGTACTTTCTAAGCATTCTGGGTTCCAAATGTCGCAACACAGAGTTTCCAATAATTCATTAGAATTCTTTTCTTTAAGAATACGCGCCTTGTATAATGCTTCTATTAGCAGATCCATATTGGTATGTTGCATGCATAGGCATGTGTTATCTTTGTCTTGCTGCACTGAGAATAATACCCAAAAGGGTCTTTTTTACAGAAAAATGAGTAGGAGACGTGAATATTTTTTTCTTGATATATTTCTTGTAGAGCTCTTTCAAACGTGCAGTCAAAAAACGCTTTTGGTGCCTGACTTTATTTTTCGTAATGTATTCTTTTTTTCCAGCTCTTCTGACACTATTACTATCATCGTTATAAAAGCAATGAATAGATTCAACGACGTCAGTCTTTGCAGTCTGTAGCACTTTTTGTTCATTCTTTTTAATGTTTTTGTGTTTTTTTTCAATTTTTGTGTTTTTTTTAATAATTTTTTTGTTACTCGCCATCAATTGGAAATCACCATCGTCATTGATAATAGGCCTTTTTTCCGCAACTCTTGACGATTTCCAGCGCCTTTCAATGGATCACTTAACAGCTGTTCTTGCTCATTGTCTCCTTTGTTTTCTGGTACTGCTTCTACTCTTATGGGATCTGGTAATTTTTGTTTATTTTCTTCAGTCTTCCTCTGTCTGTATTGTTTAGAATTTTTCTTCCATTTCATTCTTTGTGTTTTCTGTAGTGTTTTGTTTTTTTCTGTAATGCTAGTGATTTTTTTCGAAGCTTTCCTTTTTAAATATCTCATTCTTTGCTTTTCTTTTTCTATAATATATAATTTAGGATCACTTTTAATTTCCGCATAGCGGCGCCTTTTGCAGAGCCTTTGTTGAGCTAGGCGGTCTTTAGATTTTTTTATTTTTACCATAATACCTACAACAAAGAATATAATTTATTTAACAAAACTGACTGCATAAACTTGTGAACTATTTTATGTCAACCATTTAGGCTACAGCAAAGAAATCAACATAATATGGTATCTGCCACCTTTTCAGGGAACGAACTATTTTTATTTTTTTCACGAAAATTTGTCTGTTTTCATGGTACATTAGCCAATTTCTATATTTTTCCCAGCGTTTGGGCTGACAGATCTAAACTCAAGCCAAATAATGAGTTTCTAGCTTATTTAGAAGTGACCATTATAGGTTTTGATATATTCGTAATTAAAGTAGTTTTCTTGAAAAAGTGCTTAAACAAACCAGTTATATTTTTTCCTATATTTGTGCTGTAAGATCGACATTTTGGCCACTTTTAAAGTTTCTTACTCATTTGTAAGTGACTATCTCATTTTGAAATATTTTTTGAAAAAGTTGTATTTCTCCGAGAGTACATTAACAATTTTCAAATTGGATGTACATTAACAATTTTCAATTGGATTCAAGTGATATTACCTACCTACTGACATTCTCCGTTAGGCTAAAGGCGGTCTGCAATTTACCCGTTACTAGGAAATATCATTACACTCAACACATTTCATTACCCTACACAAGAATGTCATTACCTTACATCATATGTCATTATCATCAACATAAAATTACCCGGCAATGATGTTGACATTGAAGAAAAACATGTCGCGACATGTTCAATTCATGTTATTAAAGTCACATTTAAGCCAATCTAAACTATGTTATTTTGCGTAATTTAGAGTAGTAAAAGGTATATTAAGACAGTGATACTTACTCGGCAACACAGGATTCTGGCAATGATGATATTTTGCTACAATAACGGGCGACAAACAACTTTTGACACTTTTTGCAAGTATACACGTGCGCGCAGTAAGACGGATTAATGGCGACTAGGGCTGTGACGTGGATGAAGCGGGGGGAATGTCGCTCGGCGCGATAAGCGTAATTAGTGTTACTTTTCACTGATTTTTATTCCTGTTTCGGCTAATGACGATATTTGGTCAACATTTTTTTAATCATCTGAATATCAAGATACATTTGTTAGAATAAAATAATCCTACATGTTAATCCAGAGCAACTATTACTGTTATAAAAAATATTCCAATTATATCAAATATTTATGTTCCGTTTTTTAAATATGTGTGTTCCATTAAGTACATATATGGTATGAACGTGGAAGGTAATGACGAATCACCAAATTTTTATTTCATAAAATGAACGTAAATACACTTATTTTGACAATTTAAGCTGCAACTTTTGAGAAGACTTTTTATCGACTTTTACCATAGTTTTAAATATTATTAGTGATTGCCGCTCAAATAGCAGTCCAAGAACCTGATTTTTCCGCTGTTTTGGAGATTCACCCGGCAGTGCAAAATATGTAATACAAATTTTGTTGTGATGGAAAATTATCATTGTATTGATTTAGGTCGACGTATGGACGGACGGTCGGGAATATGTAAGCGATTAGTATTTGTTTTATTTAAAATTAATGTGAAAAATCACATTATGCTAATTTCTTTTTTAAATGAAAATTTATAAGTCAAAATATTTCTAACGTATTTCATATTTATCCGTGAAGATGTAGTGATACTACCTAATACTTTTTGTGACGAAAGATTTTATTCGAAGTACTATTCCGTCCGAAATTGCAACACGAAATAGGCGAAATGTTTACTCGACAGTGGTAAAAATTTGTGCATTAGTGGTTTATTAGTGATTTCAAGTTTTACCGTCGTTCATTTTATATTAAATATTAAGTGTTACTCAGAATGTGCTAAAATTATTTATTTATTGTTTCCACAGGAAGAGAAAATATATTGCAAATTCATATAGAAATCTCGTTATTCTATATAGTATAAATACACTTAATGTAATAAGTTGCGGCTGAACTTTGATCGATGCGAGTACCTTCTGTTATTTCAAAGCTATCGACGTGTGACGAATGCGAACACTGGCGTATATCGCATGGGATTTCAATTAATGAAAATTTAAAAGAAAATAATTGTTAAGTGAATTGTCTGTGAAATTATTTTTTCTCTTTTTTTGAGTTTGAATCTCAAGTATGTGTAAATCTTCATTGGATCACAGCTTCTGAAGAGTATGCTAGAAAATACGAAGAGATTCATTTAGAACCACTTTCAAATAAGTCACTTCTGAAATTGAGAAGTCATTTCGATAATTTTTACTTCATTTTATTCGCTCACAAAAACGGAGAAAAACAAAAATATCACTCTTAGTCGCATATAACTCACTATTAAGTTGTACAGTTTCTAACGAAAATGACTTGAGTATTTTTATTGCAAAACATAATTTAAGGAACATCGACTTGCAAGACCAATAAATGTAAGTATTTTGAGCAGCCTCGCAGGACGGACGCAGCGTCTGCGGCGAAGGCGAGAGCGCTCTAAATCGAAGCTAAAGGCGCGTGCTAAGGCATTTCCACTGCTACACCGTTCAGTCACCATCGGCTATCTACAGGGCTGCCATCTGTAGAATCATTCACCAAAGATAAAAGGTCACAGCATCGTTGAACCTTTCACATTAGATCTCGTGCTAATTATTTATAAAATGTAGTAAAGTCTGTAATCAATGTCTCGTTAACGTATTATTGAAGGAAAGATAAAAGGCAAGAACGACATTATGAATTAGCCGAATAACGAATACAATCTGAAGAATTGCAGTATTTTAGAACTTCGCTCATCGATCTTCAGACGCTCTATAAAATAGAACAAATGAACAATACGGGCTTCCGAACCCGGGCATATAGGTATCAGCCCTAACTAAGTTCATTATGTAGCGAGGGTTCAGTAAATAATATTTGTTTTATTTTCTTCATCGTCAATGGATAAGTATTTATTTAGTAATTGTTTTTTGTCTCGACGAAGACCTTGTTCAGTTGCGCCTTCCACTCGGCTGTGAATTTGCTTATAGGTCTGTTGCAAAACAGTCGCGAAACGCTGAAAGGAAATTGTAATTTTTGTGGTATATTTGTTGTAAGGAATTGTTACAAACGATTGTTACAACGAGGAATTGTTACACAGAGATGGGGAGCAAATTTTTAAAATTGTCTTTCGGTTGGCTTTATGGCAGAATCACGGGAATTCAGGTCGTCGGCGCTTGCTGAGTTTAATCACGTAGAAAAATTATAATTTTTAGCGGGGCCAGAGAACTGCAAACGCACGGTTATATACAATTATAGTTGCAAAAGCCTTAAGGCTTTAGATGCTTTTAATGTGAATTTTAATGAAAGCTATTTCAGGTGCTGACTGTTTACTCATTAATACGAAACGATTATAATTTGTTAAGGAAATTGATAACAAATTTATTTGTTTTTAAGGGCCTAAATAGTTTACAAATTGAAATTCTACCTTGCTATAATTCACAACAAATATTAAGAGGTATTTTTAAATCAAAGTTCTTTCATTTTTACGATAATCCTCATTTAAATACATGAATTGATAGTAGTAAATCCTACTCGGCGGCGCTTGGCACCGTACTTCGGTGCCATTCCGTGCCAACCCACGTGTTGATATCAGCATGACCACGCTATCTGCTCCCGTGTTATTGTTTTGAATCCTCTAACGACTATATTTTTTTTATTGTTTGTTGTCAATGACTTGATTCTTGTGATCAGTCTTGTACACTTCAGCTAAATGTGGTTTTTACTGGTATACCGCTTTAGAGAAGAGTTAATTATGCTCCGTTATGTGAAGGTATAACCATAGTTATAAAAGACGACCGCATTGTATTTTACAAGGTATATTAAAAGAAAATTATGTTCGTTTACTAATATTACTTGGTATATTTGTGTGTTTTCAACTGCTAACGTTAAGATAGACATGAAATCATATCCGAATCCTAGCGATAATTATTATGCCATTTACATCAATATTTTTTTTAAATTTAGTTTTTGAGTGATCTCTAAACCATTTGCCGTCCTTTGCGGACGATCGTGGCTAACATTTATGCTTATTTTTTAAATTTAGAGCCTACGTAATATTTTTTACGACAATAACACATCAAAACATTTAATCGAAGGGATAATATTAAGGATATAAAACATAAAATACAGGTAGATTACATAAAGGTGTTCCAAGAAATAGAGTTAAGCGAAAGCACATAGGTAGAGAATTTTAAGGCTTATCCTAAGCACCCCTATGCATGTTCAGCAATTTTCGATAGTTTCTGAGTTATCAATTTGTTCGTATGTTTTAGTCAAATTCATAAATTGAAGACAAAATGTTTTTTATGGCGTGGATAATTATGATACAAACTTGATTTTCTTTATTAACTAACTTATTAATTGGCCTATTCGGTATAAGAACATGAACTTATGCATGTCTTAACATGGGGCCAAAGAATTAACAGAAAATTAGATATTTGAAACACCCGATTATGAACTTAATTTTTGACGTCGTTTGGAAAAAAGTTCACATAACTATTTTCCAGAACTTTCCTACTTCGTCGGATTTTGATCTAGAAATTTGACATTGCTATTTCTACGGTTTTACTCTGAAACTGGAGCCAAAGTCTAGTAAAATAAAAATTACAATTTTTGTGAGTAATTAATGAAGTCGAAAGTGAGGAAGAATATAATACAATTTTAGCCGTATTCTTAATAAAGAAAACAATATGACTTAATCGCAACAGTCCTTTTTAGAATATTACTACTGGTGCTGGCCAAACAAAGGGAAGTAGAAGGAAGGAAGCAGAAGTTCTTGATCTTCAACACGTGCGCGACTCATTGTTTTCGTAAATAACGTCGGCCCTATCATATCAATGTAGGTAGAATCGTAAATTCCTTTAAGCAAAACACTATTAAATAAGCAATTTTCGAAAAGCTCGTTAGTAATTAATCTATGAAATAAGCAATTTTCGAAAAGCTCGTCAGTAATTAATCTATTAAATAAGCAATTTTCGAAAAGGCATTACGAATTGTTTGACTGAAGAAAACGTGTGGTGCTGCTTTTTTTATTTTTAACATTTGTTTATTATTTGTTAATTTCATAACTTACTTCCCTTTAACATATATTTCAAAACTTACTTCCCATAGTTTGCCCCTTTTCAATGTGAACCTTGCGTATTGATTTTACTCATCTCACCGTACTTAATCGACATATTATTTTTAGGGTTTCGTACCTCAAAAGAAACAAAACAGTATCCTTCTAAGATCACTCACGCGTCTGTCTCAAAAACTATTCGATGTAGAAACTTGAAATTTGGCATAGTAATAAAACATATTAACCCGCACATATCTTATTAGCAAACATTCGAAAATATTTGTATGGATATTTGAGGGTGGAGCAAATTAAGTATTTAGCCACTACATTTTAATTCGCTATGAAGTTTGAAATATAATGGCATCGTTTAGGTAGTATGCTCTCAGAGATATACCGAAAAATAGACAAAACAAATGTGCTCTCCCCTCTATTTCGACAAAGGTTGTAGAAAAACTGTAGCGATTATCCTAGATTTTATGTTTTTTAAATATACACCATGTTTTAACGCCTATGAAAAATAAATATTTGTTAATACTTTAATATTAATACTACGTTCTCCTACATATTTATAAATGTGAGGGGTCTAATTACAAGCAGTGTTTAATTTATAAGGTTACGTGACAGTTGGGCTAGATCAGTTTTATTTGTGTCCTTGCTCTCGATTGTACCTAACCGAAAGGCATTCTATTAATACATTTAATCGTTGTGTTATAATGACATCCATTGAAGTGGGCACTTCGTATATACACTAAATACGAATAAATGTATTACTTTAACCCCATCCGAATTACAACTTGTATTTCGGAAGCTGGGCGGAGAGGCTCTCCGTGCGCATTGGTCTACCCACCGAAAAGGTGATATGTTTTTGCAGAAATAAGATGTTAAAATGATGCTATCTGCAAGTAGCGTGTAGTTCTAAGGAATTAAAATTGTTTTTCACGTAACCTTTTGGGCAAGCACGTGTTTATTATATTCTCTCAAATGATAAAAAAGTAAGTTTGTACGCCATTATGCAAGCAGTACGAGTAAGGTCTTATTTACCCCCATCCGAATGTCTTACGAGTACGAGTAATGTCTTATTTACCCCCATCCGAGTACGAGTAAAGGTCTTATTTACCCTCATCCGAATTACAGCCCCTGTATTTTCGGCAATCACGTGTTTATTATATTCTCTCGAATAATAAAAAAGTAAGTTTGTATGCCATTATGCAAGCAGTACGAGTAAGGTCTTATTTACCCCCATCCGAATGTCTTACGAGTACGAGTAATGTCTTATTTACCCCCATCCGAGTACGAGTAAAGGTCTTATTTACCCTCATCCGAATTACAGCCCCTGTATTTTCGGCAATCACGTGTTTATTATATTCTCTCGAATAATAAAAAAGTAAGTTTGTATGCCATTATGCAAGCAGTACGAGTAAGGTCTTATTTACCCCCATCCGAATGTCTTACGAGTACGAGTAATGTCTTATTTACCCCCATCCGAGTACGAGTAAAGGTCTTATTTACCCTCATCCGAATTACAGCCCCTGTATTTTCGGCAATCACGTGTTTATTATATTCTCTCGAATAATAAAAAAGTAAGTTTGTATGCCATTATGCAAGCAGTACGAGTAAGGTCTTATTTACCCCCATCCGAATGTCTTACGAGTACGAGTAATGTCTTATTTACCCCCATCCGAGTACGAGTAAATGTCTTATTTACCCTCATCCGAATTACAGCCCCTGTATTTTCGGCAAGCATGTGTTTATTATATTCTCTCAAATAATAAAAAAGTAAGTTTGTATGCCGTTATGTAAAAAAACTAATGTCTGTTAAACACTGCACTTCTGTGCAAGTTTTGTGTCTACCGTGTCAATGTAAACGATTACTTTTCAAATATATTTTATTTATATACTTTGTACATCTATCTCAATAATAATTTCGAAATAGACTGGGAAAAGATGATGTTTTTTATTATTTTATAGAAAACTTACTTTTATCTTTTAAATAAGTTTATTTTTAAAACATTAAACATATAATTTACACAAAGTGCTGTACAAATAATATTTTCGTATAAACTAAATTTTCGTTCCTTTTTATTTTTTTGAATTTACCTTCTCCAAATCCGCGATACGTATATTTGAAATTCGAATATTATAAATCATGTTTTTATAACACATTTTGAAATATTTTTACTCATATCTAATGCTTAATGAAAGTTCATATTTCATAAATTTATATTTTTTGTAACAGTTTAATTTTCAATTAAAAATTAACATTTTGAATTTCCCATTGTCCGCGTGACACTGTATACCAGTATAGAGCCATGGTAAGCGGTATGCCAACTGCGGATTACGCTTCGTAATCTTCAGCCTTACCTTAACACTAAAGGAAAGGCAGTTGTAGTCTGGCGATACATTCTTACAATAAGGCATTGGCATTAGTTGTCAGTACACTCGACTGGGGTAAAAGTATCAACAGTCGACACAAATTCAGATTATACACTTCACTAAAACGAGGCATGCGAAATCATATTCCGTTCAAAAGGCGTGACTTATACAGCCGCATGTAACCGATTACTCGCGAGAGAATACTCTATTTAGTTAACGCTTACGTTTTGGAAGAGCAACAATGGCACGAAGATATAAATTAGTACCCACTACTCCTACATTGTGTATGATGAATCCTCTTACCGGTTGTATAGACGTGGGAACAGGTCGTGTATTCTAAGCGCATATGGAGGAAGAAAGCGCCGCAAGAACGCAGGTGCACGCATGACGAACGACAAATCAGTCGTACACGAGGATGCACTAGTGAAAAATTTCGTCTGGAATTAGTGGGAGCAGTTTCCTATGATACCTACTTACACAAAACGAGAAAAATAAGAAACCGTTGTTTAGGTCTTTTTTGTACATTGCTTTTCTATTATTATCTAAGAGTATAACATCCATATATAATATTCTTTTATTTTCCACAGTACGGTTAATAAATACAATTTTCTTTTATTTATTTGCATATTAAGTATGCCGTCACGCTCAATTCTTCATTTCGCAGCTGACTCTTTGCACTCCTTCAATAAATGTTTGATTAAAATAAATATCTGTAAAGCTTCGTTAGAACAGGTTCAATAGTCAGTATATTAGATTATAATCTATATGGGAACAAACTTACGTCTTTATATATTAAGAATACATAAGAGTTTCGATGTAGAAACTTATATCTTATGATACTCTGATATCGCAGAAGGTACAAATTCAGCATTAAGCAAAAAACAGAGCTGGAACGGATATGCGTTAACAAGATTTAACGGAAGGGGTACCGTTTAAGGCAATGTTTCATTTGTATGTACCTAAATTTGTAAATTTATATCATTTGCATTTACGTGGTCACAACTCTAGACACCGCCTTTTTTAAATGATTTCATTTTGAGAGAATGTAATTAGTTACTCGTAATATTGAGATCAGCTATTATCTCACCTTGTTTTTCAATTCGTGTGTTCAGATATCCTGTTTACTATGAACAGTAGATAATAAAAAAATGCAGTGATTTTGAAAGCCAATGAAACGTAGGATAATTATAAAACTGCCACACCTATTTACATACTTGAGCAAATGATAGGCATTTAATCAAATTTAGAAATCGTAAATGTACGGTGTAAGTTGTTCAGTAAAATTGATTTTGTAAACGCACAAAAAACTAGGAAATAGGATGTAGGTAGGTTTGAATACAATTAAGACAAGAAAGACCATGTGCTTTTGAAATTTCTAATTAAGATGAAAGTTTAAAAGTTTAAATCTTTAGATTCACGAGTGTTTTTCTTCAAATCTAAGTGTAGACAATGGTAAATATCACCCAAAGCGATCGTTCGGTTTAGTATCGTCGACTAAAGCATATGGCGGCGATATACATAGTATATCGGCCTGTTCGTAACGGCGTTATTAGTTATTGCTCAGCCAGTAAAAGTTCATGGCTGGTAGATTCTTATACTCGATCGATACATGAAAAAATAATGTAACCATACTCGAAACATTGATACTTTATTTTATATAGCGTATGTTAGTCCTATTGCTCATTTAAAACTCTTGGTTCTGACTTGCGAAACACAACATCGATTTATGTTTTTAAAAGTTGACTGAGAAAGATATTCCAAGCTCGACTTTATAACCACTCACCACCCCACTCCATTCCTTCTTCTCTTAAATTATTTCCTTTTCGCTATACATGTCGATATCTAAATTATTTAGTATATAAAATGTATGAATGCTGTTGTAAACCTTTTCTATACTAAGCCGCTGCGTGTAGTGGTGGCCGTTATTGGCTGAAACTTGCTTGTGCTCGTAACGGATTTAAATTAGAAAAGAAACCTTCAAGAAGTAAGGACAGTACGTCACGTCACTTAATTGACGTTAGTTTCCGCGTAAAATATCGCGTGACACGCCCCAGCGCGATGATCTTGCAAGTCGCTGAAAGCAATTAACTATAGGGAAGTGTAGGAGGGGCCAGGTTTGTTGGAGCAGCCAAGCCACAGGTTATGAGATAGGTACCACAGATTAAAATATATCTACTGATATAATATTTACCTACCATTACATCAATCGAGACGCCGGCTGCCAGCGTACTTTTGCGATTATGATATGCTTATTGCCTTAGTCTTAATCAGATTACACTTAACACGGCAGAATTTGGTTTTTTAGTGGTACGCCATAAAAAGTTCAATCGAGCGACTAACTGCGATTCGATGTCATTGATTGGGTACTTGCGTTAATTATAATATTCATACTTGCATATTTTAATCTTGAGTCTATCCGTCAGCGGAAAAGATCTATTCAGGAATGTAATAGTTACATTGACCCTTACCAAAGACTAGCGACTTAATAAAGCGCACGCGAAATTCGTGTTATCGCTATCCTCGAGTTGCGTCACTGCCTGTTTGACTGGCTGCATTAAGATCGAACTGCGGTCGACTGGTTATCTTATCGTTCGGATAAACGTGTGGCGTATCGGCCAGTATCGCTACGTATTCGCTTTCTATCTAATATATTTTTTCAGAGGTTCGATATGCGTTCTAAACTACATTACGGATAATGCGATCAGTTTGATTCTTGGAAATATATATTTCTTGACAAATTGAGTAATGTATTGAAAATATACATTTTGCTGTTCTATTAAATATTACGATATACTCTATTAAATATAATGGAATACTCGTCATTAGTAAATATTAGCTGGCAAGTCTTATAGGACTAAATTTATCTGACTTTCCGATTTTCTTTTGGGGAATAAAATGTTTAAATATAGTATCAAGAGAAAATAATACTTGTCACACACTAATAAGATTTCATGTACTGAACAGGCATTCAATTTACATTCAGTTGGTTGCATTTTCTAGCTAGCGTACATTTTATCTTCAATAAGTTTAAAAAGATTTTTGTTAATGTTTAACTATTTTAATGTCTAACTTACAATCTATGTACACAATGAAACAATAAAGATAAAAAATTGACATGACTGTGAACATTAAAACTACCTCCAAAAATGACTTATTTGTATTACAAAGAAACTATGATAAATAAGTTCAATACTTTTGTGTCGCAGCTAATCGGTTATACTAGTAGCATCACATAAAACTATTCGGCAAATTTCGAATAGGAATTCACTATTGTATTTTTGCCTAGAGATATTGGTGATTATAGGTCAGGAGTTTAGATATGTTTCATCTAGATATGACGTCAGGTAATTGAGAAGTAAAGGGTATCATTCTACTGACAACCGCGTCGTCAATACCAATTAGGTAAACCGAGTAGATAAGGGGACTTATGCCAATTCAGGGACACATTGTTAATTTTATATCAAAAACATAAAATTATTACTTTATCAAATTAATCTTATTCAATTCATAGATTGCAAATAACGGAATATTTATGGCCCGAATCAATTTCTACAGTATAGGTACAAATTTTTGTGTACCTGTGCAGTAGCAATACCAGAAGGTATCAGCTGTTAAGTCTGCAACTATGAACGGTATCTTGTCTTCATCTATTTCTACTGAACATCAATTTACGCTAAGGGATACCTGTGAGTCCGAAGTTAAAGCTAATCTTCTTGCGATAAAATCAAAATCCATGGGAATTGATGACTTCAATATTAGTGCTCTTAAACCAATAATAGATGTCGTGGCTCCGGTCATCGCTGATATTTTTAATACCTCTTTGGCAACTGCTGTGTTACCTTTGGAATGGAAAAAACATACACAACACAACTTATATTGTGCCCGTACCTAAAATTTTATTACCTACGCAATCCAAGGACTTTCGGCCCATATCTATCCTACCGCTTCTATCCAAAGTCTTTGAACGTATTATTCATGATCAACTCGTTACTTTCTTTAATGCTCATAAGTCTCTAAATCCACTTCAATCTGGCTTTAAAGCTGGCCACAGTACCTCAACTGCCCTTGTTAAGGTTACTGATGATATACCCGTAGGTATGGATAATACACAAGTCACTGTCCTTGTGCTTCTCGATTTCAGCAGTTCATTCAACTCTGTTGACTTCGATATCCTTCTTGCCCGCTTGAAATATCTTAATATATCCCAGCATTCACTTGAGTGGTTTAGTTTATATCGCCATGGACGCAGGCAATGTATTTTGTCGTCAGATACGTATTCTGAGTGGACTGATCTTACAGCTGGTGTACCTCAAGGTGGAGTTCTATCTCCTCTCCTTTTCTCAGTATTTCTTGACGGTGTTCTAGCAATTATCATCTCTATGCTGATGACCTACAAATCTATGCGCACTCGAATCTCCATTCCTTATCAAAAACCATCAACATCCTTAATCGAGATCTCGCTTCAATTGGTCAGTGGGCTCATGAAATGGGTCTTTTGGTTAACCCGAGTAAGTCACAAACTATCATTATTGGTATTATCAAAGATTGACTTCTAAAGTAAACCTACCTTGTTTACCGATATTAGTGGTAAATAGTACAATAATACCATATACGTCAACTGTCAAAAATCTGGGCCTACTGATCGATCAAAATCTTAGTTGGCGGCCTCAATTAAATGATGTTAGTCATCGTGTTTTAAACAGGATGAAAACTCTTTGAAACGTCTTCAAAATTTTCTATCGACTAAAACGAAAATGTATCTTTGTCAAACACTTTTATTACCATTAATTGATTATGGAGATGTCTGCTATGATGTATGCTTACTTAAGAATATTTCTGCAAGTTGGAACGTCTTCAAAATTTATGCATCCGGTATATCTTCGGCCTCAGAAAATATTATCATATTTCTGAGTACAGGTCACTTCTCAAATGGCTGAAGATCCGTGATCGACGCCAACTTCACATACTTACACTTCTTTTTAATATATTAAAAAATCCTCATAGACAAATCATCTTAGTGGCAAATTTAAAGATTTGTCTGTTCACGGCCTTGGGCTACGATCTGAAAGTTCACTCCCCCTATTTATTCCTAAACATACCTCTACCACTTACAAAAAGTCCTTCACTGTCCAAGCAGCAAAAATTTGAAATCACCTGGATCCTGACATCAGAAAAACTGAAAACAAAAACATGACATCGAGCCATTATTACTGATATTATTCTCCGAAAAATCGTTGCAAAAATATTTCCCTAAATGCGATATGTCATTATAACCAATGTTCTAATAACTGGTGATTCAGTTAAGGTGATTATATAGGATCCAGCCGGGATCTCTAATTTTTGCCGTTACAACCAGTTTACAGTATTTTCTTTTTGTAAAAATAAACTATTTTGATTGCATGTTTTTTTCAATATAAGACATAATAAATGACTCGCAGAAATAGCTTTTATCCGTGTTGATATGCGTTGTACTCGGTATTATCCAGTATTAATTAGAAATGAAATCGTTAATTATAGATTGCGTATATTTTTTATTAATATGTTTTTGATATCAGTGGATATTTTTTATTAATATGTTTTTAAATTAGCCATTGCCGGTTTAATAATAAATGAAATATTTTTAAAAACTAAGTCATTTAAGAGCTATTCATGCTTGAGTGCTTAATTTTATTGTATGGGGCATCCACGCAGACCGGGCTATGTATATATCTTGAGATTACGTCCTCATTATAAAGAAAGACGCTTTTCTTTTTCTTTTACTATTGTCATGCTCCTTCAAAATCAGCGTATGACGACTTATAGTTTACTAGCAATTCTGCTGTCTGTCCACGCGAAAAATTTATTCTGGGTTACAAATTTCTAGTTCCTCAGTTTTCCTTCTGTGGAGCACTTAGGAGATGCCGCCCAAGAGTCTGATATCGGTCACTAATGTAATGTCGTTTAAATTATTAATTTAAAAACGTTAGTCAAAAGGAAAATAAATATGTTTAATAAAATATTATTAAACTTCATTTTATTTTAGAGAAACAATTGCCATCTAGCTTAGTCTATGATTGTGATTTTTTTGGTTGCTTATAAAAGAAACAGGTCTCGCTATTAAATAATTAAGTAGGAATAGTTTATTTAATTGTTCAACTTCTGTGAGCGAGCACTCTAGCTTGATGATTTTACATTGCAGATGTTGTCAAACCCTCTGAAGTTTTATTCAAATCTGCCATGTGATACACGTACAATGACGGTACCGTTAGCATTTTATTACGTAAAATAGGCACTTCTGTGGTCTCGGCTAATTTATTGTTAAACATTAAAATCGATCATTAATTTTAGGATTAATTGTACTTAAAAAAAACGTACTTTAGCAATTATACATAACACACATCATCCGACACAATTTTATGTAATATTATACATTACTGCCTGTAATTTGATAACCGGTTTGACGTCATCTAGCTCGACATTATAAAATAAACGAGGCACACGTTGCTCATTACTTCACTCACTATGAGTGGTACGCGGGACCACAATCCCGCCCTAATTTCACCCAAACAATTCTGCAAGCCGTAATTAATAGCAAAGGCCAAAAAAGAAACATAATACGGTAAAGTGAGATGGCAAAGCAGGTATTGTTTTGAATACACCTAAAGATGCTTTAGAATTACTGATTACAAATAAGACAGTCACGAACCATGTTTTTTTTTATAAATGGCGTGTGTTTCACGAGTATCATATGTATCGGTATGATACATTATTATGCATGCATTATAAATATTTATAAATATATTAGCAAAACCACGCATTCCGCTAGAGTCAGCGCCTACATATTTATGAAGTCGCTTAATATTATGAGTAAGACTAGGAGAAAAACCGTGTGAGAAAAGTGTAGTGTATCGGTTTGTCGGCCGCGTAATTATGGTTCGTCATTATGCGCGCGCTCTCCCACTGACGTGGCGGGACGGGGCACATCGCGTAATTGCACCTTCACTTGGCTCGAATTAACTGTACGGCCATTACTGCGTCGGAGCCAACCACCCGCGAACTAAACTTACCATTTCACCGAGAAACGCTTTGATGAAATAATTCGGCACCGCTTTGACCCTGCAATGATTCACAGTAGAACATATCGGCGGAAACGTTTAGAATGTTCTTACGCTTATCTAGCTCTTTGTCCTCTCGGACCTTTTAAATCACGAAGAACCGTATCGTATCTGGATGTTTTTAAGCCGGCCACTAAATGACGCGTTTGTGTGATTCGAAACTGATGACGTCACTGTTGTTGGTTGCGTTACGATTGTCGAGTTGCTATAGTGAATGCGATTGTGGTGAAAATTAATGTTTGGCCTATTGTAATATCACATATAATAATTCAAATTCACTACGGCTGTCGAAATTTCGTGCAACCGTCGTGTACCGTGCCGCATTATTGGGATGAAATCAAGAAGTAGAAAACTTCTTTTCAGTTATAGAAATGCTTGATTTAATACAATTTTTTTTTGGAAAAATGCTCCATACTTTTTTTTTACATTGTATCTTGCGAAATCGTATTATCCATATTACAATTCATTTTTGAAAATTAGTTTTTAAAGGACATGGCTCTTGAAAATCGTGCTATGAATTCGGTTAACACTACTGTCTGTTAACACTACTGTCTTATAATTAAATAGACGTATCGATAAATAATATTTGAAAATTTAACGGATAACACTTATTGGGTCACATCTATAAGTTTCATATTTTCGACAATATGGGTAAATACAGTAAGGAATGCACAGCGCATAGGTCACTAAGTAACGAAGTATGCAACCGAGTACTTACGCGTGACCGTGCAACATCTTATCACCGCGGTATCATCATCTGCTTTTACTTTCGTGCCGTTTGTCTGTGACGGTTATTATATTTGGAGGCTATCTGCACCGAGGTGAGATATAATGGTAATTATAATATTGTTATCGTAGCACAGTGCTTGCGCTTACTTGTATTAGATGATGTTCGCTAAAGGGTACATTTGCAAATTTTGAATAAAGCGTCAGATAAATTGAGCTAATTTCAGTAAATTTTTTAACTATGGATATATGAATTTTTATTATACAATTTCGACGATAAATTTGTTATAATTTTGGGTAGTGTTTATGTCAGGGACAATTTTCAATTTAATAAAGTAGAGCTTCTACCTTTCATACCTTTTATTGAAATACGTTTGTTACGGGTTATCAAATTAATATTGTAGCTCCGTATTATAATTAGAATGTATTGCTGTTGAAGCAATAATTCTTTAATTTTATTTTAAGTATAATCCTATAAAATACAGTTAAAATTGACGGAATGCCGCTTATATTGTGTTATCAGGCAATCTGTTTTTTTGGATGTGTCGTATACTTTATTTACAGCACAGCGTTAGTATCTCGTTAAACGTAACATGGTCGAGGAGCTCTTTAGCTTTATTTTGTCGTCTTTTTTCCGCGTGCTCTTAATTTTACTTGTCCGCTTTTAACAGTATAAGACATATATTGTAACGTGGATAATATGTTTGTAATATGTTTGCTAAACTATGTAAGCAGATACGTCAAATTACCCCTGTATAATCAATTTTAAAAATAACTAAAACCACGCGTTTAGTTTTTGCTCTAGTAAGTCTACTGTGTAAGGCTCAAAACAATTGTGGCCCTCTTTCCGTTCCTTTCAAAAGTACTGACTCTATTAATTTAAAAATGTATTGTAAGAGGTTTAAGATTATCAATATCTTCTTTTCGGAGAAAATGTTTTTATGTTGCCGTCGCCTCGGTGTGTTGGATCGGTCGTAAGGCATACGGCTTTCGACAGGACAGAACGGCGCACAGCGGGGATCCGGGTTCGATTCCCGATCGCTCGTCGAGCGGGCTGGACTGGTGTTATGGTTGGCTGTAAGAGATTGCTCTCGTAGCAATAAGTCCGCCATAAATATCAACATACATACGTTAAAGTACATAATTAAATAAATAAGCGCTCATGTGACGTTTCATCCTAGTGGAATACATACTAGATATGTATTCCACTAGGATACTGTGGTTAAGTTAAACAGAGCCGATTCCTCCCATTATTCTCAACGTAAAATGAAATAATCGCCCTGAAAGTTCAAAACTTTAAAAAAAACCGATTTTATCATAAAATCACTTCAGTACATTTATTACATTAACTTCTACTATGCCCAAAAACAACAGTTTAAAAAGTATCAACAACACTTTTTCACAATTAAATATAATATTCAATAAGATCAGCCGGCGACGATTCGTCACAGTGTTGATATGATTTTTTTTAAATTTTTTTATTATAAGTTTGTTACGTCACTTTACATTGAATAGAAAAATCTAAAATAAAAAATTAGTTTAGAACGATTTATTTTTGCTTTCTTTTCACTATTAACGATAATAGCTCGAATCACTCATACGTGAAGGGATGCCGTTAGTATCGCCTGTCTTTATCATACTCGGCCGTGTTTAGAAGCTGTTTAGTGATTTGTTTATGCTATTACGCCATACTGTTTGAAATAACAATAGTCAGATGGCGCGAAGATGACTATATTATTGATCTATGATTACAATGTTGATATGTCACTTTAGATTTAATATCGTAGCAGCTTCAGTGTATTACTATTCGTATTGATCGATTGTTAGTTAGTGTATAGCCACTAGACTTTTTATTAGTTCACAGTGTCATTAAGTGCCGCCAGGGCTGTGAACAGCTTTATACTGATTAAGGTACGACTGTGACTCACTGTGAGTGAATCAGCCCAGCGGGGTGGCGGCCCGCCTCCAATCGAATCTTTAAATACTTATACTCTAACTGTGAAATTCTTTAATTGAGTGCAGCATTTTTTGTTGCTCTGAAGTTTCAAGAAATGTGAATTAAATAATATAATTATATAAAACAGAAAATAAAATAAAAATTAACGGAACAATTACGGCACATTTACTAAATATTTCATTTATACTATAATTATATTCCTATAGCGTTACAAACTTATTGTGCTAAAATACTTTTCATTTATTCTCAGTAATCTTATTAATTACTCGTATAAATAATACTTCTGTATGCGCAAACATTATTTTAGATAACTTTCTAGAAAAAATTGGATTCAGAGACGACAGATTTTTGCAAGAAAGACATCCGTTACGTAGGAAGCGATGCGCATGAATTACGAGGAACTGTCTGATGTGTGACGCTCAGCCGTTACTGTGACGTAGTGTTGATATCGATCGACAAAATAACAGCTACTACTATTTAAAATAATTAATTATAGCTTCTATTATTGTTTTCAAACCTTAAAGATATTAAAAATAAAAAATATTAGCGTAGTTATTGCTATAAGTGTAGGTAATCGAGTTATGCTATTGTATACAAAATGTGCGTAATCTGAGGTGTTACGATATAAAAGAGACCTTCCCGTGTACTCGAATTACTGTTCATACGAATTGTAACATTAACGACCGGAGGAAAGGGTCGCAGAGGACGGTGCACTTCTCGAAGTCGCGAGCGAGCGTTCCGGGCTCTCGCTATATGGGACAGTCATTAGCGACGGATTAGTAGTGACATTTTTTACACGGCTGGAATGTTAAGTGTGTCTCCCAATTTTGCGTGCGGCGCGACAGGTACCCGCAGCGCGAAGCGCTTTGTTCTATGGGGAGCACGACGCAGCGATGAAAGTTGTGTGAGCTCGTCGATATTATTTAGAATAGTTAAGTGTCGACAGGCGATGGTACTTTGTTTTTGGAATGGGAGTATCGAGCGGTAGAACTTTTCTAAATTTAATTGACTTATTTTAAAAGTATTTTTCCTTTACGTGTAATAAAATACAGTTATATGTAATGATTTTGTATTAAGTAGACGTCTCATTAGTGTTCTAAAATTGTTCTTGAATGAACAGGTAATTTTCTCATCTTCAATACTACTATCTCTTTTATATACGTGCTTTATTTCACTCAACCTCTTTTATCATAGTCGCGCATAGTAAACAATTTAGGGCCGCATTTTTGTTCTCTTATATGGATGTAACGTCTGTATTGAGATTAACGTCATCGGTTGCACCACATTTATTTAATAATAGTTTTTCTACTCTTAATTTAATTAAAATGAAATAATATTGCTGATTGGAACAAACTCATTTCAAATCAGCATACTTACATATGTTAGAATACCATAACGCTGACAAGTAACATTTCCTTAAATCGATAAAACTCTTAAATGATATTTAAGAAACTGTGGCATACATGGCGCTCTCGGTGTTTGTGTTTTAGTTGTTTTTCTTATTCCCTCTTTAGAGACGTGATAATAAGATCACTCTAATAAGGGATCCAGGCTAGCCATACATCTAAAACAAAGTCGATGTTAAATGAGCATGCCCACGTTTTGTACATTACCTTAGCGTAGTAATATTAGTAAATGGTACATTACATTAACTTAAGATATATAATAAATCGATCGAGATAGAGCAATGAAAACAAATATGCTGTAACGACAGACGCCGAAAATAATAGATGTCTTGAAACTTGCAGCTACTAAAGTAACGACAGAAATTCCGATAGTTATGTTTAATTAGGTATATTATTTATTCCTGTTTCCATTAATTTCCCTTTTTTATGATTCCGGGTGAAGTCGAGCCCAGTCACATTTTTAATGGGTTAAAGGAAAATTAAAATATTTTGTAAAGTCATAACATTTTGGATTACATATCTTTCAAATGGCAATTGATTTTAAAACTATTTCTCCATGCGAAATTGCGGATAGGAAGCCAGTGTACTTATATTAACGACAATGGACCAACGTAGCTGTTTGCAAAAACTGATTCGCATTTTGTTGACGTTTAACAGAGGTACTTGTTGCAGTTACTTTTTTATTGGCTTTATTTTGGATTGAAAATATATTAAAATACACTAGAACTCTGTGTGGCAGAGGCGCATATTAAAGGTATGAATAGAATACGTTTTATTAATACTTCGTAATGCTCGTGTCATGCTTGAACTTTTACTTACGTAAGTTATTCATGCAAAAAGAGAGAGAATTTCAAAAGCCACTTTGAACGTTTGCGGTTAGACAATAGATTGGGAGCAATAAAATGAAGTAAGTCAACTTGCTAATCCAGTATGTCCTGTGTCATACAATCGCTTTCGTAAATAGTGGGGAGGTTCATCATTCGTTATCAGAATTGGCTTCTAAAGGGAGTGGGCGAACGCGGGGAGCGTTTGGGGCGTACACTGTAGGCATTGAGGGTTGCGCGTGCGGGTGGCGGTTCCCAGGCGGCGACCCGTGACCTGCACCTGTGCGTGAGAACAGGTATGCTGCAAAGTGGGCTTTGTACTGCGTTTAACGTGATCGCTTCAACGTCGTTTGACATGATCTCGAGATGTGTAACACATGAGTGAGAAATATAAAAGCTTTTATTTTCAAACAATAGTGCGTAATATTCAGTCATTACTATTTATCACCATGTTATATGATCATTGTTCGACGGTTCAACGTATGCGTAATAAATAATTTCGTTAATAACTCGGAGTACTGAGTTATGAGCTAGAGATATAAATGAGTGATATATATATATTTCCAATCAAATGATATATATCACTCTTTTCTTTCCACTGATACATTTTGCGCACCTCTAATTGCTATCGTAAATATATCTATATGAAGGCGTCACGCGAGTTTCCATGCTTATCCTTTGCTGGATGGAATGGAAATATGAAGAAAGCGATATTCTTATATAAGAATATCGCTTAATATAAGAATATCGCTTTATTCATATTGTATATCATGCTTCTCATAGATATGATCCTTTAATTTCATATTTTGAATTATAAATGTTTTCTGAAAGTGTGTTTGTTTTATGTCACCTTGGGATTTGTAAGAAACGTTAAATTAATTACAATGGAATATTTCAATATGCACGTGACATTCAATATTTATTAAGTTATAAGCATTGCGTATTTTTTTTCCTTTATTTGAAATAATTGGAATTAGCTTTATAGTAGTTATGGAGTAAAGACCTGTTAAATGTGTGATAGAAATACCTACACTGAGCTTATAAAATGTTACAGAACCTATGAAGTAATTATACTTTTCTCTAGATAAATACAAGTATGATAAATTTTGTTTTACTTCTAAAACAAAATTTAAACAAACAATGTTCCGTGCAGTTGATATTCAGATAGAGGATATTTGTGACGACTTATAGAAGGATGTGTATTGCGTGGGGTGAAATATAATGTTAACATTTTTCCATATTTCTATTTCAGTCAGAAAATCGGTCAAGTGACACGAAGAGTAGATAAAGGAAATTTTAATTTTTCACTTCGGTAAATTTAACTTTTCACCGTTTTGTAATCGGTCATTAAGTGTAAATGTTATTAATATATATTTTTTAAATTATTGGATATAAAACAAAAAAATTATTTAATAGATAATAATGTTAAAATTAATTTAATCTATTTTGCCGAACTTAATCAAACTGTAAGTTAATTCGCTGATAAATTCCTAAAACATTTATCAAACCAATGTTTATATTTTTTACATCACATTATAAAATAATGGGGTTAGATATAATTGATTTCTCTACGTGGCGAATCTTAACCGAATACAACTATTAATCTTTAACGCGTTTTTGTTTTACAATTGTCTGTAAAATAATTGTTAGTGTCTTTTTGAACTCGTAGGAGTTCAATAATTATCTAGTCGCAATGTTACCTTAATATTTACGTACGTATGTTATGCTAGCATAAACAGTTGAGTTGTCAGTGAGAAAGTTACGTTGAGGTCAGAAATATAATTTTTCCTCTATTAGACAAAAGTTTCCAGCGGCATTCATTTTCTTCAACGCCTAACATTTGTGTTGTGAGGAACATACAGAAAATAGGGCGTGCTCATTTTCGAACTGCTTTCATTTATCTGTTAAACTTCTATTGAATAACGATAGTTCATGAATTATTCTATTTAGTAGTTATTATTCTATTTATTACTTATCTTCAAAGTTTAATGAACCTTCCAAAAGTAATAAAAGAGAAAAATCATAATTTAAGTCAAATATATCACGTTTCTACATTTATTTCTGCTTACTACTTTGACTAGTTTTTGGGTTAAAGTTAATATTAGTAATGCGATATATCTATGTCACAGCTGCTATTGTCACTTCACTATAGCGCAACATCATAACCCGGGGAATAAGTCGGATGTCGGGACACGGACGAGTGCGCTCGGTGTCGTTTCCGTTTCTCACGTTTCCTCTGACGTCAGGCCAACCGACCAACCGTTGCGACACTGGAATAACAGTATTAGTGCACAATCGCATTTACTATTAACAATCGAAAGGTAGTGCTCACGCGAGGGATGTTAATTCTGCAAAGCATCGCAAATTCATGGGGTAGCGACTAAGATGGTCGAAGTTCTTTTATGCATAAATATTTACTTATGCGGTGTTTAAAAATATGAAGTAGAGTTTATTCGTTTTAATGATATACGTTACATAAACGTTAAAGGTATACCTATTTTTTTTTCAATAACGCATTAAGCAACGAAGGTAACTTTTCAGTTCGTAACTTTAAAAATGTTCATAGTATTTTTGCTACAAAACTTCATATGGCAAAGTAAAGGAAGTAAATCGGTAAGATACGAACAAATTCGTGTCGTTGCCTAAACCCTAAAACGATATTTTGTGAATACAGACTGGATACTCACTTTTACCTTTATATAGCAGGCGAGACTATGATCTTGTTTTTTTATGAGTTACCGAAAAAAACATTAAAAAAGCCCTACTATATTTTTTATTTTTGTATAGTTTTTTGTTGCCTTCCAATGTATTGATCCGCAAATGTTTTTTTTTATAAATATAATAAATTCCAGTTCTAAAAAAATATATATGAGTTTTACGGAATTCTAATTTATTTATAATTTATGTGTATTATATACATCTACATATGTTGCTTTACAACAAAATAATGCACTAATAAAAAACTTTTGCACCACTTATAATATTATAGAATTATATTTCTTTGAGAAAAAAGTCAATATTTTAGGTGGATTAAAATAAACAATAAACGCTACTTTATCCTTTTTTATTCCCATTTTCCCGTGTGTGTCTTAAAAATTAATTAATCAATTTAAAAAGACATGAAATTATTCACATTTCATTTTAAAACAAATCCTATTCATTCTGTACTTGGTGATTATTCCGTGTGTTATTTCTCCGCGTGATTCGATGTGGTTATGCATACTTCTCACCAAATTGTTTAGATTGTATGGGACAATACGCGAGAACATTTTTTGAGGGTAAGAAGTTTATATTCCGTATGTGCATATCGTGTTCGATCCCAATCCTGCAAATCAGAATACCTAATACAGATGTAATGTTAGTTGTAGTAAAATAAACTTGAACAGGTTAAATTATAGAAAGAGCCTTATTAACAATAATCTAAAAGTTTGATCGGTATCGGTATCTTGCTCCACCAATAATTTTAAAATTATACTTTTTACAACTATTATTTTGTAACTATGGTTGTATCGGCTATTGTTTTAATTTATACACGATGAACATTCTACACAGAGTTAAAACTTGTCGGTCAATTTTTACTAATTTTTATGAAATGTACTTTTATGTATGTTTTTTGTTATAATAAATGATTGCAGTTAGGCATAATCGTCCGCATTCCACGTGCACATTTTGCTAACAGGATAAATATCCCACGAATGTAGATGCGAGTAAGATGATTCACATTATTGAACGAAACGGCGAATACATATTGATTCCGATCACGGCGATCCACGCTGAAGAATTCTTTAGAGTTATTTTTACAATCTCCGGTGAACATTAGGAGAATGGTTGCTAATATCCGTAGGTACAGTATGCAACCCTTATAACCAAACTTATTTTCGGCAATAAATGAAGATACTAGTATACCTACATATATAACTCACCTTGCCCAAAATCACTTAATGTTTACGATGAACACCGTTGTTGTTAAGTCTCAAATATTATTAGGCAATAATTCGAAATTATGCTTGTTTCCCTTGTTCGCTATAATTCTCTTGGAAACGGAGGTCATTTTTGCGAAATAACTTTCCGTCCGTTTACAAATTTTATATGGGGTACTTTATCGTCATATATAGACAAAATTAGTACTTACTTTTGGGAAAAACTTAAAGTTATATCACATAAATAAAAAAAATCATTAACAGTGTCATAAGATGTTAGATTTACTTGTTTTACCTATATCTTATGATGTTGATTTCGAAAAGGTATGTGTCATTATGCAAGTAAAGTATATTCCTCGAAATTGACGAAAACCCGAGTTCTGAAAATATAATAAAACATTTCAGGCATTGACATTAAAAAGCAGAAACCAGTGAAAATAACTGAGAAAGATTCATAATATTGAGACTATTTTTCTGTTTCATTTATTTTGTGGTACATACGAAATTCGCACAACGTACTCTTTATTCGATTTAATCCGTCCGTATTATTAATCTACTTAAAACCAATTATTTGAATATTGACTGTTGTTCAGCTGAATAAAATTCTTTAATGTCGCTAAACATAGCAATTTTTAACTAATTTGACTTTCAAGTAATAATTGGCACGTGTTATTGTAATCAAGAAAGGTAATAAGTGCTTGTGTATATTTAACGTTGAGTCATTTAGCGATGCTTGTATTACTCTTATCATAGCAGAGATTTTAGGCTAATGTGTTAGTTTGCTGCAGGTGGTATAATAGGTCTGAATTTTGTCTGGGCAAGAACGCTGCCGGGGATGAAACTGTAAGTTCTTTTAATACGCATATATAGTTATTCTCTTATCACACATTTTTCGTTTCAAAAGCTGTCGCTTGGGTTGATATTACTGACATAGGTTAATGAGATAAAGAGATGCAAACGGTATACTCGTTCTTGTTCAGCTGCTGTCCTTAACCTACGAAGCTGGTATTTGAGAATTTAAATGTGCCTGACTACTTGATGAACTAATATTTAGCGCTAATATCAGACGACCGCGACGTTTGTACATAGGCAATAATATGTAGTTACCTTTGATGCCGATAGAGAATTTCTTGTTTTACAAGCGGTTTGTAAGCGGTTAGAAAATGCGCGATTTTTTGTATGCTGGCGGCGTGCGCACAGGGGTTAACCGCGCGCGGTTTTCAATTCATTATAGGCTCGGCGAGTGCAGCGGAGAGTTGCGTTTGCGGTGCCTATATGCAGAAATGTTATATCGTCTGATTCGTCAGAACTCTACCGACCGACATTCTGTCATAGTTAAAAAATTGGTGCTCTCACATGTCAATGTACGGTTTACAAAAGTATCCTTTTAAATGTCTTTGAATCAGTAAATGGATATACCCAGTACCTATGGTGGCGGCATTATTTACCTTTTCCATTTTTATAATCAGACCACAACACATACTGCTCTCCAGAAATCCACGGTGGTACTGACTATGTAAATAGCGAAAACGTCAACCGTAGTGAGTTTTCGTAGGCGGTTTGGCGTTTTCAGCTATTCCAAAACCGCTTTAACCGCAGCGCGTGCTAGGCCTAAGATATATCTAAAATTAAAAAAAAATTAAATAGGATCAAAGACAAATGAAATATTTCAAGTATTTAATTTAAACTTAGAAAAGTTGGTAAATCAAATAATTTTAAAAGAAATTAAATTTATAGATTATTGATTTTTTATGGAAATGTTTAAGAATAATTTTACAATTTGTTTGATATGAAATTCTAAAAAGAGCGTTACCTAAATTTCTATCGGTATAAAATTGCATTTAACAATACTAAGTATAATAAATTTCATCCGCAAAATTACCGATAGGAGGATTTAACATTAGCGTAAACACCAAATAAATATCTTTACACAAAAACTCGGTAAATCATGATATTTATGTGTATTTAATTAGGTATATTATTCTGTAAATTGTCATATATAATAAAAATACAAATCTGCACTGAAATAGTAACTTCTGTGCAGATTTTTGACAATAAATTAAAAAAGTACGGGGTCAATTCTTTACAAATTACCTTCTATTTAAAACCGCTATTATACGTCATCGTGCTCTCCTTCACTTTTGTCCGTCTATCTAGTGTAATAAGTCTATAATCCAGATAGAGAGATAGATTGATAAGAATTTCAAAATACAGTCGTGAAACTAAACCGTGTTTGTCAGTTACTAAAACGTGACGAATTTATATTCTTCAGAAGTTTTGTCAACAGACCAATTTTGCACGGCGCATAATTAGTCGTTGAATAAACGATTTACGTTTTAAAGCGTTCGGCTGCCATTGTTTCATTATTATGTAGATTAACTGCAGCCAAATGTAACGATAATACACGTCTATGACAAGACTGAAACACTGGATTCACGACTGTAGAATATGGTAAGTCGGTGAAAATGGTATTGTCGCCGATATATTTCTAGAGATCGTAAAACATCTTAGTAAATCTTAGTATGAGTCAGTGGTCAAATATTATGATCACCGTTCAGTCAAACGATACATTCATGGAATACTGGTACGGCTTGGCGATAAAACTGGGGGATAGCAAGTTCAATTGATTGTTGAACTTGATTCTATTGTGGGATATAGAGTTGTGAAATATTTGCTAGAAACACTGAGTACTAATCCATTAACTATAATATGTTCGATATCTGTTTAACGACAAAAATCGATGTCGGAATATTTAGCCTATTTCAAAATTATAGTGAGGTATGGGAGGAGTTGATGAGTTGGTATATTCAACATTACGCCATAGAATCGCCATTCATGGCAAAATACGGTGGTGCGTTTTATTTAGTCATGTGATGGATATGGTTTTTGTAACTGAAAACCGTAATAGTTTTTAATCATTTATTATATTTTCGTTAAATTTCGTAGATATGTAAATAAATATAAGATTTTAGACATATTATGAGATGTTACGATTTTTTTGGCAATGCAACACACAAAAACAAAAATCGATTTGAAACATTTATTCGGCATTTTAAGAGTAATTTTGCCGAAGCCAAACGTGAGAAAGAAAAAAAATTTGTAAACGCAATAGGCGTTAAGTTAATAAATTTAAGAATTTACCATTTATTAAAATTTCCCTGAATTTCGTAAAATTATAGTAAGAAAACCTGAAAAATTGTTACTCATACTTTGTAATGAAATCCCTAATATATAGAAAGCCAAATAGAATGAATAAATATGGTAAATTCATAGATTTAACTTTTGATACGGGACGCTTAACATACGAATTCAACTTGCACTTGACTGGATTTTTTGTTCCTAATATTGTTGTGAGACTTAAAAATCGTTCCATAAATTTTTTTACTTTTGTAAAAAATATCTTTCAAGAATTTTCAAAAGATAATTTATTATTCCTCACATTTCCTACTATCTGAAAAGTTGTTGAATTATTAGAATCATTTAAATAATGGGTAAATGCATTGTAAGTTTTATCATGTTATATCTGTTATCTTACGAGTACATCGTTTTCTTTATCTCGTATAAACATATTGCAATAACAAACTGTTGCGTAAAAATAGCAATAATCTTACAAATAATACTTACAAATAAACGGGAAAGTCGAGTTTGCTAATTAGAATGATAATTCAAAGCTTTTTCTGTTTAAGTTTTTTTTGTCACATTAGTTTGCTTCTCTCCGTCTGCTCTTATTCATAATCATGTATTCCGGAATTTTATTTCTTAATTACATATTTTTGATTCACATTTAATAAATAATTGTTATCAACATTTTTGTGATAGCGATAATAAACGTACAAATTACAGTATTATATCTAAATTATTATTCTCGATGCATTAAAAAAATAAATTTGTGGAAGTGGCGGGAAAAACAAAATCAATTCTGACATGGCGCTCGATCGCGTCCCCGTTACCTTGACAATATTTGTTGACTATTTATCATCTACTTTGAATGGTTAAGTTAGGTTCCGCTTGCAAAAGTATCGCGTGTTATTTGCTACCTTTTGCCTATTATGCATTTATTGAGCACAACACGTCGGTCGCGCCCATTGTCTTTGTTTATAATGCCCGTGGCTCGTTTCCGCGTAACGAAATCGGCCGCCGCGAACGTCATCTCCACCAGCGGGGCTCGCCGTAACCAGAGTACTCGTAAATGTTTGTAAGTAAATTATTACAAATCACCGGATGTTCGCGCTCTATGGCTTCGCTATTGCAAACTCTGCTGCTTGTATAGGCCGCGGTTACATGATGTTACCACCACCGCAACAATTTTATCAAGAAATGAAGATGATGTTCGTTTTTGTATAGACAATTTCATTGCGTCGCCGATTCGTAGGTTTCGTGATGATTCAGTTGAATAGAAGAAATAAACGGCATGATAACAATGGAATGTTTTTGCTCCATTTCAGATGATGGTTTTTGTAATGAATATCGAAATAAGCTGCATTTAAAATTTAAAGGCTGTTGTATCTAATTTTAATTGTTACTAATTTGATCATGTCTATATTACTTTTATATTCTGCCATTAATTACATGAAATATTACATACTAAATTAATAAATTTTTCAAATTCAACATATTTATGTTTAATATAAACTGCTTTTGTTTTAATTTGGTTAACCATTAATTGCTTATCGTTATGAATAGCCTTCCTGTAATGTATCGATGAAGGTATGTGTGTAAATTAATAAATAAATACTTAATATGTTTTCATAGTTAAATAATATATCTACATTAATCTTTACAAGCCTCCTTTTGACTACCAAGTTAATCTTAAAACGATTTGCAGAGTAGATATAAGCTTTTAGAGTTTTAAATCATGTAACCTTCATTCCTAGATTTGGAAACATTTTTACTTGTGAAATATATTCATTGATCAGAAATTCATACTTACAAAAATTATCATTTGTTGCAGATAATCTTGATGTGGTGAAAGTATGGAAGGGGTGGATAAGCGCATGCTGGAGCGTGAAGCGCTCCGGAACATGATTCAGCAGTGGAATGCCAATCGACTAGACCTATTCGAACTTAGTGAACCTAATGAGGTAGAATTTGGTTTTTATATTGAGTATACACATGACGATCAGTTTCAAAATGGAAGGGCTATTATTAATTGGAATAAATAGATAATATCACTATTACATAATTGCATAATTTTTTGAAGATTTACATTGATTGAGGGTTTATTTTTTTAAATATTGGTTTATTTGTAGTCATTGTCGTATATAAAGTAAATTTTGGTTATTACCAAAAAGGATAAAAGCAGAACAAATTTCCACCATTCAATGGTGGAAATTGACAAAAAAGTTTACTTCATAAACTTTAAAATGTAGGTACTCAACGAACATGCTTTGTAATTTAATGGGTATATGGGAAAAGAAAATGTAGAAGACCAAAAAAAACAATTTCAATGGGTTCAATGTCTTAAAGATGGAAAAATTAGAATGGATCAGATAAATAAAGAATTACTTTTATAAGTTCAATTTATCACTGGCTGAATTATATATAGAATGTTCATAATCTGAATGAATGTAATTTAGTGATTGTGTAAAAATTAAAACAAAATATTAAATACCCTTTCAATGTTAAGTTTATATTTATATGATCTTTCAGAATTTGGAATTCCATGGCGTTATGCGCTTCTACTTTCAAGACTCCGGACAAAAGATTGCTACAAAATGTATACGTGTAGCTTCAGATGCGACAGTCAGTGACGTTATAGGTATTTAGGAATATTTTTACTTTATGCTTTTTGCTTTAGGTAAACTATAAATGATGTTGCAACTTAATGATTAGCTTTTAAGAATAGCTTTATATCTAATCTCAAAAAAGTAATTGAAAAGATTTGAAACCAATGATTAACATTTTTAATAATGAATTAGATACACATCTATAAAATAAGACAATTGATTCATATTTAACATTTATTCTTTTCGTAATAAATTGTAAACATAGCCAGTCTGTTTCTTTTGAAATTGAACAAGCGTCAATCGATTAGCACATCTTTCAAATCAAAATTTGTATGGTATTAGTGAAAGAAATTTGTGTTAGTTTTCAATGTTGTTTAAATATAGCATTTACTTTTTTTATTAATCAGCTAGCCTGTTGTATTATTTGTAAAACATGTGTTTTTAAATTTTATTTCTGAAATATCACTTAAAATTAGTGAGGACATAGATGGACTGTCAGTAAATTTTGGTTCACGTTTTCAGTGTACACGGAAGAAGGCTGCGTTCAATGTAACATTGTTTTTGTGGTGGTTTTAGATTTGTTGATATGTATATTTCTAAAGATGTTGTACAAATTGAAGCTCTATTTTTAGAGTTAGAGAGATATGCTTTGGATAACAAAAATATCAATAACTAACAACAACATATATCAAGAAGGGATAAGTTAAATTTTTTGAGGAAGCATGAAAAATGAGTCTAAACATATATCATCATCAAATTAATGAGAACATATGGAATCTCTTGACCTTGAATAATCAACTATTTCGATTTCTAAACCTAAAATAGATAGCCCATTAGTTAACAAAACATCACTTCTGAAAACGCAAGTCACATATAACTTTTAACAAAAAAATTTAATCTAATTCAGATAACCTCCGAATAAGATGCATGTTGAAAATTCAATTAGTGTTCCCTTTATCAGTTTTTGAACTATAACTGTAAGTAAGAGTAATACTTCAATGTTTTAAGCACTTACACTTTCTCTTAAAAATAAAGATTCTACTGTTAAAAGAAGGAAATCATAGACATAGCCACAACATATGTATGTAAACGGTTGACACAGAGAACCTCCATTTTTGAAGTGGATTGAAAATAGTAAAAATAGTGGAACAGAATTACAGAACCAAATAGGAAATGGAAGAAATAAGATAATTTTTTTCTAGGTCAACAACACTTCAGTGTTTAATCATGAAATGTCTATTTCATTACTTAATGAACTATCAGCTCTTAGATTCTGCTTACATTGATGTACTTAAGTAGTGCTTTGCTGTCTGTCCCATATCCAACAAATATTGCCTAATAAAGCAGTCTCTCTGCTAATTACAAAAACAAAGTTTTTAACTTCAAGAAATATATCTTACGACTTTTAAAGGTATGAATTTTTAAATGGGCTTCAATAAACAACCTATTTCAAATAAACATTACTCTTTTGTGTTTTATTTGGATAATCTTGGGTGCAAAACTAATGTCCAGAAATAGATTTGCAGTTATACAATTATGTTAACATTATAAAGATTACTTCAATATGCCTCCTAACTACAAAGATATATTGGATACTATTTGGAAAAACAACAGTAAAATAAGTGAAAAGGTCAGTTCCATGCTTACTATGAAGAAAAGGATATTTAACTGGCAAAAGAGGTATTAATTGGTCAACACTTGTGGAAAATGTGGAACATACAGAAGATACTATTTAAGCCCCATTTGAAATCTTTTCATTGTTTGATATAATAGGGTTTTTGACTGATGTCGATATTTTTAGGGAAAATGTTTTAAAACTGTAGAGTAGGTTTAGAAAAAATAATACATATAACAAACAATTAATTGAAACTTCTAAATAACTTAATGATATTACTTATTCGATTTAGTAACTTTGTGTCTTGAGACAACCTGGCTGGTGTGTTGGGAATAGTGCTTGATTTCATATGTAAAAATTTTAAATTTTTACTTGAATACCTAAAAATATTCAAAGATTGGGATACACAAATTCCCAAAGGGTATAGAAATGATATATATAGTTGTATTAACAATCATAAAAAAATGTAGAATGTTTTGTTTTAAATCTGTCTTTTTCTTCTAAACCCTCATTACAAGGTTAATATAAAAGACTCTATAGTTGGTGGAAGAGAACTCGGTGGGAGGTGCTATTAAAAATAGAAATTACTAATAGACATATTGTAAATGTTGTATACAACTTTTTTCAGAAACATTAATAGAGAAGTTTCGGCCTGATATGCGAATGTTGTCACTTGGATCATATGCATTATATGAGTTGCATGCACCACATGATGAACGAAGACTAGCACCGCACGAAAAACCTCTTCTTGTTCAGCTTAATTGGCATGCTGATGATCGTGAAGGACGCTTTCTGCTTAAGTGCATCCATGAGAATGGGGTAAATGTTTGTACAATTATTTACAGTAATTCAAATTCAAAGAAATCTTTCATACTATTGTTTAGTTCTAATGTGGTTTCATTTGATGAGACAGTAACAAAATATAAAAAAGTTTTAAAATTATTTTGCTCTATCTAACAGAACTACTTCAGAATACTTCGGAATATAAATTTTACTTATGTAAAATAGTATTGTTAAATTTAATTTGCATGTAGATTCTATTTGAAAAAGTAAAACAGTTACTTGTAAATACCAAGTAAAACACTATAAAATATAACTTTGAAAATATATTTAATTAGCATTTCAGTTTTCTGATTTAACACCTGTTTAATTTAAAATAAATAGTACTTTTAACGTGTTTGCATTGTTGTTAACAAGTTTTGCAAAAACAATTCCAAACAAGTAACATCACTGGTTATTAAGATAGTGGAAATATGTCTATTAGTAATTTCCATTTTTCTTTATATTTATGTTTTTTTACAGATGCCTGTGAACAATACAGCAGATACCAGCAATCAAAACTTTAAACGAAAATTGTCAAAACGAGAAAAAAAAGAACTAAAAAAGAAGGAAAAGCTGTCTAGAATGAAATCTGATACTGTGGATGATGAAAATAGACCTGTGGCAGAAAAATTATATACAGGTTGAGAAAATTTTCTTTTCGTTTCTTTCTAATTTAGTTTTTTACAAATTATATTTTATTGTTTGAAGGCATGTATATTTAATTTGTTTAGGTCGAAGAAATGATCAAAAAAAATGATTAAATGAAATACAAACATTATTCAGGCGTGTCATGAATTTTCAGGTTATTCTGTGTTATGAGAATTGAATATAAGATTTATGTTTACAAATTTCATATGGAATAAATTTGAAAGCAAAACTAGAGCTCTTTTTTTTATAATTCAAGCTTGTATAAAGTGTTCATTAAGTAAGAGAATGATACAGTGGCAGTGCTTTTTAGGAAGGGCAAGCTGCGAAGAGACAGACATTAAAAATTATATAGATATACACAGTCAGGCAAGCGTTCGTAGCCGCATCTGATAACTCTGAAAACGGCATTGAAGGTGTAATAGATTGAAAATGTGTTACAATAATTGAATCGTAGGTACTCAAAAACAATAAACTCTTGACGCAATTACCCTGACATATCGAACTATGACTTTTCAAGTGAAAAGCTAATTTTTGCTTATCTAAAAATACAATAGCATTTTAAAATTATTTTGTATTTCTATGTCATATGTTCCCGTTTCGCAATAATTAGTTGCTACTCGATACAAATTTCTGTACATGAAGAGCTAAAATTGAAGATTTGCTCTAAGACATATTGCTCTCGTAGTAATAAGTCTGCCCTATGTATAGATATATTGAAGTACATAAATAAATAACATTTTGTAATTTTACTGTGCACAATAAATGTTTTTCAGAATTAGCATATTTTTTACTAGATTTGTCAAATTATTAGATTATCAAAACCACTTTTATTCCATTTATTATATTCAATTCCAAATATTAAACAAGGCCAGTAAAACACTTTATTTCAAATGCAACTCCTGATTAGCAACCAATACCAAAAATAGTAAAAATTACTGAGTTAAACACTTGATTTGTTATACAAAATATAATACATATATTTAAAAACCGGAAAACTATTAAAATTATTTTTGAATGAGAATGATAAACTGACAGCAGAGAGATCGTTATAAGAACACAAAGATTCATTGTTTGTATGCCAGTATTATAATTACGGGATTGTTTCAGTTTGAATATAGCCGAAGGTGGTTTGTTTCAGTCTAAATATAGCTGAAGGCGGCTTGATAATTAAATATGTTTAAATTTTCGTAAATATGTAATGTACAAACTGTCTCTCTTTGGCGTACTTCTTGAGTAAGGAGCAATAAACATGTTTCGTTTCAAAACATCAAAGGACTCCGAGCGACAGTCCGGTGGATAAAGTGATTGTAATATTTTATGACCTTTTTAATACTAATTATTTTGCTTTTATTTTGCATTAATCAAAATAGTTTTAGTTTCCTAAAAGAGATTTTTCTTTTGGATTACTTGTTTTTTATGAAGATATTCAAAAACAGTTCTACTTAGTCTGTACTTGTGTTTCCTACAGTCAAGATGCCTTCAAAATGAGAAAAGTATGCGAAATTAGCACTAAAATGTGATTTACTATCGTCGTTTTATAAAACAAAGGCAAATCCGAACATGCAATTGTCGCACAACTTAAGATATCAAAGATTTGTGTTCATCGCCCAATTATTTGACACAAGGAAACTAGCAATGATTAAGATCGTCCACGTTCAGGATGACGGAGAGTGACCACTTTTAGTGAGGACAATTTCATCATTGCAAGTGGAATAGACCCCTAACGGTACCAGAAATTTACGCCAGAGTTAATAAATCTCAATCTGAACATATATCATTGACTATGGCAAAAAGATGATTGTAGGACACTAACTTGTTTGGTCATGTTGTTGTCTGAAAACCTCTGTTAAGGCTACCAAACAAAAAAATACAGTTGCAATAGACAAAAAGAGCAATTTAAAGAATTCTACAGCAAAATGCTGTTCCTTGCAAGGTAAGATTAATTGGAAAGGGGTTCATTTTCGAACAAGACAATGACCCAAAACATAGTTCTAAATTATGCGGAGGTTATTTAGAATGAAAAGAAAGAGAAGGGGTGTTAAAAAACATGGCATAGTTACTTCAGAGTCCCGATCTCAACCTGATCGAACTTTTATTGGATGAGCTTGATAGAAATGTTTTAGATCGATGTCCGTTTTCACAAGAAGACTTGTGGAAGGCTCTACACGAAAGCTGGAACAATAATTCCCAAGTAACAATAGACAAATTGTATGCAGAGAATGGTGAAAAATGTAATTAAATGCAAGGGAGGATTTTTTGAGAAAAGGCTGCTTAGATTATTATGGCCACTTTTTATATCAGTGATTGATACTTTATGAATATTTGAATTATTTCATTTGTCAATGAGTAATAACTGTGAATTAAAGTTCTTTCCTCATACACTTTGATTTGTTTAAATTTTATCTAGTTTTCCTACTTTACTTAGGGTGGTCTCAAACTTTTGGCCGGCAGTGTATATATGCTAAATGTTCAGTGTGTGTATATATGCTAAATGTTCAGAACGTGTAATTGCTTATAAGGCACTGTGCGCCACTGGAATGACATATTAATAAATTTAGATCAAAAAGTTAACTACTCTCATAGAACGTAGAAATTTACAAGTAATTACTAAATTATCATATGCATCAAGAGTATAAACCTGACAGTTTTATAAAAGTTGTCATTGCAATTTCATAAAATCGTTGTTGTGAATTAAAACATGCACTTGAAGAATTTGGCTATTGAGCAAAGGTTAGGTTTTTAAAAATTTACAGGAAATGTTATGAGAAAATATGAGTAGTTTAAACGTGGAAATCAGTCAAAGACGACCTCCATTCTGAACAGTTTTTGACCATAGTGAATGAAGAAATGGTCTGAGATTGCTGTGTCACGGTGCCTTTTATTTCTGAAGGATGTAAGATAGGTAGTGTACATTATATTTTGCATGCTCTCTCACAGATGAAAAAGGCATTTGTATATGTAAACAGAGGAATACCAAGAACACAAGATTTCAAAATTGTCTTCAGATTTGTTTCAAAAAGACTCACTTTGATTCCACTTGTTATAATCAATCAAATGTAGATTCACCATTAAAATTCCAGAATTAAACTATTTTCTATGGCCTGGAAAGGACCATCACCTCGCAACACGAAAGATAATTGATGCTAACCCATATTCTGGCAAAATAATGAGCTTTTTGTTCTGGGATAGTCAAGTAGTAATAATAATTTATCATATCGATTATGAAGGCACTGGGGTAGAGCTTTGTATGCAAAAAAAAAAGTGACGCATTGAGATTTGTGCAAGATGGAGAGGAAAATTTGTGAAACTTGGTCTCTTTGAGATAGATAATGTTTTTGTTTAGAAATTCTTGGCTATTTTCCACATTCGTAAGAGAAGTTTATGGATATCGTCCATATTCGTAATATATAGTTCCTAATTATTTCTACCTATTTTTGAAATTGTAAGAATACTTAATGGGTCAACAATATGATCAGGCAGTGATAGCATCTTGGACCATAGTATCAGATCAAAGGTATTGATAATGTATTCATGAGTAGTATGGAAAAAAATGTATGGTACAGATAAAAGTATCGAAAGCAAAGTATCAATGTCCCAAGGTATGGTGGATATTTTTCTTGAATATTATACTACGTGTATTTTTTACAAGTTACTTCCCTATTCCACATCCATACTCTTATGATATTCGATCAAAAATTTTACAAAAATACTACAACACAATTATGCTCATATAAATAAGAAAAACAGATAGTATACAATTTTTTGGGTGTAAAAAATAAAACAAGAATTTAATTAATCAAAGTTTTGTTTAAATCAAAATAAAAACGAGTGTGGGAAAATAACAAGAAGAAACAATCCGGTAGTTGACTCATTCTAAATTTTGATATTTTTCATACAATATTGTGAAATATAAGTTAATTAAAAACCAGTCTTGAAAAAAATTCAAAAATTTATTGAAAAATAAGCCAGTTATAGGCTTATAAATTTGAAGATACATATAGAGTTGGGTACCCTGTCTCTTTTCCTCTTGTAGAATATAATGTGCAATATTAAAAATGACCTCACAACACAATATTGCCATCCTTATCTAAAGGTTAAATTTAAACTTTTATAACTCGATCAATTTTTAAGATTATTTAAAAAAAATTTCACTCTTCATCAGCTTTTGTACGTTGAAATTATGATTAATGAAATAAAAAAAAATTGTCAAATACCCAATTCAGTGGAACGATTACAGGGGAGTGTATGTGAACAAAGTGAAACTTTCCACTCTCCTCTGTGCAGTCAATCACATATAAATAATATTTTGTCCAATCATTGTTTCACTCGGGAATAGGCATTGAAATGTGTTTTAGCACTAGATCTTTTCTGGTATGAAACAAATCAATAGTCTTTTTTTCTAATTACAAACAGTATGAAATATCACCAATGTGACAATATTTTGCTAGTATCGTATATACTATGATAGTATTAATAGCGTTCAGTTGTAATTCAAAAGGAGTTTTTAGGGTGTTTTCAGGAATTTTTTAAGAGAGAGAGAGTACAATTAACAATTAAGAGGCATCGAAAAAAATGTACCAGTAGCTACTGAAAGGTTTCTATATTTTTTCTGTCGCCCTAAAAGCAACTGTACAACAATTTTTATGCACTCAAGATTGAAAATTCTTTAAGGGAATTTCAGGTTTGGAAAAACTATGGGATAAGTGCATCAATAAGGTCATTCTCATTACTTTTTGAAAACCCTCGTGTAACGAAAATGTTTTGTAGTTAGATATTTTTGTATAAAACGGACGTAATTAGTAATGTTGTTATGATTCTTACAGAACTACCTGAAACATCTTTCACCCGTTCCATAAGTAATCCAGAAGCAGTTATGAGAAGAAGACGACAGCAGAAATTGGAAACAAAGCTACAGCAGTTTAGATCAAAGGATGGGGGTCCCGACACAGGTAATGCCAATAATTTGCTCTCTTTTTCTAATGTTAGAAAATAGAATACCTGTATATTATAGTTTTGTATTAAATTTTTATATGCTTCATTTTCTATTTATATCCTTTATTTTCTTCTCTGCTTTCACTTACCTTTTTTATTTCATTTCATTTGTCTTTTGGTCATTTTTGAAGGACAGGTCCATAGATAGAGATTGTCATATTAAATTAGTAGCCAGCACTTCTATTGGCAAGATGTGTTTCGACATTAACTTACTTTTAAATTTATACAATTCGTAGACAAACTTTGAAGAAACACAATATTGCTAAGAATCAACTGACATACTTTTTGTAACTTAAGTATGTAAGTTTGAGGTGTATATGCCCTCTCGAGATGTATATGCATATAAATTGCTTTCGTTTGAATTATTACCACTTTTTTTTCTTTTACTTAGACATACTTTATGTCTGTAACTCTTTTTGACAATCACAAATAATTATCCTAACTTTCATCTTATACTTCAACGAGTTATGTACACTTTAGAGAAAGTCGAATCACTTATGTGTCTTGTTATCTTTAATTGAAAAAACATTGAATTTTCATTTAAATATCCATTTGGTTAATGCTGTTTTTTTGTTGTTGTTTCAGGTGGTACCTTGAAGATCTATGGGTCTTCCCTCTGTCCAGATGTGCCATACAAAACGTTGCTGCTTTCGGTGGGTGACTGTGCTTCAGCAGTTGTAAGAGAAATGTTAGATAAATATGGATTGTCAAGAACGGATCCACATCAGTACTGTCTCGTTCAGGTTATTCTTTTAACTATTTTCTTTCATTATGACTACCAAATCAGTTAATAATATTTGGAAATAATCTTGCAACTTTTTGGCTATTAAATACTTACTACTAACTTGGAATAGATTTTTTTTATCTAAGATTTAAATATTTGTAAGTAAGTTTACGGAAAATTGTAAACTTACTTACATTAGGTATATGGAACGAATTGTGTTTATTCTCTAAATCAACATCGGTATAATAAATGTCTTTCAATATAAATACAATATACCCAGGGTAAAAACAAATCATACATAGTCTAATATCTAGAAAAATTTCTGCAAAATATTAAAAAACCCTGATGGCAGGTATCAGGTATAGTAAATTTTACTTTTACCGAATTGATATTTTTTGATTACCCTCATTAATTATAATATTTTTGTAATGGCACCTTTGAGTTGCAAAAAATATGATAAGAGCTAGGGGGAGGCATTTTGAGCATTTACTATAATTAAAATAATAATAAATGCGGTATGATCATAAATTCTACACTCGTTTTATTTTACCATGACGGAAAAAATGATCAATGGTGTAGGTTTAGGAATAAAAAACATGTTATGAAATGACTTAGTACCAGAAATTATACCTTTTTGAAATAAAGTTCCACAAGCTTGCCATACATTTTTTTACGCTAGGATTGTTCAAAAATCACTTCATGTTTTGTACAAAAAATGCACATGTTTCAATTGTTTAATTTTTATGTTGCCAATAATAACAAAGGAATAACATTTTAATTAGGAAGACTAATGTTCTGTTAAATATTTTGGACAATAAAAAAGCAGAAATAGTAATAATACCTAATAAAGAAAATTGTTTTTGATGTGAAGTAAAAAAATTGAAAAAATCGTATCACTGAAACTATCAGGCTTAGGGAATAAAATTTATTGTTTTGTATATATACAAGAGAAAAAGAGCCTTTATCTAGTGTTTGTAATAGAGATATTCTTAAAAATAAGTGTTTTCGGGCATTAATGGTACAAGCCTTTTAACAAACTTTTTCTTTCTAGCGTAACTGATTCCTCTGGAAACAAATTTCAATCCAAGTTTGGGTAATATTTTACTAAGGGAAATTATATAAAAAATATACATATATATATTACGTGAAGCATATTTCTATTTTATTGTTACCAGAAGTCTCTTTATTAAAGGTCGTGCCGATCGAATTCTTGCCAATTTCATGCTTCCTACTTCAATTTCTCACTAATTCATCATTTACAATGATCGAAGGGCAAAAACAAAACCGTATAAGCTCATTTATTGAAGCAATTTGTGTTAAATTGTGAACCAAATGACTACCTTGAAGATCACTACATCCACGCTTTGCGTCAACTATTTCTCGAAATATCCTGCTGCAATCCAATTTATCAGAATTTAAATGTATTTTATTTAATTGAATGTAGTTTAACAAAAATGGAAATTTTGCTGTTTGTTGGTTATTAAATGAAAAAATATACATTATAAATGATATAATTAACGAAACTAATTTTCGTTCGTGATTACTTCATAATAAATATATTTCAAAAATATTTCCCATGCAAACTGGGTTTTTTGCAGTAAACTGCTTGTTAAATTTTTTTCTACTAATTGTATTTCTTACTGACATTAAACACTGAATAAACTAATTCAAATATAAACTTGTATAAACAAATTTAAATAAGTGAAAATGATTGCATAAGAGAGTTTATGAATTCGATGTTTGACAGCTCTTTCTTAATAGGAAAACCACTTTCTTTCTGTTAAGATATTTATTATTTATGAATGTTATTTGTATGATTGTTATTTATGAATATTCTTTCATTTACAGAAAGAGAAATTATCACGAAGGCCAGCACAACACTTTATTCAGAATACAACTGCTGGCTAACCATAAAAATTTATCGCATATGTCTTATATAAATAATAATATATAGTTTTTTGGTTAGACTACCACCTAACGACAGTCGTGCTGACCACTTGCATACTTTCTATTTTAGTCAAAGTATAACATTAAATATTGACACAAATTAAAGACACATTACAATCTTTAGTATTATTTTATTTACATAATGCATTTAAATTCTGAACTAGAACTTTTATACATATTAATAATCAACTCTCATCACAGACTTACACATTTTACAACAAAACCTTGTTAGTATCACAATTTGAGATCTAAATAGGAACAATATTTACAACTTATTTATTATTTGTTATTTTTATTAAGTTAGATATGTGGCTTCTACCATAAAACTATTTTTGGTGCAATCAAATAACAATTGTTATAAAATTACAACTTGTAAATAATCACAATTGGTGACGACATTCCACACACATTGTTTTGGGAACATTCAACGCAAATTGAATTTTTACATTGAATTTGTCCATCGGCAAATAGTGTCCTGAAGTTATATTTGCTAAACAACCTTGTTCACATATCATTTCAAGTGAGGTTTTACGAGATCTTCAGCTGATTGCGAAATTGAGTTGAGTTGGTTCATAATATTGACGATGTAAAATACCAACATCGGCCATGGTAGTATTCGTCGACAAGTTGAGTAGACAGCATATTTCTGATCTAGCCTGTCAATGCTGCCTTTTGTGGTGTTGTGATACATGACAATTTCCTGTTTTTGCACATTTTAATCAAATCTTGGTGTGATCTGAATCAAATTTTGTGGTCTACATGCTGGACAGAAAAGTGCAGATCCATTTGGCTTTGGTACAGATGATGTCAATGTTGCATCTACGTTAACCCACATATAGATGATCCAACTCCTCGATAACGGTTGGGAGAAATTAAGGTGGAATTTTGCATTTATTTTTCGTCAGGGTACCTTCGAGCCTAAACTGCTTTTGGTTTAGCATGTTCATAAGTTCCATTGCAGTAAACTAGCTATCAGTCGTTAATTGTCAGTGAGTACCTTCTTTTGAGGGTACAAATCTCAAAACTAACTTGCGTAGGTTTGCTTACCCTTTGGTATTCAACTGGTAAGCCATGGCCATCGTTCTATGAAAATCTTTTCCTACGCATTAATTTTTGGGATGTGAGAACAGCCAGATGTCAGAGGGAGCTAAATCTGCCGAATAGGGTGAATGTTGCATTATTTCATACTTCAATTCATTAATTTTTGCACTGTGTGAGAGGGTCCGTTATCTTGATGAAAAATGAGTTTTTCTTCTGTAAACCTAGTCTTTTCTCATGAATTTTTACATCCAGCTGGTCCAGAAGGTTATAATAATAATCTGAGTTTATAATTTTACCAGTTTGAAGGTTATCCACAAAATTCCGTTTGCATCCCAAAAAACTGAAGCTAACGCTTTCTTGGCCAATGTACTGGGTTCACACCACTCCTTAGCCTCTTGTTTTGATTTACGATCATGGTGGTAGACCCAAGTCTCATCTATAGAGATAAAATGACCCATAGCATCCTTTTTATCCTTTCTAAAACGCCCAAATGTTGCTGAGAAAGCTGCATTCGAATGTGTTTTTGTTCCATTGTTAGCGAATGCGGCTCTCATTGTTACACAGCTTTCTGAAACCCAAAATTTCATCCAAAATATTGCTGTCTAATGAGATCCCTAAGACTTCTACTAAATCTTTCTCGATTAATTGACAATCTTCCAGAACCATAGCCTGTAATGTTGCTATTATTTTTGGTGTCAAAGGCCTTGTTAGATATTCTTTATGTGAATCGTCTTCAAGACTTGTATGACCACATTTAAATTTAGCAACCCATCTTTCTACTGTTTTAATTGAAGGTGAAGAGTATACCTTCCAAAAAAAAAATTTGATCACTGCACTATATAAAATTTTTCCATTGCAAAAAAATATTATGACACGTCAATTTTTTAACAGCTGTAATGGATAGATCTACACACATGTTCATTAGACGGTGGTAGTGGCATTTTTAGATAAGTAAAACTGACGAACCTAATAGCATCATCTCTTATCGAACGACAAAACTTATTGAACAACCTAGTATACGAGGTGTGTTCAAAAAGTATCGTGAATTTTGAATTTTCGCAGGTTACGTATATTCGAATTTCAATTTTTTTGTGGCGTTATGTTGGTACTCATGTCTCTTACTTATGCCGACAAGTTCGGCCATTTTGAATGTTCAGTTAATTGTTGACAGCTGCTTTGCTTGCATGTTTTTTGGCTCGTCTTCAATTTTTACCTATTCAAAAAAATGGAACAAAGAACCTGTATCAAATTTTGTGTGAAAAATGAAATTAAGTGCGTGGATGCATTCCGAATGTTGACTGTGGCATACGGAGAAGCTACCTTGGACCGAAGCAACGTTTATCGGTGGTACAAAATGTTCTCAGAAGGCCGAGAAGATGTGAACGACGAAGAGCGTGCCGGACGCCCGAGCACTTCAACAACAGACGAAAAAATTGATAAAGTGAAGAAAATGGTATTGGCCAATCGTCAAATCACCGTTGCAGAAGTTGCTGAGGACCTAGACATATCGATTGGCTGGTGCCATTCGATTTTTATCAATGATTTGGGCATGAGATGGGACTCCGCGAAATTCGTACCAAAATTGCTCAATTTCGACCAAAAACAGCATCGCATGAACATTGCTAATGAGCTGTTGGACTCTGTCCGCGACGACCCAAATTTGCTCCAGAGGGTTATAACTGGTGACGAATCGTGTGTTTATAGTTATGACATGGAAACCAAAGCTCAATCATCTCAAAGGAAGCTGCCGCAGGAACCAAGATCGAAAAAAGCACGCCAAGTTCGGTCGAATGTGAAAGTTTTGTTACAGTTTTCTTCGATTGCAGGGGCGTGGTGCATCATGAGTTCTTGCCACAGGGTAGAACGGTCAATAAGGAATATTACCTGCAAGTTATGCGCAATTTGCGTGAAGCAATCCGCAAATCTGCTCACACATCGTTGCTTGTGCGCGACTTTTTGGCCAAAAACAACACACTAATTATGCCGCAGCCACCGTATTCCCCAGATCTGGCCCCCTGTGACTTTTTCTTGTTCCCTAAACTGAAGAGGCCCATGAAAGGATGACGCTAAGCTACGATTGACGAGATACAGATGGCATCGAAGGAGAAGCTGAACAAGATAAAAAAAAATGATTTTTTGAAGTGATCCGAAGATTGGAAAAAACGTTGGCACAAGTGTATAATTCTCATGGGGATTACTTTGAAGGGGACAAAATAGATATTCATGAATAATAAATAATTTTTGAAAAAACACTACTTTTTGAACACACCTCGTATTCCAAAAATAATAATCGTTATGTATTTTCAACATTACTACTGCAGAATATAAGTCAGTTCCATGATTATTTGATACCAAAATAGAATGTAGAAAAGAACAAGTGAGAATTTTTTATTGAATTTTATAAAGGAATATTTTCTTATGCTTTCAGAAGACGTTGATAACTTTCTACATTTATAATGTACATATATACAAAAATAAAAATGAATAACAGCTTCCTTTAATAGGTGTAAATGGTTATTGAGTACCGAATTATCGACTAAAGGATTATCTAATTGTCATATTTCCACAAATACTAAAAACTTCCATTCTTACTTTAAATATATTTTTGGTTTCCCAATATTGACTATATGTATGATTTTCAAATAGTGGCACAATATTTTCTCACTGCTCTTATAAATTAAAATATTGCTTGTTGATACATTACAGTGAGACCACCTTTATCTTTTAATAGAATATCCATTATTTTTGGAGTTTTTGTCTACTATAAGCTATAGATATTATATTATAAGATAGCATTGCTCATAAAGAATTTTGTTCTTTAATTTTTTTACAGTATACCCTGCTATCTGATCAAAATTCTGTAATTGGATAAATCTCATTGAATGAAAAATGTAATCGTGATCCAAAATATCTTCAATATTTTTGTTTGGTTATACACCAAAATCATCAGGGGTTCTACTGTTAATTGATAGTTGAATATGGTGTGTTTTTCGCATACTTATGCAGAATCCTTATATCGTCTAGTGACAAAAATTACCATTTCTGTTTATTTTAAATTCATTATGAACTAATAATGTTTTGTAAGCAGATATGAATGTCTTTGCTAAGGGATTATTATTAAATTCAGGCAATGATCGTAGCACTAAAACAATTTCAGTCATCTTGAGACAATTTGTACATAGGTAAAAAATATATGCGAGATATGCTTTTCAAAAATGTACAAAACGGATCTAATAAACATTTTTATTTTCCATAAATAGGAAAATAGGTTTCCTACCAGAATTAATCAAATTTTCTGATAATATAAGTTCTATTTAGAGCATTTTATCTTTAATACAATCAATATTAAATCAGCGTAACGCTTTTTTAAATCTATTGGCAGTGAGATTTCTTAAGTTCAGCATGGAAAAATATATCTGAAAGAAATGGTTAAATATTATGATAAATGTGACGGTTGCATTACACAAGCTAATTTTACATTCATTTCTTGCTTGTGAAAATTAATATGCGCACGCACTTATAATTTCTTTCCTGCTACACCAAGATATTTCGTCACCGTTGCCGTCAAGTCAATTTGCCTTCAAGTCATAAAGTTTTATATTATGGCAAGTATCAAACGAGTTGATTAATTGTTGTCTACCTATTTCAAAAGTTGTATACAAATTATTAGAATTTAAGTTGGAGCCCAACTGAACGTCGTTATATGTCGTCGTATATTATTGAAATTGTCTCTACCAGTTTCGTTGGGTAATTTTGAATTGTCGTACCAAATTAGACCTTTGTTGGTCAGTAAGTCCATTTCTCATTTATACAAGTTGTCTTAAAATACTGTTTCTGGTGTAAAGGAAGGAAGTGATTTAAATTTTATCACCATTTAAATCATTTCCTATGTCAATATGCCCATAATATTTTTTAACATCATCATCTCATGTACATTCATAATTGCATATGAATGGCCATTTCATCAAGCGATAAAGTGGGCAGTATACACTTTTTCTGATGTTGTCATACCTCAATTTAATTACTTGAAAACAAATCATTAGTATCTGATGACTATATGATGTATGAATGTATTTCATTTTCCCCGAACAAAACTATATGCAAAATATTTTACCATTAAATTCCATTATAAATATGGATTGTAATTTAAATATAGTCAATGTTACAGCTAATTGCATTATTGCATTCGAATTGGTAATGTCTGCTAAGTTTATTTTATAATATAATGCAAATATTAGACATCTTTTATAGTAAATTCTAGCAGAATTGTAAAAGCAGACTTACTAATGGAAACATATTTTAGCACCATTTTCGGCCAACCATAACACATGGTACTAAGAGTCTTCTTGCTTTAAATTTATTCCAACTCATTATAAATACGAGGGGGCGTATTGAAGTTCGCGGAATGGAGGATAAGGAATGAGAATAAAAATATAAAATTATTTTTCTTTTTCAATATATTGAAAAAGCCTATACCTGCTACCCTAATACATTTTTCAGATCTTTCAATTAGTTTATGTATATCTTCATAAAAAATGTTTAGTCTTTACCTGAAAAATTAGCTGAAACTTTATCCTTGACTTCTTCATCGCTTGAAAAATTCTTCCAGCGAAGTTCTTTTTTAAGGTTTGGGAACAAATAATAATCACTGGGAGCCGCCAGGTCAGAACTAGATGGTGGGTGTTCTGAAATATCGAAGCCCACCTTGTGCAGGGCGGCCAGCGCAACACGGCTCGTGTGAACGGGCACGTTGTCGTGCAGAAGCAGGACACCTTTGGTCTATTTTCTCCTTCTTTTTTCTTTGATTGCTTCTTTCAACCTCTCTAGAATCTACGCATATTTTTCTCCGGTTATGGAAACACCATTTATCTTTATAATCCGTCAACAGGATCCCTTCTGAATCCCAAAGGACTGTCACCATGATTTTTCCAGCCGACTGTGACACCTTAAACTTCTTGGGTGGTGGTGTGCCTTTTTGTGCCACTGCATTGAGTCTTGGTTGTACTCAGGTTCATAATGATGAACCCAAGTTTTGTCCCCAGTAACAATTCGACTCAATAGGCCATCCTTGTTTTCACTACAGAGGTCCAAAAACGTGTGAGAACACTCCACGCGGTGTTGTTTTTGAGGCGGTGTGAGCATTCTCGGAATCCATCTTGTGCTGACCTTTGTGATACCAAGATGATCATGGAGAATTTTAAAAATTGTTGTATCCGATGCTCCAACCATCTCTGCAAGCTATTTCTTATTTAGTCTGGCATCTTCCAATACTAATTTTTCAAGTTTTTTAATAATTTCCGGAGAAGTCATTTCGATCGGCCGGGGCGTGGGTCGAATTCAAGTGAGTCTCTACCCTGTTTAAAGAGACTATGGCACTTGTAAACCATGGTTTTACCCGGGCAAGAGTATGGTTTGAACTAACTTTCCTTGCTTGATAAGGAACTTTATAACGGTGCGGTACTCGATTTTTTTCATAGTTCAGACTTTCTTCCAGATTGAGTTGTTTGTTCGACGATAGTTCAAAGATTAATGATCCGATTAGGATAAAACTTGGTATTTATACTAATAATCAGTTATTTAACTAGCTATCATTCATCATATCATTTCATAACATTCGTCATATCATTTTTACTAATGGCCTGCCTTTCCATTCCGCGAACTTAAAAACGCCCCCTCGTATATACTAAAAACCGAACAGCAATTTCATATCCAGCTGGCTACGAAATAACAAGATTGGTGGTTTCAAGATGACTGTAAATGTCTGCCGCTATCTGTTTTGGTTATATTAGTATTTCCATTTAAAAAATGAATAGAGAGCATTGGTTTTATTGTCACAACTTTCTGCAAGCCATCTATGTTTAATATTTATTTCATTTTCAGCCGAAGCTTCTTATATGCTATTTTTCTTGTCATCGTACAATGTTAATTGTGAGATGTGAGACTTCGGACACTTCAATTATTTAAAGTGAGCATTGCCTGAATTCGGGCTATCCCAGTGTGACTGTTAAGCTACAAAACTTATCTGCAGTAAATTGTACCATATATACAGCAAAATTTTTTAAAATTACGTTGTGTTAAAATGAAGCGAAATAAACTAATACTGTAATTTAATAAAAACTTTATGCAGTGGTATTATCACTATATTTTTAATTATAATGCAGTAAACATTATTTTTATTGTGCTCTAGTTCACCCTACTTTGTTAGAAAAAGTTATATTTTCCCATTTAAAATACAGTTTCTTAATAAATTACTGGGTTTTATATAGTAATCATCTGCCAAAAATAGAAAAGATAAATCATGCAGTAATAAGAGTTTTTATACATGAACAACTTATCGCATTTTAATTTGTGTTATGAATATATGGTTTTGTATTGTATAGAGGAATATTGCATTAAAAGAGGCATTTACTGTATTTTAACCACGAAATTAAGAGCATGCTGCAATTCTTATTTTATAGAATAATGAGTTACTGCTTCGACACATTTCACTGTTTCTATATTGTCATTATAGAAATATACTACACGTGCAGCTTATCACGAGGTTATTGTTGATCATTATGTAACTAAAGAATTATATAATAGTAGTTTTACCGGTTTAGGGTCAGCATGGCAGTGTTGCAATTTATATTTTTTCAGTATTCGCATCGCTATTGGCAAAAACAATGCGTATATTTAGCGAATGTTAAGTGTGCTGAGTTCATTAAAATAGAAAAATATATATAGAAACTACATGATTCGTGTTGAGTTCATTAAAGTAGAAAAATATATTCAGAAAACACAAATAGCTAAAATTTCAAAAACTATTTGTTGTGAAGAAATGTGGTATATTATGTAAATAAAAAAGATATTCGGTTTTTTAAATATAAATACCTTCTGTTTGCTAAAATTTACTTTACATATACAAAAATTAAAACGAAATAGTAAATCATTTCATCAAAATAAAAAACTGTTACAACAGCAAATTACAGAGTCAATACAATGATTACAACTATCAACTTTTTACAGTAATAACAAATATTTTATACACATATGAAATTTATCTTCCAATACGGTAACAGCTTTTTTAATATATTACTTGTTTGAATAATTAAAACGAAAATAAAATGGTTATCAGATAATAAGCAAATTGGGGTAGAAGAATATAAAATTTCAAAAATAAAATATTTAATCCCTTTTCTCCTTGCAATTTTATGTTTCACCGAGGTGATTAAAGAAAACCAGCTCCACTAAACTTTCGTTCACTGGGAATACTCACATTGTTATAGTCTAATGATATCACCTTAGAATATAGAGTAATCCAAAAGGCGCATACGCACAAATCACTTCACGGTCGCGGTGAAGCCAAAAATCGGTGGAGGGGGCACTGCGCTCCGCCTACTGGCACCCTCTCCCAACGCGCACGGTGTTACCAGCAGAATAAATTTACCCACGGACTTCAGGAAATCGACGCATATAAATATATTTGCTTGCAGCAGTTTGATTCACATTTGCATCATGGCTTGGCTTATATTAAGGCCGCCATGTTAAATTTGGAAATGTTTATTCTAACCACAACCAATGGCCAAAATATTTAGATTAAAATTATTTAAAAACTTAGTCACATTTTAGTATTTCATTCATCACTTAACACTTTTAATACAAAAAGAAAACAATTCTTATTCTTACAAAAAGAAAACAAGTCTTAAAGTAAAAAGAAATGTAAAAAAGCTCATAATAAAAGTTTGAAAATATTCAATCTCATACTGAAGAAATTCAAAATAGAACGAAACAATTATTTATATTAATTAGCATTCAATGTCGTGATAAAATTTTTTCATATTTTAAACAATATCGGTTCATATTTTTCAAGAAATTAAAGAAGACGGCGGAAATTAATGAATGTAACATGTGTTTCTTGTCGTAATCCTACATATAGTGATTAAAATATTCTAAAATTGAATATGATAACGGGAATTCAAACGTTATACCAAATTCTCCAACGATATTTTCCATATCCCAATTTTTCTACAAATATAATTTTACATTTTTCAGTATCAAGCAATTAAGATGTTTTAATTTGGGTAAACAATTTTTTAAGAGGTGACAACACCAATAAAAATGGCATGCTTCTGTTAATAATAATCTACTTCGACATTTTAAAGTTGCATAGTTAATTGAAAATGATATTAAGTAATAGTTTTTACGTATGAAAAGTAATCCCCATTTGTTTCTTTTTCAGTCCAGTGATATTTTTGCGGGTGGAAATAGCACAAGCCGGCATTTCAAGCTATATTGTCACGTAACCTTTTAGGGCCGTGTCTTAAATTGCACTGACAGCCGCGTTTTGAAACTACGCATTTTATGCGTAGTTTTTTGGACACACTTTCGCGCATGTTCTCGCCTTCTGGAGTACTCTTTATTCTAAGGATATCACATTTAAACAAGTGGTATTTGCATTCACATGCATGCTGAATATTTGCATTCGCATTTGTGTTTGTGAATATCTCAAAATCTATATTCGTCGTTTCATTAATGTGTATACACCTAAGTGTGTTTGGAATCCTTCTAGTGTGAGTTCTACTTGTACTTAACATTTGTTTATTTATTTATGGTCACTTTCTAACTTTGCGAGTTACCTGCAATTTCTAAGTATTTTAGTATTTACAGAAGACTTATGTTTACTGACAAAATAAGCAAAGATTAATAGAAGTTGTTACATAATAATTCAATAGCAGTTTTCTTTAAAACATTGTATTTACTAATGAATTATTCATTAAATTATCAAATTATCGAAATACCACACTTCAGCTGAGGCATTGAATCTCAGAAAGAACCAATCCAAATGTGTATATTATAGGTGCATATATAATAAATATATATTAAGTTGATTTAAACAGTGTCCAAAAAATAGTATTTTCTGTTTGGTTCATAAAACTAATTTGTTACTATTTTTATTAGAACTGTGGATGAGATACATTATTTTTAGATTCCTGTAGCATTTCTGCTCAGTTAAGTGTGTTTTAATTTTGCTGAATATTTTTCTGTCACTTGAGCTAAAATTCTTATTGGTATATTCTATCTTTACTTATCACATTATATTTACTTGTAGATGTCTAGTTTTTGCCGGCAGGATAATATGTATGTGCCTCTGTCTTCTGGCACTATAACATGCAACTATAATATGTATGTGCCTCTGCCTTCTGGCATTATACAACTAATACATTTGTAAAGACCAGAAAAAAGTGCAGTAATATCTATGGGTACCTACTTTCTATTGAAACTTTTGAAAATTTGGCATTGAAATAGAATTATATATTAAATAATATAGCATATGTGCTTATTTACAATATGATAGATCTTGGAGTCTAGTTATTGGCAGTCTGAATTATTTTTACTTATGATTCCTTATTGGGCTTTTTGTTACGACTAAAAAAAATTTTTATTTTGTTGGAGCATGATTCTTGTGTCACAAGTCTTTGATTTATATTCTTTATGTAAATTAGGAATCATTTGTCTTGCAGAAAATAAGACAAATATTAGAGACAATAAATGTTAAATTATTTGGTTACGTAATATCATCTATAACTCCGATATATTTTAATTCCTTATTTATGTGAATTTAAAATTATGATTTTGAACAAACTGTTTAATAATAAACAACATACATATTTGAAATTTCTTATTGATGTTAGTTTATTTACTATTCTTACTTTTGCAAAATTGTCTTATAAACAGGTAAACATGCAGGACAATTCGGAGTACGTGCTAGATGATGACGAGTGCCCATTGGCTATAGTAATGGCACATCCACATAGAAGTAAGTGTATTTATCTTAATCTTTCATTGTTGTTATTTATTATTTTAGTTACACTAGTGGTGTATGGGAAGCAGAAGAACATCTTGGTTATTGAGAATATATTTCTTTTTTTAAAGACGGACATATAATCACTTCTGTCTAAACTGTGAGTATACATGATAGTATATAATTATTCTAAGCGTTTGAGTTTCACACTTATTTGTTATATGAAGACTTATTTTAGGAAATAGTGTTCTTTAATTTTCGTAAGCTTCGTGTACTATTTCAGTTTTCTGATGTTAATGTTGTTTCATCTGGTCGGGCAGTCTATCTATTCTCATCATCTCTTCTCTAGAATATATGCCACGGTATTATTTTGTATTCTCAAATATTGTTCTTTTTAAGTGCCAGTATTTTTTCTATTTGGACCACAACATATCTCATTACGGTGTATACACGGTACATTAATAAGAATGTTACAGACTTGACTCCGACTAAGATTTCAGTACTTTTTATATTAAAGAGTTATGAAACTTGGTACTGTTTTTACATAATATGTTTCTGATGTGCTACATATTTTATAGTTTCTCTATTTTTAGCTCTAGTTGCTTGCACTGTAGAGAGAGGCAGTGCAGCAGTGAAAAATTAATTTAAAATATTCATTGGTTTGAAATACGAATTCCAGAGCAGAATCTGTGAATTCTTTTTTATTCGCTTTTCATTATTATTTGAGAAGATAAATATTTATATTCTTTCTTTTTAATGGCTTGTTAAATGAAAATAGAGGTTTGACTAAATTTGGCTAATCTTCATATATTTTTTAAATTTATATTCATTGATATTCAATTCTGAATATTCATTTTAACTATAGGACAATACTGGTGTCCTTTTTTAATAAGGAAAAAATAAGGATATTCCAGTGAAACTTTCATATAAAATGTACATAATTGATCAAATTGACTTAGTAACTTTAGGCATTGTAAGAAGCAAATATTTCTGCTGTTAGGATGTCGCGATACGAATTGGCGTTAATTTTATACCAAAGCAAGTTTTCCAAAAGTGTAATTACTTGCATGCAAAAATGGCGTATTTCATTGTTCTTTAGCATATCACGTAGGTATCGATAATACGTCATATATTCAATCGATGCGCCTCGACCCAGTATCAGCGCAGTGGGTGGCGGGGAGTTCTCTAATCGGGTTACATCTCGGATACCTCCTCCTTGTGTGATTGCCATTTCCTCTATACCGCTTTATACACTTAAAATAAACTCATATACGTAGAGGAAATGAAATATAAAATATGTTTGGTGTTTCGAAGTACAATTTTTGGTAGACGTATTAATGAATTGTTTATAGTAAAATATGTAGGACTGGTAAATTTTCTAGGATAAATTATAAATATAATATTTAAATAATTGATATAGGCCAAGGTGCTCCGTTTTGAAATCTGTTTTTTTTTAATATTTCCAGCAGTATATTGATTCAGTATAGGTATGCTTTTCCTGTTACGATGTTGCGATACGTCTGAAGTTACTCATTTTGATTTGGTACTGCACAAATATTTGTTATATTTTGCTATCGCTCATTATTAATCTTTTGTGTTAATAGCGTGGTCCTCCATAGCATCATAGGTAAAAAAAAATATATCTAAAGGTCATTTTGATTTTAAACAGAATAGGGTCCCAAAATATGTGGCATTGTGTTACTTACGGAAACATTTCGAGGAACACAAAAACCTACACTCAAAAGGTTTTTTGTTCTAGAAGTATTCCCGAAAGAAAACTACTATCAAAAATCGACACTTTCTGAATTGTGGTGAACAAGCTCGTGAATATACAGATAAAACAGAAAAGATGAACGAAGTGGGTCTGGAAATCTGAAGTTTTTACATTTCTATTAGTTTAATTCAAATATATGAGTATACTAACAAGTATAGTATACCCACTCAAGGAATTATTTTTTATTAGTGTTATTCTACTAAGACTAAAAAAATACAAAATAAGATAGACTGTCAGACTTGTGTTCCATCTTTAGTCGTTTACTCAAATGTGTTTCAGTTTTCGATGTCTAACTTGTGAAATAGTGATCTGGAATGAAATGGAATTATCGGAGAGTATTTTAATGTAACTAGAATTACAACAAATAGTATATTCAGCCTTATACCAAATGCGGAATATTGGGTGAGGGGATACACATTTTAAAGTATTCCGCAAGTCGTCACTGTAAAGCGTTACCTGGACAAAACCAATTCATCTCTTTTAAGCCCAAGTTAAAGTCTGTACTACATATTATACAACAAAGCTAAAAGCAACATTTCTTGCAAAAACTTGACGAAGATAATATATATATATATATATGATTAAGTCGAATATAGAAATCCTTATATATGAAATATCTTACGATGGAAAGCAGGTTTCTTTAAAGTTAAGAGCAGATTTTTTAAACTTAATAGCATAATTTACAATTTAGAATGGAAGTATATTTCTGTGGCAATTGTAATTAAAGTTCTTTTCTACCTCGATCGAATATTGCTTCCCAGAAGATCTATTACCACGAAGTGCTTTTCTAAGCGAAAACCATCTCCCGCAGAAAGCTCGGTAATCAAAATGTCTATTCAGGCTAATTGCAGTAATTTACATGTGAGCTAATCCGCTGGCAAGTTAGAGATGGTGTTATAACTAAAAGACCATAACAAATCTGCTGTTTTTACCACATTTTTAACTCTCTTTAATTTTTACACTCTAGATTTTTGGTCAACCGAAATAACATTGAGTTTATTAAGTAATCGCAAAATTATGTTATCTATCGTACTGGCCTTTAATTGATTTGTGAAAAGATCAGGCGTTTTGATTTTATTAACTCTCCACACCTAGACTGTGGCCTGTTTATTTCTGATTTAATAAGATCACAATTAACTGACTTAACAATTTATCAACTTAAAAAGGTATCAGTATTCACGCAAGCTCATACTTATTATAAGCCTTATATACTTAGTAAAATTAATTACACTTAATTTTATTGGAGGTAAATTCACCTCTGTATAAAAGGTAAGGTGAAATCATCTTTAAATGATGTTAAAATGATGTTAAATGTGAGTCAAGTCTGTAGTTTATATTTAATATTTAGTTTCGTGTGTGTTTATTTCTTCCACGTGTACGTTCGTAGTAATTTTGTGGTTCTAATAAGAAAATTTTAAATTAAAAAAGTCGTTAATCCAATGAGAACGTTAATAATTTTTGTATCGTTTCACTCGGCATCAACATTTACCACAGACACGTAAACCGTTGCAATAGAACTACTAATAATCACTTAATCTCTTAAATAGGGTTTTTTAAAAATATCTGCGCTATGTTCATATATATTTTAAAAATAACTGCTTATAAGTGGTTTGTTGAAAACAACGAACGTTTTTAAGATGCCTGAAATAAAGAGATATGCTATGCGCTTATGGCATAAGTAGGTGAAAAATGGCTTATGTAGGTACTTAATTGTAATCTAAAGAAATATAATACGCAAAGGAGAAACATATTTGGCTCGTGGAAGAAATTGACAGTCTTACGAGAGTAATGAAGAAATTAATATCATAGGCTGAAGTGTTTTTATAATATATATTGTAAAATCTCGTGGCAATATTTGTGCTCAATAGTAAGTGTTTAATAAAGCAAGCAAATTGTACGCTTTTGAAAAGAGTTCGTCGGGGAACATCTCTTTGTATATATTCGAAGCGGGTGCGGTAAAGATATCGCGATATAGAGATGGTTTTACCATATTGAAGGTATCACCAGTAAAATATTTACAAAGAAGATATAAAATGAGGGCGAAGAGGAAATATGGAAGACATGAAATTTGCATATGTATGAGAAAAAACGAACAAGTGCATCTACGATGAAGATCGCTACAACTAAAAAACTTGTCGTTTTGTTACTTGTACCTTACATACTAATATTAGTTGAACTAATCGTAGTAATTGTTGTTACAATACAGGATATTTGCGATATTGGCTAGGAAGGACCAGATGTCTACGTACCGGTATTATCAAGGTAGATCTCATAACAAATAGTATGAAGAACCGTACTTTGACGGTCTCCCATTGTTCATAGTTATAATTTAACAAAAAATACTTTTGTGTCAATGAACTTCATAGCTTCAGAGTAGAGTTTTCATGTGTTTTATTTAATTTTAATTAGAAGTTAAAATCTTCAGACACGGAGACGCATAGAGGGGCGGACGTATTGCCGCAACAATAGGGTTTGGATCCTCCTTGTGACAGCATTGCCTTTTGGATTTGCCGGGTACATAACCCCTAAAATATTTGAAACGTAATTGGTGCTTACATCGTCGATGCTTATTTCGTCTAGGTAAGAGGACATCGTGAAATTATAGAGACACAATATACGACTAATGTTCATAAGAGAACTATAGTCATTTTAAAATGAATTTTTCTAAAGTAAAATGCAATATTCATCTCGACGTAGAGAATAATATTTCCTATGTGAAGGTATACAAATTTAATGTATCTTTGTTTTGAGTATCGGGGGTGAACCGTTCATAAATGTGTAAGTAAAACAATATTACGATAGAGATACCAAAATAGCTACAATACTAGTGTGTGTGTTATCGAGTGAGGCTACGTGGAGGTGAAAAATTATACATCGGAGTTAATTTGTTTTAAATTATGACATCGGCAACAGGATTGATATCGCCTGCTATAATAAACGCATGGACTAGCCATCTAAATTTAATAGTTTTACGGGTAGAGCGGTATAAAGCGAGCTAGTTCTAGTATCCGGGATAAATTTGATAGCGCTATCGGCAGAGATGAGGCTTCCAGCTTCCGAATCTGAGGAAAGAGAAGCGAAGTGTGACAAAGAAAAATACATATTAAAAATATGAACTAAATGCATTCTGTATTTCGTAGGTGGAACATTTTTAGAAATTAATAATGAAGAAAAGATGCACGTTATGAAATTAAGATTATTTTTATTGTAACATTAAATATCGTATGACGAATTACTAAATACGTTTAACTATTATAAAATGTGTGTTGAGTATTTTCAAAACACTCGTGTGTTCTCAACGAGTTATTCGGTAGACTTGACTAGGATTTTTTATGTTTTTACTAAGCACCAACTTTAAGAATAACATTAAGTATCTGAAAATGACATGTTTTGAAAAATCTAAATGGTTTTCCTAATTTTCTTTGTATGTTTCAGTACTGCCCGAAAACAAAATGCGATGGGTCTTTCGTTATTTAATTATTTTGGTGACGAAAAAATAATGTAACTAAATTTCCTTTGGTCCTTCTCGTGCTGATTTAAGGTTTTCAAGGTAAATTAATTATCTCAGCTAAAAGTTAATTTCGAAGCGAATTGAGCGAAAACAAAATTTATAAGCACTCTAAAAGAACAATTGAAAGTATTAATATTTTAAATGAATGCTGAAATGCATTACAGCTTTACCTACTATAACCTTTATGTTTATTATACATACATTCCTTTGCAAAAAAAAACGGGCACCTAAAACTTTTCTTTACAGTTATGAAAATCTTAAATAAGGGAGGTTCTGTATGCATTTGAATAATTTGTAATATTTGTGTGCATATTCAAGAATACTGGCAGGTAAAATAAAACATAAAAATTTAAACATTTTAAATTTATTTTAAAAATATTCGAATAGAATGAAAATATTTGTTAGCATTATGTGGTTAGATGGTGTGTTGTTTATTTAAAAAATAATTGTTTAAGTAATTTTAATTATTGATATTGCTTTTAAATTGTTCAGGTTTGTTTTTCATGACAAATTTTATACGTACCGTGGCAGATATAACAGTAATCGCTAGTAATATAGTGACTCTTCTTGAAGAAGGTTGTACCGATATTATGTTTCGCAACGGTTTGGTGTAAGTCATTCTTTTGTCCAGAGGACCTGGAAAAGATTTCAAGACAACGATTAGTTCAAAAGAAGACCAGGACCGGGAACAAAACTGTGCACTTAGCTCAGGGGCGGCTAACGTATTTGCGATTAGCATGCTACTGCTAAATGCTAACTTAGCAGACTATTTCGGTGACAGTATATTTTCGTTACGCGTATTAGCGTTAGTATGTTTATAACATTAGGGAGCGTATCTTAATACGGCTGTTTCGAGCGTTAGCATGTTTTGTAAATATTTTTACGATTTGTGTTACGTGTAATATAAATGTTGAATAACACTTGGCAGTTATTTGTTGGATATTAAACAATTGTGAGATAAAAAATTCAATAGCAGATATAAATGAAATATATACGTTAAAATACGTCATAAATATTAAAAGTGTACAAACGAATCATATGAAAACTATGGCAGTTTTATTTTTAATTTGTATTTTTTCAAAATCATGCATGTAAAAAGCCGGAAAATGGCTACTATAAGGAATGATTGATGTTAAAAAATAGATTTAATGATTTTTCACTGATTTTTTTATTTTCTTCCGGGTTTAGTTTCCGCGAAACATATCATTTTTTGCCATTTTCGAAGAGGAACTTACAAGTCTGTAGCGGTCCTGGACACGCCGTTGCTACTAGCTGCAATCATTGATCTCTCTCTTTCTCTTTTGAAGGGTTACTAGATAATGACACTGTATCTATGAATGCTGCTGCTTCAGAGTTCTGAATATTGGTTGATATTGACACCTGCTCGGAATGTCTATCACTTTGCATGCCCTCTTGCACTTGATGAAAAGTGTTGTATATGTTGATAAATGATTACGCCTTAAATGTGTTTTTTTTTAATTAGTTTCAGATGATTTATAAGAAATTGTTTATTTTACACAGGTTACATATGGATAGGTTACGTATGGTATTACTTATCATGCCTTTACATATACGTGTAACATAAGATTTTTTGATATTGAGTAAAACACCGAGTATTATCATATAGGTTATGTTATTTCTCTTTGTGAAAACCTATATAAAAAAGTAGTTTTTATGTTAACCCGAATCATTAACATGTCTGTACCAAGTTTCTTGAAAATCTGTATACACATCTCTTTGTGTTATTATTCTATGTGAGCTAAGCCGCGAGTAAACAGCCTATGTGTTAAGTGGCGTTCACACATAACAACAATGAGGGCAATACTGTGGGACATATTGTCCACGTATAAAGGTATGACTATAGGATATCGATATAAACCACTAGATATGGCTTTAAGAACATTTTTTTAAATGTTATCTTCATATGGATAGTCAACGCCATTTATTTGAATTTATTCGAACTAGGACGGCAAAATCAAACTGACAAATACAATATACAAGTAAACCTTGTAATGGGGTATAAATTATTTAACATTTTATTCGAAAAAAATATATGTAAAGTTTTGCTCAAATAAATTTTTTGTTTTAGATTTTTATTTAGATTTTTTTTATTAATTTATATAACCTTTGGCAAAAAACGTGCCCTTATTGTTCATCTTCGTATTTCATGTCAATGTCGTAACAGTAATTGTATACGAAATTTTAAAATGGTATTTTTTTTTCTCAATAAACAACATAAATTTGACTTTAAAATAGCACTCACGCTGATGATAGACTTAGTATTGTTATATCGTCCAAAATATAAAATATACTGTTATTTTCGTTTTACTGACTATACGACTAACGACTACTATGTAATATTTTCCAATAATGACGATGTAATTCCGTCATCGGCTTATAAATATCTGTTAATATATATATATATATATATATATATATATATATATATATATATATATATATATATATATATATATATGTATGTATATGTATATGTATATATATATATATGTGTGTGTATATATATATATGTGTATATATATATATATATATATATATATATATATATATATATATGTATGTATATGTATATGTATATATATATATATGTGTGTGTATATATATATATGTGTATATATATATATATATATATATATATATATATATATATATATATATATATATATATATACAGTGGTGGCCTCATAATTAGGAACATGAATATTTTGTTAAAGAATAATTAAGGATTAATTATTTTTTCAACATCTAAATGTGCAAATGTAAGTCAAGTTGCACTCAGGCTCTTTGTGATAATACCAGGAATCACTAATGACTTTGAACCGGGGTTTACTGTTACTGCATTTCTTGGAAAATTAACAATAGATCTGACTCTTTGTTCAAATGGGTAACATTTGCTTGACATACTAATTAAAAACACTACAGTTTACTAGCTCATTGTTGAAGATACAGTTGAATAGTGCAGTTGATTATAATTTTTTTAGTACTTTTTTGTTTTCTGACTATATTTTGGCCACAAGAAGGTTGGTGTGAGTGTTTTTGTGAGGAAAAAAGGGAAAAGACACTAGTTGTGATGCATCCACTCGAAAAATTATTGCATCTCTGGTCCTTGAGCAGAAATGGTCATATCAGAAGGTAGCTGACCACTTAAAATGTTCCAGAACTAAAGTATTTAATGCTATAAAACATTTTAAGAGACATGAGACTTATGAAGATGTCCCAAGAATGAAACGTCCTCGTCAGTCCACCCCAAGGACTGATGCCCAAATTATTTGTATGGCGAAAATTAACCCCAAACTCACATTAACTGACATAAAACGGCAACTTTTTGGTGAGGATCCATCAGAACTTGCTACCAGAACCATAAGAAAACGTCTTAATGAAGCAGAATTGTATGGTAGAGTGGCGCGCAAGAAGCCCTTAGTGAGCAAGCGAAACAGGGAGGCCAGAATTAAGTTTGCTTCTGAACACAAGAACTGGACTCTGCAGCAGTGGAAGTATCTTTTATGGTCTGATGAGACTAAAATAAATAGAGTTGGGTCTGATGGGTCAATATGTACGGAGACCACCAAATACAGCTTTCAACCCAAAGTACACCACTGTGACTTTAAAACACGGTGGGGGTAATATGAAATTGTGGGGTTGCTTCTCCTGGTTCGGTGTTGGACCCTTGGTAAAAATCGAAGGTAATATGGACCAAAATCTATACAAACATATTCTAGAGAATACCATGTTACCATATGCAGAGGAAAACCTGCCAATTGTTTGGAAGTTCCAACAAGATAATGATCCCAAACACACAGCCAAATCAGTTAAGGAATGGTTCACAACTAATTCAGTAGACCTGATCGAGTGGCCTTCCTGCAGCCCCGACCTTAACCCAATAGAAAACCTGTGGTATGATGTGAAGAAAAGCTTGGTAAATAGAAACGTTAAAAACTTGGATGAACTTTTCAAAGAAACACAAGAGGCTTGGAATGCTATTCCAGCAGAACGCTGTCAAGCTCTGGTGGAGTCAATGTCAAGGCGATGTGCAGCAATTCTTGAAAATAAAGGATTTCCAACTAAGTATTAGTGTACTGCAGTGAATAACATCTTCATTTAACAGAAGTTAACAGAAAAAAAGATCTTATTTTCATATTTTCAACTTCATCTATAACCTGTTCTTAATTAGTAGGCCAGACAATTTTTAATGTTATGACATACTTTTTTTTAATAATTATTTTTTAATAAATCCTGTTATAATTAAACATATTATTTTGTTTTAAACACATCAAAATAGTTAAAAAAACTACCAACTCTTCTGGATGTATACCATGTAATATCAGAAAAGTACTCTGACATCTTCTTAAAGAATACAATACTAAGATGTTCTTAATTATAAGGCCACGACTATATATATATATATATATATATATATATATATATATATATATATACATATACATATACATATACATATACATATACATATACATATACATATACATATACATATACATATACATATACATATACATATACATATACATATACATATACATATACATATACATATACATATACATATACATATACATATACATATATATATATATATATATATGTATGTAATATGAATCGCCCAAGCCGGTACACAATTGAAGCAAACTGGCCGGCGACATTTTAGTGTAGCTAACGCCATATCTAGTGATTTATAACGATGCTATAGGATAATACAACGACCTTTCGATGGTCTTCTGAGATAGATGGTCTTCTGGACTACGAGAGGTAACACTGAAAGTTTTTAGAATATAAAAAATGGAACTATAAAAATGGCAATATCCGTACAACATTGATATTATTGTTATTTTCACGCTATCGATGTTGAGGAACGTTCCTCACATAGATCATCATTGAGATTTGCTACGACCATGCTTGAACTCGTTAAAACAGTTGTAAAAAGTAGCGCGGGACGAGGCTTCGTCATAAAATACCAATCGACGTTGATCGTAACTTTATTGTTGATTGAGACCAAAATAAAAGTTGTAAAGAAATCATTGAATGAGAATTTTCTCCTATTAAGTTCACCTTGCCATGATAGACATAATGTTTAAAATTATTACCAATTTGGAAAAAAACAAACGAGAAATTCAAGCAAATGCCTAAATCGATTACCGATGAGAGTTCTATATTAGAAATTAAAAAAAAAACAAACAATTTGGCAAAAATACAATTGTATTATAAAAGATGGGTGACTGAAAAGAAAATGAAATAAAAGAAAAATCAAGTTTCACATTAACCGAGTCGCTGGCGCTCTACAAAAGGTTTTCAAATTATTTTGTAGATATCCTCATTCAAAGTGAATTCTTTCGAATGTTCAATTTCAAATTATTTTATTAAAAATGCGAATGATATTTAGTATTTATGTGGCATCTACTTCGTTAACAAACATTTTTTTTCATGTCATTTTAGGTTATTTCGCTTTCAGCAATATCTAATACTTCTTAATAGAAATATCTAATTCTTTTTCACTTAATTTGAATAGTACGGGCGTTGAGGATCAATTTTGACGACTGGATTCAATACGGGACAACGCGGAAATGAGCACTGTCTCGGATTGTGCTGAAGGCTCTTTTATGAAGCGTACGGCAATAAAATATTTTGCTTGCCAAATTTGGTAAATTCATTGCTCGGTTGCAGAGTTATTAGGTAAAAAATAATCGACAAAGAGAACAGCTTTCTGATTTATAACATTAGTAGGGATAATAACCAATGATAGGTTTGAAACGTGCAGGCAAAGAACGTTATAAGCATGGTTTACGAATATGATACACACCAACTAAAGGGACTTTAGTCGCCCATACTTCATCATACGTATGAGCTCAATATGTAAATCATTTGCGCCTCTTTCTGGTCATGAGAGAATGTTGGCTAAAATCGACCGCCCACATTCCTTATATATTATTGACTGTCCGTTAAACGGCGACCGTACAGCCGTAATTACTTGTATCGATTACTTCAAATAATTTCAGCTGTCCTTGGAAACAAAACCATTTTATACGTCGTCAGGCTAAATTATAAATTCGATTATATAATTATGTACTCACTACTGACTGAGAATAAAGGACACTAGCGAGATTGATCTGATCCTCACATGACTTTGATACGAAATGCTCAGGCAAGAATTTGACCTGAACAGTTGGTCTAAAGTTTTTTTTTATAATAATCTATCGTATCTTTTACTATGGTCCGTATTTCTGTTCAATCACTGTATTTGCTTTCGAGCAAAATTACAATCAGTATGATGATTATTTAAAAATCAATTTAGAATTTTCGACAATGTGAGTAAATTAGTGCGAATGGTTTCATTTTCTCCACGTAATACGAGAAGATTCTCATTTTATTTGGAGATTTTACAATATCCTGAGAAGCTCCTTCGTCACAAAGCTAGCCAAGTAGGTATTCGGCGGCGCTCGGTCACTCCCGTTTGGGAGCACGTGGAGGCGGAGTAGGGATCGTTACCTCCTTAAGATTTGTGGCTAGGGGATGGAGAGTAAGGGTGTAAAATTCGAGGGAAATCGATTGAAAGCTATAGGAGTCTTTATAAAATATATACTCATATATAAATTGAGCTTTATATATGTAAAATAAAGGTTAGTTCGGGAACATTAATTTAATAAGTTAAAAAAGAGAATTTATTTCTGTCATTTTCTGCGATTTACTAGTACCTAATTCCAAAATTTTATATGAACAAATTGTTTTACAATCTTCATTAAATTATATAAGTGTTATTCTCACAAACCTCCTACTTTTCATTTTAAATAGCAGTGTAATAATAAGTGTCCTTTGATGATGTATGCTGAAGCGAAGAAATAATAGGCAACTGCGGTTATTTAATATTATAATTACATGTAAATTAAAAGGTTATCTTGCATTCTTAATTATTGATCTCTAAGTATACGTTTAATCCTGTATTAAACTTCAACTTCCATGAATGTTTCTTTTGAGACCAAATTTAAAAATGACATATATCGGAAGAAAAAAATTTACATATATATTGTCATGCAGGGAGCGACACGCGTAATGCTGCCATCTATATGGAAATTTCTGTCATAAAAATCGAAATTGATTTGCGCCTAACGATCGCGCTCTATGCGAGTGGCTCGTTCGATGAAGCTCTCAGGAGCTCCCAAAAGTAACCTTCATCACAAATTACTTCCTATGTGATAGCGCGAACGATTTCATGCACGACTTCATGACGATGGTTATATTACAAATTGCTTTCGGAAGTTTCAAGAACCGCATTCAAGGCCTTAGAGCGCAATAAGAACTTGAATTCAGGTTACCGAGTAAAGTATATTAGTAAGATTGAATAAATATATATATATATATATATATACACACACACACATATATATATATATATATATATATATATATATATATATATATACACACACATATATATATATATATATATATATATATATATTATGTGTGCGTGTATGTATGTGTGTGATAACTATATGTGTAAATGTGTTTACTAAATGTGTTTAATCAATTCAGATGGGGATTTAAAAAAAATAGGGTTTGATATTAAGTTTTTATTTTAACGGAATCGGACCACTCAATAAGAAGATATGGGAATTTTTTCAAAATTTAAATTACATTGCATTAGTACAACAACAACGAGTACAGGCGCCTAGCTGCTCGACCTGTAGTAACGAAACAAATGTATAGCGTATTTATGTAGGTCAAAAGATGGTGCTCCTTGTATTTAACAGCCAAAAGAGTTTCGATGAAGCTTTTGCTGACGGATTTTGTTGTCCCTGAGGTAGTATATAGGCTATGTTTTATCGCAATCGAACAAATGATAAGAAATTATGACAATTTGACGATTAAATACAAATTATACTTACTTAAAAAAAGTTTATATGTAAATATCATAATATATGACGTTGCACATATTGTACTTACAGTTAACTTAATAATATATTCTAGAAGCCCACACACGACCGAAGTAAGAGATAAATCGAGTATCGGACCGAAGTAAGAGATAAATCCTTGCATAACATGTTATAGTTTTCACTTGTAACTTTTATAGAATTTATTAATTTGTTTAATGAAATTAAAAAATTGTCAGTGAGAATGGATGCATAAACCATCTTCATGTCTTTTTGATCTACTAATACAGACTTTAAGATCGTATCATAAATCTAATGCATATATTTTTTGTTTTTATGTATAAAAACCGATTGTCGAGTGTGTATGTCGAGACACGCTAAAAGTGGGAATCGAGAGTTTTCTATGCCTTCTGGAATTCTAGATGCATATTAACCGAAATAATTTCATTTAACAGTTTTAATCAAATGGTAATTATCTAAAATTTCTCAAACGGAATTTAAAAGTGGTAACCGTAATTTTAATCCGGTCGATTAAACGATTTCATGATAAAAACGATTTCCTGTTCAGTGACATGTTCGAAAAAATATTGTCCTCCCCTATATTATTAGATAGTTTGAGGTCGGCGGACGGCGTGATGAAATTATAAAGGTTCTTCGTTTCACTGACTCTGGAAAGTATTGGGCGAGCACCAATTTTAAAAGACGTGATCAAGTTTGTGATCCATCATTCAAGTTTTCAAAACATTGCAAAGTGAAGAAAATATTTTTTTCAGTTACGACGATAGCTTCCCCGATTTTCTCCAGACACGCGTTGCGTGTCGTTCGTCAGGCAATTGTGAGAAGTTAACTGAAAATGAGAAAGCGAGTTTATCAAGTTAACTATCGCTGGTCGTTGAGCGATATGTCAAATTGGCTGAATCATTACTTTTCACGTAGCGGATGGAATATTACTTTGATACGTAACATTTTTCCGGTTTTCTTATAGCACACATATTTACATTGTACACAGAGATAAACCCACGTTGGACAAAACAAATTACGGATGTATGAAGTTATTTATGCAATTTTGAGCTTAGGGACAAGGAATACTTATAGCTTTGCTATGACCGCCCGTCTGTCAGAGTCTCGTAATTTCTAGTTTTAAACTTATTTGCATGACACTTTGAAAGTAGGTGCTTCATATGAAGATCTTATTTAAAATTTAGCAAACTTTAAGAAAAAAGGAAAAAATTTTGAATTCCAGAAAATATTTGGAATTCCCAGGAAAAAAATTATATTTTTTTTAAAGAAATATATTTCGTGTAAAGCAAAGTTCGAAATTATCAAGATGTCACATGATAATTATCGCGATAATTATTAAACAAATATGTATCAATCGATCGTTATTTAGCTGGCATTATCTATTAACTTTAACTTTAACTTAGAAGCAAGTAGTAAACTACTTGCTTAGTAAACTACTGCCATTGTAAATTATGCACATTTAACAACTAAGGTAATATTTTATTTATTTTGGCCATTATTTCGCAATTAAAAACTTATAAAACAAAACTTTCAAACAAAAATACGCTAAAATCAAACTACATATTAATTAATAAAATTAATGAGTTCATCCTCATCCTCCTCAACTGCGTCAACTGTTTGAGGATTGTCCGAATCTGAAGATTCCAAATTCAAAATAAAAGTTAAATCTGATTTCAGATTCAAATGAATAATGACTGGCAGTTTGATAGATACGAAACACAACACTGGAGATTCCCCGACATAAATGTTAGGGCGCCTTATTAATATTAAGGGAGTAATAGTTAGTATTATTAAGGGACAATTAATATTACTAAAAATTGAAAAGTGGCAAATTAAATATTTTCATTTATATTTATATATAAAGATAATTATCGGTGATAATTATCGCTTCTAACCCTGGTCTAAAATGAATCTTTGTTGATGTGTATAATACTGAATTTTAGACCATCCAAAGATCATTTTTATGTGTGTATTTAGTTATATCTGATTAAAAAATCCAGCTTCTTTATGAATAGTTACTGTATATTGAGTTCACTTCATTTGAGTAAAGAACAGAAGACTAGAGCGTTTAGGACAGAAGCTAAGAAATGTATCCATTGCAGCGATGATGACAACGATGGTGAAAGGAGAAAATTGATATTTAAATCACTTTTTTGGGATTTGCAATGCAATTTTATTGTTGTATGGGATATGAGTCGATATAGTGAGAGTTTTTTAGCAAAAGTATATTTGTTTTTCGCAGCTAGTTTTTTTGGTACTTGTATCGTTTTTCATTACATTCGACTTGACTCGGCATAGAACTCCGCGTAGCTGTGGTTCACTTCTCTCGCAGAAGCACGTGAACTTTTTTGAATATCGCATGTTCATGTAAACCCATAAGCATTCTAAATGAGTAAATAGACAAAGATGTATCGGGATAATCAGCAGGTAAGCTTCAGCCTACGCTTCGTTATTAAGTTTGTTTACGTAAAATATTGACGTGTAGTTTTTTTGTTCTTGAAGTGCCGTCAGTTTCTGTCGAACAATCTCGGCGGTAGGTAAGCGTACAGATTACGCTCCGCAGCTCGACGCTACTCGCTACGTGACATTTGTGACATGGTAAATCGCCGACGGGGACATTCGGTAGCGAAGATAATACGGCCGATGCAGACGGTCATGACATCCCGCTCGAGATCCGTATTTGTTGTGGAAGGTCGGAGGAGTACTTTGAACTTGTGTGGGCGCAAGCGGCGTCATCAGTTGCGGTGCGGGCGCCGGCCCCCGCGGACGCCTCGCTATGCGTCGCGCCGCCTCGCCATGATGGACTGGGGCATACGACGTAAGTTACCTATCACTCAAACTTACAGCGAGCTTCCATGCATGGCTTTATCGACCTATTACGTTATATCTATTTTCATGCATTAACGACGTTTCACAGTAGTTGAGGCGCGAGTGTATTTCGTTTTGTTTTTATTCTTTGTTCAGTTTGTAGCTGTATTGGTATTTAATTTTTAGGTGTTTATTTTTTAATATTTAATAAGCTGTTACATAGTGAGATTAGATATCATACGAGCACTACGCATTGGACGTCAGTAGTGTCTCAATATATGTGCAAAAAATATTACCGCCGATCTAGAGTTTGTTTAATGCACGCTTTTGTACACACCATGTTAGATATATTCAGAGTTGCACTTCGCAATGGCCAGTTAATAAGTCGAAATAAAGAATTTGGAATTCGATAAAAGTCACTGGTCCGTTGTTACGAAACAGGCCTCAATATTCGAGAATTTACTAGGAGAAATTGGATTTTCCAATATCTTGGATTCCCCATGTGAGTAAACAACACAGTTAATTGTAATAGATATTATGAATACTTTTTAAAGATGCTGCTTCTTTTCCGCTCTTTAAAAGTTTTAATGAAGTTGATATTTAAAAATTAGGTCGTCTTCGTGGATGAACTCTTGTTGATCGAGTACAACTCGGTTAATATAGGTCGGACAAGTAGCTGAGGAGTGCTTTTTGATTTCACTTAGGTATAGTTAGATTTCGGTAGCTTTAAGCACTTCCAATTAACCGTTAAAGGCCTAAGTTAATTCTCATTTCCTAATTTAATTTATTCGCTGTCGTCGAAAACCTGTACATCCATCTCATTTTATTTAATTATTTCATTTTTGTTCGTTATATTTCTGCCTTGAAAACAATTTTCTTTTCTTACACAATAAATGTGAATTCAAAATGAATGTTTTGAAATATAGTTAATGCGTCAAAATATTTGGCCTAATGACTTTATCGTATGTAACATGCTATTCAATGTTTTTGGCCTTTGAATTTAGGTAGTTCATGTTTATCATAATTATAAATTAATATAAGCTTAACGTTATAACTTTTTGATCTAATTGCATTCCATTTATATATATGAAATATAAAGTCTTTGAATGTTGTAGATCGAAAATTGTGTTTCGCGGAAAGAGATTTTGCTCAAAGTACAAAATACACACAAAATTGGTTTTACTGTTATAATAGCATTTATTAAAATAAATTGAATGAAATACGACTGTAATTTAATATGAAAGTTGGATGGGTGAGTTGTTCTTGTAGGTGAAACTCATAATTCTTTTTTTAACCGAATTACACAATGTCACTATAAAATTATTTGAGATTTCCATTTTTGTAACCACGTTTATATGTGAATTGATTATAAAATAGGCACTAAATTTAAAAAAAAATGGTAAGGTAACATTTAAACTATGGTATTGTGTGTAACCATAAATCTCGGCATTGTTTTCAGTGTCCCACGTAACTGATAATCAAATGGACAACAAAGCCATATGCGAAAATATTGCTTAAGGTACGATATAATTTATAAGTAGATTGTTGCGAAGTATAAGTTTTATTTTCACCAGATTTTTTTTCTGCACCATAGACTTATATCTGTAATAGATATTTAATTTAAGACATTGGTATAGAAATGCATAAATTGTTAAACGGTTAACTGCGATTAATTAGTAACTTTTAAACTGAATAATGGTAAGAAATGACTTAAATTTCACCTGTAAGTATTTTAAATCTATCCTGTTATGTTTAGAACCATTTTCTAATTATTACGTGGCATATTAGGCATTAAGTGGCACACAACTCTTAAAAAATAATTGTTATTGCGAAACAATTTATATTATTTCGTTACTAATTTATATATCATCTTTTGAAGCGTTAATTTTATGTCTGAAAGGCAACGTAAAATTGAATTGAATTATAAATAATAATATATTTAATGAATATAATCGAAACGTTTCGAAAATAAACATTTTAATAATCGATAAAAATTATTTATTTAGAATAAAGGAAATCGTTTTTATTATTCGTACTCATAATAATGGAACATCTTGCTTGAAATGGTGACAAAATAATATTGAATTTTTTATATATTGATTCTCTTGATGTCACTCTTGGCATGCCTTACGGAGGTCTGATAATGGTCACGGTACTAGTTTACTCACTTAATAAGTTGGAGGTAGGGCACTTATATTTTCAGTTCGAAGTATGTCACATGATTATGAGCATTTTATTTGGAGCGCTAATAGGTTAAACAACTCCATTCCCCATTAAAGTTTAAATCTTAGTAGGAATATGTGATTCGAAGCAGAGAAATATGAACTTTAACGTTAATTTTCTGAAAATATCGTAATATCGTAATGCTTACAGGTGTGCTATCTTTACGAGTACTTCGTAAAACGTTCTCTCTGATAAGTTTGTCTCCCAACACAATTCCTCGTGTTCGCAAATAAAGTAAAACCTGTGTGTCTGTAAAGCGTGGCAAGTTGACATCGCTGTTATTCCGCTCTGGCAGCTGTCAGCATAATGTTATATGTACGAGTACATAACTAAACAGCCGAATATAGTAGCCTTGAACTTATCGCAAATACGCCTTTCGTACCGATTTTTATCGCGTTTCATAAACTAGGTTCGAATTTCTTGTTCCTTGCCTCAGTATGGTTATTGAAAAAATATGCCGAGACGAGTAGAACAATTTCGTCTTCCATTATCGGTAAACTATTTATTTTTTTATATTCTCGTCAAACATTTCGTTACTCACAATCACCATAAAGTATGAATTATATTTGTGCCTGTGTTTTGTTCACTTATTTTTTGGAAATATTTTCATTTATTTCTGTTACGTAAGGATTAGAAATACACAGGGAAAGCAATTTTGTAATGTTGTCAGTTTTTCGATCTTTTCAAGAAACGGTCTCCTTCACTTATAAGGTGTATAATGTGTCCAGGTTTAATATGCTGATGGAAACTTAAGCATATGTACGCTTTTGATTTCCAAAATGTTATGTATGTAAAAGATTAATTATGTTAAATTATTATAAAATTATGTCAGTTGGACTAAATGGAGTTATAAACATCTTTGATGAGAAATGAGAATGTCGAAAGCGGGGAATTTTTTTCTATGTATGTTCCAATTTTAAATTCAAAACAACGATAGAACGTTGCGACGAGTGTTTTATATCTCGCTTACACATATACTTACGCTTACACAAAAACGAAGTATCTGTTAACATATACGTGTAGTAAGTATATAGGGGAACTCGAACAATATGTAATTAGTAAGTCAATCAATGAACACTGGGTTGCCACGGATGTGTGTGTTGCCACACTCAAGTTAGTTATTAGTTAGATAATTACTTCTGAATTAGCGCTAGTTTCATCGTAGCAATTGCGGTAGCAACAGACACGACTACGATACGGATAAGAATTCGGTAAAAGTTCTGTGTTTTTTCGGAAACCTTTCTTGATCCCTGTTTATTCGGTAGCAATGCTGTCATTACGCTATTCACTTGGTCGTTTATATTTCTTTACTTTAATTCTATTTCTTAACCTGAAATTATCTCACTCTCACCTGAATTGAGGTAAAATTTTCAGAATTAATCAAATTTGATTTTCGCGTATTTTTCTAAATAGACGACGAGATTAGATCGGGTTGCGGTTTGCCGATAACACGATTACACCTGATCTGAAATATTATTTATAATTTCTTCCACTCGATGATTGCTCTGGAAGAACATTGTTAGTTGCCGCAAGTCGTCGGTGTGGCCTGTGTAAACTTAAAACGAGACTTATCTTCTAGTACATTGTAAGGGACTTCAAAAATAGAATGTCAGATTACCAGTACTGAAATACTTATCAGCATCGGATTTTTTTTAAACACATTTTATTCGTAAAATTGTCATTTCTAAGACGTGATTATCCTTGAATTGGATTTTAAAATAATTTTGAGATCCGGTGGAATATTTTTTAAGTCAACGATAATTTAGATGACAAGGCCAAAGTTCATTATAATATCATTAGACTAGTATACGAATGTGATAAGTAACATACAAAATTTGAATTTGAATATGAAAGTTTATATAACGTGAAGATGTGCTTCCTTACTTTTTTCATTTTTAAAATAATTCTGCTATTGCGACAGCCATAAATATTAGGGTATTTCTTGAAAGAGTTTTTAGAAACATTTGCGCTAATCCGTGTTGTGTATGTAAATATACAAAAAAAACAATTTTGTAAAATTGTCCGTTTTTCCATACTTTGGGGAAGGGACTCCTTGCACAGAAAGGACGCGAGGGTGTCTGGTTTCGTTATTAGCGGTCCTGGGTGAAAATGGTGTTTGTATCATTTTTCAATATCGGTCCGGGATTGCCTATATCATTAGGACTGTGTTAATATAAATTCAATCTTCTTTCGTGGCTCCCACCGTCATTCGAATAACGGCTATATTGATTATTGGTTCGGTTGATATATGTTATTGGTTTACGTAAATAGATCTGTGATGTAATCAATTGCAGTATTGACTATTTAATTGTTTTAGATAATTTAACGTAGGTATTTATTTAATGCTATTCTGATTTTAATACCTAGATTTTTAATATTTTAATTTTTTGGACTCAACGTCTTATTTTTTAAACTCACGTGCGGCTCACGAACCGGCTAGCTATTGCTAGACAGCCTAGTTACGAGAGGACGGGCTAGTTACGATGAAAACTTGAGTGCCTCCAACGACACAGCCGGGGGCCTCCAACGACCAACTGAGACGACCAGAGCTGAAGATACACCCTTAGACGACGCAGACGCTTGCAATGATGATACATTTGAAAGAGTGCCTCGTGAACTTGAAATGTTGACTTGAGTTAATTGGAGAAAAATGTGTATCGTGAGAAAAATTACAAATGTTACGTCTTGTACCTATAAATTTCTCGAACTATGAAGCCGACGTGAAATAAATATTTGAGTCTTCACTGAATGTAATTCGATTTTAATGGCTGTACTAGTAATGTGGATAATTGTAATTGTCGGTTGAAATGGAACACGAGTGTATTTTAGTGCCTAACGGTAGTTGATTAATGAGGAAAATCGATTTTTTCTTTGGATAATGATCAAAATTGTGAACGTTCGGTTTTACATTTATTAATTTACATTCAGTATGTGGAGCTTAACTTTCTTGTTAATATAAATCTAACAAAAATTAATCCCGAGTTGAAATATAAACGCTTTCTAAGACAAAACTAGGATCTGTTATATAGAAGTAAAACCTTTTGACTCATTTCTGTCATGATTAAAACGTGTAAAAAAAAAGAAAAGCGTATATAGTACGAAATTGAAAGGGGGATACTAAAATGTGTTACGCAAGTATAATGAAGGAGCTACCGTGTGTGCTATCGTAAATTACTGACTAGCCCCGCCCACTTTCAATGGAAATGTAATTAACAAAGTAGACGATATTAAGGACTCCTAACATGACGTCACTTTGCGGCTTGTCATGTTCCCCGCAAATAACAGGAGAAAATGTTATTAATTAAGCATAGGACACGATACGACTCAATTGTAGACACGACGAGGCTTTATATTGTTTGCCCATGTAGGACAATGGAATGTGTCGTCATTAATAAGTAATTTTCACTTCTAACTCATTGAATAGGTATCTGCTTCCATAAAATATACAATGACAATGGCTTAGAACAGTGGCGTAGCGTGAGTGTCGACTGCCCGGGGCGGAAGACAATTTTGCCGCCCTGTTATTTAGGTATTTTAATTGAATGTATACTATACATTACATACATTAATTATAGAGAACTTTTCGGCGAGAACAGTCATCATTATTTTGCATTATACAGGTTAGATAAAAAAGATTTAAATAAAAAAGTTTATCTAAGTTTTACAATCACGTTTATTAATACAAAAATTCTTTTACTTTAACCACTTAGATACATTGATATAACTTAGGTACCTATCACTTAAGATTAGGTACACCTTGACGATCGACAAGATTAAATAAAATCAACGTTTAAATAGCAGCAACGAAAGTCCGCAGTCGAAGTCTTTCCAGCTTGAAATCCTGCTCGTCAATTTCGTCAGATGCGTAGTCTAGATTACATTCAGTGTTGTCTGGATCTAATAATATAGCCGGCGTTAGATAAGCAAACTTATCCGTTAAATTCTGTAGCTGTTGAAAACGCTCACGAATTTCTACAATAACTCTATCTAACGAAGAAAACAGCTTTCGTCTCAACTCATTTTCACAAGACAAGTTAGCATCTCTAGTTCCGTCATCAAAAATATGCTTTCTTGTTATGCGCCTGCCGCCTCCGAGGTTTTATGGAAATTCCAAGTTCTTCACACATATTTTTTGCATAACCTACAGCACCATTTGCCCATTCCTCTCTTTTCCTGTCAATATCATCTGCAAAGCATTTACTTTCTGAGCGCACAATCTTATATCAAGTCCCCTTGTTTGTAAATATTTTTGTGCATCATTCACTTCATGTAGCACCGGTTGCCACAGGCCCAAAAAACAAAGAAAGGAAAATGACTCCATCGAAACTAGTAAAGCACCTGCATCTGTCCTAGTGTTTAAGCTTTCACTTGCCTCTGTCAGTTTTTCCAAAGTGACGAGAATGTCTTTGTAATGATGCGATGTCACATTTACGGCATCGCCTCTTGCACTACACCGCGTGTCTTGAACCCTTTTTAATCTTTTGCCTGTAGCTGCTATCAAAACTTCCCAACGATGTGTCGATGAGGAAAAAAAAGAATAGCAACGTTCTAAAGTGCCGAAAAAAGTTACTGAATCCACCTCAACTGAGGCAGCGTGTAAACAAACTAGATTTAACGAATGATTTGAGCAAGGTACGAATTCAGCTTTAGGGTTTATTTCTTGAATTCTTTGCTGAACTCCTGAATACTTTCCAGCCATAACAGCAGCATTATCATATGCTTGGCCTCTACAGTTGCTTATATCTAGGCCATCAGCTTGAATCTTGTCCAAAATCATCTTTGAAATTCCTTCAGCAGTTTTGTCTTTAGTTTCAATGAAATCTATAAAAGATTCCATTACTTTTACTTCCTGATTTTCAATTACTACGTATCTTAATACCTGACTTGTTTGATCTTTATGAGAAAGATCTGGAGTGCTGTCGAATATAATTTAATAATACTTAGCCCTTTTTTATTTGTCCGATGATATGTTGGCGAACATTATTTCCCAAAATGGCAATAAATTCGTTTTGTATTTGTGGTGACATATAAGTGATTGAAATTTTGCCACACATTTTAGACCTTACAAGATGTTCACGAAGTACAGGATCGTATTTTGCAATTAAATTAACCAATTCTAAAAAGTTTCCTCTATTGGTACTGGTGTAAGTAAAACACGTTTTATCGTGTCTAGTAAAACACGTTTTATCGTGTCTAGTAAAACACGTTTTATCGCAACAGACTGTCTTTTATTTTTGCAAATTGTCATAGACAGACAAACAGTTTCTACAAAACGATAAGAGATGGCGCTACTATTCACTAATTACATATTTTGATACAACATTATCACACCCCCACTTATCAAAATAAACAACAATTTTATTTAAGTACAATTCCCAATTTACACATAAACTTATAATGCTTAATAGTACACAGTCCTTTGGTAAGTAAATCGGCAGGCATTTCCTCACTACACAAGTACATAACTTTAATATATTTATTTTTAACAACATCTCTTACATAATGGAATCTCACATCTATGTGTTTTGATCTGTTGTGACTTTGGTTACTCAATGACAACTTTAAAGAACTCTGATTGTCACAATAGATCTGTATTACAGATAAGTTACCAGTTATTTCATGTAACAGGTTTCTCAAATACACTCCTTCGCGAGCCGCCTCAGACAAAGCAGTATATTCTGCCTCTGTACTAGAGAGCGATACGGACTTTTGCTTTCTGCTTTGCCATGAAATGACAGATCCCGACATAGTAAAGCAAAAGCCCGTGTAGGACTTCCTATCTATGGCATCGCTGGCCCAATCGCTATCTACAAAGCCCTCTAACTTGCTACCGCCCTTAAAATATTTTAAACAGTAAGTTTTTGTACATTGCAAATATTTAAGAATGCGTTTAGCATAATGCCAATGTGTAAGATCATAGCAACTGTTAAATTGGCTCAAATAGCTAACAGAAAAGGAAATGTCAGGCCTGGTTAATACTGCCAAATACATTAATGATCCAATTAACTTCTGATATGGAACATCAGGTACACATTTATCAGGTTTCTCTAAATTTAATTTACACTCTATTGGTGTTTTATGCATTTTACAATCCAACATATTGAACCTAGTTAATAGCTGATCAATATACTGCTGCTGATCTACAGTAATTACATTTTTACTAACATTTATTCTCATGCCTAAGTATTGCCTTACAGGTCCTAAATCTTTTAGCTTAAATTCTGATCCTAAAGTATCTTTTAATTTTTTACTTTCAACAGGACAATTCGAAAAAATTAAAAAGTCATCCACATATAAGGCCACAATAATTTTAGCTTCACCTTTAGTTTTTGTGAACAAACAAGGCTCATACTGACTGTTTTTAAAATTTAATTTACATAGTAAATCTTTAACTCTGTCATACCACGCAAGGGAAGACTGTTTTAACCCATAGATTGCTCTTTTCAATTTTAAAACCTTTCCCCCACTTTTGTTCATAAAACCTTCAGGTAATGACATGTAAATAGTTTCTCTCAAAAAACCGTTTAAGAATGCTGTAGTAACATCCAAATGATCAATACTCATATTTATCTTAACACTGAGAGCAAACAATAATCTGAGCGTTGAATGTCTAACCACGGGAGAGAACGTGTCCGTATAGTCAATTCCAGGGTTCTGCGAGAAACCTTTTGCCACCAATCTATCCCGAAACCGCACATTATTGTCCACATCAAACTTTTTGTTAAGCACCCACCTGCACTTCACAATTGTCACATCACCGGGGTTGTCAACGAGCTCCCATGCATCGCTGTCCTCAAAAGACTGCAGCTCGTCGGCCATGGCATTCTTCCACTGTTCACTCTCAGGCCCTGCAAGAGCCTCTGAGAACACTATCTCCTCTAATGCTGAAACAGTGTTGGAAAGGCATGTAAAACCATACCGTTCAGTTGCTTTCCTGGAACGCTTTTCAGGTAATTCTGGTGTCTGTTCTGGGGTTGATGTCGTCTGGACTTCTGTGTCTAATATGTCTGTGGTTGGAGATGAAGTTTCCATTATTGTTTCATTACTCTCCTCATACACTGAAGAATAATCTGATGGGCAGTCTTCTGTCTCTGAAATATGAGACGATTTATCCCCCACTGAAACTGTGCTCTCTTTTTCTATGTTATCTTCAAGTGTCTCTTCGTTAGGAGTCCAGATAGCTGACTTGTTGCCTGTTTCTTTGAGCTCTGATTCATTTTCCATCACGATGACATCTCTACTTATAAGAAGACTCTTTTTCGCAGGATTATACAGCCGGTAACCCTTGACCTCTTCACTATATCCCACTAAATGTGTTCCATGGCTTTCTTATCCCATTTCAAACGACGTTCCTTGGGGATATGCACCATGACTTTACTTCCAAATAAACGGATGTGACTGAGATCTGGTTTCTTCCCATACCACAATTCGTACGGAGTTGTCTGAAGTCTTGAAGCAACGGATCTATTCTTCAAATAGACAGCAGTGTTAGCTGCCTCTGCCCAAAATCGTTTATCCAGCTTTGCATCATACAATAGACATCTAGCCTTCTCCACAACTGTACGGTTGGCTCGCTCACATAAACCGTTCTGTTCAGGCGTGTAATTATTTGATTTTTGATGAATATACCCTTTTGTTTCAAATAATTATCAAACTCCTTATTGCAAAATTCAAGTCCATTATCTGAACGTATCATCTTTATTTTCTTATTCAACTGATTCTCAACCAGTGTTTGGAAGTCTTTGAATTTGCTGAGCGCCTCACTTTTATTCTTGATAAAGTATATAAAAGTCATCCGACTGAAGTCGTCTACAAACAGTATGAAATATCGAGCACCATTCAATGACGTGGTTTCCATTGGTCCACAAATATCTGTGTGAACTCTTTGTAATAATTCTGTGCTTCTCTCACCAACATGCGAAAAGGGTAATCTTGTTTGCTTTCCCTCGCAACAAGTTGTACACTGATAATTGGTTATGTCAAAATTTTGTTCATATGACAAACCATTCACAATATTTATTTAGGTGTGCTAATCTTCTGTGCCACAGATTTCCACTAACTGCTGGTGCGGCCAACATACAAGTCTGTGTTTCTAACCTCAACTTGTAAACACCATCTGACAGGTCGGCAGTAGCAATCAAAACATCATTCTTGTCTCGAATGTAGCAGTGTTTTTCATCAAATATCACATTATTTCCGTTTTTAATCAGTTCACTCACGGATAATAAATTTGTTGTCAAACTGGGAACGCACAGCACATCCTTCACTGTAATTTCAAATTTCAGTTCTGAAACAATGTCGACGTCTCCGGAACAAACTACTGGCACTGTAGATTCATTTGCAACCACTATTTCTGGTAAACACGGTGATCGGTTCATGTTTTTTACCCAAGATTCGTTCACCGTCATATGAGCGCTGGCGCCTGAATCCACGTACCATTCAGTTTTATTGAACTTTCCATTCAGGAAAACGACATTAAAAACATATTTACTATTGTTTTTCTTCAATAAAGGGCACTGATTTCGATAATGACCATTTTCTTTACATTTGTAACATGTAATTATTTTTGATGAATTTGTCATTGCTGCTGTCATTTTCTTGTTTGATACTGACGTTGAAGGACCGGGACTGCCTTTCTTTGACTTATGGAACGAATGATTATTTCGCGCTGCAAATGCAGCACCTGCGTCATTGTCTCTGGTCACTTCCATGTCGAGCAATTTCGACTTTATGACATCTGCAGTTATCGAAATGCCCGAATGTTCAATTGCCATTATCATGGGAGAATAACGATCTGACAAACCTGCTAATAATAATGAACCCACCCATTCATCGGTGATTGTAAAACCTGTGCTGTTCAACCGTTGAGCTGTCTCGACCATTTGAGTCACATATGTAGCCATTGAATCACAATTATCTAGCCGAATAGAAATCAAATGTCGCAGCAATGTTATTTTGCGTGAGAAACCGGAGTCATCAAACATGGTCTTCAATGTAGTCCATAATTCTGCTGCGCTCTTGGTATTCTTAATATGCACATACAACGATGGGTCCACAGTCAATATTAGCTTTGCCTACGTTTTTGCGTCGTCTGCTGGCTTAACTTCAAAACTTGCCGTTGGCTTGATGTACTTGTCCATTCCTTCAAGAACCAACAAATTTTCAGCCGCGAAGCTCCACTCATCATAATTTTCTCTTCCTTTTAGTTTAGGAACACTATATTGCCATAGTTCGTAGTCATGTTTCCGCGATATAACTTTCACAAATTATCTATTTTCACGCAAATAACTGATAATTTAGCACAGAGTACGCCCATAACCTCTAGTAAAACACGTTTTATCGCAATAGACTGTCTTTTATTTTTGCAAATTGTCATAGACAGACAAACAGTTTCTACAAAACGATAAGAGATGGCGCTACTATTCACTAATTACATATTTTGATACAACATTATCACAGTTTTCTATATGTCCACGTAAAGTCAAATTTTGTTTGGCAAGGAATCTTATAGTATCAAATATTCTGATAAGAATTTCCTGCCATTTCTTTATTTCTTTTGCCAGTATGTCTTGCCCTTTTTGTCAATAGTCTGTCCTTTTTGAAGTCCAACTCCTTCCATTTGCAATAATTTTGGATGTGTAGTGCACTTGATTCGTGACTTGAAACCTTAGGATTTAATTTCCACCAAGTATTAAATCCATCAGATGAGCAAAATTTAGAACCATTCGGTGTATTTACGTTCTCAAATAAACGACAACATAAGAAAAATAATGATGCTTTAGATGGAGAATAAGCCATCCAAGTACGTAAAACTTTTACGCCGTTAGTCAATGTACGGTAAAACCAAAGTAAGTTAAGTTTACTTATCTAACGCCGGCTATATTATTAGATCCAGACAACACTGAATGTAATCTAGACTACGCATCTGACGAAATTGACGAGCAGGATTTCAAGCTGGAAAGACTTCGACTGTGGACTTTGGTTGCTGCTACAGGCAACGAAAATAAATTGATTAATGCAGACTCACTTGAATTATTTAAATTTATTGTTAAATTCAAGCTGGAAGATACTCTGCCCAATATTTTAATAATGTTCCGAATATTTTTCACAGTTGCCATAAGTAATGCCAGCTGTGAGAGAAGTTTTTCAAAATTGAAATTGATTAAAAATTATTTAAGATCGACAATGAGTACTCTAAGACTAACTAATTTGGCTATTTTGTCTATTGAGCAAGAGGTGTGTGATGCGATAGACATTGACGGTGCAATAAAAGACTTTGATCTTACAAAAAGTAGACGTATAAATTTGTAATTGAAGACGGAAGTTTTGTTTTTAATTCTAACAAATACTCATTACTTTTCAATAAAAATAAAAATATAACATTATAGTATCGTTCTAGTTCTAATTAAAAATTGATTTTATTTAATCTTGTCGATCGTCAAGGTGTACCTAATCTGAAGTGATAGGTACCTAAGTTATATCAATGTATCTAAGTGGTTAAAGTAAAAGATTTTTTGTATTAATAAACGTGATTGTAAAACTTAGATTAACTTTTTTATTTAAAATCTAACCTGTATAATGCAAAATAATGATGACTGTTCTCGCCGAAAAGTTCTCTATAATTAATGTGTGTAATGTATAGTATACATTCAATTAAAATACCTAAATAAGAGGGCGGCAAAATTGTCTTCCGCCACGGGCAGCCGACACTCACGCTACGCCACTGTTGAGAGATCTTCGAGTCTTTAGGAGTTGTGTGTGAACATTTGTGTGTTCTGTTGGTTTTTAAGAAATAATTTCCTTGTATAAGGGCCGTGATTATGATCAATGTGACGACCGCATAATGCGACGTTTAAACACACTGGCACAGATGTATGTCTTGTGTAGTGGTATCTAGCTATAAATCTGAATAAATTGAAGTATGTATTTTAATAAAATTTCATGAAGAAAAAAGCAAAATGTAATTGTGTATTTTCGGCATGATTTTTTAATATTATGCAATCCTAGTTGGAATATATAGTATAGCTGAAAAAAATATATCACGCAGATACTTTTAGAATAACCTTCTTTTTAAAATTATTAAAAGTACAGCTCGCCTTATCTATTGCAGCTCCGACTTAAGAGGTTATCTTTTTCACCGAAATGCGTGCGTGCGCTTGCTTATGTGCGTGTGCCTGCGTGCGTACGTGCGTGCGAGTGTGCGTGTGTTTGTGTGTAGTATATATATATATATATATATATATATATATATATATATATAAATATATGTATATGTATGTATATAAAGGAAACTTCGCCACTTCGACTACTTGTCCCATTAATCATGTGTAACCCGACAAAATATTATTTTTAAAATTAATAGTTTATAAAATAATTAAAGTTTACATTTGTAAAAAACCATAATTATGTTTAAATTAACACCCTATAACCTTGACACTAAATTTAGTTTAGCAACGTGGCAAGCCTATTGCGAACTGTCAAGTATCAAAAAAAAATCACTTATCCGTCTCAAAAATTTAGGAAATACGCGTACATAGTAATTAAAATACTAATTATTTTGTTTTAGATTGTATTTACACTTACCTAAATTTAATGTTCAAAGTGTCTTCCTCGCTAATGAATTAGCACATTTTCTTTCATATTTATCGATATTGCTGGAGAAGTACCACCTTATATCACTAAAATTATGGGCCTGTTCTCATGTATTGCATTGATAATAACTAGACTTTGTTGTCGCCGTTTCGTATAACGTTCGGCGTATATTCTAAGGGGTTCGCCAGTATTATAATGGCATTCGGCATATACTAATGCTTTGTCCATATATTCACCAGCACTAAAAACGACATATTCGTAATTCTACTCACTCGATATCACAATTAATAAATTATTTAACAAAAGCCAGCAACGCGCAGTAAACCAGTCAACTGTTATGTTAAAATTAAGTTTCAAAAGTATTCAAACGTTACTGGTATGAAATATGTTATTTACATATTTCTTAAATAATAAATTATCCATAAAGATTGAATTTGAAAGGAGCAATTATCAAAAATATCGTATTAATAGTTATTATATGTTAATATATATATATATATATATATATATATATATATATATATATGTGTGTATGTACGTGCATAGAAAATCGCGAACATAACAACACACACACGCTTTTGTGTGTGTCTATCTTCATACTACCTATTCTTAGATAGGTTTCAGTGCATAAACCGTTGACGCTTCACACTTACTTTAATAATATCCAAGAACTTGAAGATATGATTCAAGAACTTGTGAAGGTTTGTCCCTAATTTAATTTTAAGTTCGCTTCTTCTATGTTGTCAAAGTTTTCAATGTTTGTTCTTGGAAAGTGTTATTTATATTTATGGATTAACATTTTATCTGTTGGTTTTGAATAATATTTTAAAACGAATTATCTGGCGACGTTATAAAATTAAAAAAAAACAATATTTTCTAGTAATAGGAAGATATCTGATATTGGAAATAACATATGGAAAATGAGAATGAACAAAAGAGCGAATTTAAAAAGACAAGTAGCGACATTATATGGTACAGGATCAACTACCTAGTAATGGAGGAAGTGAGGTTTTTAGGAAAAGTTAATTAATTCACAAGGAATTTTTTTCGTATACTTTTAAAATATGACGAGAATAATGATGTGAAAGAAGGAAACTTCCGTGAGAAGGAATCAAATAGTAAAAAAATAGAGAGTTAAATTCAGGAGTAAAATATAATATATAGGTTAAAATGATCATTTTTATTCATATAAATGTGAAGATAAATAAACAACCAAAAGCCTTTAAATTTTATTCCTATTTATTAAGTTTACTTTAATATAGATTCACAAATCCAAGAAATAAAAAAATATCCAAAAACAAGCTCTTAACGATATTAACTAAATTACAACAGCCTTTTACATTTATTTCTAACAAAAAGCGCTTAGTGGCAATCGGATAAGGATTAGACCGTGGTTAATGTCAAATGAGTAATAACTGTTTGCCATCGTCATTACTCACATCTGTTTATATAAAATACAGATTGATTGTTTGTGTTGTGCATTAATAACGATTGGAAATGTACGTGCATTGTGTGAACGACAAAATCGATTTGGTTCGTGTCATAGTGTCTTCAAGTAGGTAGTTTTGGTTGCGTATAAATTATACGCAACCAAACACTGTACAGCAACAAGTACAATTGTACACATTGCCTTAATCTTTATTTACAAAAATGTTTCTTAACTAGCTAAAGTAAATGAAGATTCCTAATTAATAGGAAATGTATGACAGCCTTCATATATTAACGCAATTAAATGGATCATATAAATATTTATTACTCATTTTATTAAAAGCCGTAGTTGTATGAATTTGTTTAATCGAAATAGATAATGCTATTATTAAAATGTGAAAAAGTTAAAGTTTTTCATTTATTTTGAACACCATTTTTTATGTGAGAACTAAATAAAGAAAGCTAAAAATGTAATTTTGTGAAAAGTTTATTTCCTTGGAATGAAAGTGACCGTATTTTAGAAAGTTATGTAAGTCAGCAATGCTGTGATTATGCCAGTTTAGTAGGAAATCATAAAGCCTATTGGTAAACATATAAAATGATAGATTTCCTTTTTTATAATTTATCATTCTTATTTATAATTTACCATTTTTAGATAGGCGTTGTATTGAGTATGATTAAATAATTCAAATCAAAATGGATTATTTTTTTATTCCCAATGTAACATCTATTTAATTTTGTTGGTAATTAGATATGCAACAAATTACATTCAGTGATCATTTTTGGATAATTTTCGGTTTTAAAAATGGCTCCAATTACTTAATGACATGATGAATCAAAAGAAGTCAGGGCTCTAGGACGAGGTTGAGAAGAGTATAAAAAGCTTAATTACTATTACTTACATTCATTGTTTTAGATTTAAACTTCCCGTAGTTGTCTCTTTAAATCTTGCTGCTCTAATTTAATAAAATATATTATAAATTACACGTAATTAGGTGGGGAATATTTAATCCTACACGGTTTGCATAGAGGTATTTTAAAACGTTTAGAAGTCAATGGATTTTAAAGACTTGGAAATAAAAGGATGTTTTAGAAAATATCTCTTACTTTTCAGAAAGAACTAAAAATTAAGGGAAAAAATACGGCAGAAAGGCCGTACACATTCGTATTATTGAATCATGTCCTGCTTCGTTACGTAACTATTATCACAACTACGTACATAAGCCTCTATGCATTTCAGCATTGTCAAGGTAAGGTGTATAACCGTCCATAGCTGACAAATCTTATTGAATTTTTTCAATCATTTTCATCGTGTGAAAAATTTCGTAAAATAAGTCAAATTTGAAACGAGTGCATAGGATCTAAAAATCAGCATATATTTTTTTATAGGTTTATTACATATTTATCGATTTCTCACAACTTACCAATGCGGGTTACGTCGTAATTGAATAAAACGTACATGTTACAATGTATTAACAGAACAGCAAGAATTGAATACATTAAGCCTTGAATAAATCTTTATGTATTTTCATGAGGAGACTTTATGGAGATCCGTACCACGGTACAGTCGGATTCTTCGATATAGAACAGTTCGGTACAAAGATACAGCGAACATATATTTATTGAACTCTCATTTATTTATTGGGGACAAAGAAGGATATTTGAGGTAATACTATACACAAGGCCTGAACATTTTCCAGTCCACAATTTTAAAACTAAATAATTGACCTTTATACCCCTCGGAAACTCGTGGTAACATTAAGCTACATAGCATGAGTAAAAGAACCTTATTGTTTCCTGTACAAGTGTATCAAAAAATATTTTTTGAATTCCTTGAATTATAGCACTCGGAATAAGATGGACGACTCTTCATCGCTTTAACTAATGAATAATACAGTAAACGCGCACATGCGTCAGTGTGAGATTACGCGGGTTGCGCGAAACGAATCCGAATAGAAGTGAGGACGGGACGTGCCAACGATGTGTTATATATCCAGATTAATGAAAATTACGCTGTCGTAGAGAAATTATCGAAAATATTTTTTCTCCGTGTAAAGATGTAAAGAAATAATTGTCTTCCGTGTAAAGGTGAAGTTCATGGGCAAAGCTCGAAGGAAATGTCATTCTTCTGAATGAAGGCAGGTGAAAGCAAAAAATTCATCTTTAAAACACTAAAAGTCTACAGGCAAAACGACATACAGACGGACAGACATATAGGCGGACATGGCAAAACTATAAGGGTTCTTAAAAACCTAAAAAAGAGACATTCTGGTTGAGAGACGGATTCAATGATTCAGCCTTACTTACACATCTGCATCGGCTCATTGTGTTTTATTACGTATAGAAACGACCCCTTCCTACGTATGCGGGCGTGGAAAGCGTCTCTCGCTCTACTTATATAAGTAGGACGCGCCTCGTCCCGAGGGAGTTGCGCGTCCCGCCGAGAGCGTCACTCTTTTATTATACCAATAATGAAATCGCAAATGGCTCTATTTATGTACTGAAGAAATTGTCTTCAATAAACGGCAAGCCTTTATAAGCGGAGTGGCGGCAGAATTCATATCAATCTGTATCAGCTGAATGATATTTCATAGGACAAAGGAAATTATCCAACAAAATAAACTTATATTGATCCATCGTGTGTTTATACTACTGCTGTAAATAATCATACGGATGTAGTATGTATTAAGATGGAGCTTGGATTAAATGTGGACATGGGGTTCCAACTCTTTATAAGTTGGCTATCTGAGTTCTATGTGGTAATATAGATATTTATATAGTAATGTTCCCAAGGAGAAGTTTATAAAATTCATACCAGGATTTTGTACCAAGAAATATATATATATATATATATATTCGCAATCGATGACAATAATTTTCATTTAAATTATCTACGTCGTGCGTCTGATATTCGAATTTTGCTTCCTTATAAAATGAGTTAGCACATTTTGTTCCATATTTAACGATATTGTCGGAGAAATATCACCTGATATCACTGAAATGTCGGTTTATCTTCCTCTATTGAATTGATCGTAACAAGACTTGGTTGTCGGATAACGTCCGATGTATTAGGGCTATTGTAATGACATTTGGCATACTAATACATATTCCACCAGCACTAAAAACGGCATAATATTTATAATTTCACTCACTCGATATCACAAATAACAAACCATTTAAGAGAACAAAATGGCATTAAACTATCAACCGTTATGTCAAACTAAAATTTGAAAAATATCTAGTCATAATAAATAATTAATAATCGATACAGTTTCAATTTGAAATAAGCAATTAAAATTAATATTATTTTATTAAGAAGCGAATAATAATTTAGCTAAACGATAAATGAAATAATATCTTATTAATAGTTATTCGATAATAATATTTTTTATAAACTATAATATTTGAGGGAATAATGAATGTATGTTAAAGATTTATAAATGGCAATAATTTTGATTTACGAAATGTAAACAAAGTTGGCCGTGAAATTAATTTTCATGCTGTGCAAATGAAAGGAATAGTTAGATAAGTCAAGTTCACTATCGATCGCTAAGAAGAGTAATCATGTAACATTGCCACATTTCTTACGTTTATCGAAATATAATATATAGTTGATGCATTTTCATGTTAATGATTTATGACAATTTTTATATATCCAAAAAAAGTTTATGATTTTTAAAAAAATAGGTGTATTGCAATCTACCCATGATGTACTATTACAGTTAAAGTCCCAAAGTTTCCTAACTTTACATAGTGTATTTATACACACACACACCCATACACGGTGTCCGGGAATAAATATCAGACAAAAAAGACGTTATTCGTTGACTAAAAATTGTTGATTGTTATTAAAATAAAATTACTTTTTTCAGAAAATTTCAAATTATATTCATAATTATTTGTCGTCCTTTTTCGCACCCACGATACTAGCGCACATTGTTAAGCGCAGCTCGGGGGAATAACGCAAACCTGCCGCGGGAGATATTGTATATAATAATAAGTAATTTATACGTAACGAGTATTTCGTTTAATTGATTGTTTAAATAAACATGAAATATAACATGAAATAATAAAAACTTGATAAATAATATTATTAATGTACTCACTCACTGTAGTTCTGCGGAAACCACTCAGTCTATGACTTTTTTCTTGTTTGTAAAGTATTACACAGAAAAGTCATTTTAGTAACAATTATTTCACTTATTTCTTTAAGAATTCTTAACTAAGATACTAACTCCATTACTGTTTGATACTAGATTGTGTATTTGGTAAAAACTGGTAATTCAGTGTCTTTTTTAAGTTTATTTTTTTACGGAGATTTATTTTTGAGATACCAATTAAATAACACCTGTATATAGCTGAGACGTTTACATTCTTAGAGCAAAATGCACTTTGCGTTAAGTTGTGCTCAAAATCAATGTACGTATATAAAAAGCATGCATATGATTACTATATATTTACACATAAATGCTTACATATTGACTAGTGATGAAGCAGTAAATTTAAAATTATCCCTATATCACTAAGTACTACGATATTCTGCACGAAATATCAATCTGTTTCTATCTGGCATCAAATATAATGGATATTTCCATGCCAGGTAAACTGATATTATTACGGACAATACTGCATGACGATGCTCGATACAGTAAGTACACACTGTACGAGTATGTAGATACAGATGTACTTTAGTGGATACAGTATAAAGTAGATTTAGTAGTAATTATGTTAGAATATTTGGTAGATTTAGTAGTAATTATGTAGATACAGATGTACATTCTGTATCTACATGAAACAGATATCGAAAAAAGCACCGCGATACTTACGAAGTGCTCGAATAAACATGTAAGCAAACACTCTTCCCGAATATAAACATACGTCGATTTGTATATAAACACGCGTCACAGTCCGAGGCTTCAAATGTGTAAATATAATAATCGTATTTGCGGAGAAAAATGTCTGCCGTATAATATAATATATTACGCACGTGTACGTGCCCTCAAATTTCAAAGCCCTATGATGAGCATGGTTGCGGTGTGAGGTATAAAATATCTTTGATATGGAAATTATGGTATTAACATGTGCCTACGTCTATTAGATATGTTTGAGCTGTGCCATCAAGGATCTGCGTGGATCTGATCAAATATTTAATACATTCTCGTAGAAATTCATTTCACTACATCTTCGCTATATGTACGTACATTCTGTTATTGAATCTGTCATTTGCTAGCTACTGAGATTCGAACGACTATTATATGTGAAACTACGCTTTGGCATGGACGTAAATGTTGATATGCCTCTCAAATTTTTATGTTAATATAGTATCATCAAGCGTAAAGCTACGTCCGATTTCAAATTATCTACAAAATGAATGTTGCAACTGGTCATAAACGAGAAAATAGAAATCAAATATCTGGCGCGTCGGATTGACGTCCTCGTTTATGTCCAGTTGTTAAATAATTGCTCTATTTGACTTTCGAGAGGAGTATTGAAAGAAGGATAATTTGAAGTTCGCGAGCCAGTTAACGATCGTGGAGGGGGCGGGAAGGGGGGTGTATGGTGTTATGGTCTGGATTAGTTATTCACAGCCAACGTTACCTATATTCGCCGGCCGTTCCCTGCAATCCGTCATCGAAGTAATCTCCAGTGCGAGGATTGTTTTATCCTTTTAGCTCTGCAGCTTCCGGATTTTACAGTTTGTCGAGTTTATGTACGAGGCTCCGTTTCTATGCACGTATACTGTTTCTATCGAATAACTATTGTTTATAATAGATCAAATAATCAGTTAAGAAAGTTTCAAAGTAATTAATATAGTTAAAGTTTATTTTTACGCTGCATTTGGTAACAATTTGTAAATATCCGCACAGAACATAAGATTAAATAATATCTTCACGAGTTAGATTAAGAATAATTCCATCTCTTTAAACTTTCAGACACAAACATTTTTAGTGATAGATATGTAAAGAAAATGAATTCTAATCCCATAATTGATTTATGGCATGATTTGTGTTCAACAAAATTGGAATGTACGCGCAACATTCTATATTACATGAATAGTACATAACATAAACAGTACATAACCTAAACGCGTACATTCTAACTGTGAACGCTCCTTAAAAGACCAATTTAACATTTTTTTTATTAATTGACATATTCGTTGAAGGATTGGGAAAATGGTATGTTACTAAGGATAGATTGAAGCTATTTTTTTCAACATAATAATACAAAAAGATAATTTTATGTAGTTATCAATAAGTACAAGTCCGTAAAACATTACTCCCATTGGTTTGTTCGATACTTCCGGCATAGTTAATCTGACAAAAACATATATTTGACTAGTGTACAATATTGTGTATACTTAAAAGATCGCTGTAGTTTTCCTGGAATCTTTGCGTCAGCTTCAAAAAACCCTATTTTTTCATGATTTTAGATTTAGTTTCGGAAATGGGGTTTAATTATCCCTTTAAACCTATACAACCCCCTAAAATTTCCATATAAATATTCTCTAATGTTAGCTATTTTATTAGAAGAAATTATGTATTGTATTAAGAAAAATGCAAGGAAATTATTTTTTTGACCTGTCACAGTGTTGTTTGTTCTTAAAATCACAACTTCAAGGTCGTAATGCTGTAAAAGAGATAAAGTGGGGTGTGATAATTTCCTGAATTGTATGTATTAAAATTTGATGTCGTCGCTTTCGGCGAGGGGAGTATTGTAGTTGCACCTTGATACAAGTGCAGGCGAACGAATAAAGCAATGTGTCCGGAGTCAGATAGTGGGCACCGTCCGATCGATATGTTCTGAATTGTAAATAAAACATTCGCTATCGGCTATAGATTAGGCGTGCCGACATGTTACAAGCTAGTAGACACGTACCCTTGATTGCAGCTTAATAACAAAGTTGCGAAAATTGTATGTGTTATTTTATAATTAATGTTCTATTTGTGCTTCTACTCTTTTTAGAGAGATATAGAAATGTTATTTATTGAGCTGATTACTTTTGATAGTTTATGAAAAATTAGTAGCGTGTCTCTGAAAAAAAAAAAATAAACGTAAAATTGATCGGTTCTTCCAGTATTCAAGTTTGAAGTTTTTCTTTAAATCTATAACTTAATTTCTTTTTTCAATTGGTTCCATATTTATATATCGGTTACAATTTTAATAGTCGAGAGTTTAGGCAAGTCCCATGGGTAATGGTATTCAATGCTTACGTCGCCTCGGTCGAATATAGGTCGCCTCACACCGTGGACACTGTGTTGACACACGGCGGCGCGCCTAGCCCACAATTGTCGAGAGCGCCTGAGATCGGTCAAAGGTTAAAGGTGCCGCCGTCCCTCCAACTAGTTCACCGATGTACGTATGTCTCTAGTTTTGTATAGGATTAGGACTTTTGTAATTGTTGCATGCAATCAGACTTACCATGTTGCAGATTAAACCACAAAGTTCAGATTAAGATCTCAATTAGTGTATAGCAAAATATTAAAAAGTAAATAACATAACTTCCCATACATTATTTGTCATTGAACATGTCATACGCATTGTATCTCACTTTGAAACTTCATATTTGCTAAATATTAAGCATTACATACCATACTAAAGACATACACACTGTACATTAGGGTGGAGCGAAAAAACCGAAAATTTAATTTTATGGTTCCTGTATAATTAATTGATAATACTGATAATAAGTAACAATTACGCAAAATATTATTTCCCCACCACATAGTTTAGAGGTGGCGCACATCACTTGTTTATCTCTAAAAACAGGATTTTTTACGTTACTTAAGTTCACATATAACTTGTGTTATTATATTTTTTTATTAACTTAACTACCGTTTTTTATCAAATAAACAAAGTTATCTAAGTTACCGTGCATACATTTCTCCAACTACCCTAAATTTATTATATTTTTGACAAGTAAATTTGACGTCTTCAACGATTTCATTCAGTTTTGTTTCAAACAAATTCGAGACAAAACATGCCTAAAACAAGAAAAGATCTACGTTGTTCGTTAACTGATGAACCACAACAATTGAAACAAAATGTGTTGCCGATTTATTTCGATATTTTAAAACATTATTTGTTGACGCGGTGACATCGAAAAGCTGTGGGAAAAATGATGTATTCCAATTGTAAGTCACCAACAAGTTGTTTCTCGTGTAATACAATATTATAACAAATATAAAAGTATAAAAAAATACGAAATGATTTGAAAAAACAAGAATTTCTCCGTGCTGCATAAAAATGTTTGATGTTGCTGTTTGTAACTGCATTTCAAGAGAAACTTGTAAATGTCGAGGTAAAGTACCCTCAGAAGATGTTGAATTTTTGGAAGATCAACGAAACAAGCGCCAATTGTATATTGGAGGACTGGATAAACTGGCAACTTCTAAAAATTATAGAAGTTTGTTCAGAAAAAGAAAGTATGAAGAACGTGTGAAAAAACTTAATGAAACTCCAAGTACGCCTAAAGCCTTCAATACTTTAGAAGACCTCTCCGACTCCGAAAGTTCTACCAGTGATTCCTCGCCCTCAGGACAATCCCCAGTTTTGGATACGACAATCAATTCTGTTAATAGGTCTGAGGTTTCAAATAGATTAGCAACAATTATTGTAAACGCAGCATTATCAGATTTAAACGTTATTACTGGAATTGATCCTTCGAAAGTCATTGATCGAAGTAAATTACAGCCTGAGCGTAAAAAAGTCCGCAAAAATTTGCAGCAATGTCCCGAAGATAAAATTTCTATCTCCTCACTTTATTTTGACGGGTGCAAGGACAACACTTTAGTCACATCTACGACAGCAAGCCAACAACATCGCTTTACTGTAACTGAGGAGGATATCTCCTTAATCACTGACCCAGGATTAGAGTATCTTGGGCATATTGCAGTAACTCCAGAAAAATCCATTACTATTCAAAAAAGGATTGTGGAACTTTTACAAGATATATACGAATATATTTCAACTTTAATGGCAATTGGATGTGATGGCACAGCAGTTAACACAAGACCCAAGAATGGTGCGATAGCGTTATTAGAGAGACATTTGAATCGAGTGCTGCAATGGCTTGTTTATTTATTACACGCAAATGAGTTACCTTTTCGTCATTTATTTCTGCAGCTGGACGGTACAACTACTGGCCCGAATAGTTACATTTTCTGGTAACATCGGTAAATTACTTAACAACTGTTTAAAGAAAGAAGTAATTGATTTCAAACCCATTCACGCAGAATTGCCAAATATTGACGGAGAGTCCCTAAGCACTGACCAAAAATATTTACATGAAATGTGTTTTGCAATAGCTCAGGGCAGTTACATCCAGCTTAGTCAATAGAGATCCTGGAAAAATAGCACACTCTAGATGGCTCACTTGCTCAAATAGAATCCTGTGTCAATATGTAGGTACTCAAAATCCATCGAAAATCCTGAAAAATTTGACTACTTTTATATTAAAAGTTTTTGCGCCAACATGGTTTGACATAAAAACGAAATCCACAATTGCAAATGGCCCGATTCACATGTTTCATATAATAGGAAGATCTTCGTATCTCCGTCTGGATTAAAAAAAACATCGTGTATAAGACCTGATCCTGAAAATTTACTAGTAGCAATGCTGCAAGACGCGTAAAAAAATATACGTGAGCTTGCTGTTTCGCACATTTTAAAGGGTCGGGAGCAAAATAATGACATAGCTCGTCAGTTTATCATACCACAGTTGCAATATGAAGCTTCAGTTTACTATAATATAATAGATTGGACCAAAGAATAAATCTATGAGCCACCACTTACAAAGCGTTTTAGTATTTCGGAATTACAACAGTTAATATCAAATGAAGACAGATTGAAGCAAGTTTTTGGATTTCATTGTCACACCCAGGCTGTCGAACGGTGTGTTAAACTTGTTACAGAGGCATCGTTGCTAGTTTGCAGACCAGAGCGTCGAGATGGATCCTTTCAAGAAAATCTATACCAATTTTTGAGACAAAATCACAATATTTTAATATAAAAGAAAAAGATTCAGATTCTGATGTAAGCAGTTAATTATTTTTTTTCTAGTGGACTATGCTTCCTGTACCATTTACGTTAAAAATACTCAAATAAAGCCTGAAATTAAATGAATGGTATTTTTTTGAATTTCCACTAATTTTGAAAATTTTATCGCTAATGCACCACCTGAAGATGTTATCGTAGGAAGGTCTTATTTTGCAATTTAAAGTATTTTCTATCAAGGCACCTTTTAATTAAACAGGAATTGAAAAATTAAAAAAAAAATTTCGGCCCGTTTCGCTCTACTGTACATTACTTTGAAGCTTAATATTCTCGAAATATTAAGCATTACGTAATATTTTGAAGACATACACATTGTACATCACTTTGAAGCTTAATTAATATGTGCGAAATATGAACCTTATGTATACTGCTTTGAAGATATACCCATTTTACATCACTTTTAAGTTTAATATTTGAGAAATATTAAGAATTACATATCACTTTGAAGATATAGATATTGTACATCACTTTGAAACTAAATATTTGCGAAATATTGAGCATTGTGTACAGTGGCGTAGCGTGAGTGTCGGCTGCCCGGGGTGGGAGACAATTTTGCCGCCCTCTTATTTAGGTATTTTAATTTAATGTATACTATACATTACATATATTAATTATAGAGAACTTTTCGGCGAGAACAGTCATCATTATTTTGCATTATACAGGTTAGATTTTAAATAAAAAAGTTTATCCAAGTTTTACAATCACGTTTATTAATACAAAAATTCTCTTACTTTAACCACTTAGATACATTGAAATAACTTAGGTACCTATCACTTAAGATTAGGTACACCTTGACGATCGAAAAGATTAAATAAAATAAATTTTTAATTAGAACTAGAACGATACTATAATGTTATATTTTTATTTTTATTGAAAAGTAATATGAGTATTTGTTAGAATTAAAAACAAAACTTCCGTCTTCAATTAAAATTTTATACGTCTACTTTTTTTAAGAGCAAAGTCTTTTATTGCACCGTCAATGTCTATCGCCTCACACACCTCTTGCTCAATAGACAAAATAGCCAAATTAGTTAGTCTTAGAGTACTCATTGTCGATCTTAAATAATGTTTAATCAATTTCAATTTTGAAAACTTCTCTCACAGCTGGCATTACTTATGGCAACTGTGAAAAATATTCGGAACATTATTAAAATATTGGGCAGAGTATCTTCCACCTTGGATTTGACAATAAATTTAAATAATTCAAGTGAGTCTGCATTAATTAATTTATTTTCGTTGCCTGTAGCAGCAACGAAAGTCTGCAGTCGAAGTCTTTCCAGCTTGAAATCATGCTCGTCAATTTCGTCAAATGCGTAGTCTAGATTACATTCAGTGTTGTATGGATCTAATAATATAGCCGGCGTTAGATAAGCAAACTTATCCGTTAAATTCTGTAGCTGTTAAAAACGCTCAAGAATTTCTACAATAACTCTATCTAACGAAGAAAACAGCTTTCGTCTCAACTCATTTTCACAAGACAAGTTAGCATCTCTAGTTCCGTCATCAAAAATATGCTTTCTTGTTATGCGCGTGCCGCCTCCGAGGTTTTATGGAAATTCCAAGTTCTTCACACATATTTTTTGCATAACCTACAGTGCCATTTGCCCATTCCTCTCTTTTCTCTGTCAATATCATCTGCAAAGCATTTACTTTCTGAGCGCACAATCTTATGTCAAGTCCCCTTGTTTGTAAATATTTTTGTGCATCATTCACTTCATGTAGCACCGGTTGCCACAGGCCCAAAAAACAAAGAAAGGAAAATGACTCCATCGAAACTAGTAAAGCACCTGCATCTGTCCTAGTGTTTAAGCTTTCACCTGCCTCTGTCAGTTTTTTCAAAGTGACGAGAATGTCTTTGTAATGATGCCATGTCACATTTACGGCATCGCCTCTTGCACTCCACCGCGTGTCTTGAACCCTTTTTAAGCTTTTGCCTGTAGCTGTTATCAGAACTTCCCAACGATGTGTCGATGAGGAAAAAAAAGAATAACAACGTTCTAAAGTGCCGAAAAAAGTTACTGAATCCACCTCAATTGAGGCAGCGTGTAAACAAACTAGGTTTAACGAATGATTTGAGCAAGGTACGAATTCAGCTTTAGGGTTTATTTCTTGAATTCTTTGCTGAACTCCTGAATACTTTCCAGCCATAACAGCAGCATTATCATATGCTTGGCCTCTACAGTTGCTTATATCTAGGCCATCAGCTTGAATCTTGTCCAAAATCATCTTTGAAATTCCTTCAGCAGTTTTGTCTTTAGTTTCAATGAAATCTCTAAAAGATTCCATTACTTTTACTTCCTGATTTTCAATTACTACGTATCTTAATACCTGACTTGTTTGATCTTTATGAGAAAGATCTGGAGTGCTGTCGAATATAATTGAATAATACTTAGCCTTTTTTATTTGTCCGATGATATGTTGGCGAACATTATTTCCCAAAATGGCAATAAATTCGTTTTGTATTTGTGGTGACATATAAGTGATTGAAATTTTGCCACACATTTTAGACCTTACAAGATGTTCACGAAGTACAAAAACGTATTTTGCAATTAAATTAATCAATTCTAAAAAGTTTCCTCTATTGGTACTGGTGTCGTTTTCTATATGTCCACGTAAAGCCAAATTTTGTTTGGCAAGGAATCTTATAATATCAAACATTCTGATAAGAATTTCCTCCCATTTCTTTATTTATTTTGCCACTATGTCTTGCTCTTTTTGTCAATAGTCTGTCCTTTTTTAAGTATGCTGTCCAACTCCTTCCATTTGCAATAATTTTGGATGTGTAGTGCACTTGATTCGTGACTTGAAACCTTAGGATTTAATTTCCACCAAGTATTAAATCCATCAGATGAGCAAAATTTAGATCCATTCGGTGTATTTACGTTCTCAAATAAACGACAACAAAAGCAAAGTAATGATGCTTTAGATGGAGAATAAGCCATCCAAGTACGTAAAACTTTTTCGCCGTTAGTCAATGTACGGTAAAACCATTCCTTAGTAAGCCGTCTTGTCTCTCCTTTTGATTTTAAAGAGCACGAATCTGAGCGTGTTACTGTTGACATTTCAGCGAAATTAGTATCAACATGCTGAATAATTTCCTGTCCTTGCTGAATGAGATGCTATCGGATATTTTCGTCTATGTGTTCAGGCCATTTTCCAATATCGTCGAAATTTTGGTATTGAATAGCAGACAATGCTGATGTTGTATCCATCTCTGTTTCGGAACTATGCATGTCCATGTCTGGACATACAGATGGAGACACTAATGCAGTAGATGTTGTTGGAATTTGATCTTTAGGAACAGTGTCAAGTTCTTGTATTTTTTCAGCTTGTTCTGGGTTTGAAGGCCAGGAATCTGACGTCTCAGGAACAACACTTTTCACATATTTAAGTAAAGCTCCTTCATTTGCTCTAATATTTTCCAACTTAGCTCTTCTCTTATTACGGTAAGATTTTCACTTTCTTTTACTCTTTTCATTTTTGAAGCTAAAATAAAAAAATATTAAATGATAAAAGTACAAGTTAGAGTTGTAAACAAAACTATCGAACATTTCATCACAAGAAGTACCTAGTAGATTTAAAAAAAAACCTTGCTTTACTGAAATTTTCCGTATTTAGGGTTTTGTACCTCAAAAGGAAATAATTGAACCTTTATCTATCTTTACTTTTATTAAATCATTTCAATGACCGTCTGTCTGTCTGTCAAGATCTTTTTTCATAGGAACGAGTACTTACTTACACATATTAAATTGAAATTTATATCAGAGTTTCCGGTCTAGATCCCTTTAAAATGTGAAAACACTTTATGCACTTGGGCGGTTTTTTTATTTTAATAAATTAAAGTTTGAAAAACATATCAGATAGTCCAACATACAATTAGATAAATATAATATTTAATACTCACACAGTTGAAAGTTGTTCAATAATTTCACAACCACTACACGTACTTATTTGCACAAAAATCACAATTTGGAAAGCGTAACATAATTAAAATACGCGACAATGTGAATTGGACAACTGACGATTCATCAATAAAACTTTCTTTGAATTGTCAAACTTTTTCAAAGCACGTAATTCCCCGTACCTTAAAGGGGCTTCCCCGTACGTGTAATAAACTATATTGAACTTAATATATATGTAATAGAAGTCATTCTCGGTGATTGTTAGTCATAAACGGGGAATTCCCACAAGTCAGTATAGACGTTGTTGCCAGTCGCTACAAAATATCATTCAAAGAAAAGGAATTCCCCAAATTCGTCACAAAATAAGTAATGAAAAATTCCGTGCTCCTTTCAATCTGTCCGAATTTGTAGTTGCGATAAAAATATAAAATGGTTCAAATATTTACAAAATATTTTTATTATTTATTGTTAAATTTTGCCGCCCCCTAAAAAGTGCCGCCCGGGGGCGGGCCGCCCTTGCCGACCCCACTACGCTACGCCACTGATTGTGTACCATATACGACATATACACGTTACACCACGTTGAAGCTTAATATTTTCGAAGTCCTAAGCATTACGTAACATTTTGAAGACGTACACATTGTGCATCACTTTGAAGCTTTCTTTTTGCGTAATATAAAGCTTTCCGTCCCATTTTGAAGACATACACATTGTACATCATTTTTAAGTTTAATATTTGGGAAATATCTTCAAAGTGGTATGCAATCATACCACTTTCTAGACAAAGGCATTGTACATCACTTTGAAACTTTATATTTGTGAAATATTAAGCATTATATGGATACCACTTTGGAAGACATATATATTGTACATAACTTTCAAGTTAAAAGTACGAAATATTACGTCCCAAAGTGGTGCAGTGTTTACATCTGTTTAATTTTCCTACCATTGGTTTGAAAAATCTGAACAAATTCTAAGTACTAGTGTTTGATTGATTTCAATTAATTTCCATCAACAATTTCAAGAAATATAGACGACCACAGAATCCTATTTTGCGCATGTCGTTTCGACATTTGTTTTAACTCTGTTCGTTTCGACTTTTCCGCGTGTCGTTTCGAGAACTCACTTGATTAATTATTTTCATCATGCTTTCTTTCATTATATATATATATATATATATATATATGTATATATGTATATATGTATATATGTATATAAGTATATATATATATATATATATATATATATATATATATATATATATATATATGCGTTTATGTTGAGAGGTTGTTTCTTTGTTTGTGCAATCCAGTGTTCCCATTTATCTCCAAGACTGTTTGACAGGTTTAGATACGGTTTTCTGTAAAATGTTTGTAATTCATTGGCAATTGTTCTTAGCTGTTACGGTGATTACTCACCAGAGGGCGCCGCAATAAACATTTTGTTGCAAACGAATGTTTCCATTTAACTCCCAAACCGTTTGACCGATTTCGATACGGCTTTCTGCAAAATATTTGGGACTAATCGGTGATGGTTCTGAAGTAGGTGTTATGGTGTTAGCTCACCAAGGGGCGCTGCAACATTTTGTTGCAAATTAATGTTCCCATTTATTTCCAAAACCTATTTAGATACGGTTTTCTGCAAAATATTTGGGACTACTCGGCGATGGTTCTTAGATAGGTGTTATAGTGTTAGGTCACCAGCGGGCGGTACAACATTTTGTTGCAAACGGATGTTTCCATTTATTAAAGACTTTGAAAAAACTCACGACAAGTCATTGTAATTGAAAAACAATAAAACATTTTTTTAAACCCCCATCCCTACTAAAAGAAAGTAAGAAACTATTAATATAATAATTTGCTGTTGCGTTTCGGTTATATCAATTGATTAAATTCAGTTTACTCAAGGTTTTCTTTGCAACTTTTGTTTGGTTTCGTTAAATGGTTACAGTTTTGGACAACGTCTAAGGAATTTTTGTTAGGGATCCCTATTTCCTTCAAAACTATGAAGTATTCATGCTATGTCCATCTACAGTTTGCACGAACATATATAAGACACATGTGCATAAGTAAGTATAAGGATATGAAAGAAGAATAAGGTGAAGGGGATGGAAACACATTAAAAAAAAGTTCTCGTTTTGTATTTACTTTGAAACTGACATATTCACTGTTTCTGCCCATGTAATTTCAAAAACTTCCCACAGGTGACGACAAAAATATGCCAGCTTAAGAATGATATAGTAACGGTAAATTTTATATATGCCATCCTCGTAAACAAAAACCTCTCTTTTTTTTAGGAAGAGCTTACTATGTGCTTGTAATTTTTTGTTGAGTTTGGTATTTTCTATTAAGCGATTGTCTATTGATGTCTCAGCTATATTCTGAATAAATGGAGAAAATTTGATATGTATATATATGTATATCTTTAAAGAATATGCTTCCATTAACCGATCAAAATGTTGATTGGCAGCCTCATGTAAATCAGTTGAGTCGTCTATTCTTTAATAGAATGTTTTTATTAAAACCTCTTCGTCTATTCGTCTCTCTTGAAATGAAAGTTTACTTCTGTCAAAATGTTTTATTACCTTTACTCAATTACGGAGATGTGTGCTATCTAGAATTAACTTCGAAAAACTGAAAAATGTACTTACCATTAAAGAGAGTATAACTATATATATATATATATATATATATATATGTATATGTAAATGTAAATGTGTATGTGTATGTGTATATGTATGTATATATGTATATATGTATGTATATATATATATATACATATATATATATATATATATATATATATATATATATATATATATATATATATATATGTTTCTGAGTTTAAGACACTATTTCTTTTCAATGTTCCTTATTAACAATTAATCTATTTCTCTATAACTGTGAGAAATTACAACGTTTAAATATGTACCCAAGTTTTCTCAAAAATCAAACTACCTCCAATTTCGCTTACTTTGTTATGCTTCCGTAAATATCCCGTTATTTTTTGACTTTTTTTCTTTTTTATTCAATTCAAGTAATTTTTTTCATAACTGACATTTGTTTTTTGTATGAACTTTTTTATTAGATCGTGTCAATGGATAACTATCTTTTGTAATTCTTGGAATTAGAAATATGCCAACGCAATCCTTTATTAAAAACGATAAAGTTGAAGGCTGAGAGGAAGTTTTCGAATAATTTGTTCCGTAAATGGTTTGCGTGGCTAATACCACGCAATTTGTTTTTTTTTTGTATACAGGCCGTTTGTAGCTGGGTATTTTCTCTCAAAGCTGTAAAAGAAAATTTATAATTTCAGTGGCAACCACATTTTTGTTTAGAGCTGCGCAAGTATCACTATTTATAAATCTATTTCTTTTTAAAGTTTTAGTTAATTCTTTTAGAGATATATATTTTTTCATAATTTTTTTATTGACCTTTCGCATATTTTTTAATTTTGCTAACCTGTTTGCGCTTATTTGTGTTGTCCTTTTTAACTTTTTTTTTAATATCTCTTTCCTAGGTGTACATAATGCAGATTCTAAATCTGATGATGGCACGGTTATTGGAGTGATTTATCAATTAAAAGTGTGGTTTAATGAGCGGCGGTCGTGTATACTGAAATGGTTTGTGGAGTCCCCATGTATGGTTAAATTAGTAGGCGGTAGTGTGTCCTGAAAACAATTCATATTTTTTTAAGGTCTGAAGGTCAAAGTAACTGGTTAGACAATTGATAGTAGTCACAGTTTAGGAAAATGTTACTCACGGTGAATAAGGATGGGACTGCTGTCTTGTTAATTTTGCGATATCCTTTTGGTGTTGTGTAAAAATCGTCCTCTTTAAAATAACACCTCTGTAAAGAACACAAAACGGAAAATTTTGAAGGCTGCCAATTATTATTTGTTTTGTGTGAAATTATATTTATCCATTTTCTATTTGTTTTGTGATTTTGAGGAATTCTGCAAATAATTATTAAAAAAGTTACGTTTTATGCATAAACAAATACATACACGTAAAACAATTTATAAAATACACAACAATTTACTAATAATACTTTAAAGATATATGCTTCAGTACGTCCTTTACCTTTATATTTAGTTATGGCGTACGATGTCCCTTTTATCATTAATTTCAAATTGATTTAAACTTAAACAAAATACTTTTCTTACCTGTGGAATGTAATCCCATTTGACCTATTATGTTTATGGGATGCACTTAAACAATTTTTTATAATACAGGATGGCATTTTAACGTGTTTGTCGATTTAGAAAATTAAATCTACGCTGTGTCGTCTGTCGTCAGGTCTCTAGCAACAGACTGGATAGAAGCGCGGCATAATTTTGCAAGGCGGCATAATTTTAGCGGGGTCACATTTGAGTCAAACATTACATCTCTATATATTTCTTACTCGTAGGTTTTTTGGTATCTCCATATCACGATTAATTATTACAAATTACAATCCAAACGATGTAGAATTGACTTCTGACTAGTTACAGTAGTTTAAATCCCACTAGAACTTGTTTTCATTTTGTGAAGCAGTGTCGTTTGAACAGTAATACATCAACTAAGTTGCGCTCGATTCTTTTGTCTACTTTTTATTGCAGATAGAGAAACAGGTTCTGAACGGATTTAATTTAATATCGCGCGGATTTTTAATGCTGCAAGACGTCTATATCTCTTTTTTGGTTCATGATGGGCGGTATTTTCGAAACAGTGTTGCTGTAATATGCCTTGCTTTGGAGTTGCATTCTTTATGCAGAGTAGCTATATCTGAATTTGTTTTAATATTAATTTCGCGTACTTTTCCATTTTGAAAATACCGCGTTTTAACACTAATGATAAATTAAAATAGAAACGAGTCAGTTTATCGAACAAAAAAATAGTTAATTTTAAGATCAACCTTTGTTTAAAATGAGTAAAAGAATATCTTTTTATGTTGACCTAATCACCTTAGTAATATCATTAGTGATGGTAAATTTTATAATTACTATAATTGTAAAGAAATAACAACAGAGTAAAGGGCTATTTGCAATTTCGGCGTTCACAAAAAATATGATTTTGAAAGATGTGTCTAATGATGTAATAATAGAATAAATTTCGATTTGCTCAATGCACATTTAAATTCCATACACATTATAAAATGAATTTAAACATTGTAATGTAAGCTTCTCTCATGAAGATGATTTGCTCATGGTGAAATCATTTTATTCCACTATAGTACATATTCATGAAATTGAATTATATACTCCATCCTGTGCACAACTTTTTGTTACATTTTGGGGTTTGGCCAATTTGCATGATGTGCTGCAAACTTAATTCCATTTTAAGTTTTTTAACCGACAGACGCGGTAAAATTTGATTAATACGAATAACGTCGGAACAATGTACGACCATCGAAATTTAATCATTTAGAATAGGTTAAAATTAAGCTAGTAATGGTTGTTATGTATTTTATTGTTTTTTATAGTTTTTATGGTTCGGTAGTATTTTATATATCGATAAAACATCTATATTTTAAATTTCTTATGTTCGTATTATGAATTTAGAAAGAGGGCACAACGGACTTGCTAATATTTATGGGGAAAACGGACCGAAATTACAACGGTAACGCAAGCGAATATTTATCCAAAGCAGGCACATATTTTGGTTAAATAAATACATTTACACAGTTAAATATGGTATTTGCAAAGGCACATATGGTTTGTTTAAATAAATATGAAAGCAGCATTTTATCGCAACGACTTCATCGAAACGAATGTCGACGCATACAATAATACTCTCTGCCGTCGCAGAGTGGGCTGTTTGAAGCATCCAGCTCGGTGGTTTTCTAGATGATAAAGATGTCTTGAATAATGTGCAGTAAGTACTTTTAGTAATGAAAGTATACTATAGACATAATGTTTGACGGAGAACTTGGTTCATCCAATTATGTTTAGCTGCTGTCGTTGAAATCCTATAAGAAATTAAATATTTGCGAATTGGTTATTTTACCAACTCTATATTATCTACGTGTGTATGTAAATAACTATGTAATAGTTAATATAAAGTGAGATTTATATTTTTTGTTTTTGCTCGTCCAATCGACCAGCGGCAATATTAGATAAAATTTTACAACTAGATTAGGTAGTTTAATTATTGATGCGTCGGTTAAATATAAGATATAGCTCATGAAGCAAGACCTTTGATATATCTAAGACGATTCGATATTTTCTGATAATATTTGGAAATAAAATATAGTAATTTTCAGTAGTCATTTTATAAATATCTGGGAATAGGAAGATACCTACAAAAGTGATTCTGACTCACCTCAAGTTATCATAATATTATCGCGAAGAATATTTTGAATTATACATGTACATGTATTTATTTAGATACCAGCGCCTTGTTCCAGCTTTGTCCGGATAAATTAGGGAGGGTCTTTTGTCCAGAAGGCACCATGACTGAAAATTGTATTAAACGCATTTTATGTAATAATTATTTACGGTTAGTGATTTTCCAAAAAGTGCTATAATAGGCGTTTCTTTGTTTCTATCTGAAAGTGTAAAAACAAATTTTCATACAATATTCTACCCCATATTTTCCCACTTTTAGAAGTTGAATTTCGAAAAATCCTTTATTAGCGAGCATCAAGAAGCCAAGAGAAACAAAGGTTTATATATATAGGCCTAATTTCAAGGTTGTGGTCAGTTCAGAGATTTTGTGACGTGTAAATGAATGGTATTTGGCTTATATATACAGAATAATATCAAGTTATCTCTCGTCAGCACCCAATCATAATATGAAGTCTAGTTCGAAAGGCTTTCAAGAATCAATTAGTCCGGTTGTTGTTGAGGTTTGAACACTGTATCTAGACTGTACCCTTGAGCCGCGTGAACCCACGTTGACTACTTGGACGTGTTCGCAAGCGGAGGCAACTCGACACTTCGAATATAAAGCTTGTAGTTGTGTGGACGAGTGTTGCAGGTAAATACAGAAGTGGAACAAAGAGGCGGTGGGAAAGAATAAGTCAGCTAATAGATCAGTATGGATGATATATAATCGAGATTTATTAATTCACACATTTACTAAATTGTATTTACAGTCATTGAATATCATTGTCATTATATATATATATATATATATATATATATATATATATATATATATATATATACACACATACACACACACACACACACACACACACATATATATATATATATATATATATATATATATATATATATACATAAAATTTTTTAAGACTTATCTAATGCTACCTCACGCCTAAGTGCACTGGATCCATCCCTCAGTTACATGTATGGAATAGTATACATATATGGACCTAATATAATTTTTTTTTCATAATTCCACTATTTCATTGTATAGCGGTTCATAGAAGATCCTTACCATCCAAATTTCAGCTACGCTAAGCTAATAGTCTTCGAATAAAATGTATGTGACATACGGAAAAACAGACGGACAGACAGACGGAAGGGTCGGAAACTATAAGGTTTCTGTTTTTTTGCCATTTGGCTACGGGACCCGAAAACAATAATAATATGAATTGAGTTATAGTTTGGCAAGGGAAATAATGTATACCGCCTACCTATAAACACTAATAGGTAGCCGGGAATAAGTTAATTCAGATAGCTGCTACAAAATTATTCTTTTGGAATAGGTGTATATTAAGCAAGCTGTATTTCTAAAAACACAGATATCTATAACACAACATATAAAATAAACGCTTTTTTCCCTTGACATACATTTCACAGACCATCGAAAAAGGGACATTTGAAACTCATTCAATCAATCTGACATTTTAAAATACTTTGGCGAAAATCTCTACTCTGTGCGACTATTTGACCACAGACTATTATGTGATTGACATCAACATATGTACGTAAACGATGAATCTTTTAACGTATTTGTAATATTTAACTTTAAGTATTGATAATACATATTGTATATCAATTTTAGCTTTCTGCACTCCTTCTTCATATAAACGTTAACTATGCCAAATTTCACACTTCTTCGTGAGAGCAATATGCTTAAAAAGGGATACAAATTTTTCTATTCACGTATTAATATGAAGATTATATCCATCAATAATATTCCACAGAAGCTAATCGCGTTGACTGTTTTTAGAGAGGAGCAAAAAATGGCCACCGACTTTCTGGCACATTAGCAAAATCTGATATAATTATTTTCACTCTCGAATGCCATGTCGTTCATCTTATTAAACGAATATGACAGAAATAATTCGTAATTTGGGTTTTCTCCGTGCGTGCGTGTGTCGATTGTGATGATAAATAATCCTACCATTGTCGCCCCCTTGCCAACTCTTTTATTCCCTTTTTAAAGTTCGTTTTCTTCTGAAACTTTGCAAGTACCCTTGGATGGAAATATTATATAGCGAAACTTATAACAGATTAAGTTCAAGCTGTCGTAATTGAGCTTAAACGTTCCTTTGGCGTAATATAATTGTAAGGTTTTTCTTAACTCTATCATGTTAATAAACTTATCCAAATAAATTTACTGAGATGGACGCTTGGAAGACGTATAGAGAGGTGTCATGGATTTAAAAAAACGTTTTTAAGTAAAAAGGCTGCAGTACTTCCCACTGTTATGGAAAATTTCCATCATAAATATGGTTGCTAAACCTGGGAAGCCACTAACAGAAGTGGCATCATACATACCAATAAGCCTACTCCCTGTACTTTCCAAGCTTTTCGAAAAGCTAATACTAAAAAGACTTCACCCAATATTTGAAGAACGTAAGGTGATACCGAATCATCAATTTGGATTCCGCACACAACATGGCACTGTAGAGCAGATTCATCGTGTGGCCCATACAATCCGCCAAACGTTAGAAAAAAAGGAATACTGTTCTGCTGTATTCTTGGGTGTACAGCAGGCCTTTGACCGTGTGTGGCATAAAGGCCTCCTATATAAATTGAAACTGCATTTACCAAACTGTGCCTACAAAATCTTGGAATCTTACTTGCAAGATCGTATGTTCCAAGTCAAGACCGGTAATTCTTACTCTTCTATCTACAAAATAGAGGCTGGAGTTCCCCAGGGGTCAGTGCTGGGCCCAGTACTATACACAGTTTACACTGCTGACTTACCCTATTCAGATGAGGTAATGATTGCCACTTATGCTGACGATACAGCTATTCTCTCAAGTAATAAAGATCCCAACGTAGGATCTATGAAACTCCAAAAACACCTTAAGAATATAGAAACATGGCTTAAAAAGTGGAGAATAAATGCAAGCGCTACAAAATCTGTACATATAACATTCACACTGAAGCGAGGAGACTGTCCACCAGTGAGACTTGATGGAACCGTTTTATCACAGAAAGCAACAGTTAAATACCTAGGTATGCACCTAGATAGGAAACTTACTTGGAGAGAACATGTCAAGGCCAAGAGAGAACAAGCAAATTAAAAATTTGGAGAAATGTACTGGCTAATAGGGAGACAATCCTCTCTATGCTTGGAGAATAAACTGCTTATATACAAGAGTGTAATAAAACCAGTCTGGACGTATGGAATTGAGCTGTGGGGAACGGCAAGCCACTCTAATGTTGAGATACTGCAGCGTTTTCAAAATAAAGCCTTAAAAACCTTGATAAATGCCCCATGGTTTATTAAAAATACAGAAATATACGAATATATTGAGATGCCCACTGTAAAAGAACAGGTTAACTTATCCTGCAAAGGCTACAAACAAAGACTGGAAGATCACACAAACCAATTAGCTAGAGCACTTATGGATGCTGATCAAAGTATATTCCGATTGAGAAGGTCAAGACTAGCTTTGATCTGATTCTGAAGCTATACTAATATGGGAAATGTCACGTCATTGGATGTGCTCAATTTCTGAAATCGTTCATAAGATGTCAAAAAATTTAATTATAGCTATCTGGCTGATCGTAAATAGAAAAAAAAAGTAAAAAGTAAGTATTTTCACGGTCTTTGCGTAATCCGTGAATGTTTGATTGCATAATTAGTCGCAAAATGAAAAGTGTTTATTGGTACTATAATCATGATTGAAATGATGAAATATTTCTAACGTCAATGTATATTTATTAAAGCCTGTTTTGTTTGTATTACGAATTAGACAAGTATATCTCATCATAGCTTCTAATGTCTCGTCGGTTTCGAAGACTATCTTTGCTAAATATATTCTTCAAATGCTGCCAGCAAACTTGTGTTCAGTCCAAGCGCCTTCAAGTGGCACGTAGTTAACGATGCGTGCAGTTTGTTTTGTATATTAAATGACATTAAAAGCAGTATGTATGAATGTGGTTAGCGATGGTATGTTTTCCGTGTTTTAGCTGCGATAACCCAGGAGTACCCAATTTTTTTTATTAAAGATTAACTTTTTAAATGAACTAAGCATATCATTACCACTGAAGGAATCAATGGTAATGAAATGCTTAGTTTTAAGTCAAAAATAAAGTATTTGTGATATATAACTCTCAAACTAAACTGGTTACAATGTTCAGTCCAGACCAGACAGTGTCCATTGTAACCAGTTAGGAAATTATTTTCTCTCTTCGTTGACCAACAAAATATAGCTTTTCTTTTGAATAGCATTTAATTTGATACACTCGTGCCATTGAAATTGGTAGAATGGCGTTTATTGCTAGTGCCTTTAGTATTTAGTGATAACAGCCTATTATTAGATAATATATCTATATTTTGCAATAATTAAACTACAAATTGGCTGTGTAATAAATCGAATATTTTGCATATAACTATATGCAATAATAGTATCTTATTAAAACGGTATTTTGCGTGGAAATATGTGAATTAAGTGCAAAAAATCAAATAACGAAAGCTAGTTAAGGCGTTAGTATTGGGCACCGTTTGTTGTGCTTTGTAGTTAAAAAGTCACTTCGAATGCAATTTGAAATCTTAAATTGTACACTGGGAAATAATAATTTTTTTTAGTTGTTTTTTTTTTACCAAATCATCTTGTATTTTGTTGGTCAGTTGCACAGTATATAAGGCCTCAATGAAACTAATTCTAATTAGGCCTGCAAATTTGAACTTTTTTTCCTCTTCTAAGATTTGATGACTGATTTTAGGGCGCTAATTACGAATATGTAATCAGTTTTTCTCCAACACGTTCAGATTTTTCAGAAAAGGGACTATGAAAAATAGACAAAAAAGACACCTTCATGAAGTAAAAATTGTATATTTAAAAAATACTTATATCTATCAATTAAATATATAAGGTGATATATCTCTTAATTACAAACTGGCATTCAAGCTTGTTCCACAGTTTAAACGGCTATTATATTGAAAATATGTTTAAAGTAACGAGACACCTACAGTAAACAAACACTGGGTATAGACTATGACGTCATTCGAGGCGCGCGAAAATGGCGGCGTTTAAACGGCTTAAATTTATCAATAAATTTATCAACAATTTTCAATAATTTTTAAAATTTGATTGAAACGTTTCCAATTGTATATTCATAACTTTTACTATGTTATAACGATGTAAACAGTGAATTAAAAATATTAAAAAATTACATGCATAATATCTACTATCAAAAATGGATGCCGTTTTTAAACACCAATCAGAATAAAGCTACATCTACGCTGTTATACCTTCTGTTACTGTTTTGTCATTTCCTTAGTGATAGGTTATTGCGTTTACATTTGCGGGAATATATATTTATATATATATATATATATATATATATATATATATATATATTCAAAAATAAAATAAAAGTGGGTCAGAGTTTTCTTATAATTTACTACTGAAAGTTACCAAGGGTTACATGGAGTGCAATGCTACACATGTTGATGTTCATGAACAGCGTGAATGTAAAAAATGCATTAAAGAAACAAATAAAGAATCGTAAATTATAGTAATAACATGAATTTATTATAAAAACAGATAAGTTAATGTAAAAATACAGAAAATAAAAGCTTTTCCTAAAAAGTGTACTTTAGTGAAATTGAGTATTTACTGACTTTCTTTTACTTGAAAGAAAACTTACTCTAAACCATATTTTGTTCAATTGCAAGCACCGCTCATGACATGATTTGTTAAAAAATTGAGAAATGGATTATAAAGAGTTTACAATGGAAAAATGGGTTTTAAAACATGTTTACAAAATAAATTGCAAAGTTTTTGCAAAGAAACTCCGTGAAGTAACATTTTAAATTGGACAGAATCATTTTACAGACCCACCTGGTACTAAATTGTTTTTTCAAATTTAATTTTTTGTCAAAGAAAATCGCTAGTGGCGTTTGTAATTATGAAAAACTGTTATATGTTATGATCTTTCTCTTAATGTAAAAACAAAAAAGGAAAATTCATTTTTCTCTTATCTGCATTCATACGTAATTTATGTATTAAATTCCGTCGAAGCGATTTTCACATTGAATGATTGTTTTTTGGGAATAATTATATTAGAAACCTCTTCGCAACTTTAAATAATTTCCTTCCTAATTTTGTATTACCGCATACATAGGCACAAAATAACAATTTATATATTTCTTTTTTCGAACATAATATGTTAAAGGACGTTTAATTTTTTCAATTTTTAGTGTGAAAAAAGTATATATGTCTATAGAGATATTGAAAACATCGACATTAGTCTAGCGAACAGGACAATTTTCACAGATTTCAAATGGAATTAGAAATGTTTCTTTTGAGTATATAATTGGCGCAACGCTAAGTTTTTTGCTTCAGCTGTTAGTTGAAAAATAGGTTTTCAAAATAAAACTTCAAAATAAAACAATGTTTTTGTAAAGTCAACATTTTTGAAATTAAAACACTGAAAATGTTTTAATACCGTATTAGTGATAAACAGACAGACCGACTAACGGAATTAATTTTAATGGGATATACATATAAATAATTTGGTCTCACCCTCTTTAAGAACAATCATTTTGTCTGCTGAGGCTAAATAAGCAATTTACAAATCTACGAGTATATTCACGAGTGATTACAATTAATGTTATCCGTCATGAGGAAAGACTTCGATTTGAACTGACAGATATTGATATAATTAATTTTCGTTATTGGGTGAGTATTGGTGCAATAGATGTGTAATGTTTCGTCTGGTATGGGTGGTCAACCATCTATATTTTATGGGATACTTAGTATAGGCGAGGTAAAGTTGGTCAACCATCTGTATTTTATGGGATACTTAGTAAAGGCGTACATTATGTCTGGTACTGGTACTTAAGATATCATTTCAGAGATGCTCTAAATTTTGGATTCAGTTTTAATAGTCTTAAAGATGTCATATACTACACAAATTTATGTTCGCAGTATATAAAATTTTTGGAATAAAAATGGTTCTTATCATATTTTGTTTTTTTATTTTATCTGGCGTCATCTAAGACCTATTGATGAAATTTTAATGTTTTATGCTAGGCAATATCTGAGGTATAAAATAATTTTAATGAGTTATGCCACGAGATAATGAAATCTTCATGCCGCGCCATTAGCTATCGCTTAGATGAACGGCAGCAGTAGTTCACGCGGAAATGAATTGTATTTTGTTATGGATTCACTGCAAGGTAACTTATTACTTTGGAGAAAATGAAGCGTGATGATTATCACCTTAAAAATGAAGGAGGCGTAGAGTAGCAATTTGAATATTTTATGTATCTTGTAATAAATTGATCGACCCAAGAAAAGCCGTGGGCCAAACCTATACTTATAGTTTAAAGTTTTTTTTTATGTTTGTTTAGCTATTTTACAATACGCAGTTTATAGCGAATAATGAATCATAAGCGGAGAGAGAGGATGTTCAAAGTGGGAATAGGTCTCGTTGCATTGAGGGCGTCCATATCCATGACGGTGACTCTTTAGTATTGTATACGTAATACATCGTAATGATTTTTTGAACAATTGACAAATAAAGTGCTACATATTTCAGTCGTTTGGAAGCATTGTTTTTATTTGAAAATTACGGTTAAAAACTAAGCAATATCTGCAAGTGTATGAACCGGTACGCAGAGACTGCGGGTCATAGAGAAAATGTGATTCTATACTTTTCATAACTGTAACAAAAAATATATAAACACATTGCGGCAAGGTTTCATTTATTGTTAGAAATTTTTCGAAAGAAAATTTTTGTTAAGAAGTGTATACGGAAACAGTTTTTCATGTAATTTTCGAGTCTTATTTTTATAAACAATTATTAATTTTATTTAGTTTATTATTTATTTAAATGTTTATTGCAGGCGATTTTTAACTCTATAACCATTTTTACTTTTAAAACCACTAACAGTTTTGTCAGTGGCTATGATTATATATTAAGAATTGAATTACTATTATTATATAGGATAATATCATAATAGATTTCGCCTGATCGATCTAGTGAGAACACGGAATTATTATTTATTTCTTTGTTTTGTACTTATAATTGTTTCTCTTAACTGCTGTACCTATTTAACTTGTGTTTCCGTTGTTTTAATTAATACTCGTCGTTAATAAGTATAATTATAAAAAAAACTCTGTCAAGCTTTTATTCATTTTAAATATATAACCGAACACAACTTTTTCTCCTCCTTTTTGTAAGGATTTCAGTTTAGTTTATTAAAAAAAATCGGGCCGTGCAAGGTATATTTGCACAATTATGTCTTCCCAGTTAAATATGAATAGTAATACACTCCGATTATACGCTCAAGAGGCGTCCATCTGTGTATGCCGTATGCCGGCACCAATGCCGTATAGCCACGTACATATAGAGCTGAATGAGAGAGCATTTCGACTGAGTCAAATCCTTACACCGTGAGAAATATTTTTTCTAAAACTAATGGTTCAGCGCGATTTATCGTTTATAACAATTAATCTCGCTTTAATTTTTCAAGAATTTTCTTTCAATCTTTACGTATTTCTCGATGTTCATGATTTTTTTTAGATTTTTCTGAGCCTTCTTTTTGGTGATAAGGATGGGAGAAAGAAATTTCTTAGGGTTTTTCTGGAAAAAATATTTCAATAAATTAATAACAAAATACACCATATGTATTCCTGAATTCGCGCTTCAATTAGTTTTCATTTGACACCCTACACGATAACCTAGAAAGATTTTTTTTCCAGTTCACTCTCCGAAATTAACTACTAGAGTAAAAATTGTGATTTTATGCTTCAAGTGTATAATTGGACCATCATGCTCTACGTCTGTGTTAAATTTTTACTTCGAACAGTTTTCGAGAAAAATGTCTGCGACAGACGGACGAGCGGACGGACAACCAAGTGATTCCATTAGTGTTCCGTTTTTGTCATTTTGGACACGGAACACTAATAACATATTTTACGCCGCAATTTATTTTCATAATGTAGAGCTTTTCGAAGTACGGAAAACTGAATAATATGGAAGTGTCGCCTGAATATAAAATATTTTTTCTTTAAATTAATTGCTAATCATTCGTGAAAATAGGATTAATATAATATGCTAGCTGACAAGAATGGTATAGCTCAATCTCAATAGTAGCACGACCGAACTCAATCTTGTTACGAATAATTGCAGAATAAATCCTCGCTGTCGAGCTTGGAATACAAGTGTCCCACTTTTGCGGGAGAAGCGAATCAGTCATGCGAAGCAGAAGCCTAAATTGTGGTTGCTTTTATAGAATGCTGATAAAATATTTTGTAGCGAGCAGGATTCGTCGACACTTTATATCTTTGCCTAGCTACACAAGTTTATGTTCGCTATTTGTAAAATATAAATGTAGTCGTTGTATTGCCAATTACCAATATTGTTAGGTGTACATTTGTTATTCCTTAAATCTGTATGCACCATTTGAAAATGCCAATATAATATTTGGTTTTTATTGTTTGTCTTACTGACTATACAATTTATAAAGCCGATGATTCGAGAGATGAAAACAAGCCACGTCTTAACGACCGAATAAACTCTCACATTGTCTGTGTTTGTAAGACTACGCTGTCGTATCTTCAAGGCTTTTTGTTTCGCCGTGTGTTCGTTTAATGAAGCGACACTTCCATATTAGCCCCCCTTGGCGGCGTCGCCACGCCTCACCGCGCTTTTGTCGCGTCAATTATTTACAATATTCACACAATTCTTACGTGGGACGTCGTCCATTAAAACTTCTTGAATTTACCTTTAATGTAAAAACACTACGGTAATCGGATCTAAGGATAAACTTTGCTTTTAGGTCTTTCTTAAATTTTGGGCGTTGAATTTTGCCTATCCACGTATTAGTTGTATATCGTATTTATTTATTTCATGGAATGACAATTAACTTTGATTATTTTTATGTATAACACCAGGAGAAAGTGCGCATGGCAATTTCAGGCATAGATGTCGCTAAAAAAATTTACAACACCACACATCATAGAAATAACTTTGGGTTCAATTTTAGTGCAATATTTTTGTTTTGAGAAAATGGATAAATACGGGTTTCAGCCGTTTATTCCTAAAATAATAAAAAGTATGAGTGAAGTTAGAAAATTAAATCTGGTTATGTCATTAATATGACAGAATTTAATTTTCAAACAAAAATAAAATGTTTTGCCTGAGTACTTACTAACGTCAATAGTAAACGCCTTGTTAAAATTAGATGACGAAATGGAGTCATTATAGATATATACCTGTTAAGTACGAGTAAAGCTTGCACTATGAGGGTTTCGATCACACTTGGGTGTATATAAACATATATAGTATATCTATACACAATCCAAAACAAAAATGAGCCAAGTAAGACAGTATGGTCTACGACGTAGTGTGCCTGGTGCAATCAACGTGGTGAGTGACACTCATTTCAACACGTCCTGGTGCGCAGTGTGTCTGGCAAATGACGCATGGCGCTTGGTGCATGTTCAAATTTTGAAGTATGGAAATAATTTTTTGTTGACTCTGCTAGATGTCTAATGTCTAAGCGATCCTTTTAGGATACCAAGACTTATCTTTGATAATTAGTTAACAATAGTATCTTTAATTATTAAAGTGGTTTGGGGATTTTCTTTAAACCTATGATTACACAAAATAAAAAGGATTATCTACTCACATTGAACAAGTTTTAACTAATTCCTAGATTTTGACCAAACACGTGTTTTATGACTTAATCCTTCGATCGCTTTATTTTGTACTTTGACTTATTGCTATTGGTAGTATTTATTGTTTTCAACTTTTATCGGTCCTATTTAGTTGCGCTTGAGCATTGGGACGCAAAAGTTGTAACAATAACATCATCTGCATTCGAAAATTTTTAACTACTGCTATTACCATAATTCTTATTCTGAAAATGGCAAAACGCAAGCAAATCACGCTTGAACAGCGAAGTGCTATTTGTACTCTTCGTGAGGAAGGGTACAGTGAACGTCAAATCGCATCAAGGCTCGGAATTTCTTGTAAAGGCGTTCACAACACTCTTGCTAGAAAACAAGAAACTGGAAAAACCGACGACAGGAAAAGATCAGGCAGGCCTAAAACCACAACTAATCAAGAGGTTAATTTCATCGAGAGTTCTCTCTAAACGGAATCGATGCTTAACAGCGCCACAAATTACCGCAACCCTGAATAATACGCGAGAAACGCCCATCTCAGTAACAACTGTTAAAACCCGACTTTTGTCTGTGGGTCTAAGAGGATGTGTTGCTGCCAAAAAACCAAAGCTAACAATTCGACACAAGAATAATAGACTAGAGTGGGTAAAGACGCATAAAAATTGGACTACAGGTCAATGGGAAAATGTTCTTTGGAGTGACGAATCCAAATTTCAGACTTTCGGATCCAATAGAGGTGTGTTTGTCCGCCGTTCAAAAGAAGAAAGGGCTTCCGAAGTCTGTTCAGTATCTATCTATGAAACATGGTGGTAATACAGTACTATGAAACATGGTGGTGATAAGGTGATGGTTTTGGGGCTGTTTTGGAAACAATAAACCCGAAAATCTTGTGCGGGATAACCGGAAAACTAAACAAAGAAGGTTATTTGAAAATCCGTCAGTACTCAGCCATACCCTGTGGACTGAATCTTATTGGTTCTGAATTCACTTTTCAGCAGGACAATGATCCCAAACATTCTTCTAAACTGTGCCAGAACTTTTTAAAGAAAAAAAAGATGAAAGATTTTAAAAATCATGGAATGGCCATAACAGTCACCGGACCTTTCGAATTTTTTTGGGATGAACTCGATAGTATTTATGGCAACTATTAGAAAGCGAATGGAACAAGTTAGATGAAGATTATTTTAAGAAATTAATTAACAGAATGCCTAAAATATGCGCGGAGATAATAAAAGCAAAATGTGCACTTCGATGAAGCTAAAACTTAATTAATTTTTACATTTTATGTTAATTTTCTATTTTGTATGTAATGTATACTAGATTGCGAGCAGTAATTATTTAGCGATCTTAAAAGGCTATTTGTTAAATTCTGAAAATGAAATGTTTACTGAATCTTAAAAGGCTATTTGTTAAATTTTATCCTCAAATCGATTATAGTTCCTTCTGCCAAAGGCACAAATCAGTACTGCGGTAATGGCGTATAATTACATTTGGCCATATCGGCCGAAGACATTATCATAAAACTTTTTGAAATATTATAGTGCTACTCTCTATTCACTTATATATACTGTAAAATTGCATAATGAAGTATCCTGTAAGATATTTGTTTAATAATTGCTCCAGTGGTAATATTATTCAGCTCGGCTATAATTTATTAACAAAACTTTTGTCTTGAATTCGACTTTGGACATTAATTTGACGACACAGATGCACAACATAATCTCCCGATTAAAGTGCACTGTATACCGAGTATATGATATAACGAAGTTGCATTGAATACCGTGTGTATGATATAACGTCGAACTGGCTCCCGGGGACTTCTTACAAATTAACTCTCTCGGAGAAATGTCCAATTAACTCTGTTACTAACACATAAAATGAAAGTTGCATGTTATGCATTCGCTTCGGTGCCTTACAATAATCATTAAATCATACCTGTTATCCCATTTAATAATATGTGTATTTCTCGTCTTATAAAGAACATACATTAAGAAGGCTATTAAATAATAAAGTATTATTACCAAAGGCTATTAGCACCGATGTCAACATTTTATATAAACTTGGCCTAATTTTTTTTTTGGCGCGTTCAGTCATATATTTTGACTTATAGTTAGTGAGTTATACCAAAGGATAACGTAACGATACCTGATGTACTCTAGAATTTATCAGTTTACACTCACGGTTGCTACTTTTTATATATTTAAAATACAATTTTTTTAAATCAGGTGTTTTTATTTAGAGAAAAACATATCGGTATTTCGTTCACTCATAAAATGCACAATTTTAATATATATCTTTTTATTATCAATGTATTTCATATCTTATTTTTATCAAATTAATACTTTTGCAACAGTTTTGTTGCCCGAAAAAGGGTATATCAGAATCATGGACCGTGTGTGTATATAAGTTTCTCCTGGCCGGTCATTCTGCAGCTGGCAGGTACGTCTTGGCGCGACGACACGCGCAGACAATGCGACACGCTTGCGGTGAAAGTTAGGTTCATCTTGAAACTACTGAGCGCTCGATACTCTTTGAGCCACACCCGCCTTTGTTGACCTTTGTCATTCGCAAGGAAAACAGTAAAAATGCTTTCGAAGGGCGAATTGATACGCTCGACAAAGGATACGGCGCATTGAGATCCGATATTGGATTTTGCCTATTCTTATTTGTTCTACACTTGGAACATTGATTGATTCTTGAAAGAAAGTGGGAGCTTCTGTCGGAACAAAATAAAGCCTTGCTAATTTTTCATTATACGATTACCTTTTTACTTTTCCCGACAATGAGTTTTTGGAGGTGTGATTTGGTTATATGTGACATGTCAGAATTCTGGATGACTCTTGGAATAAAAGTACCAGCGAACCAGATGTATTCCACAATTTAAAGTGGTTTCACTGTATAATGATGGCGCGATCGGTAAATGGGTAAATCTAAATAATACGTCTATTAAGCACTGCATCTAGGAAAAGAAGTTAACGGTGAAAGGTTGTTTGTCAGATGACCGATATATTGGCGATATCGTTGATTTTCCGATATAGCGGAATCGGTGATATTAATTAATAGTGCAGAATTAAAAATGTATCGGCCAATACCCGATACATTTTTAATTCCGCGCTTTGCCCATCCATCATCATCGCTTGCCTCGTTCATGTAAACACTGCACAATTTACTCTTGGGGAATCCCCGCGTTTTATAATTTTATTCCGCTATTTGCTTGTTGTCAATTATTGATTTCGACGCCTAATAAAATATATATTAATTTCTTTGTGGCAGTCACTTGTTGTTGTGGCAATTTTTTTACTAAATACGAGGGGGACCCAACAATAACCAAACTGAGAGCGCGCTGCATGTCGTAGACGTATTACAGACGTTTCCCGCTAGATAGGGTTAGTCAAGATCCTCACGAAACAACTGTCCAGACGGCGTCAGTTTGTAGGTTACCGTTTGATTGCTGTGTTGTGTTTCACTTACTGTTGTCGTGTTCCGCCTGCGAAAATCATTATGGCAAGTTTAAAAGATCAAAGAGTGTGTTTGAAATTTTGTTTTCTGCTTGAAAAATCGGCAACGGAAGCTTATGAAATGCTTCAACAGGCTTTCAAGGAGGATGCTTTGAGTCGCACACAGATTTTCGAGTGGTTTAGGCGTTTTAAACGTGGTGAGATGAGTCTTATAGACCATGGCCGTTCTGGGAGCCCTTCAACATCTCGAAACGATGAAAATGTTGAAAAAATCCGCCAAAAAATCAACGAGGTTCATTGTTTAACAATCGACGTAATTTCAGGAGAGACAGGCGTGAGTTGGAGCTCGTGCCAGCGAATTTTGACTGGGGATTTGCTAATGAAACGTGTCGCTGCTGAATTTGTTCCTCGTCTTCTCAAACAGGATAAAAAAAAACAATTGATTGAATTTGTGCCAGGGCTTGAAAAGTGAGACTGAAACTAATCCAAACTTTTTGACCAAAGTCATTACAGGTGATAACAGTTGATGTTATGGATATGACCCAGAAACCAAGCAAGCGTCAAGCCAATGGAACACCACCAACTCCGTCAGGCCAAAAAGCAAGACAATTGAGGTCGAATGTGAAACTTTTTGATGTTCGTGGAATTGTGCATCGGGAATTTGTTCCCCCTGGCCAGACTGTTAACCAGCACTTTTATTTAAAACGTCTGCGAGAGGATGTGCTGAGCAAATGACCGGAATTTGGCGATTAGGTGACTGGTTTCTCCGTCACGACAATCCGTCACGGCACCCGCACATATTTGTCCTCTCAGGGGTGGTCTGTCATTCCCCACCCTCCGTATTCACCAGACCTAGCTCCATGCGACTTTTTCCTGTTCCCGAGAATGGAGAAAAATCTAAAGGGAAGCGTTTTGATGATGTGGATGCGGTAAAAACAGCTTCGCAAAGGGTACTGGACGATATAAAACGTGAAGAGTTCTAGAGGGGCTTCAACCAGCTTCAAACAACAAATATTTTGGGGGCGTGTCTTAATTCAGTGACAACTCGTATCTCAGTATAAATATTTTCATATTGACCTAAATTTCAATTTCATTTTTAAGGGTTAGTAAAATAGGAATGAAAGCATTTTATGTCTTTATTTATACTCATTTAAAATCTGTTCAAATTTTTTTATGACATTCTCTGTAGCCTATATATATATACACACGCACGCACACAGGCACACACGCATACGCACACACACACAGACGTTTATGTATGTGTATATACATATGCATATACATATACATATAGATATACATATACATACTAGCAAACCCGGCGAACTCCGTTTCGCCACCAGATGGCTTCGTTTTTTGTAACATTTCGTTTGGGGATTAAAAGACGAAGAAATTTTTTTTTTTATATTTGAAAAGTAAAAATTTTATTTCATTTCACAACAGTAATTAATTCATTTCGATTACAAAAATGAAGTGTAATTTAGTTGAACTTCTCTAAGTAAAAAATTAAAGTGAATCCAAAGTAAATACTGAATCGAAGCGTTATACGTGTCCGCAAATTATCCGTTTCATTGAAGTGCTCTTTGGTAAACCACATTTTTAGTTTTTTGGTCTGACGTTAACACAAACAAAGTGGATGGTTTCCCAACTCGTGAACACACAACGTAAAGCTGCCCATGTGAAAAACAATGATTTTCTAAATTTATTCCGCAAACACTAAGCGATTGGCCTTGCGACTTGTTAATTGTCATTGCGAACGCAAGGTGAACCGGAAATTGCAATCGTTTGAAGTCAAACGGAAGATCAGTCGGAATCATTGGTATTCGAGGAATACATACATTTTCACCTGCGTACTTTCCGTTAATAATGGTTGCCTCAATCAAATTTGGCATAAGTCTTTTCACCGCAAGTCGAGTACCGTTGCAAAGTCGCGGTGGATTCAAATTACGCAATATCATAATAACTGAACCAACTTTGAGTTGCAAGTTATGTGGTGGAAATCCTGGTAACTCCAGAGAGTTCAAAAACTCCGTTGGATAATTTACTATATCATCGGGATTTGTTATGGAATCAACGGATTTACAATTTCACAGTGAACACAATACCGGTTTTAAGTTAGCGTTTGAAAGAACGTGCGCATAATAAATGTCACATGAAATTAACTGAGCAGAGTACAATGAGTAGCTGTCAAACAATATATCACGCACCGGCGCCACCTACTTAAAATACTGGCGCCATCTGCTCCACAACCATGCAAAACCATATTGGCTTGTAGTACATGCTATGTATCAGAAATGGCGCTGTATGTGAAAAATGATTTTCCCTGTTTTCCTGCTTTTCTGTTGAATTTTTTCCTGAATTTTTTGCTATAAACCTCACGGAGCCCGAGACCTTTCCAACGAATGCAAAACCGTGGAAATCGGTTCGTGCGTTCTGGAGTTATAGCGTCAGGAAGGAAAACCCGACTTATTTTTATATTATAGATAGATATACATATACATATATATATATATATATATATATATATATGTATATCTATATATATATGTATATGCATATGTATATACACATACATAAACGTCTGTGTGTGTGCGTATGTATTGTTGTTACCCGAATCAATCTACCGTCAAATAAACTTTAAATTAGATAACATAAAAGGCAACTTGAAAGCGGTCTTAAATTTGAAATTATTTATCTTATAATGAATATATCTGTAAGGATGAGAAACCTGAAAGGTGATAATCGGGACAAATTTGAACTATCTTAAAATCCAAATCAACCTTACATTTCTCCGTTAAACATAAAACATAATCAATAAAAAATAATTTTATATAGATTATGATACTAGGGCAAAATAAATAACTCATACCATTGCAGAGCAAGTATGCGTTGACATGAAGCCATTTGACTTAGTCAACAAGGTAGGTTATCAACGATTGTTAAAGAAGCTATGTCCGAATTACAAAATGTTATCAAGTTTCCATATAATGGAAAAAGATGTACCAGAAATGTAAGAGTGAGTGAGAGAACTAACGTACTAGAACTGTTAAGATTGTTTGCATATTGTGATAACCACCGACATATGGACAAGTGACTCTTCTTCGCAATTCAATGATTTTATTAACGTAACAGCTCATGGGATAGATGCTAACTTTGAGTACAAGCTTTATTTCCTCGAAATAATGTCATTCGAGGGACTTCAGCACTCAGGATCCAACATAGCATGTAATAATATAAAGAAGGCTTTTCAGTATTGGGATATACAGGACAGAGTTCGAGCCATAGTTACCGACAACGTTACAGATTGGCTGTCGCTATCAGAGAGATTCAACAAACATACAATTTAGTGTCCATCAAATGTTTGGCTCATTGACTACAATTGGTAATTGAAGCTAGCCTTTTTAAACAGGATCAGGTGAATGTCAGCTTTCCCGTTAATTAACAGTCTCCGAAGAGTGCTTCAGAACATCAAAGACATCAGTCATTCTTTTGCAAGAGGGAATGTATCGGAACTTATGACGGCTGATATGATATTGGCTCTCAATGAAAGATTTGATTATTTAGAAAATGAAGAATCGTATTACTTAGCCACCGTAATAGATCCGCGTTATAAACTTGAACATTTCATAAATACTCTACTATTATCTTGGCAAAAAAAAAACGGCTTGGGGAGTTACTGAACTGACAAACTATTTTTTTTTTAAATTCTTTATGAAAAACCGCAACTAAGTAAGGGAAAACAAATTGGATATTTGTGTGAAATGAACGTCCTACATAGGTAGAGAACTCTTTATTCCTTGGAAAAAAGAAGAAAAAAATCATTGATATTTCGGAAATCTTTTTTAATGTCATTTTAGCAACTAGAGTTAAAAATGAAATAAGTTAAAATTTTCATTTTAAATTTGATTAATGGGAGTTTATCTTTAGCTGAAGGTGTTATGAAGACGGAGACATGATTTTTCCTATGATGTCAATAATTTAAACAATAATGAAAGAACTTCACGAAATCGGTTAAAATTTTTCCTTTATATTTTTGATTATAAGGAGTTTTATTTTCAGCTGTAGAGGGAGCCATGATCCTCAGTAGTGAGGGACCGACTCAAGAAGAAGAATCTATAGCTTCTTGAATATACTACTCCGATGAAAGATTATTTTATACGGTTTTAAAAAAAAAAAATACTTTACGTATGTTGTCACGATTCAAAAAATCTCAAATAAAATTTTGGTTGTAATTACATATATTTATTTGTAAAAATGCGAGTACTAGAAGTTGGCGCGCCAATCACAATACAAAGGCATTGTTTAATTCCGTAATTCGAAACGTCTTTTCAATTTAGTTTATCGCTTTCATTAATTTTTTAGAGAACTTTTTTTTAATATGTTTCCATCCCCTTCACCTTATTCTTCTTTCACATCCTTATACTTACTTACGCACATGTGTCTTATATATGTTCGTGCAAACTGTAGACGGACATAGCATGAATACTTCATAGTTTTGAAGGAAATAGGGATCCCTAACAAAAAATCCTTAGACGTTGTTCAAAACTGTAACCATTTAACGAAACCAAACAAAAGTTGCAAAGAAAACCTTGAGTAAACTGAATTTAATCAAATGATTTAACCGAAAGTACAGCAAAAACACAGATTTCCAAGATTGTTTAATTTGTTTAAACATGTTGCTCTGTAATCGTCAGCACACACTTCTATTATCTAGCAAAGCAGCAAGAGATGTGTTTTTAGAAAAATTTTAGTTTGAAGTTATGAAGTGAATTTTTAATATATTAAAAACCCAAAGTCGTTGGTAATAATGTTCATAATACTGATTGTTAACAATTGTGATAAATTTGATATAAATGTTTTAGAAACGTTCCTTTCAAAAAAATTAAAGTTATGAAGAACATGGAATGACAGTACACACATTGAAATGAATAAATATGGGAAAAGGATGAGGAGATAAAGCGCTATTTTTTAAACAGGTTTTCGAATTATTTATCAATTGTCAGGGTTCCGTACCCCAAATGGAATAGAGGAACCAGTAACACTGTGTCGGTCATAACCATTTTTAACAGAAATCACTTGAAGTTAAAATGTTGGCATTTGGCATGTTATTACACCGCATTTCAATAGTTACCACATAAAAAGTGTTATATGAAAATATTGAAGTGGGCAAATTAAGTACTTCAGTTTTCGGAACCCTCATAGCGTGAGTTTTATTCTTATTTAATAGGTTTTTAGCTTCTGGTGGCTATTCTACGTTCCTATTAAAATATGGAAGAATACGTAGGAATCTACGCATATGATAACAATCTTTTTTTCTTAAATTTTCTTCAGTCTTTGTTAATCCAGTGTCCGACATAGACTTCTCCTAGTTTTTTCCATGCTCCACTGTTTGCAGCCCTTCTTATCCATTGTCTACCTGATATTATTTTAACGTCGTCGATCCATTGTTCTGTGGGTTTTCTCACGCTCCTCCTATTTTCTCTTGGTCTCCAGGAAGTTTCTTTGCTTGACCATCTTTGTCTTGTCTTACTAAGTGGCCAATCCATTTCCACTTGAATCTTGCTATTTTCTCCATAATACCATTTAATTTATATCTGCAGCGATTTCATTGTTGCGAATTGTATCTCTCAATGCGATTCCCAATATGCTTCGTTGAGTAACTCTTAGTTGCTCTGCTACTCTTTTTGTGATTACCATAGTTTCAAGGAAATATGTTGCAAGTGATATTATGCAGCTATAATTTACTTGACTGGCTCACCAGTCAGTCAGTGCGAGTACGACTGCGCCATTTAAATTCACCGCACGCTTTTGTTTCGTCGCTTATTGTTATGCTTATTATTCTAAGTGTAAAATAAATATTAAAATAATGGATAAATTCATTAAACGTAGTGTAAGTTTGTCAAGTGAAAGTAATGAAGAAGAAAGAGTCAATGAAAAAGAAACCCAAAATTGTTCATCGAAAATATGACGAAAGCTACTTAAGTTACGGTTTTACATATTGCGGAGACGAATCTTGTCCTACCCCAAAATGTCTTGTTTGCGGAGAAACTTTAGGTAATAATTCGAGGGTGCCCAGTAAACTAATACGACATTTAACTACTAAACACCCATCAGTAGCCCAAAAAGACAAAACGTATTTTCAAACGTTTGAAGAACCAATCGAAGAAGCAGGTAAATCTCATGTGTTCGTCTTTCAAAACCTCAGACAAAGCACAAAAAGCAAGCTATGTGATCGCTAACATGTTAGTTAAAGCTAAAAAGCCACACTCACTTGCTGAAACTGTAATTTTACCTGTCTGCAAAGAAATTGTCAAGATAATGATTAGCCAAGAAGCTGCTAAAGGAATTGAAAAAATACCTGCATCGGCAGAAACGATTTCACGTCGAATCAATGACATATCTGACATTAAATCGACGTTGATTGGAAAATTGAGAGTTAGTGGAGTTTTTGCGCTACAAGTTGATCAGTCCACTGACATCAGTGGTCACGCGCATCTCATCTCATATGTTAGATACATTGATGGATGTGAATTAAAAGAGGACTTTTTATTTTGTCTGCCACTGCCTAGCCATCCAACTGGTGAAGAAATATTTAAAGTAACGGACGCATTTTTCAATAAGCATAATTTGTAATGGCATAACTGTATGTGTTTGCTCAGACGGCGCAGCGGCTATGGCAGGAAAGGTTAAAAGCTAAGGTTGCTGAAAAAAATCCTAATGTTCAAAAACAGCATTGTTTTTTTACATAGGGAAGCTCTAATGACGAAGTCTCTGCCTGGCGAACTATTGCGCGTTCTTCAAGAAATTATCAAAATCGTCAATTACATCAAGTCGCTACCGCTAAACTCTCGTCTTTTTAATGCATTGTGTCAAGAAATGGGGGCAGATCATCAGTCGCTTTTGTTTCATACAGAAGTACGATGGCTGTCTCGCGGGAAAGTACTTTCCCGAATTTATGAGATGAAAAATGAGACTGAGATGTTTTTGCAGTCCCAGGGTTCAGATTATGCATATCTATTTAAAAAAGAAGAATGGCTAGCAAAACTTGCATATCTAGCGGATATATTTGCTCACTTAAATGAGCTCAATAAAAAAATGCAAGGTAGAAATTCCAATATTTTGACATCGTCGGATAAAATTGAAAGCTTTCGCGCTAAATTGGAACTATGGATCAGTCTCGCTACCAATGGTAATAATGAAATATTCCCAAATGTCATGGCAGTTGATCCAGAAAAAGGGGTGCAGGCTTTGATTGTCAAACACTTAAAACTTCTTGCAGAGAAAATTAATTTCTATTTCCCTAAGCGTGATCTGTGGACTGGGTTCGAAATCCATTCTCCGAGAACATTCCTTTTGAACACTTACCAATAAAAGAGCAGGAAGAACTGATAGAAATGAAAACGGATCGCACATTAAAATTAAATTTTTTTTAAACAGATTTAGAACATTTTTGGCTGTGTGTGAAAAATGAGTATCCTCTGCTTTCTAAGCATGCTATTGCAATACTTTTGTCATTTGCAACGACCTATTTGAGTGAATTAGGATTTTCGACTTTTACCACAATAAAAACCAAAAAAAGGGAACGCCTCAGGACGATCGACGAAGAAATGAGAGCAGCCCTGTCAGCGATTACTCCAAATATAGACCGTCTATGCTCAATTAAAAACTAATTTTTAATTTGTGGTGTGCCCCCAAAAATTTTAGTTTTCCTAGATGTACCTTGAACACAAAAAGTTTGCGGAACACTGCCTTAGGATGTAACTAAGCTTGTGCAATGCTACCCATGTTAGTTTCAGTGCCATATTTAATTGTATGCCCGAGGTGTATGCACATTTCGTATCTATCGCAATTAAAACGCCTTAAATGGCGATTAGTCATTAAGTCACTTAAGTGTAATTTTAGTGACGTTGGATTTATTATGAAAACTAGCATTTTTTAATAGAGATTTATAAAACGAAACACGGTCTGACAGGGATAACATTTAATTATATTACTACAGCATTTCGTTTCCCAATTGGTATACCGAAAATTCAGTTTTGTTGATTGTTATAACGATATCCATTGGATTAAGCTTTTAAGCGAACTTTAATCTTCTTGTCCATTAGCAAATGAAAGTTGGAATTAAAATACGATAAAGGTAGGCGCGCTCCCTCTTAATATATACAGGTCGGGCGACTGCGTGCAATGCCGGCGCGCTGCTCGTGTTACTGATTATCTAAATGCATACGGTCGTGTATGTAATTGGTTAATGGCTTTGTGGCATTGTAAAGTCCGGTAAATAACTTGGTAATCGTGTAATTATAATTTCTTGTTATTTTCGGTTTTTGGAATGCAATGTGTTTTTAAACGGTCTTATTTAGCTTAACTTTCCATATGTTGTGGATTCAAATATTTCGATTGATTTTTCAGCTACTTCTACTTAAATGATCTTATAAACATTTGCACAGGTATTCAGTCAGTTTAACAATATATTCAACTTTTGATCCTCAAATCCTGAAGGTACTGTGTGCAGTGGTACTGCATCTCTAAACCGTGAGACTTGATGATCTGCTAGTTTTAAATTAGTATTGTGGATAGCTAGCAAATACTTTGTCATTGAACTCCAGGTTTCAATTTCTCTCTCGTGATGCTGTAGTGATATGACCTGCCTAAGTCACGAAACCTAACGATCTTCTTTCTGGTTTTTAATTGGAAAATTACACTGTAAGAAATAACTTAAAAAAAAAAAGAAAGCACGCTTAAATAGTTAACAATAAAATAAAGACGAAAAACTCTTCGAATTCAATTTTAAAAATAAATTTTTAATTTTTTTGTTGTATAAGCGGTAATGTAATAAAAGCTAGAAAATAATTATAAATTATTTTTTTTTCCAAAAGGTTTTTTCCCTTATTTTATTTCTTGATGAAAGTAAGACAAATGTAATGGTTTCATATAGAATTTGGCGATTACTTTTTGGGCAATTATACTGATTTTTCCCTTGCAGAACTTTATCATATTAAAGTTATAGTAAGTGTATAACATTATTCTAACCATAAAATATCAATTTTAATGGATTTGAGTGACCAAATAAAATATTTAATTTTAGACTTTGTTAGCGCTCGTTATAAAAATATGACGATTCCTTTTTGCGTTACTTCGGTAAAGATTTGGTAGATTAGGAAATTTGTTTTGTATTTTATTTTTGGTGAGGTTTATTTTGAGGTCGCACTGAGAGAGAGAGAGAGAGAGAGAGAGTGTTGTCATTTCGGTAACTGTCCGAGTATTCTCATTTTCGAAGGGAGTCTGGAGATCCGTATTTGCTTATTAATACTTGTATACTTCGTTAGAAAGAAGTCTTGACATTTTCAGCCACCATTTTGTACGTGGTTTTGTGTAAAGATATATTAGAGACAAGAACCTGAGTGAAATATTTTTTACGTATATGGTTATTTGTTAATGCGGACGGAATTAAATTTCTATTAAGATCTACATGAATTGGGGTTATTATTTGAAACCTGCAGTCTGTTGGAATTTGTTATAATAATAACATTTATATTTAAGTATAATTTTACTATTTCCTGTTGTTATATTGGACTTCTTAATACAATGGGTTATATTGAATCGAACTCAATTCAAATTACGCTAAAAACTTTCCAAGATTGTTATTTTACGATTCGTTTATTTTGCCAGTTTTCCTAAAAGCTGTCATAAAGTTTATCCAAAATAACAAGGTTGAAAACTGTAAGGCACGTGTTCGCTTAAAATCGTCGTGTTCTTTCTCTGAGTTTTCACGAGACGCATAAGCGCGGAAATACTATATAAACAGTGTAACTTATTTCCATGGTAAAGTGTATTTTTGTGTTATGGAGAAATGTTGATTATATGGTTGTTTTTATGACATAGTAAAGAACTTTCAGTGGGACGGAGTGGTAGGTACCGCATCATAACTTTACGCTTCGTTTCATATTTACAATTATTTAATTGTTTGTATTATATATTTTTTGTGTAATGTGTAGTTTCAATGTGATGGAATTAAGGTGTTTTCCACGAGCTGTAATAAAAATATGTAAATAGCAAATTGAAATTGAAGGATGCAAGATGAAAAAGTTGTATAATTTTTTCATTAGTGGTTCCATTCGAAGTATTTTGAATAATTGTTAAAATTGTTCTTATAAGGAGTTACAAATTTTCTATTTCTATACGTATTTCATTTAAGAGGCCAGGTAGTGATGACAAATCGCGGTGCCTTGTTTCAAGCATAATGTTTTGAAAAAATGCGATTAAACTTTCGAGACGAGTTTTCACTAAAATTAAACTATTTGTTTTTCTCCTTAAAATTATTTTTTTACTTAAATAGATATATACTAACAATAAACGATACTTAAAAAATTCATCTATCCAGATAAAAAGGGATGACTATTGTTAGGTTTGTACTTAATTGCGTCTATTTGATCCGAAAATTAGCGCATAGCACACATTTAAGGAGGCGTGTAGCTTAGCCAACTTTTTTTAGGCAACTTAAGATTCGTAGAGAAAATATAATGAAACAGATTTTTTTAAATCACAACTAGATCAATCCGTTAATTTAATATTTCAAAGATTACTTACGTACACATAAAGGTAAACGACAACGTCCGGTATGATAACATTGCAAATATATGATCACTGTAATGCTCCGTATTACAAACACGTGAATAATCGTCAGTCGCAATCTCAGTGGTTTGAGCTGCAATAGAATATTTTATTTCCGGTTAGCTGCCAAAATTCTACTAAGTTTGGATTTGCGTAGCAGTGCAAAATACCTACTGATATACTGTATTTATAATCAGTTCATTTGGTTTTGCCGTGCAGTCGGAAAGTCAGTAGTCGGAATGATATCAATAAAGATGCAATATATTATTAGTAGCTCAGCATAGTATATTGTACAGTAGGGATTTTATAAAAATAAATGTGCGTCAAGACTTAGCGGCTGCGACTAAACTTGGGCCTTGCGAGTGTGCCGATGGAACGAAATGACTTTTTGTACACATCATAACTTATGTAGGGGGGGTCGCATAATATAAGGTAGGTTTCCATTTCCGTTACGAATTTTGTGGACGCCAGGATATTTATGTGAACACCTTTACGTAGTCTCGATCTACCTTCTAACTTGGACCGGTTGCTATATAATGCGCTGAATATTGTCCCGTGTTTCTGGTCTTTTTATTGTATTTATGTCCATTATTTTGTACTAATCTGAAGACCTTTTATCGTAAGGTGAATGAAAGGTACAAATGAGAGAATAGAGGCGTTAAGTTTTAGGTTATATAAATATGATTAAAATAATCCGCCCTGGGATCTTGCGATAGATACTGTAGTGCATCCAGACAATAAAATATACATATGACAAAAATTAGCATCATTGATGGAACTCTTACACATTTAGAAAGAATATTGTACTCGTACAAGTAAGCTGATTACTAACATATTTTACAAATAAATATGCAAAATATATAGTTTACATGAGTGATGAAGACAATGTTTACATGTGAACTATGAACAAAATAATTTAGATATTTATATAGACATGGTGGTAACGAAATAAAAAAGAAATGAAATAGATTCTCTGATTGATATCAAAATACGAGATGGCTTTCAATAAGATATTTCTTCTCAATCTCAAAAGTTTGGCTGTTGCAAGTAGTTTTTTGGTTTAAGAAAAGCTATATCCGTTATTATATCCATACAACTAAAGTTTATATAAGGCGAGGTTTTTCAGAAAAGCTGAATATATCAGTAAAGCGTTAATCTTAGTAAAAAATTGAATGTATTAAATTGATTGATACTTTGAATTTCAAAGTAAAGTACTTAGTACAATGAATTCCCACTTTAGTACACTTTTTGCTTCTAATCTATTAATGTGTAACATCAGATATTCTCTTAGGCATCACTCGTTGTGGACCTTAAGAGGCAGATAGACGTCAGAAAAAATATGATATTAGGCGTGGCTAGCCCGAGGTGGGAGGAGCGCGCGTGGCGCTTAAGTACAGTTTGTTTCAAAAAGGTAAATGGGACTATAATTCGCAATTACCGACTGTGTATCGCACGACGTTTATATAATTACGTTTCGAAAAGAATAAAAATATCATTTTGTAAAGAATTTTAATAGCTATCATCCACGAAGGGTTTCGTGTATTTTTAGTGAGTTTTTTCTTTACGTGTTTGAATTATTTTTTTTATTTATTCACTATCGTCCATGGATTAAATTGGTACTATTCTATCATCAATATGTTGTTAATAGAAACATATATATATGTGTATCTAAACGTATAAGAAAGTTGTAACGAAGTCCTGTTTGCATATCGAATATTTTTTGAAATAAGTTACAATAGCCTAACAAGGCCCACTTTTTGCAATTTTTTGTAAAATTAGGGAATTGTGTAATTATTGAAAACTACAATCAGTATGAAAGACAATGGTTTAATCATAGTTTTAATATTAGAGAAAATTACCACATTTTATTACGTTTTCATATTAAAAAAAAAGAAATTTAAAAATCTCAATTGTGGACCTTGTTGGACATACTAAGGGAAAACCGACACATGATTCATCATAAAAATCAACGAATTATTTTTCGTCTAAATTTTTATTGGCAGTTAGGACACATGAAATACTAGTCTTCTCTCGTTAAACACACATTTTTCATGATTATAAGCTTGGCATTTATGGTTATGGCTATGTGTTCTTTCTAGCAATTTTGGCAGTATCACAACTCACCCTTTGCTTTTTTTGTAATATTGTCGCTGATTGTCTTTTGAATCGGTTTGAACTTTTTAGCCTATTCTATCTTACTATTAGCAATTTTCAGCTTTAGTTATTTTTGGAGTTTACGCCTTAAGAATCGATTTTCATATATGGCGCCCGGTATAAAGTTTTATGAGGAGTAAAATGAGAAGTTCAGAGCGTACGAAATTCAGAGCGTTAAAAAATATAACCGTTAAACATTTCGTTAAACCTCTCCGTGAAACATTTCGGCACATCTTTAGAGTGAGATATCAATATGTTTATTTGGCATTTTCTTATGGCGTACTCGCTATGACGGAGTGTATTACACATATTGGCATTTTCTTATGGCGTAATTGCAATGACGGAGTGTGTCACACATAGTTTACTATCGTTCGTTTATATCAAGATGTAATCACTAATATTATAGGTGAAAATTTGGTTTAAACAATTTAAAAAGCCTCTTAATTTTTGCCGGGTTGATATTCCGATTAGCTGTAAGAGGTTGCTATCGTAGCAATAAATTGGCAACATGTATCAGTCGTGTACATTAAAGTTTAAAAAAGCAATTACATATTATCCTGGTCATTATCAGGCCTACCAGTTTCAGATCCTCCAGAATGAAACATCGAGACTGAATTTCTAACTATTATAATGGCAGATCCAGGTGTTATTCTTTGTTAATCTTAGTCATCATCAGACCCTGGAGTTTGTGCTTGTAAGTACTGTCCAACAAAATGAGTATTAGAACCCGAACTCCAAACTTCTGACTGTAATAGTGGCTTAGATCTAGGTTTTGTCATCCTGATCATCATCAGACCCACGAATTTGCGGATGTGAGAAGTCACCGTTAAAACAGAAAATTTTGGGCTTAGACTCGAAGTCTGTAGCTGTAATATTGGCTAATATCCTAGTGTTATTACCTTGGTCATAATCAAACCCTAGAAGTTGTGTGAGTAAGAACTGTTCAATAAAACTGAATATTAGAACCCAAATTTATGGCTTCTAATTGCAGTAGTGGCTTAGATCCAGATGTTATTGTCCGGGTCATCATTTCTTTGTTTCAGAAATGCCCATTAAAACAAGAATATTTGAGCTCAAACTTCAAGTTTTTAGAGGTAATTCTGGCTACCATCTAGGTATTATTATTTTGGGAATTTTCAAAACCAATGCCATTCATTGTTTTCCTAGTATTTTAGTTGGCTAAAAGTAATTGTTCTAGTAGGAATAAGCGCTATTTGTATCAGTGTATACGATAAAGTCTGTAAATACATAAATAAATATCTCACGTTCAATTAGTTTCATGAAAATTCAGTTTATAAAGTTTACACAGCTACGCATTGATCTACTCCTGTACGTGTAAATAAGTTTACATCTAAGATGGGGGGGGGGGGGGGTATTATTTGTATTTGTCTGTATAGTTTGAATTTTGAGGTAATAATGAATCTGGATAAAAGTATGATATGGAAAAAAAGAAATGACTACATTTTCATTATAGGAACAGTTTACATATAACTTTACATACGTTTGAGTGTTATGTCATTTTACTAATTGTAGAACTGGCATCTGCAGCCAAACTTCAGGTGCAGAATTAAAACGTATACTTTACTTTTTTTGTATTTTTAACAATATACGAGGCAGTAACATCTTATTTTTTGTTTTCCCCGTGTTGCAGCGCATGTCTAAACAGAGCGTATGAGTTTAGTTATTCATCGAGGGTAATAGATTTAACGAAAAAATCAATGTAGAGACCTATATAAATATTGTGCATATTACTGAGCAGAAAGAAATGTAAAATTAGTTGATGCTGCGGGATAAAACTATGAATGCCCCCGACTCGAAATTAACATTAACGTATATAAATTGAAACCAACTCTGGTATAGATGTACTGCCCCTATAATCTATAAATAAATTTCTAAACTGCACGATCGAGTGCAGGCCTCACCTAATAAGCGAGAATTACAGTAGAGTCGAATTAGATGCACGCACAAATAATTGATATTTATGTGACGACCTGGTATATTTTGTGTGAATTAAGTCACCTAAAGCTAAATATCAAAGCTAAGTATCAATAAAAGAACTAGTGAAATATCCCGCTTATTTTAAAAAAAGAGCGATGGCGATAGTTACGTCAAGAAAGCGCGGAATGGCATCTGCCCGGCGCTGTTAATTTCCTTCTGTGTTGGGCGGGCGGACCGATTTCTCGCGGGACGGACTGCTACTTTGTGAGTCACGTTAGAGGTTGTCGTCAGCGGTAAAAGCGCTGGGTATACATGTCAAACGTTGTAGGTTTTCGAGTGGAAATACGCTTTATCGCTTACTTTATTTTATATGGGAATCGAACTCAATGTTCATGTAGAAAATATATAAAGTAATAGTAATATAAAGTGTTGTGTCGCAGAGCAGGGACCGACGTGAAGAGCTTATAAAATATTTCAAATTAAAGCCTGATTTTTGGTAGTTATTTTTTTAAATATATTCTTTAAGCTTGCAGTACGAAATCAAGATAGAATGTTCGCAATGTAAACGTAAGAACAAGGATTATATTATTTTATTACACTCTAAAGTAGAGGGCATGTTTTTTGGTAAATATGCAGAATTCAAACTTTTAAAACATCATTGTTGCACTGTTCGTAGTTTATATACAAAGTTTCTATCTATTTATCTGTTGGTACGTAAAATGTGTTAGATGTTTTGTATTATTTTACCCTTAAAATTGTTTCGAGATATATTTAGGTTATTTGTTAATTTCATTGTTTATTGTTGCCCTTGTTTATTGTATGTGTCATTGTTTATTTTGTGTGTCCACCTAGACGAGTAATTAATAGTGTAATTAGGGCGAGCAAAGCGAGATTTAACACTATACCATAACCCGTACAGTTTTGTGGTACACTTTACGAAAAAACTACCACACCTCTGGATTTGAAATTTAACATAATAACTTAAAGTCATATCAAGGTTTGTTATCCATCGCTATTTTTGAATTTAAATATTTTAAAAAATTATAAAAAAAATACAAAACGATACATAATACTAGCATGTGGTTACTACTACCGCCATCTGTTAGAAAATTACGGAATCAATAGAGCATACATGCAGATGTGTATAATATTTCTAGAAAGAATGGTTACTAACAAAATCGAAACGGGATACGTGGAAGTTTGTATATTGTAAATTAATGGATAGTAAGTTAAATAAACTATATAAATCGAATAAAACAAGATATAGAATCCATACAATTTGTATTGGCACTGTTATCATCTTCTGCTGTCCAGATTTTTTCATTCTATACTTACAATAAAATGATCGTCACATGAAATTTCGATCTACATTTAAAAAAAAATTAGTTAATTTTTTAATTTTTTTGGACCAAACAGTACAAATTGTATGGATAAATTTAACTAACTTCCGCCGTTGGGATTTTTTTAATCGTCAAAAATGAAATTTTAACAATTTTACATTTTTTGTTGTCACAGCGAAATGCCACGAAGACGTATTTTAACTGGTCGTAAAGAATACGACAGTAACCGTTCTTTGACGTCTGATGCAAGAGAATATCAGAAAAGAACTCGAGATGCTGAATAGTATTCTTGTCGAGAAAATGCTTTTTCACATACCGATAATTTTGAAGTTACCCAGAAAAAATGGAATTGACCTTTCAATATAATGGAAAGGCAGTTGTATTGAACATCCAGGAAGAAAATGATGGTTCTCGTGTTTTACCTTGGATTCTGTACAAATTAATGAATTTACGTGTGATGGATGTATTTGTAGGGCATTTCCTACTTTATTTCATACTGGTACAGGTTCCCTTCGAAATACACGAATTTTAAAATTTCTTAACAAAGTCCGTATCCTATTAAAATTCTTTCTTAAAAATTATTAAGTACTTTAAATTAAATATATTTAGCGTCAATTTTGTAGAAATTTATAATTCACAATTAAATGAAACTACGCAAAGATCTTTGCTAATTGCCCACCTGCAGATGTTGTAATACAACGAAACCTAGGTCGCGGTAAAGAACTTAAATAGAGTAGAAATAATACTACATCACTTAATTTCATTCAGTTACCTTTAAATTATTATTAATTTGAATATATTACTATATAATTAATAAATCATTTTATAATTATAACAATGTATGTGTATATATATATATATATATATATATATATATATATATATATATATATATATATATATATATATATGTATGTATATATATTATATGGATATTTAATAAACTGGTTATACGTACATGCATTTAAATAAGTAATCGACCAGTGATCATGCTTTGGATGCTGTTGGAGCTGTCGCGCATGCTTGGCTGTGTAGTAAAGTCGTCTGCAAATATGATTGAAGCACTATAGAAGTGCGGCAGCCACAATCTCATAAAGCCGTGCTTTTTGCTAGTTTAAAGAAAAAAACATTTACTTCTCTTCAATGCTGTACGCGCTCGTTAGCACAGTTCAAATCGAATGAAGCTGTTGACGTGTACGTAAGGAACTAGGTTATAATAATAGATAGAACTGGTAAATTTTCGTATGTAGGCATAGTGGTAAATAGCACCCAATTTTCTCCAATGAGAATAAATTTTCTTGGTTTATACGGGCAATTTTTACACTTTACGCCACACTCAAGGGTCCGTCACCGGTTTGTCGTAATTTATTTCAACAGTAATGCCACCCACAGATGGCGCGGAACTGCTAGCTTTCTCAACACTGCACGGGCGATCTACATCTTCATATCAACGTCGATAAAGATACCTTGATACTTTGCGACAATTACTTTTTCATTAATTATTTTAACGTCGTCTTAGTATTTAAAAAAAGATACAACTAGCAATTATTAAGATGTCGGATGTCTGTGTAGCCATATAATATGATATATAATCCGGATTAGCCGCCAAAAGTAAATTTTACGCTATTTTAAATACGAATCCTTAATGGCTATTCTACGGATGAATTTGATTTTAAGCCAAGGCTTCACATATCGTCCACATTATTTTACCTCGGGCGTACGCTTTGCCAAATAGTAGTAAATCTACTTATCTAACCAATTGTTGATAAAAAGATTCAGTCGCATTTTGAAATGATAATAACTTGAAAGCGTAGAAATGAAATTTATTTTCAATATTAATCAATTTCAAAAATAACTTTTTAATATAAATAATTAAAATATAATTTTTCTTACATTTCTCCTCCATAACTAATCTTATTAACTAAAAATTCATTATCAGTATTAGATAATAATAAAAAGCTAAAAATGGCCAAAAATCAAAATTCACTTTATATATTTTAATTTTTTTACTCAAATTTTTTCTCGAATGTTTTCTAGCATTCATTTATTTACCAAAATTATAAATACTGTGCTGAAATAATTATCATGGCATTGTAATTTTGTTAACATAATTTTTGCGTTAAGAACTTCCAACTAAAGAGTTTCCAATAAAATATTTTAAAAAACTGTAACTAGTCGCAGCCTGGAAATATTATATTCACGATATAATCCCACTAAAATTATAATGAGGAAAGTTTGTTTCTTTGTTGGTATGTTTTTTTTAGAGAATCATGTAAAAACTATTAATCTAGTTGGTATAAAACTTCCGCAATATGATAGCTTATAGTTTATAGATTGCCATAGACTATATAGTATGTATGTTGTATAATTATCGAGATATATTTAAGAACGCCAACGTAGTAAGAAAATGTCACTCATATAGGTGCTTTCATGACAAGCGCTGGGAAAACTGTTACAGGTACATTAACACTAGGAATAGGGGAAGTACAGGTATTAAATGTACATAGAAATGTCTGAAATATCATCTATATAGAAGTTGTTGTCATACATGAGCCACTGTAATGGTTTTTAAGTTTAAAAAAGTGGTGTGAGGAGAGAGGTGAACTTTATTAATTCACATTAAAATAATTGTTATAAGTCATTTTTTAAACATTTATGGAAATAAAACTTGTCCTCTATTCTAAGTGAAATAAAATGATTTTGAGAGGGCGGAAATAGGATACGCTTAGCGCGGGAATACGTTCATGAAAAAAATGTTCTAGACTAGGTTCATGGAAAAAATACGTATCAAAAAACCTTAATCAACACTCTTAATTGTACCCTTATGAAGTCGGGGTAGACCCCTAGTACATTTATGTAAAACTTTACTTTGTTCCATGCCGTTTAGTGGTGAATAAATAAATTGAGACTTATAACCCATATATACCATATCATTCAAATTTTACTTTTATTCTCAACATTCATGAGGCAGCGTTCAAAAGTAGGCAGCGTCAAGGGTTTCTAATATTCATTGATCTCGGATGCCGCGGATCAACAAATTCTAGAAGTAAACACTCATTATAAAATTTATCTGGTTTAGATTTTATTTTGTTCTTCCGAATTTGGTCATTTCGCTCAATCAATTTGACTTTCAATTGTGATCGCTTGCTAGTCTAAACGGTAAATAGGCGATGGTTTCGTTTTGTAATGTGCACCTGATTCTGTGCCTGGTAATAGCGAGCGTGGTTTGTGTACATTATTAGCCGTAGATTGCTCCTTTTTCCAAAACTTCATTTTTTAATTTTAAATTGCTTCTTCTACGTTCATATTGGCAGCAGAAGGAAATTTCATTTCTAAAATGTCATGTGCGTATATCGCCGTAGATAATCCTTTATGGTTTTTAAATAAACATATGTTCCGAAAGAGTAACGTTCTTATTTTTTGCTCGAGTATAAATTACACAATATTTATTTTGAACATCGAAACGTAGTATTTTTTTGTATGAAAGCTTACGATAGCAGCATCACCTTAAAGAGCATTGCAATTTTATTCTATATGATCTTTTTGACCAACACCCTTCAGCTGCTACCATTACCGTGAGTATTTCTTGGGCAATGTGGACAGCCAATAGACATTGCATAATTTGCCTGTTCCTTTGCGGCATGTCAGAGTATCTTCTGAAGTGGCTGGCCACCAGTCACGTACCTGATTATGAAGACGAATATAAAGTTGCCAAGATATCTTTGGAACATCCAAAGTGATTGATACGATTCCTAAATGAGCCGAGGCCAATTGACATAAAACCTAAAACTGCGGCTTGATATTATCCTTTCCTCGCTATCATATGGACTTTTCAAAATAAAATTAGTAACACGTAAACTGCATTTTAAATTAAATGTCAAGGAAAACCCTTTCGCTATCACAGATTACAGGGATGCGTGGCAATCTGCAATTCATGCTCCGTATGCAGAAATTGATTTAAGTTGGTCGAAAAAAAAGAAAAATCTATTATTCTTCTTTGACCACGTATATCCATGGACAACATATTCTGAAATAATAAAAGCATGTACGTGTTGTAGTATTTTTATGTGGCATTGAATTGAATGGATTGCAATCAATGACTTAAAAGGGCAGCTTATCATCTAATAAGTTACTACATAATTTTTGGACACGATATAATTCAGCTGTATAAAGCATCATAAAAATATAGTTCTATTATTTCTAAGTGTCGATCAATTCAAACGCTGATGCGAGATTACACCATCCATTTAATACTGAATGAACTGAAGAACAGATTAAAGCACAATGTGTTATCTAAAAGCCAGAATTTCGCTTAAAAAATTTCATTAAGTGTCGGTTTTTGATAGATTAGTACTGTGCGAGACCATAAACTAGTCATTCTTAAACATAAAATAAAACAAATACAACAACTTTATCGCAAAACATAATTAAATTTGAGCACTTTAAATGATCGATACATTTAATAAGATGACATCATGACGTCACATGAGGTAAAACCAATCGTACACTCTTCAGTTACGTTACTAATTTTGTTATTTGTTTGTTAAGATAAACAATTAATATTTTTTGTTGACGAGTGACTATATTTAACTCCATTAAAACTAATAAATCAAAATTACTCCAACTCATAGTTAAATTTGATTACTATCAAATAGGGAACTATTGGCCACTAACGCGATATATTCCGATACAAATAATAAAAACTTGTAAATACCTTATTATTCTGACCAATTTTATCATTAACAAAAGTTTTGTTCTCCTCGACGGGTGGTGGACAATTTTCGAAAATTTCGTCTAATGTTCTGCTTAATTCCATTTCCGCATAATAAAAATATTCATCTATTTTAATCATTTTTAAATTACACACATCAAGTATGTTGAATATACAAATTCATAAGAATTATTAACAGTTTATATCTCACGCCTACATTACAACAATGTTTTGACACTCGATCGATACACTTAGGTATTTATTTAATAAAATAATTGATGTTAAAGAGTCTAATATAATTATTTCATTTAAAAAAATTAAATGTCGAAAATTATTAAAATAATTGACTTAGAGTTTAGCCAAGAACAAGAAAGGTGAGAAGAAACTTAAAATAGAAATTTAGTTCATTGTTACCTAATGTTTTTGGCTTCCTAGGTTTAACGTACTCCTCATCTTGGCTTTTTTGAAAAACGGTTTTTCTTACGTTAACCATCTGTAAAATTAATATGAAATAAAATATAAAATCCTAAAAATTGGCAGACTAAAATTTTTAATAACTATAGTTAATTTTATTATGTAAGTGTTTTGTCACAAAAAATATGAAAAATCAAATTCAAAAATGTTACATTGCATAAAAAATATTTAACTGTAAAATTTCCAAGACTGTGAACGCTTACTGTAAATAATAGTACCTACTCGTATATTTACGTCGGAATTACGAAACTATAAAATTGAACAGTCGACTGATTGCCTATCTATTTCTGCGATTATTTTGTATCAATTTCATTTGACGTTTTCATACATTATTATAGGAGAATTTAGTGCTTAATTTTGGATGATTTGAATTCGCGTTTATGCAATAAATACAACAGGTATTGAAATTTTGCCTGAGAACTTTAAAGATAACTATGTTCTTGATATACTGAATGTAATTTTTATTGTAAATTATTTATTATTTATCAACTTTTATGTATAATACATATGGTGAACTAATTATTGCTACGTGAGCTCTCTTCTAGTCAACCATAACAATTGGTATTAAAATTTAGTTGGTAGACTGTAAGAGATTTTACAACGAAAATTATTTATGGTACATTAGACAAAAAAAAAACTATTAGTAATACAAGCTATTGACATGATTTGGGATGAGAAAGACGGGAAAGGACAAGGGCACAAAAGAAAAGGTTTCAGGAGAGATAGGACTTTTTCACTCCATCTTTGAAAATATTTAGGGACGTGATTTTCCTGGTGTCAGGATCCAGGTGATTCCAAATTCTTACTACTTGGACAGTGAAGGATTTTTCGTAAGAGGAAGAGGTATGTTTAGGAATAAGTAACTTTCAGATCTAGTCAGATTCAGGGTGAGCTTTCAGATCGTAGCCCGAGGCCGTGAGCAGATAAATCTTTAAATTTGTCAGTAAGATAATTTGGGCTCTGAGGATTTTTTAATATATTAAAAAGAAGTGTAAGTATGTGAAGTTGGCATCAATCACGGATCTTCAGTCATTTGAGAAGTGTATTCAGAAATAGGATTATATTTTCTGATCCTAAAATACACCTATTTCATGATTTTTCTGAAATTAGATGACTCGAAACTACATTAATAGATTTTTTTCCTAAATCCTGCCACTTTAAATATTTTAACTTTATGGAGAATTAGTGTATCTTTCTAATGATATAAAATTTATGAATTTGTATTTCTATAATTATTGTTTCTATAATTACGCCTGTATCAGCATAATTTGCGTGACGGCCCTTTAAACTTATATGCGTAGTCTGTTGACTCATAATTACAATATTAAATTGTTTTATTTGATGACAAGTTTTTCGGGTTCACTTTATATTTTGCTTTACGTACGAAACGTATGCGTACATATTTTAATGAAAACTTTTCTAGTTATATTATAATCACTGCAAAAGTTAATTTATAACCCAACATTTAGATTCGTTTCTTTCTCATTATAGAATAATTCAAAACTCCACCCAACATAGTTTATAATTTTCATATATCCATAGGTTTTATGCGAGTAATAATTATTAAGATAATGTTGGTTAATCGAATAATCAATTTTATAAAATTAGTTTAATAAAAGCCCGAGAACTGCAGCTGGATAAACACTTAAAATACCAAAAAAGGAGTTGACATGACTATGGAATTAACTTACTACGTATTTACTACGATGTAGAATGACGCCGCATTCCAACGACTATGAATGTGGTTGGTCACCGCTTTGTTGGAAATACCAATACGCCTTGTTAGTATTAAAATAACTATTCTACTTTATAGCCACAATAGCGCTTGTATATAATTCATGAATAAAGCGCTCGTATGGCGTTCGTATGACGCATGAATAAACCACGTTTTATCGTTCCAGAATTGAGCTGGGCCACTGTATAAAAATGTCACTCTTATCTATTGCAGACATTTTATATTATAAGTGAATAAACCATCATAGTATTCCTCTTTATTTATAGGACATGGTCAATCACCGCTTTTTTGGAAATTTCAGTACCCCTTGTTCGTATTGATATAATTATAATAGCTTATAGCTACGATAGCGCTTGTATGATACGTGAATAAAGCGTGTTTTAACGTGCCAGAATTGAGCTGGGTCACTGCTTAGAAATATCACACGTTTCTGTTGCGATATAATATCGCAAGTTATATATAAATATTTAGTCATTCCCTAGTGTAAATGAACATCATACTGTGCCTCCATAGTTATAGGACAAAGTTCTCTTTTGCTTCATATTATGTACGAATAAGAGAATTTTACGATTAGATTTATTGTCATAAAAATTTTTGACTTTCTATAATACTGAAAAAAAAAACTATTCCATTGATTTTCATTTTTGCATCCTGCGATATTTGTTCTCGTATCGTATGTTATCAGTGCACTTCGCTGACAATTTTTTTTATTTGCTTTTAGCGTAACATAATATTCTACCTACTGCGATTACTTGTCTGTTCAATTCGCTGTCAGCCTTTTCATTACATATGATCTAATTTACTTTTTTTTTAAATCTTTCTTAACGTTGTCAATGTTAACTAATTTTGAAGCGCTTGACTGACCAAATACAATTATTCATATAAGAATGTATAGTCATATAAAAATGAATATTTGGATGCAATATATACGTGGTAATAGAACTCGAGTGTCAGAATAAAAACTCATGCATTGAAATTATAGATCGTGATGGAAGTGGCATTGCAGTTGCGTATGTAGTGTGGACGACTCGCTACCGCGACTCGCATCAGGTGACGCGTAGCCCATTGGCCCCTTTCAGCAATGACGGGTCGCCTCCACTAGTGTCGCCGCGACACGTGCTTCGCGCACACCGCTCACCGTCTTATTAAACATCGATAGTTGGCCGACCGAGCACGAAACCGTTTCCAGTTTATTAAAAAAAAAAACTTTCGAATATTAATAGCGAATATTTAGAATTGTTTCGATAGATAAGAAAATAGCTATCGAATAAAATTTGTGCTTAATGTGAATATGAATAAAAATTTAAACAAATTTGTTTTGTGCAACCTCTTTGTTTGGTTGATGCGGTTTAACCCTATGCCAATCGTTACAGATTATGTGAATAGATGTCTCTGATATTTTTTTCAGTTTGTACTGTTATTCTAACGACCTTTTGATAGAAATGATCTTGTAAAGGAGAAGAAAAATACAACGGGTCAAGCTAATGAGTATCGATGAAGTAAATTAACGATGTATGTATGTAATTGATGTGGTGTAATTACGGATGAGCGAGATGATGATTAAAATGTCGTAATAATTAAAATGTCGTAAGATTATATTACCGACGTTAATTGGGCGTCTTTTATTAAGGAGAATAAATCCACCACATAAACTTTGTTTTGTAGATTAAATGCTTTAATAAACAGATAATCCAATCAACGCCGTTACAAACCAGTGAATGCGTGAAACTATTTCTGGAAGTACACTTAATTAAATATTTAACTGCCACTACTACTTTTAGATTAGACCTACGAAATTATTGAACGTTTTCTGGCGGTTTAATGGTAGGCTTATCGAGGTTCCTTTTATTAATTTGACATTACCCCTTGCCCTTTTGGGAAATATTTAATTATTAATAACTTGTTTATACTGAGTACGAAAAAGACACAAAGGTTATAGTTAAAAATTCGAAACGAAATAGAGGAAGTATTTAGGGTTTTACTAATGTTTTCTGAAACGAAAGTGTTATCTATACATATAATAAAATTGTAACAGAGTGAATTTTGTACATTGAAAAAAGTGATTGACTTAGCGTATAGAATAATAATAGAAGCCAGAAAAACTTTTTTAAAATTGTTGTCTGTAGGTTAATTTGAGCGGGTATTATGCAAAATTTGCTTGGCGGATTTTGACTAAATTTGGTATAGTAATAGTATAAACCCAGGAGCAACATACAAAGATTGTTTTTCCTAATTACACGCGATCGATGCCGTAGGCACAGCTAGTAATATATAATAATGGCGATCTCGCACCTTATTACATATAATTGTACGTCTAGTTTGAATTTTAAGGTAAAAGGAGGCAGCTTTATATGTTATTGCCAAATTAACTTATTCGATGTAGCTTCAGTTTTACAGTCTGCGGTATGTCATCATTTTCATTCAACTTGAAGTAATTACCTAATTCGCCGATTGGTGCGTGTCAGTTAGCCAAGCTGATTTCAATATTTCATCATTCAATGAATAATTTGTTTATCAAGGTTTAAACTGGTCTACTGGTTAAATGTTTGTAATTATTTTCTTTAATGTGGGAAACGTTCTGCATCTGTTTTAATTTATCATCCGAGGGTAAAATTAAGGACCCTACGGTATTGTGGTTTTGCCTATTAATTTAAAATGTTTAAAAGTAAACATTGTAAAAGTGTCCCTTGTCCGATTGAAGTGTTTGAATTTGAGGAAATTAAATCGAGGTATATAAAAAGCACGATTTCTAAAATATTTGATTAAGTAAGTAAATAAGGCGCTTAGATTTTCCCACGCTATGAGAACATTAATATAATTTTGTATTGTCCTATCAAATATTGCAAAGCAAGGTCGCCGAGTAATGGCAGTGCCAAGTGTTGTTGGACTGGCTGTTTATTTAAAATTTATTACAACAATCCTTGCGAGTATTCAATACTTGCGAGTATTTTACCTTATTTATACGTTTGAGTATGTGATTATTTCATTGCCGTAAATGGAAAAATTAGTACTCGGAAGTATAATGTATTGTATAAATTGTCGTTGATAATAAAAACTTTTTGTGTTTTTTACATAATTAATTTTACAAAACGTTTTGTGTTTTTTACATAATTAATTTTACAAAAAATTTTACATAAGTTTTTATAAGTAGTTATTATTGAAATGATTTATAAATCGAAATCATCCTTCATTTTAAATTTATCAGGATAAATTTGAAAGACCTAGCTGAAATCACGGCAATTTTTTTGTTTGTCCTAAATTTTACTACAATACACAATATTATAAATAGGGACGTTTTTGAAATATAAATTATAGAGTGCATCGTTTAACAATGTGTAAATAAGTAGAAAACAATTTTTAAGAATAAATAAATTTGTTTACGAAAATATCGATAGTAGTTTAGTAATTTTGAAGTAAAACTGCGAAGGACAGTAAGGGAATAAAGTAGTTATACCAATAACGAATATTTTGTCAGAGTCGTGAAAAGTAAACTGAAGTGTGTTTGCTCGAAATTAGCTCCAATAAGTTTCGATACCTTCTGTACAGGTTATCACAGATATTCTTATTAATTAATAGTTTAGAACTCAGTTGAAACACTGTATTACATAATTAGCAGACTCGCTTACGAATTAGGTGAAAAGGAACATCACAGTTAAAGTTCTTTAGTAATACTTCAGGAAGATTTCTTGAATAGAAAAATTGTGGAGGACATTGCAGCATATTCACTTATCAATGCTTCTGTCGCTGTTAATTTTAATTTCTGCTTCAGAGGATCAAAGCATGTAAACGATATAAAATTGTGTTCACAACTTGTCTAACGTATTTTCCCGAATACCAAAATTCTGATATTCGTTCCTCTAGTTGATGATATATTGAATATATTTGGCGTTAATTTTGTAGAAATTCATTATTCACAATTAAATGAAACTACGTGATGTAGTATTATTTCTACTTCTTTTAATTTCTTTACCACGACCTAGGTTTCGTTGTATTACAACATCTTCAAGTGGGATATTAGCAAAGATTAACTCTTAGGAACAACCAACAGCATTTATATGTTTCAAACACAATAGCGGAAGCCTGGTTTGTGCGGATTTTTCCATTGATAATGTTAGTGAGTTTATTGCAGGGGCGCAGTGTAGGTTTTATTATATTACAGAGAGTTATACAATATACCAGTATTTTAGTGAGAGTAATACATTCAATTGTTGTTATTATGTGAGGTTATACAATGCAAACTTTATGGTGCATGTAATAAAATTAAATGGAAGTTATTATCGGTAATACATTTATACAAAAGCAAGGGTATTTGAAAGTAAGGACAAGGTAATACACTAATTCTACATATCTCCGGTTTTGTGTATTCATATATTTATTTATTTCTTTTAATTTTTTGTTTTTATTATATATACTTATATTTATATGTGTATTAGTGCTGAAACAATTTCCAGGGTACTGTAGTATCAGTGTTGTATATTTATATTATATCTAGAAGATATTAAGAATGGGTGATGATATTATATTTAGTTGTTCATTTAATATATTAACCTTGGTATCTTTTTTATATCTGTTTATTTGTAATGTTTCTAGGATATTAAGTTTATTACCTTTTGTATTTATTTGTAATATATAGGGGGCATTATCAGTATGTGGGTGATAGTTATTTTCAATGAGATGTTTAGCAAAGTGAGATGTGTCTGGTTTATTATTTCGCCAGCTGGCAATGTGTTCTTTATATCTTGTATTAAAATATCTTCCTGTTTGACCTATATATACACTATTACAGTCGTTACATTTAAGTTTATTACATAAGACATCTCACTTTGCTAAACATCTCATTGAAAATAACCATCACCCTCATACTGATAATGCCCCCTATATATTACAAATAAATACAAAAGATAATAAACTTAATATCCTAGAAACATTAGAAATAAACAGACATAAAAAAGATGCCAAGGTTAATATATTAAATGAACAACTAAATATAATATCATCACCCATTCTTAATATCTTCTAGATATAATATAAATATACAACACTGATACTACAGTACCTTGGAAATTGTTTCAGCACTAATCCACATATAAATATAAGTATATATAATAAAAACAAAAAATTAAAAGAAATAAATAAATAATTATATGAATACACTAAACCGGAGATATGTAGAATTAGTGTATTACCTTGTCCTTACTTTCAAATACCCTTGCTTTTGTATAAATGTATTACCGATAATAACTTCCATTTAATTTTATTACATGCACCGTAAAGTTTGCATTGTATAAGCTCACATAATAACAACAATTGAATTTATTACCCTCACTAAAATACTGGTATATTGTATAACTCTCGGTAATATAATAAAACCTACACTGCGCCCCTGCAATAAACTCACTAACATTAACAATGGAAAAATCCGCACAAACCAGGCTTCCGCTATTATTAGAATTTAGATTAACATATAAATGGTGTTGGTTGTTCCTAAGAGTTAATCTTTGCTAATATCCCACCTGAAGATGTAATACAACGAAACCTAGGTCGTGGTAAAGAAATTAAAGAAAGTAGAAATAATACTACATCACGTAGTTTCATTTAATTATCATGATATATTATTAGAAAAATATAGATAAAGTAGGAACCTCGCACCTCCTTCTATAACTTTGACGGTCCTGGACCAGTAAGCTCCTTAAGGAATGCGAGATCAATTTAGTACAGTGAGCTTCTTCAATCACCTTCCAGATATGTACGTAAAAATATCTTCTACCGTTACAGTAATCGCATTCGCTCAGAGTTACAGCAACGTCTGTAATATAAACATTTACGTTTTGGTAAATACAAAATGATTTCTTTTGATCCATTGTCGCGTGGTTTCCTATAATTATATATTCGTTTATGTAATACGTATTTAATTTCACATATTGCGTAACATAATTAACATATCTTGGCTTTGATATAATGTATGCTTTAAATTAGCATAAATATTATACTTTTTAACATTGTATGGATATACATAATACAGAGAACATGCATAAGTTGACCTCGGTAATGCCCCATGGACAACGTAACCTAGTGGCAAGGGGCTTATAACTGACGGAAATATAATATAGTGTATGTATACATTAAAATAATTAATATGTGGACTTTTAGTGCGAAAACATGTAACATCCGTAAATGAAATAGGGAAGCTAAATGTAATAGATATAGGTATTATTTAGTAGATTACCTGAGGAAATTTCGCTGCAAATTAGTATTCAGGTGTCGTATCGACGATTGTGTTAATTAAATTTCTTCAACTTTAGTCGGACTTTACAATTTTACCCTTTGTATGTGTGTGTACCTTTCTCGTTTGAGACGTAATCAATTATTTGATGCGCTCATTTTCAGTCCGATTTAAAATTCGTAGTGCTATTCGAGAGGACAGAGCTATGTCTTTAGGTTGGAAATTAAATTTTAATTTCTGTAAAATATTAATTTCTGAAGGCGAAAAAAAAGTGTTTGTGGTCTAGTTTTAAGTTTAGTTTTTTTTTGTTTCCAATGTTAAGGATAAACATAAAAAAGAAACAGTAATTGCGACAGAAACAAATATTACAAATTTTTCTTTTAGTTTTATTAATAATTAGATATTCAAAAAGCGTATTTCAGTTTTATGTATATACTATATACCCTTAATTAATTAATTAATAAAAATTGTAAATGTATTTTCTCCGAAAATATTTAGAGTGGTTCACTTTTTTAACGAATAAAAATGTAATAATGGGTATCCTAAAATTACAAATTGCAAATAAAGAACAGTTTATATAAACGAGTGACTTTCCGTAGCGTGAAAGTATCAGAAATGAGTGATCAATGAAAACGAAATGAAATTTTATCTAAATTTATATGATTTTATAACGCTGAATATTTTTTTTCAACGTTGCGACTATTTATTTCCTCAGTAATAATTTTGTACTTTGCGCTCAATGTTTGAAAATTAAACTCAATCTAATTTTTTTTAGTTTTTGGAGAAATTCACCATCTGTGAACACTCTATGCTATCCAAAATTAATTTAATCATGTAGACTGTAAGTGGTAACATACACTCGTATAAATATTTACATTTACGCTGTGTACGATTATACATAGATTTTTTTCTTGCTTTACTGTGATAAGATAGACACAAAAATAGGACGACGATTATGCAGTGATAAATATTAACAAATCATTTATTCAGTCGACACAAATAATTAAATTAAAATAAATACGAATATAGGACATATCTATAATTGTCACAGTATAAAGTCAAAAACTGAAATGCGCAAAAAACTTTCATTGTTTATGTTTATATTATTTTGCTCAGCAGACATTATGTAAAAATCAGAATATTTATATAATAATGTTACAAAGTGTAATGAATTGTAAATTCTTATGACGAATTAATTTTCTAGTAAAGTTATTTTAGTAGGTCTATCAAATTATAGAAGTTTTGCTTTCTATTGAAGCTTTATCTCTAAGAATGACAAAATCATGCATTTCTTAATTAAAAATTACTCTGAATTACATTAAACAGACCATTATCATTAACTATTTTATATTGTGTGTAATAGTTTAATCGAGTGCTAATATAGGGCATGTTACGAACGAAGTTGGAATTCTAATAATAATTCGAGTATTATTTAAGTATATGCGACAGTCAAAAGTTTTTTTTAAGCTGCATTCAATTCGTATCGTTTTTATATTTCATTAAGCTTCTTGATTTACGGATATACATAATATTCGTATAGAAATTAAATTTTGAATTATTGTTCATTATTTGGATGGTCACTCGTATATTTATATGTCAGTTTTGGCATTAATTAATTAATATGTCCATCTTTGTGCGGTACAATTTGAAATATGGATAGTTATAATTAGCCACAATTTTAGCAAACATTTCACATTTAGTTACGCCATTACAAACACCACTCTAGCCCCGTTCGATGAGGCCCGGAAATCAAACCCGGGACCTCGCGGTGCGCCGCGTCAAAAAAGCCTTGTTATCAATACAATACTCTACGGCGACGACGAAATTTAATATCTGGTTAAATTGAATCTTTGCTAATAGTCCACCTGAAGATGTTGTAATACAACGAAACCTAGGTCGTGGTAAAGAACTTAAAGAAAGTAGAAATAATACTACATCACGTAGTTTCATTTTATTGTGAATAATGAATTTATACAAAATTAACGCCCAATATATTCAATGGTTAAATTAACATTATTTATAATATAGGAAGAAAGATTATTATTTTTTATATAAAGCAACATAAGATTTCTTCACCGAGAACGCGAATATTTGTTCAATGCTGTCGATATTTAGAGGGCCGAGAAATAAGTCACATCTGAATAAAAATCGAAAAGAAGCCAGCCTCAATTTTTGTACTTTTAAGCTGGCTAGTGACGAAAACCCTACTCGGAACTCATCCATTCGGCGTGGCTCCAAATGGATAAGCGTATAATGTTGACTACATTCACGATGCTTCCAGCGTTTCATAGCTGTTATCGTGTGATTTGTTTTTGTCTATTTTTGCCTTTGTTTATTACCTAAAATATGAAAAATTACATCTTTCGACTTCCTGCACACTCTCGGCAACGTCGCTAGCTCAAAGAAAGTCTATATTTCACTATTTTTTTTATTTCATCTATATTAACTTCAAACTACAATCTGACGAGGAGTGAAACATTCGACGTTTAAAGTTATAGTTTAGACAAGGACGGCAATACTGAATTTTGATGTTATTTCTAATGACGCGCTCATTGTACGAGAGTCAGTGGGACAGGAACATACATATCCAGAGTATGGATCTCTGCCATTAAATTTAGAAGCTTGTATCTCGTTTATTTTTTCGTTTTGTATTTTTTGTAACTAGTTTTTAATTGATTACGATCTATGTTCTATCGCGGATAGCGCCGCTTGACGTGCGGATATAGAATTTTGAACGGTTCGGAAATCCATCGCGCCGTGCCATTAGACCAAAGTTGTAGTATTTTTGACATTTCCGCTGACGATCGCGCCATTTAGAGCGTTGGACTGTTCATCAGTGGCTAACAGTGTATGTGACCACTTCGAGTGTTGTCGTTTTGGACAAAAACATTTATATTGAACAAGTTATTGCTAAGTTTTCGTATTAGTCATTGTCTTATATCTCTAATATGTTATATAATATTGAATTATACATAATACAATATTATACATTAAATGTTGAATGAAGTAACTTAATCCTTCAGTTTTCGTTTATCGCTAGAGGTAAATGGCCTGGGATAGTACTTTTTTGCAACTTACTGTATCTCCCTTTGTTATTTTATTTAGTTCGGAGCAGTTGAGATATATATTTATATTTTTCTTTATTAATGAATCGAATCGAATGAGGTATTCGCCTGCACTCATTGAACTGGGCAGACAGCTACAGAAAATTATTTATTCATTCTGGTTCGTTGTAAAATTTATATCAGATCCTGAAGTGGAGGTTGAATTAAAACCGATTAAAAGTTTACTCAAAAAGTAAAGAACGGCAAGTGATTACGCACTGCGTGGGCTTACTGGGACATTTTATAAGAATCTATTGACTGCGAAAAGGGAGTAGCTTTATTTCATTCGGGCGGCTGAAGCCCGGCCTCGCCAAGTTTGCAACTAAATTGAGCAACGCTAGACTTAGTTGAGCCTTTCCGGCACTCATCCCGGCTCGGAAGCGACGTCCCGCTCGGAAGAGACGCTCTGCTTTTTACTTTATCCCCGCGATGAAAAGAGGTACAAATTACTTTTAAATTTTTGCTCTGAGGTTTCTTGGTCAAGTTTAATTATGTTTCGCTTGTATATTAAGTCCGATGGGGCTTGGCAGTGATTTCAAGGAAACAGGAAGAATATCTGTACTTATATTACAAAGAAAGTGTAGGTTCGTTTTTTTTAAATGTAGGAAGTAAACTAGAAAAACTACGGGACCAATTGAAAAAAGACCACAACTGTAGAATACCATGTCATACATATCCTGTGGGAAGTCGCCAGGTAGCACTAGAAACGTAATAATTGCAATATACTTTTAATTGATCGTTGGCTTTGAATCTATGACTATGAGCGTATTTAGGTCATAATCTTAACTAGTTATTTTCGAGATGCAGTATCCATGATGAATCTTGGTGTCCGTTCAAATTGTTTAAACGAGTTGAAGAGTAACTTTCAATTTGAACTCTTCACACATAAAAGAATAATATTCTGTTAAATCAAAAATAAATTGAAAGCAAAGCATGCGATCCAGGATTTTCTCCGGCCATTGCGATTGATTCGAAAGTTTTATTATGAAATATGAAAAGTTTTATGTTGTCCCTTGAGTAAATACCAAATGGATGGGCTGAGTACGGTGACGGACTTATAGATAACACCTAAGATCTTTACTAAATAATGATTGTTTATAATATATAAACATTAAAATAAAATTTAAATGATAATAACGTTTTAAAATTATGGTGTATATATTTCTTGAATTTTTTTCTTTTCAATATTGCATGATTTTTTTAAAGAGAAATTATAGATAAAATTACCATTTTTTAACTTTTTTACTTTTGGATGGGGCTATTATTAATTTACTTTTAATTTGATTTTACAAAAATATACATTTAGAAAGCTCATTAGCGATTTGCAGTGAGAGTGTGCTATGAGCAATCTTTTTTTTAAGGCGTGTTGATAGTTGATAGTTAAAAAAAGACGTCATCCTACTAATAAAATAAAGAAGAATTAAAACTATTGACGTGTAATTTTAATCGCAATATGATAACTTATCATTTATAGTTTACCATAGCTTATAGTGTGGTACATATGTTGCATAATTTTCAAGAAATACTTAATAATGTCAACGAAGTTGGAGAAAAAGTCGTTGGTCTGGACGCTTTCGTGACAAACGCTGGCAAAACATATTACGGAAACTCTAATAACGTAGTATCCTTTGAAAATTACTATACAAAAGTCCTCCACAACATTTATCTGTCTTTTTATAGTTAGCCACTGTAACTGTTTTAAAAAACTTAAAAAATTGCGCGTGACAAAAAGTGGTGATGCTTATGTTAATTTATTAATCCTTGTTAAAATAAATATCATAGTTATTTCTAGTATCTTTGTAGTAGATTTTCGAAAATCTATTTTGGTTAAAATTAAAAAAGACAGTAATCTTAATAATCGTAATTTTCTTTTAAATAGTTACAATTTTGGTAGAACTAAGTCTTTATTTTAACCATGTTATGTTAATGTAACGTATATATATATATATATATATATATATACACATATATATATATATATATATATATATATATATATATATATACATTTATATATATATATATATATATATATATATATATATATATATATATATATATAGGGTAAAACACTACAATACGCCCATGCACTTCAACCACTGGATAGGGCATTTTTCAGACCTTTGAAGATTTATTTTGCTCAGGAAGCAAAATCTTGGATGATCATGAATAAAGATAAACGACTTACTCGCTACGATGTGTCCAAACTTATTGGTAAGGCCTGGGGAAAGGCTGCTAGTGTATCTAATGGAATCGCTGCTTTAAAGTCTTGTGGGATCTACCCATATGATCCAAACGACATACCAGAGCACTATTTTTCACTCTCGGACGCGTTGCGAGAACAAGATCTTGTATATGATGAGCAAGGAAATGATAATAATGTTAATGAACTTGGCGAAGGCTTTTCAGGGATACAAAACATCAATAATCTTCCAGCTGAAATGGAACCAACAATTTCGGAAGTGGAAGTAACTGAAAATGAATCTGGAAACAATGAAGAAGAAATGGTTACAGAAAATGTTGAACGGTATAATTTTACTGCATTTGATAAAACACCCCAAAAATGTCCTGATTTACCCTCAGCGTCTGCAGAAAATGACGTTGAAAAGAAAAGAAGGCTGGGGACGTCAACACTATAGTGTTGACGTCCCCAGAGAATATACAAAAAATAAAAGCTAAAGAAAAGTGTAAGAAGGATGCAGTGACGAAGAAACTGAAGATATGTGAAAAAAGAAAGTAACATAGGAAAGAAAACAAGAAAAATAAAAAAAAAGAAAGTGACCGTTGTCTCTTCATCATCAGAAAGCGATATTGATGAACAAAGTTACAAAAGCTTCTCGAACGAAGATATTTCTGATGAAGAAGAGAATAGGTGCATTGAATGTACAGAAAATTATTATTCCACGACTTCTAAAGAGGATTGGATAAAGTGTTTGTCATGTGCACCTTGGATGCATCATTGTACCATGTACTATCCTCTGTGCAATGTTTGTGGAAAAAAAGTTAAACGGGAAGCTATCAATAAGATTAAGAAAACAAAGAAAAATAATTAAATGTTATTCAGTAAATGCCACGTAAAACTGATTGTGGTGATTTGAAATTGATCTCGAAGTAATTTCTAAGACTGATTGTTGAGTATTTATTTTAATTATCTTAACTTTGTTCTATTTTTGTAATAATATTATAATGGGGCATTTTGTAACAGCCGTGAGGCATATTATCAACACATAGTGCTACAAAACGCCCCACCGAAGGTCTGAAAAAATATTTTTTGTAACTAGTGTAATAAGAAATGCAACCAAATTCAAGTGCCATTTTGTAGTTTAAATACAATTTGTTGCATTTATGAAAAATTTATGACTGATAAAAGTTTAAAGTTTAGAGGGCATTTTATTGAGAATCCCGTAAAAGTGGGGCGTATTGTAGCGTTTTACCCTATATATATATATATATATACATACACACATATATATATGTATATATATATATATATATATATATATATATATATATATATATATATATATATATATTCGCTCAATCCGGTCTGGTAGGTCCGGTAGTTATTCATCGACTTGAATTTCAAATCAACTCTTTCCTTTTAGTCCAAGCAATTAAAGTGAGTGGATTGCATCATTCGGGACAGATTTTGACTATCTGAATTGGTATCAGATAGTCAAAATCTGTCCCGTGTATCGTGAATGGGTATCTTTAAATCGCTAGAAACTAATTGAACGTTATCTGTTCACGCTCTTATATATGTATGTTTGTTGTATAATGATGGCATAAAATATATTCAAAACTAGCTGCTCTACCTTGGTTCGCCCGGTTAAAGTTTTTACTATCACTTTTTTATTTCTTCTAATAATTTGTATATATGTTTACCGTATTTTTTATATTTTATTCACCGTCTTTTTGTGCGGGCTGCAAATAAATAAATTTTCTGGCGATCTAACTCGTGAGCACAGTTCCTAACTCGGTGAGGAATGAATATGGTTTCATAAAGTTGACATCACAATATCGAAATGTTTGGGCTTGTGCTTTGGTGATGGGGCATACACTGTAAGCCAATTCTACTGCAAATTGCAATCGTTTAAAATTCAAGTCCCTTTTTCTTTTTCAGTTGTTATACTCGCATCGATGATGTTATTTTGAAGTCTTTTTATACAGAGTCTTATACCATTGTATAATTTTGGTGAATTCAGAATCCTCTACGCTACAATATATGCAAGTTTTGTTAATTTTTCCGATGACGACACTTCGATGTTTACTGTATTCTTTCATACGATCATAATGAAACGCCGCAAGTCCTAAGTCGCAATTCCCACATATTTTCACGTGTGAATTTTCGTGAAGAGTTTTTATTCTGTTCTTTTTCGTTTGTTTCGCAATTGTTCTTGTTCGTCTGAATCTCTTTCGATTTGATTTTCGACTCTTGTAATATTTTCACTTTGTTCTTCCCTTCCATTTTTTCTTATTTTATGCACTGTTTTTTGAATTCTTGTCGCTAGTGATTGTGTAAACACTCTCGTACGCTTTGACATTTTAGCGAGAAAGATTACAAAACTTAAAAAAAAGACAAAAAATTCACTTTGGACTTTCGATTTTTATTCTCTTCGTTCTTCGTTCGTGCGTGCGTCCGTGCGTGCATGCGCATGTGCGTGTCTGTATCTTTTATAAATAGTCGTTACTTCCAAAGGAATAGCCGTTTTGAAAGTATTTAAGAATATATAGTAAGTGATTCTACGGTGCGTTAGCTACTAATATACTTATATCAGCGAGTTTTTTTTTTATTATATGTGCATTAAATTTTAGTCTATAAAGCACTGTACACTAACAGCTATGTAGAGTAAAATAATATATTTCCCTGTCTTAATTTGAAAAATAGGTATGAAATAATGCCCCATTATGGTTGTATTCTACTAATCATAATAAATTGTATTTTGACTTTTCATGTTAATTCTCCGTTGTCAAGAACGCATTATCGGATTATATTTTGTCGTTGTATTAATTTTTTTTTTAATTGTACCGAATAGCTTGGGATATAACCGTGTACGTTAGTTTGAACCGTCTTACTATAAAATCTAACGCTTTATAGGTATAAGCTCATGATATTTGTGATGGGCGGGGAAATATGAAGACGAATTTTTCATTCTCACCAAATGCTTAGTTTTAAAGTCTTTAGTCTTAATATATATATATATATATATATATATATATATATATATATATATATATATATATATGTATGTATATATATATATGTATGTGTGTGTATATATATATATATATATATATCTTTAAATACGTTGAAGGTTAGGGAAATAAAAAAAAACCTTTCCTGTCGTGTTAATATTTTAGCTAATTGACGTGAAATATATAATAATACAGATTTCACGGTAAATGTATTCATTATCGTCTACAGATGCACGCGTGTGCAAATTGCTAGTATTAAAGGAAATAAATAAATTGGTAGTTCCAGATAAACAGACAATTTATTTCCTTTCTAATTAGAACAATGTATTTTTTCAAGTGATTGAATGTGGTTTCAAAGCCAAAGTCTACGACGCCAATCAAGAGCAACACGTAGAGCGTAGAAAAACTATAGGAGTCATCTAAGGAACTACCATAAAACACATATTGCGTAAATAGGGTCTATCAAATGTACAGCTGGATTCATTCATCTTGTGGATTCCGACCGCAGGTGCTTCATCCCTCCCATGCTCCATAAATGTTTATTGGTTGCGGAGTGCCTGCCAGTTGGCGCTTACTATTTATTATTGTTATGGGTTTTGTTTACGCTAACTTTACTCAATTTATATAAGTTCAAGCAAGTTACGGTACGATGTAATTTCACTAAATAAATATCATTGAAAATGAAAAAAAGACAATATATACAAAGGTAACTAACATATTTCTTAAGTATACAAACGATATAAATGTTGAATGATTCCTCTGTTTCTTTTATTTAATCTATTTCTTGAGGATGTGTTGAAATCATTGTTAGTATGTTCCTTTTTTTGGTCCCATTATTATAAGCGATTTATTTAACGAGACACGCGCTTAGTTCTCTTGTGCGGATCTGATGTAATTTGTATCTATTTTCCCCCTCAACTAACTTTCCTATGTACATTTTAAATTATTAATTTTTTATTTTAGATTCGTCTTAAATTATAAATATAGTTCAAATAATTATTGTGGCTTTTTACGGTTTTGTACCTTAGAAGAAAAAAAAGGTATCGTCATAAGATCATACATATGTCTATTTGTACCTTAGAAGAAAAAAAAGTTATCGTCATAAGAGCATACACATGTCTATTTGTACCTTAGAAGAAAAAAAAGGTATCGTCATAAGAGCATACATATGTCTTATCAGTTTGTCAGTCTGTTAAAGCCGTTTTCTTCAGAAAGCGTTCGACGCACAAATTGGAAATTAAACATGACGATAAAGCATATTAACCCTTACATATCTCAATAGTCATACATTCAAAGATATTCATAGAGAAATTTTGAAGTGGACAAATGAAGTACTCAACCGAAAACAAATTTAATATTTTGTCTGAGGTATAATTGAATGAAGTTACAAGGATTCCAAAGCTATTTTTTATAATTTTATTTGAGATAATTCTAGAGATGTTGGGGAAAATGTTTAGAAATGTAATGTTCCACACCTGTGCTATACCGTGAATGCTACGAGTTTACCGGAAAATTAGAGGAATGATTTTAAATACCATAGTTGTTGGAAAGTTTACATAATTTTAAATGTCTGTAATATTCACGTGATGAAAAATAATAACAGTATGTGTGAGTAGTCGAAAATAAATACTACTTACCCTTAAATATGTGACTAAATGTATAATCTCCCGTAGTGCGACTTCTACTCGCACTTTTAATACGTTTACTTATTAATAATTTTTATCGTTTTAACAATACATCTAAGAATCATCTATTTGAACGTAATTCTTACACAATTTTAGGTACATATTTCGTACTGCGTAAATTATCTTTGGTTTAATCACCAATTCATGCTTCCACTTATCATATTTTCAGAGAGCAAAATGTTTCGTGCAAAATACTGAACGCTGTTGTGAACCTCTATTCGACATTTATTATCACAAATGCGACTTAAACTCGTGTAAGAGCGAGCATTTAGCAAGTTAAGCCACACATTAGGGGATTCATGTTTACATTATTTTTTTCGAGTCGCATGAACAATTGAAGCGACGAAAGGCAATATGACCCACGTGTGGGCACCGCGAGACGTTTGCGATCCGCGTTAATGATTCGCGCCATTTCGATGAATTCTTACTTACGACATTGTGGAGTTAAGTATGCGCGTTATTCGAGTCGAACCAAATCAACTTATGTATAAAGGATGAAATTTCAACCACACAAGATTTTATTAAAAATAACATTGACCTTATTTTAAGTTTAACCACATGAATTATGTCTCGTACAGTTGATATTGAAATGTTTTTGAATTAATTTTAGGTAGGTTAAATACATTCGGCATTAAAGTAAAAGTCAAAATAAAAGTTAAAATAAATAAAATTTAAAATCGCTCAGGTACAATTTGAATTTACACAGTTATAGTTCCATACCGTAAACAATAATTTTAAAATGTAGATATTATATTTTTCCCGAGAAATTGATTGTCTAAATGTTTATATATATATATATATATATATATATATATATATATATATATATATATTTATATATATAAAGTACTTTAATTTACTCCGAAATAATCGCAAACAAATTCATTTCAAAAACTTTTAGACGCGTAGTAAATAAACATTTGTGATTTTAATAAAAGCAAGTGATTTATATCCTAAGCATCGAAGCATATGTAAATCAGTATCAGCCTTCATGTAAACCTTGTTATGTTAACGTTGTTATTATCTGGATAAGTAATGAAAAAAAATACATTTTTTTATTTATTTCAACATAAAGAATAAAATAACATAAAAAAACTATCTCGGATATTCGTTTTTCTTAATTTTTTCTCAGTTTCAAATAGATAATTTTTCAGTACGTAACAGAGACAATATATAAAAATATTAGTTTTGTTTCAAAAACCACATCGAACAAAAAAAAGTGTTTAAAGAAACAATTGTGTATAATTGTTTTACTTATTAATCAAGATATACGTATACCTCAATTAATGCAAATATTTCTTGATTGATGGTATGATAATTATAACCGAAGATTTTGGCACGGACGATACGTAGATTAATTGGCGGCGCCCGATTTTATTGTTTTTGGGGAGATAAGTGGCTAACAGGCATCATTCAGCTTATATATATTTAAGACTTAGTTATGTATACTTTCTAATTACAAAATGAAAAATTTATGAAATATTTAGAGATAAAGACGTCGGTCGTTGGACATTTTTATTTAGCAAGGAAAAATGAATTTTCCAGTTAAGCATCGACTGGTAAATAATCAGGTTTATCTTTAATCTAAAGTTCAAACAAAAGTCTATTCTCTACTCTTGCTCAGTCTTTCCTTCCACGTTAGTGACTTGGCTTGATGTAAAAAAGAGAAATTCCGTTCAAATTATTTTTTGGAACTTTGACAACTAAACGGTTCTGAATATAAGTAATATTTATTCTTTGGTCGAAGTGGAAGCGATAAATCTGGCCCGCAACAGGCCATCGCTCTAGATTTATGGGCGACCGCGAGGCGTCACCGATGCCCGTGCATTTGGTGCGATTACCATATTTCGTTGTCGCCCGTGTATTCATTTAATAAGTATTCATCGACTATTGAAGAGTTGGAAGTCAATAATGAACTAATAATTAAATTAGAAAGTCAATTTTATTACTAGTCAGACAATGTGCAACAGAATGCACATGAGGAGCCAATGAATATTTCTCCTTCCCTTATTTTGTGTAATTGTCTAGATATATACAATTATAGTCTACGATCGGGTAATATTTTAAATAATTTAATAGGTTAATTAATTTTAAGACTATTGATTAAGATTTATTCCAAGCTCAGCTTAAAGTGTTTTTAATATACAATAAACCTGGTAATACTGTTCCAAGGTTAACTAATAGGGGTAGATAATTATGATGGATCATGGTAAAAATACCAAAACTAAAGGTAGTTTATATCAGGCACATAATGTATTCACCGGGGTAAAATGCGCAAACCGTAAGGGGATGTGAACAGAGTGACGTTAGTCTGCAGTGGGCTGTTTTTAGGATATGCAGCTGACCAGATCACCTCGGCGTCGCCATGATGCTCGGCAGATCATTCAGTTCATGGCTGCGGCACGGCCAGTACGAAATTGTGCTTGGTAATTATGTTAATTATTTAAAAAAAATTATTATTAATCTTAAACGAAATAATTCTTTACTCTGTGAAGTAAATCATTGCTCTATATAAAACGTCGCAAAAAGCCTAGGCAGTTCAAGAAGAGTCAATTAAAAGACTCCAAAATTTTCTTTTAAATATCTGTAACAAGTCTGTTTTTTTGCAATGTTTTGTGAGCAACAATCAAATTCATGAGGTGAAAAAAGGTGTCAAAATTATACTTCGTCGACTAACAATGGGCAGATAGAGGATATTTTTACCGTCTGAGTTTTCATATTAGCTCGAGATACGAACCCTTAGTCCCTATAGAGCCAATGTGGTACGTAAGAGCCAATGTGGTAGAAACCGCTTCTAATTCCGTCCACTAAAACTTAGGTTATATGTGAATATATAGACAGACGTTTGTTTTTTATTTAAACATGAAGAAATATCAGGTCGACACAAAAAAAATATATATTTTTTTTGTGTCGACCTGATATTTCTTCACGTTTAAATAAAAACAAACGTCTGTCTATATATTCACATATAACTTAAGTTTTAATTAAAGCGGCTGCCGCTTTAGATCTGCGCTTTAAAATGATGTTTTCACCAGTCAACTGGATAAAGAAGAAGCTAAGCATTATATTTTGATCGATAACCTAAAGATGAACAGTAAAACAAGCAGCGATTATAGCGCAAATTCTTCCCCTATTCGGGCCAAGAGGATGACAACCGAAGAGCAGAGTCTAAACAAGACTATTCATTCAATTTTCATGGATTGCTACGAAGAGGTGGATGAAGAAAAAACACAGCTCATACCGTGATATCGGAAGGAAAAAATACAGTTGCAACTGAAATAGATCTTTATATACGTAAAAGGAACATATCACGTCATGACACCCCATACACATACACATGGTGGCAAGCAAAAAAAGATAAATTTCCTTGTTTAGTAAAACTTGCAGCTAAATATTTGTCAATGCCAGGCAATAGTATTTATTCAGAGCGTCTTTTCTATGAAGCTGGGAATGTCTACCAGAAGAAGAGGAGTAAACATGCAGAAAAATTAGTCTTTCTGCATCATAATCTTCCACTCCTAAATTTCAATTACGATAATTCGAGTGCATAGACATTTCTTTGACACTCAGTCGTTAATTCTCATAATACTAAAGTTGATTATGCATGACAACTTTAATGATTACAAGAAAAATACGTTATAGCAAAATAAATCAGTCTTTTTTTATCCATTTATCTGACTACAAATAAACATCTTAAGTATTCGGTATTCGGCCGAATAGTGTAAAAGTAGTTGAATAGGCCGAATACCGAATAATGACCGAATATTCGTTGCAAGTCTAATATATATATATATATATATATATATATATATATATATATATATATATATACACACACACACACGCATGCACGCACACACACGCACGCACGCACGCACGCGCGCGCACACACACACACACACACGTGTCCGCGACCAAACCGCGTGCGAAAAATTTAAGTTGTATTCCACCAGGAGATTGCAAAATAGCATATATTTCAGAAAAATATTGACCTGTTAGATTTTTGATAAATAATAAAAAGTCTATTGTGAACACAGCCTAAGTTTTTTAACGCTCGCGCCGCTTTGATGGCGGTTTTTGAATTATGCCAAAGGAAGGAGTGGCGAGGCAAACGCGATGTTTACACATTCGCGCTCACAATATCTAAATAACTAACTAACTAGACTTCGATATTTCGACGATTTTCTTCGATTTTCACGTGATACTTCGATGAGCTACGGGTCGAGGGGCGTGCGCGAATATCTAAATTGAGTATTATGTATGTATAAATTTTGACAATTGCGTATAGTTGTGTACAGTATGTATGGGTTACACTTGCAACTATGATTTCGTAATTAAGCGCGCTTGGTGATTTTAAATACCGCAGTATACATCACATTATATTTAAAAGTAGTATTTTGTAATATAATAGTATTAATCTATTTACAGTGGTAATCTGTGAATGAATGCTCGCCACTTATAGGTATGTACATATTTTGTAGTTACCTAAGAATAAAATCAGTAATCACCTATGATTGCCACGGGCCTGCGCAGATAATAGATCAAATTACGATTGCACTGATTTTTCAATCGATTGAAGTAAAAATAAGTTGTAAAATCACAATTTAATGAAAATTAAAGAACAAATTAAATGACGTAAGCATTTTCAACATGTCGCCCCCCGTTTTTTATACATTTTTGCTCACGTTTTTTTGTTTGTTCATGGAATCGATTAAATATAGAAATGTCTTGGTTAATGGTACTTTCAAGTTTGTTAAAAGCATCGATAATGCGCACACGCATCTCTATTTCACTGTAACAATCTTTCTCATACACTAAGTTTTTAATAAATCCCCACATGAAGAAGTCCAATGGGATGATGTTTGGGGAACGTGGAGGAGGCCAACGTATAGGTTCAAATCGACCTATCCACTGGATGCCAAAGATTTCGTTTATCTTGTCACAAATACAGATGTAGAAGTATGAAGAATGTTCAATTAGACCGGCCGGGCGATACATTAGATTATTGTTAATATGTTGAAATTTCGCTATAATGAAAATGACCTATTTTATTAAAATGAAAACTAATAATAAAAATTTAAGGTTTGGCAGAATGAAAATAAAATGAGGAAACAATTATTAAAAAAGTTCAAATATTAAGAAATCATACCTCATCGATTCCCTTCTACGGATACCCAATTGAATAACGCAAGACGATCATTTTCAAAATGCAAGAGGGTCATTTTCTTCCGTAATATCACTCTCGTCTTCAGTAATGTTTTTTGTGTTGTTATTGCGAAAAAGGCTTAAATTACATCTGATAGTCATTAATTTAAGAACTCTTAAGTTGTTTAAGCGATTCCTAGTTTTAGTATGAGTCCGTGCGAAGAGGCTCCAGTTTCTTTCACTTGCTGCAGATGAGGGTGGTACGCTCAAAATTATCGAAGTTATATCAGCCACATCTTGATTTTCGGTGAACGTTCTCCACCACAATCTTCGTTGGAGCCCTTTTGGACCCAAATAGCTTTAGATGCGTCAAAAATAATTTTCTTTCATTTTGAATTCTGCCATAATTTTTAAAACTCTCGATTCATCGGCACCAATTATCTTACACAATTGGAATAAATACTCAGAAGCCATAGAAATTTCATTATCTATTAGACCATTACCACAATATCGTGGATCTAATTGGTATGCAGCGTAATGGATAGGCTGTATGCAAAAATCTTTCCTTTTTTTAATGATTGACAACAATACATCCTTTTCTCGTTCAGGCAAAAACCTTACTGTTTTTAATTTTTCTGCTGTAATATTAAATAAACTTTTAAATAATAACGGAACATCCGATAGTAAAGCTTTGTCACTTTCAGATTTTAAGATACTCATAGCATCGATTTGAATAATTTTGACAATGTCATCCAATGGTAAACCATAAATTATTATCCAAAATGATATTTTTAATATTAGACGGGATTATAAATTCGTGGGATATTGCTGTTAACTCCAGTGACTCTCTTTTTTTTGTATGACTCTAGAGTAATATATGCACCACTCCATTGAGTTTTGCAGAACAATTTAAGCGACATGTTATCTTTCTGTACTTTTCGGTTTGGGATTTTTCAAATAATACCATGGCTGTATGATAAGGTTTTTTCTGAGAAAAGGATTCTACTGCAAGGTTTTTTCACAGATATCATCGTAATCACTACTGTAGAGTTGTAATAATAAAATGTATCATAACTGTGCCAGTAATATTAGTCCAACCGTTTGAAATAAGTCGAAAAGCCAAAGATTTGTTTAATTTGCTATTAATGTTATTTCTTATACGCACGTGCATGCCTTGTTGGTACTGTCTATGATGGATCAAATAATTGAAAACCTTGTTGTCAGTATTCAGATTCTAGTAAAGACAACGGTAATCCACTAGCTTAGATAGCCCTCGCTATAGCTACATCTACTTCTTCATGATCACAAGAAACTATTGTTAATGACCATTGTTCTATTGTGGACATCGATTGATTTTGAAAATCGAGACTTGCAGTCATCATCGGCGTTGATGTTGATATACTCGGTGATGCAACTTGAAGAGCAGTAGCATTTTTATTAACACTTTCGAACAAATTATAAGTTTCTTAACATCATTAGGACACTTTTTACATTTAAATATATGTTCTTTCAGTTTATTAGCCATCGCATGTTTAAATCGTGCGTTGCAATAAATACAAGTGACGTGTTTCTTGCCGGCAATTTCAGTAAGTTTCAAAAATTGTTCTCAAATTTGGCTGGCAGGACGCGGCATACTATATGAAACAATTCACGAGTGAATGTCGTTGTATATGTGTGCACTATATGACAATGCAGTAGCAACTGGCGGCGGTTTTGTCAGTTGCCGGAAAATATCAAAAGACCCCTAGCTGACCGACAGCGACGCAAAAATCAGTGTGGTTCCGGCGCCTTTGTCTCACAACGCCCTGCCATAACGAAGCAAAACGTAATAATATAAATATTTTTAGCATAGTACCTATGAGTAATGGACTCGTCGTATATTGTATCTTTATAACTTTAAATCACATAAAATTTTGTTACATCGGAAAAATTGTTCGTGTAGCAACAAGTCCGCCAAATATATTTGTACAATGAACACTCAATCAAGTAATCAATTAAGTAATAAAATAATCTAAAATAACTTGCAAAAATACTCATGGTTTTTTTTGCATTCCAGTCATTCCAGGCACCGTTTTAAACCGGTTCGTTACCGGTTTTAAACTTTAGTTTTTGCTTTTAGATCGTTTTAAACGGTTTTACAACTATAGTCACGAACTTCGACAACGGAGTACGGCGACATAACACAACTGAACACAAAGAGATTTCGCAGTCGACTAAATTAACAATTTGCTTTTGTGAGGATGTATGGGTGGATCTTGCATATGAGAAGAGAGTGGCAACACGAATGTTCTCTTGCATACGAGAAGAGAGTGGCAACTTAGTGTCTCTGTTTCTCACTTTTCAAACAACCCATTTTCACCTTTAGGGGCCTTTCAAGTATTACGTGAGCACTATGGGGGGGGGGGTCTTTGCTTTGCTTATTTTGGATGACATGGGGGGTAGGGAAGTCTAGATGATGATTACGTCATCGGTAGTTATTTACTTGTTTACACGAATGGCAAACCTCACATTGTCTTTGCTTGAAAACGAAACGCATTTTTGGGGATTCCCGCAAATAATGCATACGTTTAGGCATTCGCTTTAGAACCGAGTAGGGGAATTACCGCGCGCTATTCACTTGTCTAAATTTCCTCTGTCAATGTATTGTTTCGTTTGGCTACTAGCGAGTAGACGTATTGTAAGCATAGCAAAGCACGTTAACATTTGTGTTACCGTTGATTCCATTAGCCAAAGTTTAATGTTTAAATAAGATGTCGTTTCAAATAGACAAATCCAAGTTATACCAAAAATTGTTTGAAAGTTTTAAAAAATCTCATATAAGTACGAAAGTACAAAATGTACAAAAGTTAGTTAAAGAAGTGTGGCGAAATTATAAATTACAAGCAAAGTCCGACATGGAACTAGATATTATTGTATCTAAGAGAATTGAAGAAGAATTGCAAGCGGCAACTAAGAATAAATCCAATCTACTACATTTTCTTTCCAAGGTGAGTGACGAATCTAACGTATTGTTTGAGGAAGATTCAATTTTTTATTGTTTTTTTTTTATTATTAGTTATTTTATGGATTAATTTAAACTAAATATTGGAAAATTACGTAGTGCTATTATTTAGAGTATATATAAGTCAATTATTTAAAAAAATATTTTTTAATTTAATTTTCAATGTTTAAACAATTAAATAAAAAAATAAAAAATAGCCGAGTCTCAAACAATACGTTGAATATACATACATACATACATACATACATACATATATATATATATATATATATAAATATATATATATATATATATATATATATATATATATATATATATATATACTTTGTATTTATGTTGCTTAATAAGAGAATCTTTAGCAGAACCCATAGAAAGTTTTTATTTTTAGGCAACGACTACCTGTAAACCTGCAGAAAAAACACAAATTATACAGCCAGCTTCAAATATTAAAAAACAGGAAGAAGATAAAATAAAACCCGGTAATGAATCACAACAGCAATGCGAAAATATTGAAAATGCAGATAAACAGAGAGCAAAACCTTCTCAGGAAGCTATGAAAAATAAGATTGCTCTACTCGAAAAAAATCTGAATGCTTTGTATTCTTCCAGAGATACTACGCCAAGCCGTGCTGAAGTTGATAAACAGATCATTAAGTTGCGCGAAGAAATAAAAACGGTAAAACAGTCTTTAAACAGGAAGGTTCAAAACGCAGTTGCCCAGAAGAAACACATTGATGGTATGAAAAGAAAGTTAGAAGATATTTGTCATGAAAATTCCGAAATAAAAAAAAGACTATCTCTGAGGGATTCAGTGGGACGTCTTAATCTTAAAAGCAATCAACCATCACTATTGAAAACAATTGCGGATATAGCTTTATTTGGGAGTGCAGCAGATGATAGAAGACGAACGGAATCTATTCGCAGCGTAAAAACTCTTGATGAACTTACACAAGAATTACGTAAAAGAGTATTTGACATTAGCCACAGTGGGACATATCTTCGTTTGATTCCCAGAAAATCTAATTCTGTAGAGGGACGAAGACATGTATCGACAGTCCCTGTTAAGCTCATTCGGGCTCAAACTGATCACCACAAGAGCCACTTAGATAGCAAGTTCGCTGAAACATCAATCCATTATTTAGAGAACATAGCATCCATACTTGGACCAGATCAAGTATTTTTCGTATCTCAAGATGATAAAGCTCGAGTCCCTATTGGCATAACTATGGCAAATAAGCAAGCACCTCTTCTAATGCACATGGAATATAGAATCAAATTGCCTAATCACGATTGGGTAATCGCTGAGCGTCATAAATTAATACCATCTGTTTATGCTGGTATCAAAATCACTTCCAGTATGCTAGGATAACCGCAAGCCGTTTGATATTCTGGACCAACATACATAGCTATTCGAAGTGGAAAGCATAGTTCATCTACTGCTAATACTCATGCTCAGGATTTCGAGACGCTTCTCGAACTTTAAGAGTTTCGACCATTAGCTAAAACTGACCATGGACTAGTAAAACCAGTGGTAATCATGACGGTTGATGGAGGGCCAGATGAAAATCCGCGTTATCAAAAAGTCGTAGGGTTTGCTATACAACACTTTAAGCGACATGATCTCGATGCATTGTTTTTAGCTACCATTGCTCCTGGAAGAGGTGCGTATAACAGAGTAGAGCCCAGAATGGCTCCTCTTAGTCGGTAACTGGCTGGTTTAATATTGCCTCATGACCATTTTGGGTCTCATTTGGATGAACGTGGCGTTACAATTGATGAACATTTAGAAAGATCTAATTTCGAATTTTCAGGAAATGTATTAGCTGAAGTATGGAGTTCAATGGAAATTGATGGCTATAATGTTACTGCAAAATATGTTGGGGCAGGTGAACAAGATCTTCCTCATTTTCCAGACATTAAATGGTATTCAGAACATGTGCGTGAAAGCCAATACTTGCTTCAAATTGTAAAATGTAGAAATACAGATTGCTGTCGTCCAAGAAGTGGCCTATTTAGATTACTAAGACAACAGGTTTCTTCCACCACCTGTAAAAGTAAAACAAACAGTTAATGACTTGGTTTTGGATGAAGGAGGGCAATTTCTTAATCTTCCAGTCAATTTAGCTCTACGCTTAAGTGCTTCACTCAAAGATTTCCTGCAAATGCCCTACGATTATTTTTGTCTCACGGTAAAATTGAGGCTATCAAGTCGAACATGCAAGACGTGTGGTCTTTATCATGCTTCCGTCAAGTCACTAAATCGTCACATCGAAAAGATCCATAAAAAAGTAAACACGCACACTGATAGGAAAGTTATACCTGTAAGAGTCGCTGCTCGTCGTGCTAATGAATTGATGTGCATTATTCAAAATTTAGAGCACCATGATGTTGATTGACTCGATGAGAACGACGTAGACATTCCAAAATCGGATGAAAGTGAGAGCAGACTCACAACACTGAGCAGCAATCCAAGCAATCCAATGTCATCGAAAACTTAGAATCATGGATTCGGGTTTCATGGACTGAAGACTGTTAATTTGAATTTAATATGTGTACTAGAAATTTAAAATAAGTTTGTAATGTGCGTAAGATTATAATATTTTTGTCCCTTACTCTATGTTGAATACCGTATCAGTAAAATCTAATCTCTATCCTAAATCTATTTTCTTATTTTTAAAATTATAATTATAATATTTAAAAAAAACAATACATTAATTGAAAAATGTTTACGTAAGCATGGGGGAGGGGGTAAGAGCTTTGCTTACTTTTGCTGGCAAGGGGGATGGGCGGTTGGGGGGGGGGTAAATAATTGTAATAAATCAGCTTACGTAACACTTGAACGGTCCCTTATTACTTATGCGTAAGATATAATTTATTTGCGACGTTCGAACGGCTGGACTTGTTATTTACCTGGCGGTAAGGTGTAAGAATTCGTGCAGACAGTATTTGGATTCGTTTTCGGATAGGGGTCGCGAATACCCTTATATATATATATATATAAGGGTATTATATATATATATATATATATATCTATATATATATATATATATATATATATATATATATATATATATATATATATATATATATATATGTATCCCGCGACCATATTTTTCAGAAATGAGCCCTAACATGTTTTTCTAACAAAATAGGGGTGTGACCAAAATGCAAACATGTTATCCGAGACGAATGGATAACATCCCCCGTTCGCCTGCGTGTTTATTTCGCCGTTGATTTCAAACATCGCACCGTCACTCGCTCGTGTTTACATAGTCAGTCTGAGAAATTTCGATATTAAAATTTGTGTCTTATGCTTTGGAAATAATATGAATTGGAATAAAGACAATACGTTGTTGGTTATTAATATGATCGTATGTTCGATTTCTGGCACAGGACACCCGCCTTTATTTAGCGTAAAAGATAAACTTTATCTACTTTAAATACCAAAAGCGATAAACGTATTTATTTTGATAAGAATTAATTGAATACTATAAAATTTGCATTGTAAAAAAGAAGTTAAATTAATAGTATTTATACCGGATTATTTTGGTTATAATGGCTTCCACATAAATGGTAGATATATGCTGTCGGACTTTTAGTTAGGAATGTTAAGAGAAACTACCCACTATACATTATCTTCGTCTAACTTTCGCGGTTTAGACAGAGCACGCTAAATTAACTCACAGAAGACAGGTACTTTTTCGACTTATTTGATTCTTAGCGTTATATAATGGCTAAATCAAAAAATATCATATATATATATATATATATATATATATATATATATATATATATATATATATATATATATATATATAATAATTTTAATTGCGCTGTAGTACAAAAATAAACTCGATTGTTTGAAAAAAAAACATGCGAGCGTGCGATGTAATTTTTTTGGCAAAAATTCTAAAATCTAAGCCACGAGTTGGTTCGTTGTAGACTTGGGCGATACGAGTATTTTGAGATACTGAGTACGACAAGTACGAGTATTATAAAATATCGGTGACAGATATTGGTGACAAAATACTCGATGAGTATGAGTGGCGTAATTCCGTTGTGAGAAGAGTATATCACAAATCACTATATACTTACGATCGCAAGAGACGTGCAATCAATTTTAATTGCTACTTATTATGAAGAGTTACAATGAAGAGTATACAAGTATTTACGATACCAAGTATTTTGTATTTTGCATACCAAGTACGTATTTTGATCTGAGATATCGAGTATTTTACCGGTGACAATAAATACGCCTTACCTCTAGTTCGTTGCCTTAGTAGTTCGTTGCGTAGATACAATATGTATGTGATTCAGTAACGTAATAAGGCTAAGAGCCGTCTCGTGTTCTATTCCTCGTCGGTAGTACTGTATTCAATTAACCGTGCATATACTTCACTTATATCATGTTTGACCTTTTAACATACTATTGCCGTGACGAAAATTAGGTCGAATTAATAACGTCTAGAGTTCATTCCATTTTATAAATATTTATAATATACGAAAGTTTTTAATTTTTTAGGAAAGTTACTACGAGAATTTCAGTTCTTTTCTGCATAGAAGATGCATATATATTTAATCACTTTATTCCGTAGATTATTTCACACTGAAAAATTTCGCCGACAAAATAAAGAAAGAGAAATATAATATTAATAAAAATCGATCAAGTGCGAGTCGAATTTGTACGATTAGTGGTCCGTGCCATTGTTTAAAATACATTGTACAGGCATCTAAGCATATTATGTAAAGTGCGTACCGGTCGCGTGTAATAAGCGTGCAACCTTTGGTTTACATTGTTCAAACAAACCGTGTTATGTTAACGTTGCAATAACTTGATACATAATGATAAAATGAAAAAAAAATATCAAAATATTTTTTATGTATTGTCATATGAGGAGCATTTGTAATGAAAACAATTAGCTCAGGTAATGGCTAGGCAGATATTTTTTGTTCCGCATACATTTTATCATTCTCGATATTGTTTCAGAATGTTTTGACCGAACATTTCTAAATTACTCTTCTGTCGAGAAAAGTTCTATATAATCTTCTATTTTAATAAGGTTTCATTCGATACCCAGTACGATGATCTTGAAAAACTTTTCTCCTACTACCAACCCCTCAAAATTATCCCCAAAAATGGAAATTCACTTTTCATACTTTTTGTACGTAAACATCTAATTAGTCCACTACTTTCTACAGTTACTTCCGACAGACAGACAAACATCGAGGTGATTCCATAAGTGCTATATTTTTTCCAATTTTGGCACGTAACATTAAAAAGAGCGTTTTCAGTTGCGGATAAATTTCTTGATCACGAAAGGTCGTCGAATATGGTTAATAAAAGTTGACACAAATATAAAAATAAATATTATATGACGCGCGAAGAATGACGTGAATAATTTTATCGCAGCAATTGAAAAAAATTTGTTTCTAATATTTGAATTTATTAATTTCTCATAATATAAATAACTTGACAATTATCCTAATGGTTTGTTGCAAATATTTCCTTCAATAGTATTTTGTTAAACTTGGAATATGTACAGTTTACGTTTGACCTCGTTACCATAGTTGTTTCAATATTTCAGTATCAGTTCGTTATTTGCATCATATATCGTACTATTATAAATTATTATACGCAACTGACATTATTTTCAGCTTCAATCGCCTCTTTAACAGCTTTGAATTAGGCCACAGTTAAATTAAAATTAATTGCGTTAATGAAAATTAATTAAGTGATTTTCCATTTATTGTTTTCAAAACAGTTTTACACGTAATGTTGCAGAGGAATGTTGAAATGTAACGAAATTTAGTTAGTGTCTTGACAAGACTACACTCATGTTCGTATTAAAATGTAAAATTTAATGTACGTAAGACCAGTTAATTTTGTGACTATAGTTAACTAAGGGAGCAGAGATAAAATTAGCAACGTAAGTATAAATTTAAATTGTTTAAGTAGTTAAGTACCATGTTATATTATTTCGTTAATTTTTTATTTGATAATTTTTTGTCAATTACGAAAATAATCGTGTTGGAAAGTCATTAAGAAATAGAGGAATAATAGGTTTATGTTATATTTTTATATCGTTTTTACATACCGCCATCATCATCACCGGTGTTGTCATCGTTATTTGATCCAAAATGATAACGTAAAAAGAGTAAGGAACATGCACAACAAAATAAAGTATTATATTCTTTGTTGGGCGGATATTACAGAAATATATACTTTACGGTATGTATGTGTGTATGTACAACATAAATATAAATATTTATAGATTTGTACATGCATATGTAATAGCTCTAGATGACGTCGTCGCACGGAACATTGAAATTTTATATAAAACTAAATATTTGTCTTTAACCGAGTTTCGGTTGATTTTACGTTGCAAATTAATTTCCTGCCCACCGCGCGCTCCACTTTCCTTCTTAATTACTTTTTTACACGCATTTTGCTTTCAATTAATTTGGAGGAAAGCGCGATCGGCATCCAACGGGGAATGCTTTATGGTATCTTCATTTCGTAACTGGGTTTGCCGATTACTTTTCGGTTAAATAAATTGACTGGATTAGTTGAAAATACATTTACGTATAAATTTTCCTTAGCTAGCTTTCAACAGACGGACGGAAGTGGACCTATCATTTACACTGACAGTGCTTCTGGGCTATATAGACTGATACTATCTACAAACATTTTGCAGTGTAAATAATATAAAATGTTATTTTTGCAAGTCGGAGTAATAAACAGTACTCCACGTCATACTGTACAGACGTGCAATATACAACACACTATTTTAACTTAGATTTAATTGGATTCACTAATACATTTTTTTATTAAATAATCTCTTAGCTACGTCGTTAGCCTAGTAGTCAGATACTTAAAGAAGACAGTAGTGTGGCCGATGGCTATTCTTCATCTTAATTTACTTGTCGTTACTGCTTACAATAGGAACAAAAATTGTTCTTTCATTAATAATAATACAGGTGTGTAGAAGGAAATAAAGACGTCGATACCAGTGCACGAGGCGCCGATAAAGCAATGCCTTACATCCATAAAGGGCAGTTAGAAAGCAGAGCGTGTCTCGTGTGAACAGATATTATTATATCACTATAAAGCACAAACAGGAACTTTGCATAATTTTCTGGAGGTAAGTACGGTTTTAACGGTTGCGCCTACACCGTATGGCTTACTTAAAGGGCTTTAGTAATTACAAAGGGACAAGTACGAGATAGTAATGCACAGAAGCCGCTATTATTATAATGGAAGATAACGAGCGTCTTGTGTTTCGGTTTTAATGCTCGAGAGGCCGTTTCTGTGCGATTCCTTTGAAAAGGGATTATATTTCGTGGTTTGAATGTTTAAGGTCGGAGTCACACCGATTGCATAAAATTAGTCTTCAATTTATTGGTAAATTTATATATTATGAAATAAAAATGCCATACTCGTACTTTGGTATTTTTGTTTAACTTGCTTTATGCGAAAATACTAGACTATCCCGTTTATGTTAAAGTAAGTTTACAAATGAAATTTCCAGATGTGTTTAGATTTGTGGCAGCAACATAGGTTTAGAAATATAACATTGTCAGCGTATGATTTTGAGGAATCAGAAGGACGTACATAATTTTTGTCATTATGTTTGACACTTACAGTATAAAATATTTTCTCTGCTTTGCGGGTGCTTTATTTTAACCTGATAAGTTTTTTTGTAATTTTTAATGAAATGGATTGTAAACTATTACATTACAAATTTTATGTAGTACATGATGCTAAGCAAATCAAGAATAACGTAAATATAAACAATATCCTGATAAACGTAAACATTTCTACCGTTCTTTGCCGGATTAATATGGCGAAAAGTGAGGCGTGTTTACCGTATACAATATGTTTTTACTATTACGTCGCTCGCTATTTGTAGTAGTTTTTTCGTATATTCTGAACGAGTATGAGCGGTTTGCTGCTAATGTATGTTAATCAAAAGGGTTGATTGGTCTTTATTACATTCGGATGCCGAAAAAGAAGTTAAGGATGTTGAAAAGAAGAATAACTATTATAAAATAAGCAAAATCTGTTTATATATAATAAAACTGTAAACTTTCAATGTTATATTATTATTATTATTATATTGAAAATAAAAGCAAAAAAGAGATCAATGGTAAGTCTTCAAATTTTGCCTGTCTGTTTGTGCACAAACTATTAGTCCGATTCGGATGGAGGTTTAGAAAAAAAACATAGCGCACTTAAGTAACATTTAGTTTTTATTTCACCTCAATGTGTTTACTCAATCAGAAGAAATGCGAATTTGATTGTTTCGAATATCAATTTACATTGCATTACTACAACACATCGAAGTGCCTAAGTTACTTGACGCGTAGTAATTACACAACTCTATATTCTAATATGTATATCAATAGATGGCGCTACACGTATTTTAAATTGCGTAATGAGGTTTTCTACCCGGACATACATTGGCGAAATCGACGTGGCCAGAAGTGTAGTGTAGAAGTACATTCCCGACACGCCATACAAGCGAACAGATTTAATTGCCTACACTATTACATACGTACTCGCATATTCGTATCCGTTTGTGTTGTTGCGTAAATTAATGTCGGGCTGTTCGGAGCGTGCAGATAAAGAATATTTACTATCACTATATATCGGTCTCGATCGTTGCGGGCAGTCGCGCCGATCGAGCGAGTTGATGCAAAATAGTTGTTTCTCTTTCTGACCAATAGCGTCGACCGAATAACCGTCTCGACTGTCACACTGGCGCAGTAACTGTACTGTCGCGCACGTCTTTATTATTACCTAATAGTAAAAATATTATTATATAAATAAATATTTTATACTATACATTTAATTTTGTGAAAGTAATTTGATTATAATAATATTACGATAGAATTTGAAACAAAGGTACGAAGTGTGGATCCTAAAAACTAAATAAAATCTTAAATAAAAATAAATGTTGTTTATTTATAAATATGATGCACTGAAATATTGTCTTCGTTGTATATTTGATTTAAGTAGATTTGTTTCTCGTGAAAGATCTCTTAATAAACAATATAATAAGCGTATGGCCGAGACACTACAAGGATACGTTTTCCAACAACATCGCGTTCAAACAAAACAATGACTTTTAAGAACAGTTTGAAATTTAAAACTGCTCAGTGACACATTTGTAGACTTAAAATTATAGGTACTAACGAAATAAGTTTGTGATACAAAACAAAATTATTTACAACAAAGAAAAAGAGGGAGACAAAACAATCTCATATCCTTAAGTCATTTTATTGCTTTCTAACCACACGCATACAGCGGAATAACGGACCGTAATAATGGAATTATTATGAATAGTTATCAATTAACACTGAATTACACACGTTAAGCTCAACAAAACATCGTAAAATTTAATCAACACCCATTCGCACGCAGCAAGCGTGGCAACCTAGGAACGTGTACTCTTGATCGTACTCGGCATCTGCGGGTGACGTTATTTAGCGGGGGGAGCTGAGTGTCGCTTCTTTACGCAGTATGAGGTAGCGATATTTAAAACAAAATCAAATTAAAAATGTTTAAAAAGTAATTCCAACAGAGCAGCGATAGCGTTTAGAAATTCTTTTGTCATGCTGTATGATTGTAATTTTTCGATTTATAACATAGCTCTGAATTTGAAAATTAAATTGATAATGGTTATGTTGATTACGTCTATTTTAATATTATCTCTGTCAAATCATTATACGTTTATATACTACTCTATATTATATTTTATGACTTTAAACATGTACATTGGTTTCCCTAACCCGCTTGCTCTAAATTTATTATTTATGATACTTCAGCTTGGAACCTTTTATACAAACCCTTGTGTCTCAAACTAACGTTAAGTTTTTGATTGCGGTCTATCTTTACTAGAGAAGGATATGGGTACTTTTGTAATTACTGCATGATCAACTTGACAAGTTGGGATTTATTTTGCCCGTTAGGCGGTTAGTATCTAGATTACGCAAAAACAATACTAGCCACTCAATGAGAGGAAAATTTGAAATTTTCACGTATTGATTGTATAAGACATAATTTTGTGCTAATTTCGTTGAATAAAGGAAATCGCGTGATGTATTAAATTTTTGTTGTATGAACTTCCTAAAATTTACGGACTAATTTGAATTTGAATTAGAATTTGAATGGGCTGAAAACCTTTGTAATCCGTAAACTATTTCTTACATTAAATTTTAAGGAATGCCTTATATTCTTCAATATACAAGTGTGTATGAAGCATTGATTATTAAACCAATTATTGTTATGATATGAAATTTTTCCATACGTACCATAGTAGCGATATTATCGGAGTTAAAGAGGTACTGGAATTGTACTGCACCTTATCATCACAATAAATCTTAAATCACATGCATAATGGTTCCAATAGGAATATTTGCTCCGTTCCTAATTTTCGCAGAATAATAACTAAATAGGAAAAAACGCCTTTTGCCTAAAGTACTAACTGGCGTGCCAAATGTTTATTGTGGCAAATGGTGTGCTGAAAGGACGATATCTAAGTAAGCGAAGTTACAGACAAAAATGTAAAACACAATTTGATATTTCGCAAAAATTGTTTTTTTACTTGGTTTTTATTTCATTTTCAATTAAACGACATTCATTGTTAGTTTTGTAAAAAAATTGCAAACTTTTGTACCGTTTCACTTAGCCGCTTTATCACTATTTCTACCACCGATTTCTCATCAGTATTAACATTTATGTGGACGGAGTAAGGTAACTCTGCTCATAAATATTTATATTTTAATGAAATTCTTTAAGAAGACTGTTATGAACCGCTCTAAGTTTAGGGTGAGATCGTCGAATTAAATGTGTTTTTTAAGTGATAAAATGCCGTATACAATTAAGCGACTCCCATAAATCAGGCCGTTCTGCTAAGAGCATTTCGGTCCGCCCTCTTCCCGTATGTAGGCTGCCTTAACAACGAATCCCTCCCACTCTTAGGTGGTGGGCTGTCGTATTGTCCTTTTTTTCAGGAGGCGTTTTCACTGTGTTCTATGACTGAGTATATAATCTTGACGAAATTACTTAAAATTGTGGCACGAGTACGAGTGCAAAAATTATACCCAATAGAATAAGTATATTTTTAACAATTCAAAAATCCTTACTTGATTTGGGTTTTAATTGAACAGCTCCTCATAGCCCTGCGCACATGACACTTGGTTTACAGAAGCCCCTAAGTGCGATATGGTTTTGATGTCAAATGTAAAACGACAATAATAATAATTTTGGACAGAACAAAATATGGAGTGTTAAATTTCTAAACCACCTATTCGCTTCGTCTGCAGGTTCGATAATGTTTCACGTGCGGCGGCGGCCGGCAGATTGTCAGCCGCGGCGTCGCAAGAAAAAGTCCGGCGGCGCGGCGGGCGCGGCGCTGCGGCCCGGCGCCGAGCCCGCGCTGCTCGAGGTCGCCGTCGATGGCGCGCCCCTAGAGAATGCGCGCCGAATCCGACTCAACGATCTCATTGAGGTCTGTTTAGCTCATTAATCTGGGTATTGAAATATCAATCCCAACATGTCGGCAATTGTCATTGCCGATCCTCACCTTCAGTCTGGTTGTTTTCAGGAAATAGTTTGTGGATCCTTCTGAGTATAAATTTAAGTTGGTGCGGCTTATGGCGCCATTTTAGAAAGTGGTTTTTATTAAATATTTCGGAAACGGCTGAATTTACAAAAAACAATTTGAACTCGTGTGAGACTGTCAAAATTCTCCATAAAGTTTTAAATAAAATATATGTTCCTAAAACCCAAATTAGAGTCCCAAAATTTCATATTTACTTTTTTTTACGTTTAATCCTATAGCCACAGATACGACCGCGCACTGAAACTGCCGAAGTGCAAGAAAATTTATAAAAGACGTCACTCCTCTTTTTGTCACGACATTTATTTATTTAATGTATCTAATTGATACATATGGCAGACTTATTGCTGCGAGAGCAATTTCTTACAGCCAACCATAACTCCAGTCCAGGCCCGTTCGTCGAACGGCCGGGAAACGAACCCGGGTCCCCGCGGTGCGCCGTATCTCAAAGGCCGTATGCCTTGTGATCAACCCGACACACCGTGGCGATGACATGATTGTAAATTATCAATCACTTCTGCAAAAAAATGTTATATGTAAATTATCGCTAATAAGATAATTGACAAAAACCCACAAACTATTTTGAATTTGAAAATTTTATTCGGAATATATTGCTCTATTTGGTAAGCAATAGAAATAAAAGAATGAGAAACAATAAAATGGGCAAAATCACACTTAACCCGTCAATTGTTTAAAATATATAGCGAACAAAAACATACATTAATAGTAATAGTATATTGGTTTACTACGTGCAAGTTTCAATCTGTCATACTAGTCATTAACTCGGTATTAATGACGATAATAAAGATGTAATAAAAATAAATCAATCCGTAATGTTTTGATTTTGTTAATTTGCTCCAAAAAATAGCATTGGTATCCTTACTCAGAAATTCTCATTTAAATGACTCCTAAGTCCAATTTTGTAAAATATTTGTAACTTATAATAGGTTGGGTCAGGCAATGGTATGGCTTTACAACTGTACGGCCCTAGCATTCAGGCGCGGCATTGCGCAGTTGGCACAAGTGCTGATGGCTCCGTCACTGTCACACCGCTTCATGCAGATGCACATGTCTACGTTAATGGCCAACGTGTTTATCATACTGCAGTGCTACAGGTACATTTAACGCTTATATTTATTTAAAATCATTTGATACTTCATTTTGTGTAAATGATACAAAAAGTCTGAATATTTAAAATAAATAATTTAAAACATATTGAATGGTATATTACGCAACTTGCAACTTCTTTATTTCCATGAAATATCTAGTGGAAGGTTTAATGGTAATGTCTTTTTTATTCATATCAATATTATATTCTTTGGAAAGGTAAATTTTCAAGTCTTTATTTAATTGAAAAAATTATATGTTTGGCTTGTAACTGTAAAGCGCAATACACACTGAGCCCGCCGGGCCGCCGACACAGCCCGGCGACACAACCCGGCGGCCTGTATGAAATGAATCATGTCGGCAACATGCGGCTGCGCGTGTTACCTGCCGACATGTTGGCGGCTTGGGTACGCCTGCGTTCAGTTACCCGGCAACACTCGAACTGTAGTGACGTGCTTGTATTTTTTTACGACATGGAGTGGGACGACGAAAAATGTTTTACGTTAATTAATTTTTATCATGAGAAGAAGGTATTGTGGAATCCAAAACACCCAGATCATAAAAATCGACTGTAGCGTTTCGACTCATTGAATGAAATAGCAAACCATTTTAATACAAATGTATCAGAAATTAGAAGAAAAATTAAAAACTTGATAAGTCAGTATTGTAGAGAGAAAAAAAAAGTGACTGACTCAAAAAAGTCGGGTATCGGTACAGATTGTGTTTATCAGAGCAAGTGGTTTGCATATAAATCATTAAGATTTTTGCAAAACAAGAATACTCCTACTGCCACGATCGATTCTGTAAGTAATAATAAATGCATTTATTATTTTTATCCAAAATTTTTTATTGTACAGAACAGAACAAGTTCAAAAGTGCTGACCCACCATAGTGTTAAATGTAACACAATACAACAGATTAAAAATATTTTAATTTTAGGAGACATCAAACGAGAGCAGTATTGTACAACCCCAGCAAAATGATTCATCTCATTCATTTGCCGATGACACGATTAAACGTCCCAGAAAAAATCTAAACATTGAGATGTTTTCACAAGCTCTGAATATTATGAAATCTGTCTCCGATCGACAAAATCAAACACAAGAAAAAGATGAAGACATTCTTTTTGGAGAATATATTGCAGCAAAACTGAGAAAAATGGATAAATCAACAAATGCAATACTAAAACATCGAATTAATAACATTATTTTTGAAACCGAAATTGGATATCAGACAGATAGGTATGCAGATTACGCAAGACCTTCTAGCTCCCGTAGTCATCCAGGGTACTGTACAGGTTCTCCAAATGATCAGCTAAATGCATATTCTTTTAACCGCTCATCATCTGTATATGCTACTGTTACGAGCCCGGATCATCAGCATTTTACCACCACAAATCCTGATAATCAGCCAAATACAAACCCTTCATCTCTATATCCCAATAACGTAAGCCCTCATCTGCAATTTTCTGGAGTTGAATCTTCGGTACCAGTAGCGCTTGATGAAAGTTCTAATAGTGAACGTATAAGCAGCCAAGATATAGAGAACGTTTTTAAATCCCTAAATGAAAAATAATTTTCTTTCTTTAAGATCTTTATTATATTGTTATAATTTGAAATAAATGTAGCTTAGCATGAGAAAATTAATCACGAAATAAATCTGTCTTTTGAAATGTTATGATTAAGTAAGAGTCATTAATTGTAAACACAAATTAAAATATAACTATCATTATTATGTTTTTTATTAAATCTTTAAATTTAGATTTTGATTAAATTGATCATTGATCATACTGCCATTCCAAGTTTCCGACATCGGAGAGAAAATATTCAACCAACTCGTTCCTTGTATCTTCAGGACACAGATTTGTATTGACCTCTCTTGGCAAGACAACAAAACAATTATTTTCAGGAGTTACTGTGCGCCATTCACCTGGTATGATTCCTCCGTTATCATTTTCAGAATCATATTCGTTTCGCTGTATATTTTTTTTTATATAATTGAACAAATGTACACAGGCCAATGTCATAATAGCAGTTTTTTGTGGACATAGCTGGATAGGTCTCTTGAATATTTGAAATTTGCTGGTTAACTGCCCAAACACATTTTCAACTACTCTTCGTCCTCGACATATACGATAATTGAAAACTCTTTTGGGAGATCTTTTTGTGTGATTACCATCGTAAGGTTTTATGATGTGGGTTTGTAATGCAAAAGCATCATCACCCAAAAAAAAATATGGCACTGGTACATTTCTCTCAGGTAGAGGTTTGTTGTCCGGCAAATTTAAAGAATTGTTATTTAACATTCTGCATAACACAGAGTTATTAAAAACACCGCTATCTGAAATGCGACCCTGACATCCCACATTAGCGTATAAAAACTTGTAATCTGCATCCACTAATGCAAATAGTACAATACTGAAATAAGTTTTATAGTTAAAACATTCACTTCCACTTCTTGGTGGACATTGAATTTTTACGTGTTTTCCGTCCATTGATCCAAGGCAATTAGGAACATTCCATCTATCCAGATATCTATCTGCAACTTTTTTCCATTCGTTTGAAGTTCTCGGAATCTAAAATAAGAACATTAACTAAATTATACTTCGAACTAAATCAAACAGCACAAAAAATATACATCTATTTAAAATTATATTTATTAACATTTAGATTTATTTAAAAAAGATAAACATTTAATTTTACCTTTACATACTTTGAAAGGCCATCGATTATAGCTTGGCATACTTCTGGGATAATGTATGAAATAATTTGAGGAGATACTTTGAACACGTCACAAAGGCTAATGAATGATTCGCCTGTACTCATGTATTTTAATGTTATTGCTAATCTGTCTTGTGACGAAATTGCAATTCTGCAATTTGTATCTTTTTTAACTATTCTTGCCCCAAAAACATTCAATAAATATTCAAAGTCGGTATTGGTTAATTTCATTTTTAATGTTTTAAAATGTATGGGATTTTGTACAATCAAGTCATCTGCTTTCAAATTTCTTAATCTGTCATGATTGCTATAACAATCGCGACTCAGTAAACTAGGTCTAACCCAACAGCTTCGTTCCCTTTGGAGCAATCCAGCAATAAACATTCCACAAGCTGCTATCAACAGATCACTGCCATCGTCCATTTTTAAGATTATTTCTATTTAATGAATTATCGAAGATACACCACCAAAATTATATGACACAAGCACACAACCTTTATCGACACGCGGCAATCACTGACTGCCAAATAAATTTTTCATCTCAAGCCGCCGACATGCTGCTGACCAAATTTTCCGACTTGTAATAAGTGAAGCCGCCAATTAGACCGCCGACAAAAAGTTGCCGACATATGTCGGCGGCCCGGCGGGCTCAGTGTGTATTGCGCTTAACCAATACTTTCTATATTCCAGCATGGTTGCTTGGTGAAATTTGGACGTGTTTCTACCTTCAGATTTATTGATCCAAGTCAAGAAATTAAATTAAGTCGAAATAACATATCTCAATCGCAACATTTTGATTCTGCATCTGTATACGATAGGTATGTATGGCCACCATTCGTGCTCTTTAGTTACCTAATATTCTGCTTATGTGGCTTTTAGTGTCTACGATTCAATTTATCCATGTTGTTTATTGCATTTTGTATTTGCTTTTTCAAATTAGTTTATACTCTATCTACAGTTATAAATGTTGCAACATACTAGTGGTTTAATTATAATTTTTAATTGCAATATTTACTTCTAAAAATTAGGAAAGGTAAATTTTTTGACTAAAGGAAATTTTTTAGGTGCAACACTTCATATAGCAATGTGTGAAGTGTTGAACTTAGAGTTTTTGGAAATTAAGGATATATACAAGCAATATTAAAAATTTAATTAATTTAAACAAAAATTTTAATCAGGATAGAGGTAAAAATATAACCTAAGTTTTTGTTCACGAATATAGTCATGAATTCAGAGAAGTATACTGTTATAGTATTAAGTGTAGCACCACAAAGCATTATACATTGCATGTCGAAACATAATTTTTTAAAATTATAGTGTTTCTAAAAAATCCCAAAACTCGCTATGTAAAACTATTTGACACTGGCGTGTTACATAAAAAATGACGACAAACTCTACATTTGTGTAGATGTAGTAAATAGATGATACAACACGCAATTTTTAAAATTTTCCACTACTAGATTTAATGAGATTTTAGTTATGTTGAATCTGAATTATTAATAGTAAAAATATCAGAATAGTTGTTTTCTTTTTTTCACTAAATTATGTTTTTGTTCTTAAATAGATATCACTTTCATTACTAGTCTGCTAATGAACTTTTGGTTGCAGTGAAAAATAGCTTAATTTAGCTTACTAATACACTTCTATTTGGTAGGCAATTACTTACACAACAATTTATGTTTTACATTTATTACATTATTATGTTTTTATATGAAACCATTTAATCTTTCAAACTAGTTACTGATTTTAGAAGTATATACAGATAAATATAAAAAACTCATATTTTGTGTCGACATTCATAATGTAAATTTGTTTTACCATTCTAAAAATATAGAAATTTCATCAGTATTAAATGTGATAACTGCTAGAATTCTGCTAAATACATTTAAATCTACTTTATTTTTCATTCAATTGCGAGTTATTTTACTGTCATTTACAAAATGACAGTAAATTAACCTCAGATTATAAATATTACATTATATTGTTATTTACCATTTGTGACATTGTGATATAAAAATGTTTTCCATGTTGTTTTTGTTTTATGTTACTTATTATTTATTTTTCTTCTTGCATGTGTGTTTCACTGATGCCCTCTCCTTCAATCACTGTTCACTCATCACTTTGTAATGCTTGTACAACTACATTTGGCTCCAATAACCACCTCCCGGTGCTCACTTATTTGTATACATGTTGTTTGTGAAACAAACAAAACTATGAACACCTCTCACCCTGAGTAGATCGCCGACATCACCCGTGCCAGACAATGTGAGCGGTATGATGTCACCTACTGCCCATAGCCAAATGGATGGCATGGATACTACAAATACTAACACGACCAACAACACTGATTACCAAAGAACTATGAGCCCAATATCAACTGGCACTCTCAGTAATCAAGATACCTGTAGCTACAATTACAACAATAAAGATGTGGCAGATAATATGTCACCATACAATAATAATACTTTGAAGATGGAAAATGATTCCATGATGATGTCTCCGCATTTAAATGATTCCAAGGATGATCTTTTAAGGGATGATCAGTTTAGTCAAGAGTTTAATAATGAACACGATCACAGAGAGCAGCATAATGTAAGCATGAAGCGGACCCCTAATTCACAGTTCAAGGATAATTACGAAACAACGTTCGATTTGGATGGTAATGTGGAGACTAAAAGTATATGCAGTGCCAAGAGCGGAGGCTCTGGGCATGAAAATAGGTATGTCTATGCAATAGTCATATGCATGTCTGTCTGTATTAAGAATGTTATTGTAGTTAGTTCCCTACATGACCGTTTGCTCATTTCATACAACTTTGATTAAAATTAATAACTTGAAATATATAATAAATACTAATGTGTAAAAGTTTACTCTATGTTGAAAATTGAATTGTATACTATATCATTTATTTACAATCTGTTTTGTGGTAAAGTACACTTCATTTCCAGAAATTAATTAAATTATTATTATACAGGTTACCTCCATCGAATCCACCTGGCAGTAATGTGCGAGGGGTAGGACAGGAGGCTATTCTACCAGCTGTTCTGGAGTTCCCTGAAAGCGGACAGCAACAATTCCTGCAGGCTGTCATCTCACGGCTGGATGTGCATGCACCAGCATTCAAACTGGCACCTGTTTACACGCTTTATCTGTGTGCAAGGTAATATTATAGCAAAGGTCTATCAAACAATGATTTCTAAATATAACTTTTTATTGATTTAAAATACCTTTAATATATTTCTTTATATATTACTATCTGTTAACTGCAGCTTTGCTTTGTTTTGTCTTAAAATTAGTATTAAATATTTTATTATGTACGAACACTTTGGAAACATTAAACCTTTTTTGTGGGCCATAAAGAATGTTACCATTTGAAAAGTATCAATGAACACAAAAAAATAACTTATGTCTCAGCTTCAAGTTTAATTTGAGCCAATTTTTTTCCTCATTTCTTGAGTCTGCTTGTTTCATTATCACTGCATAAGCACTAATTAGTGGATTAAAAATCCCCTGGAGAATATTTCACCAAAATATAAAGTAGATCATATTTCATCAAAACATAAAGAGCATCGAATTTTCATGCAACTATCTGGTATTTTATAATATGTTATGATACAGCTCAGACGAGAGCTGATATTAGCAGGTGATGGAAAAATGACATCTGTTATGTGCTCATCTCATTTGTACCTGCATGAAAGAGGCAAAATTTTGCACATGCTAGTTTAGTTTCAAATTGTCTATACTGGGGATAGTGCTAAATACTTGACATATTTATAGTTATGATAGTGTTGTGTAGCTTATGATGCAACGTAATATTAATGTATAGATTAGTTTTTTGAGAACATAAGAGAGTATAAGTTATTTTGTGAAGTAAATCTCAATTTTTTGTGTTTTTATCTGAACATACATTATCCCAGTGAAAGTCCCATTCCACTCTAACAAAAAGACCAACAGTCAATTCTAAACAATTTTAACAGTCAAATCTAAACAATTTTCTCAGTGGCAGACATGCTCAACACTAATTATTGAAAAATATTGATTAGTGATACTTCTACATGTTATTGATAAATTATTTAGTAAACAATTTAGTAAGCATATTTCAAGATTTTCAAATTGTTATTAATTTACTTTCTTTTGAAAAATGTATATATTACCACTGGTTATTTTTTTTGAGAAATAGCTTTAATTGTTATTGGCTTTCAACAGGTACCGAGCATCGACACACTATCGACCTGAACTTACTCCCACTGAACGAGCTCATAAGTTGACTACAATGTTGCATCATGTTGCAGGTCTGATGCACGCCACAGTTCAGGTAAATGTTTTCACCCCTAAAGGTATATTACAAAAATGGTAAATCAGTAAAACAACAGATCTTGAATTATTGAAAGTTCTATTTTTTGATAATCACAATGAAAATTATAACTGCAGGAAAAGTATGCTGATTCTGCAGCCCAGGCATTCTGGATGGCTAACAGCAGTGAGTTCTTACATTTTCTGAAATGTGATCGGCATATATCAACATTCTCAACACAAGCACAAGATTTGTTAGCGACAACATTTCAAGTTGCCTTCAGGTAAGTTAATTTGTTTTTTCCTAGCCAGGTATAAATAAACAAAATGTAATAATGTATCATGTAATAATAAAGTTGGGTAAAATAAGTACTGTAGAGTTAATTAATTTGGTATTATATATGCAATAAGAAGACAGTAAAAATACAGCAAAGCATAACATTTTTATATGAAACAATTAGCTGGCCTAGAATTGCTCTAATTAGCAGAGTGGGTGATGTGAGAAACCTAAAAATGAAGTGATTGATAAGTTAGGATTCTTATGAGGCATTAGGATAACTTAAAAATATATGTCTAAATATTATTAACTTTTTTGCCACAAAAAATATGTTTCATACAAACTTGTTAATAAAAAGTGACAAAATAGTATTTAACTTTTTTTAATCATCTGAACTACTGAAGTTTTTAAATATATTTCCAATCATATTGTATATCAATTATCATAATTTATCTTGTTTTATCGCAATTTTGAATGTAATTTCACCTTTATCTAGTTTAAAAATTACCAAATGAGAAGTTAAAAACTCAATGATGTGTGGAATTTATTAGTAAGATAATTTAAATTTATAAATTTTAGGTAAACTTCTCATTTTTAAATCTTAATCTCCTTCCAGCAATTTGGTGGGATGTTTACAAAATGAATTATCAACTGCACTGCCAGGAATGCTCGACGCAGGAGTGCCATCGCACGAAGCATCCACCTCGGCCGTTTTGCATGTGTTGACAAATGCCATGGCCTTGTTGCGTCGCTGCAGGGTCAATGCAGCTCTCACCATACAGCTATTTTCGCATCTTTTCCACTACATTAACGCTGTTGCGTTTAATAAGGTCAGCTTACGTCTTTTAATAACCTTGTTTTGAAATGGGTTAAGATTTGATTTTAAAGTATGTTAAATTTCTCAATTATATAATTTGTTCTTATAATAGGTGTAATATAAAAGCTTTTAAATTTTTTTTTTATAATAAAATCTTCAATTCATCTACTATTTTGGACGATTTGCCATGGTTAGTAAGATGTTAAGAGGCTATTGGAACTCTATGTTTAATCTTGAAATAAGTGTTTTAATTTTCTTAGTTTATTGCTTAAGAATGATAAAATGTAATAATAAAAGTAATGATTATAATAAAAGTAAGTTTCGCAATTACATAAATACTTCTAAATCAAAGACGTGCTAGTATCTCTTAATACAATATAATAAACCTGTGGCCGATACTACTAGGATACGTTTTGCAACCACATCGCGTTCAAACAAAACAATGACTTTTGAGAACAGTTTAAAATTTAAAACTGTTCAGTGACATATTTGTAGGCACAATATTGTAGGTGTTAAATAAATAAGTTGGTAATACAAAACAAAATTATTTACAACAAACCAAAAAAGGGAAACAAAACAATCCTCCTATCCTTAGTAATTTTATTGCTTTCTAAGAATTCATGCACAGTGCAATAACGGACCGTTATATTAAATTATTATAAATAGTTATCAATTAAGATTGAATTACACAAGTTAAACTCAACCAAACATCACAAAACTGAACAAAACACACGCGTACTCAGCAAGCGGCCTAGGGAACGTGTACTCTTGATCGCACTCGTCATCTTTGGGTGATGTTAAACCGGGGGGGAGGTAAGTGTCGCTTCTTTACGCAGTAATACTTAATATTCTTTGCTAATAGGCCTCACAAGATTTTAAAAAATTAAATTAACGGTGGATAGACAATGATGAATTCTTAAATTTGTACCAGAAATGGACTTCCATTTCCAGGACTTTTCTGATTTTGCACATGAAAAGAACTTTTAATTATCAATTAGACAATTAGAATACGCTATTGGGAAATGCATCATTTATTTTTCAGTTGGTAAGAGAAGGCATATGGTGCACGCGAGCATGGGGTCATGCGCTGGCAGCTCGTTTGGTTATCCTGGGTGCATGGGCTGAAAGACAGGGCCTTGAAGTGGCTGCCGATTGCCACATGGCTAGAGTTCATCAAGCTGCTCACATCCTGCAGGTGGGCATATTACTGTATCCACATATCTGCTCTACCAATTTTAATGCTATGAAGGCTTATTCCTCAATGAGATACATGTGCAATAATATTAATGCCTTTCCCTAGATAAAGAATGGTGGCGTTTTAAAAAGGTAAATATTGGAAATGTGGGACCTATTTCTACGGGTTTCTAGGCAAATGATTATATTAAAATTTTATAGGAGTTTTTTCTTTATTACCTTAATTCAGTTCAAAATAACTACAATAATTTCAAGCGTCCAGACAATATGTTCACTACATTGCAGTTTTTTACTTCCAGACAAATTACACTAAAGCAATAAAAATAAAAAAGTACATTATGTTGATACGAGGGGGCGTTTGTAAGTTCGCGCAATGGAGGATAAGGAGTGAGAATAAAAATACAAAATTATTTTTCCTTTTCAATATATTCACCTGTTACCCTAATACATTTTTCAGATCTTTCAATTAGCTTATGTATACCTTCATAAAAAAATGTTTCGTCTTTGCCCGAAAAATAAGCTGAAACTGCATTATTGACTTCTTCATCGCTTGAAAACTTCTTTCCACGAAGTTCTTTTTTAAGGTTTGGGAACAAATAAAAATCACTGGGAGCCAGGTCAGGACTGTATGGTGGGTGTTCCAAAATATCGAAGCCTACCTTGTGCAGGACGGCCAGCACAACGTGGCTCGTGTGAACGGGCGCATTGTCGTGTAAAAGCAGGACATCTTTGGTCAATTTTCCCCTTCTTTTTTCATTGATTGCTTCTTTCAGCCTCTCTAGAATTGACTCATAGTATTCTCCGGTTATGGAAACACCTTTATCTTTACAATCCGTCAACAGGATCCCTTCTGAATCCCAAAAGACTGTCGCCATGATTTTTCCAACCCACTGTGACACCTTAAATTTCTTGGGTGGTGGTGTGCCTTTTTTGTGCCACTGCATTGAGTCTTGTTTGGACTCAGGTTCATAATGATGAACCCAAGTTTCGTCTCCAGTAACAATTCGACTCAATAGTCCATCCTTTTCTTCATTACAGAGGTCAAAAACACGAGAACACTACACACAGCGTTGTTTTTGAGGCGGTGAGAGCATTCTCAGCACCCGTCTTGCACTGACCTTTGTCATGCCAAGATGATCATGGAGAATTTAAAAATTGTTGTATCCAATACTCCAACCATCTCTGCAAGCTGTTTCTTCTTTAGTCTGGTATCTTCCAATACTAATTTTTCAACTTTTTCAATAATTTCTGGAGTAGTCATTTCGATCGGCCGACCGAGGAGTGGGTCGTCTCCAAGTGAGTCTCTACCCTATTTAAAGAGACTATGCTACTTGTAAACCATGGTTTTATCCGGGCAAGAGTGCCATCTCTTTCAGTATGATTTGAAGTGACTTTCCTTGCTTGGTAAGGAATTTTATAACGGCGCGGTACTCAAATTTTTCCACAGTTCAGACTTTCTTCCAGATTGAGTTGTTTGTTCGACGATAGTTCAAAGACTAATGATCCTATTATGACAAAACTTGGTATTTATACTAATAATGAGTTACTTCCGTTGCTATCATTCCGTTAATCACCTATACTAATGGCCTACCTTTCCATTCCGCGAACTTAAAAACGCCCCCTCGTATGAAACTGAAACGTTGCTTATATAGGCAGTCAAAGAAATATATATTTTATACGAGAATCATATCTACAAAACCTAAAAGCATTTTTAAATAATTAGCAATGTGTTCAAAGATTTGGCATTAAATTTTTGTAACAATGTAATTTTAATAAAAAGAAAAAATACTGTGATGATAGAATTATGGCCTCTCTAACTAAAGTCTTTACTACGATCAATCCCATAAATAATCATATCGGTCTCTAATTTTTGTGATGTAAAATCTATAAAAAAATATTCATTTATAAACACATTTCTTTACTATATTGCTCAAAAGATCTTTTCTTTGTATTACTGCAAAAATAACATTGACACCACTTTGAAAACTATATCATTATTTTGATAAAAATAATTAAGTTCTCAAAGGTGATTTCAATGTTAATTAATACTATAATCATTTTTCAAAAATGTTTACAGAACTACTTAATTTATAAAAAAATCTATCATCTTGTTGCATAAATAATTAACCAGAGGGCAGTACAAGTTTTCCCATCAGTTGGCTGTCATGTTAGGTGTGAATTTTATATATGTTGTTGGCACTATAAATATGTATTTGTCAATTTAAGTGTTTGAGTGTATTCATTAATTACCTAAAAAGAAATACAATATAACAATGGCGACGAGTGTGAAATGAACCATAATTCGTAAACAGATACCTAATATCATTACAATGAAATTAAAAAATTTGCTTGTTAACCTTAAAGCCGGATCTCCTGTTGTTCTAACATAATAGGGACGTGGCCAAAATGTTTGGTAGACAAAAACATGCAAACTTGTTATCCGAGACAAATGGATAACATCCCCCCGTTCACCTATGGGGGGAGGGAAATGTTTATTCTGCCCTTGCTTTCAAGCATCGCACACATCATTCGCTCCTGTTTTTTACGTCGTCAGTTGTTATGTGTAATATAACGGCATAAAAACAGTTGGAAGTATTTAAAAGTATTTTTCTCCATTATGGGTATCCCTTACAGTTGGTCACTGATAATGGACCCACGTTGACTACTGAGGAATTTAAGAGTTTTTGTAAAATAGTGGGAATTAATCAGATGTTCACCCCGCCATACTACTCATCAATAAATAGACGAACTGAACCTTTTGTAGTCATTCAAGTGTGTTATAAAAATAGTAGAAAATGGTGTACATGTGATAAAAATAGTAGAAAATGGTAAAAAACTTGAATATGCTTGTAATTTGTTCCTATTTTATTATACATGTACTGTTCATAAAACCACAGGCTATTGTCCAGCCAAATTAATGTTAGGAAGGGAGTTGAGATGCTGTTTCTTATTATCGAGACCAAATACTCCAATGGAAACAACATGTCAACCAACTTGTAACTTGTTGAATGTGGCCGAAATTTAGTAGAAGAAATAATTACGATAAGGTATCATTTAATAATATATATAATATCTATGTCGGAATATATAATTATTTAGATGTTCTAGTTCTGTTTTTCATTTGTAAGTGGGCTTCAAGGACATTATGCGAAAAAAGTACAAAATTAGTGTAGGATGAAGATGAATAAGTGTATTCGGAATATACAAATAAAAACCCCCAACAGATGTAATGTCGTATTCTGAAAATTCCACCAATATCGTTTAGTGTTTTACTTTACACATAGAAAAAAATATTTGAGATGGCTTTATCTGTTTAAGAGTCAGATGCTACAAAAGTAGACTAATACTTACGATACTACTGTTTATGTCAGGGCTTAAAAAGTAGTCATTTAATTTATTTATTTTATAGTATGTAGAATAGTGATGTGAGTATATAATCCCCTTTTTGAGTATTGTAATTCTCTTGGTACCTATCTAAACAAATTATTCATGTACCTTTTGATCAAAAATTACCCGGAATTCCCCATTCAAGCAAAACCGCGCTTGAGATATTGTCAAAATCTTATTTTGTCTAGTTTGGTACATCAGTCATCTGACGCTCAAATATTTTTTTGAACACCATCTGTCAGAAGTTTGTTCGTAATAGCTTTGTAAATAAGTCAGTGTTTGTTGTGTTCTGCGAATTTTGCAATGTTGAATTTAGTTGAGCGAAGAGTTTGCCTGAAATTTTGTGTTTCTAACAAAATATCACGTGCGGAAGTGTTAAAAATGTTAACAGTAACGTACGAGGACTCGACGATATCGAAAACACAAGCGTACAAGTGGTACAAAGAGTTTAAAGCAGGCCGCACTGTGGTCGATGATTTGCCTTACTTCGGTCGTCCATCGACCAGTATCACCGACGAAAATATCGAAAAAGTTTAAGGAAATTATCCTCGCAGATCGTCATGTGAGCACCAGGGAGATAGCAGCCGATTTTGGTGTCTTATTCGGATTGGTACAGAGCGTTATATGCACAATGTTTTTGGCTTGAGATGAGTTGAAGCACGGCTTGTGCCGAGAGTACTGAATTTATTGCAAAAACAGTATCGCATTGATGTTGCTATAAAAATGCTTTCTTTGGGTCAAAATGTTATCCGAATTTTATGATTTACACAGTTGTGAGCAAATGAATTATTCTACAATATTTTATATAAGTCCCAAATCTTGAATTAATTTATTTTTAACATAATGTAATATGTTAAAAATATAATATTGATTAACAACATTTCAGAAGCTATAAAATATTTTTGTATGTTATTAATTTGCCTGTTATTATAAGAATTATCAATAATTTGATTGTACATTGATCTTTGTGCTGACAGGCTTTTTTTTTGAACATTGATCTTTGTGCTGACAGGCTTCCAAAACTAATTCAGAGGAGATAGCAGCTGCAGTATCGGCATGTTTCAAGCTGAACTCGGTGCAGGTGGCCGCGTTGTTAGGAACTGGTGAAGAAAGACTTCCACCTCCTCTCCTGCAGATGGCTATCACCCGAGCTCAGTCTTATGCAGATGAACTCTACCGTGCCGATGGAAGAGAAGTATGTCTTTAGATTAATTCAAACTGTGTCGATTTTTTGGTTGCTTTAAGTACTTATTTATGCACATATGTTTTTTTATATGCTTAAAGGCCCGTCACAGGTTGGGCTTAATTTAATTCAACGGAATTGCCAACAGTAGATGGTGCTGGGAAGTTGACCGTTCGCAACGCCACGCAGATGACCTAAATATTTATATCAATGTAGATAACAGTATTTTAATCCTCTGTAATAATTAATTTTTTCATTTATGATTTAACAAGTGAGACTTTGTACTCGTAAAAAGATTGGGCTTGCTATTAGTATCTGGATAGCCATATAGCCATTTAATGCGGTATGGAATCCGTATTGGCAGCCGTAAGTGAATATAAAGTATGTACCTGTTGTTTCAATTTTAGATCTTAGACTGATATCATATAAATGAATTTGACGTCTGGATTAATTAGTTTAAGGCGATTGCTTCGTCAAACAACAGTTCATTTAGTTAAAAAGATAATTGTCTATAAGAAAAGATTTAAACGCTTTATAACTTCAAAGCGTTGAAATGTTATTTATGTTCAATATTAACTGATTTATATAAATACTTACTTCTTTCTACTTCAAAAATATTCTAAAATAAATATAGGAAATAATCTTTTTTTTACGTTTTCACTCATAACTAATGTTATGTGTTAAAAAGTCATTATCAGTATTACACAATAACAGAAAGCTAAAAAGTAATCAAAAATTTAAAATTGTATCGTACAATAATATTAAGTTGACTTTAACTTGTACATATTGTAGTTTTTTTTTATACACAAACTTGTTCTCAAACTTTTTCTAGTATATGTACATTTATCAAAAGTTATAAATACTATGCTTCAATTATTGTCACGGTATCGTAATTTGGTGAACATACGAGGGCAAGTCAAAAAACTCAGGGAATGAAAGTAATGGTGTCATCTATAATTCAAATAAATACATACCGAAATTTAACTTCACTTAGAGAAATATACTTAAAATATATTTTAAAAACTTATAAGTACTATTTCTATTATGAATATTCACAATAAATAAATGTTTTTCATTATATGGACCACTATTAAATTTCAATTACTAAAAGTATTTAAAAGCACAGATATAACTTAGATATAAAACATGTGTTATCAGTCACTACACTCATCTAAATATATGTGCAGTGAGCAACTTCACCTTGTGGATTGTTGTGCATCGTGCGCGCATCATGAGTAAGTTCATTTTGTAAATTTTTATTGCATTGTGCGTGCACATGTGCGCATTGTAAAAGTTCATTCTTATAATTTTTTTCCTGACGCTCTTAAAGAAACATATCTTAATAAAGTGAAATTAAATACAAATTCCTAAAAGCTCGTGGTCTAAAAATTATGAATACGTGGCTTATTTGAAAATTTACTAGGAAACAGAATTCTTTCCATAATATTATTAATCATAATCGATGCAATTTATAGAAATAAGCAAAATATAGACCAAATTTAATGTATATTTATGTTTTATAGACTGCATAATGACTATTTGTTTAATCGTAATTTTATTATTATTAAATAAGGTGAACATATAAAAGGTCAACTTTATTACGTTTTTGGTATAGTAAATATGAAAAAATGTGAACTTCACGTAAATATTATAATAAACAACACTATGGTTTCTTAGTAAAATTAATCATGTATAATGTATAAATTACGAAAATTTATTGAACTTCAGGGCAGTCATTTCAAACTTCCTTATGCGAGCATTGACACTTGACTGACTAGTGATAGATTACTGCAAATTATTTATATCAATTCGTTTGATGTTTTCTTTCATTCTTATACGAGAGTTTAGTGTGTAATTTTATGTGCTTTTAATTCGGAATTAAATATAAAAGGTATTGAAATTTTATGACCATTGCAACAACTGCAATTTTTTTTTAAAGTTGGGCTGCAGAATATTCTGTATATCAAGTAGTCCTGATATACTGAATATCATATGTATTATTTCTCAAAGGTGTTTTTTGTGGCAACGCCATATCTCCCTTAATTCTTCATCAAAATTAATAATTCAAACATCATTTTAAAGTTTATGTTCCCGCTGTTGACGAAAAATAGACACACAATTCGAAATTAATTTTTGAAATCTGTATTATATTATTTCTCAAAGGTGTTTAAGTGCCACCTATTGAAAATTTTTAACTAACACTCGGTGACTTGCGGATTATTCGTACGGGGCAGCTAATATTTTTTTATTAGAAATTAGCTTAGTATTTGAGAATACCCATCCCAAAAATGCCTATTTCATGAATTTTCCCAACTTTGATGACCCATAACTATTGTAATAGAACTTTTGTTCTTAAAGTCCTGCCCAACTTCAAAGAAAATAAGTTTATCTTTTTAATGATATATGGACATGTTGGATTTATGTAATGGCATAATTTGCGTGACGGCCCCTAAATTTAATTCAGTCAGTTTTATTTTTTCCCGTCATGAAGGAATCACTTTTATTTTTTCTGTTTAGTATAGAAATGTATTTCAATATTTTTTATTATTTTTAATTTCCGTGAATTGTTTAATAATATCAATGAACAATTAAAAATTGAGCAAAATTAATTACATATCTATTTATACCAATAAATTTGACTCTTGATGTCTCTGAAAACTCCTATGCTCAATTTAATTCTTTGTGACTAATGTTTCATCAAAAGGTCTTGTTGTTATCACTATTTAATTAAGAATTTACTAGCGTGACCCGTGCGAAGTCTTCGCATTATAAATTATTCAACTCAATTTAATAAATCAAAATTGATTGCAGGTATTCATTTCTAATTTTGCACACTGCTTATTACGTTTTTATTCCATTATGAAGCTCAGATGACAGATCAAACAAATATTTTACTAAAATTGACATATAGAGGCGCAAGTATCAAAAGCATTGAGCTAAAGCGCCACTTTATTTATACGTGAGTGGATTTGAAATTAAACAAAAATTTTATCGACTGTCAATCATATTGACGTTGAGCCGTTAGATGGCAGCATTGCTGTTTTGTGTATATAATTTTAATAATTAATTAATTTGCAAAAACAATAGCAATAATACATTTTTTAGTTGTGGATGCCGGTAGAGCAAGCAATTATCTATAAAATTATATATAATTTATGTGGATTAGTTGTGAGGTTTTTTCTAAAACGGGAGAGTAACATCTTAACCTTAGCGTATTAATATATATGATGATGATGTTTTTTGTATGGTGTATTTTGGAAAATACTTTTTAAATTTATGCAAACATTTAAAATTTTTTAAATTATTTCATTCATTTTCAAATTATATGTGTATTAAAAAAATTACAGAATTGTTCGACTCTGAGAACTACACATTGACTTTATTCAAAACTTTGAAAATTTAGCAAAGAGAAGTACTAAAATTATTTGAAGACCACAGTCAACATAATATATAAATAGAAGAATTGTAAGTTATTACAATACAAATTAAACAATTTAAAGTCATTATATATTAATGTAATAGGGAAAATTTTTAACAACCTAACATTGTTTCAGATAACCTTGGAAGAGAGTGTGTCTCTGGGAGTAGGCCTGTTGATTCCTGCAGATGGATTTAGTGGCGAAGTGGTGCGTGGAGTACCACCAGGTTTGGCTGACTTCTTAGCACCGCTTCAGCGAGCTGGATTATGCAGGCTTGCTGCCCAGCCTCATTCTCAAGGAAGCTGGACTGTTTATATGAATGGTGGGATATTAGTTACATCATAGTATTACACTCTACATGGTTGCCATTGCTTAAGACTTATTCACTTTGACAGCAAAGAAAGCTTTATTTTTTGTTTGACAACATAATTTAGAAGGGGATCATAATTTGAATATATTATTACTAATACTTATTTCTACAAATTTAAAAAAAAAAGTTTACTTACACATGTCCTTGCTATTTGCTTTTATATTTAATTGTATGCAAGCAAATTTATTTTTTCATCCTGCTAAAGTAATCACGCCTCTAAAACACAGAGATGGCTATGGATCTTGTCTGGATCTAATGAAGTTGTTTTAAACAATTTAGAATTTTTTAAAACAATATATATAATTTGGTAATAACTAGTAAGTTAACGAAATAATGCGCTTAATTCAATACATTTCCTTTCTTTTATGAATTATTCATACTACTGTTGTACGATTATTTCTGACATTCATTGAAAATTAGTTTGTTGGCGCATACACAATAATTAAAATTCAAATTATTTTGTTTTAGAATGTTTTGTACATACCTAAATTTTAATTTTGATTCAGGTACCGCACAGCGTACATTCTAAATGCTTCGTCAGTATTATCATTGCATTAGGCATATACTAGAATCATATCTAAATATTTGCTCGCACTAAAAAATTACATATTCACCAATTCCACTCACTCGAGAATGAATTAAGAAACTAAACAAAGAGCACTGGATCTCATAAATTCACATTTTACAAACAATAAACACTAATTTACATTTTGAAAAAATAATTATTATCTCTTCAAAAAGATTTAAATGTTCAGGTTGATTTAAATGACATTTGTGAGTGTTGCCACATTAAATATTAAATAAACTGTGTAGATTTATTTTGAAATCGCAATTAAAATTAGACTAATATTATTACTGAAAAGCAAATATAATTTATCTACATAATAAATGAAACATAAAACTATGAAAATGAAAGGGATAGTTAGAAAAGTCAAATTCACCATCGATCATTATCTAACATATTTCTTACTTTTATCGAAATAAAAGTAAGAAATATGATAGATAATGATAGAAATGAGTTATGAAAGTTTTTAACTATCATAACTCCTAATAAAAAAATAGGTGTATTGCATCATGGGGAACCCATGATGTGCTATTACGGACTGAAGTAGCATTATTTAGTGATGGTATATCTGTATAAAATAATTGAAAAAATTTTACGTGTGGGATATCAGTTTAAAGAGGAAGTTATAAGACCTCAAAACAATTTTTTTTTACTATTATATAAGAAATTTCTAGAAATAATATTGATATTGTCCATATAATTTTCTATAAACCGTTTGATGTAGAAACTTGAAATTTGGCACAATGATCAAGCATATTAATCTGCAATATTTCACAAGTTTGCATTTAAAAATTTTCATATAGATATTTTAGATTCATGAAGTCATAGAAAAATTTCTATTAATTTTATATTCCTGTAGAGGTAACAGCTGAAAGAGAAAGCTATAAAGATACTAAAGCCATTTTTTAAATTTTCTGTAAGTTAGTTTTATAGATATTGTTGAAAAAGTCCACAAAAAATGTGTCCCCTACCCCATCATTCAAACTTCTAGTGAAAATTATGTAAAAAACCTTCAAATATGAATAGAACTCGCACTATGAAGGTTCTATACACTATATTCTGTGTCCACCGACCTGATAATGAGTCCGAATACAAACTTATATAAATTGGGCCCGAAGCTGATTTTCGTACTCGCCGATTTCTCGAATAACAAAACAATAGCGAATGGTAGACACCTTGCAATACGTAGTACCATGTTAGTTCCTTTAATTATATATGTATGTATAAAAGAATACTATTTCATCTAATTTTAGAGAGTATTATGCAGTTTTTTTATTTATATGATTAAATAAAAAAAACTGCATGTTTTTTCTTGAGTAATTGATAATTTTATTTTCACAAAAATTACATCGCTTTATTCAGAATTTTATACCAAATTCAACAAAGTAAGTTTAAAAATCAAAACATGATTAGTTTGACTATTAAATTTTATATCCGTGCGCAGCCAATGACATATTGATTCAACACATCACTTGTTTTCACAATGTTTATGAATCTTTTCAAGTAATTGTATTTCATTTAAATTTATATTATCTATGACATTTCTTTAAACCAAAAATTAGTTTTTCATATGTTATAGTTCACGAAATATTGTCCTACAATCGAAAACCTGCAAGAAATTGGTCTTGTTAAAATTTGGTTTAAAATCTTTTCATTTATTTCTAAATAAACAAGTCTATATTTCAATTCTACTATAAACCAAAGCTTATTTCAATTTTTTTTACCAAATGGAAATATTGTCACATTACGTCGAAAACCTATATTCTATCTATCCGTCGGTGTAGATAGCTATCTAAGATAGTTGATAACTTTCTATGTACCCATAGGTTGCTTCGTACCAGAATTTTGGTGTATTAACTATCTATTGATAGTGATATCTTTCTATTCGTGCCCTCCCGTACAAGCAATGCGTTCTGTTAATACATGGGTAATTCGAAATTAAAAATATATACACATCATGTAAATAAATAATAACTAAACAGAAACATTTTAATTATATTCTATTAGATGTAATTTAAATGTTTTATGAATTTTTAAGTAGTGGTTGTATTTTTTTATATTTCAAAATAAAGAATAATATAAGTTAAGGAAAAGCAGCTAACATTTTGCATAGTTATGGAATGCAATCAGTCTCTGCTTTTCTTTATGTCAAGTGTTAAATTGGACAAAAGCCAGTATTAATTTAATGTAATAATTCAACAGAGCTCTTATTAATCTGAAATCTAGTTTTAAAATTATGCTCATTTAGCTCACACATATAATTTACCCGGTGTTTATATAAATGGTGAGCTCTATTACTTTCATTATCGAAATTATCATCTCAGTATGATAACGATCGTAAAATTTCTAAATTACTCTAGCTAGAGGACGACATGCTTGCTACTAATTTTCCATAATTTTTCAATAAAAAATTGGATAACTACGTAAAACAGATCGGTAATAGGTGTTTATTGCTTGAAAATGACAGATAGAAAAGTCGCTTACCGTTGATAACCTAATCTATCAGAGATAACTGTCAAAAAGTTATTGGGAAACAACATTTGTTACTTCTGTACAATATTGAATAAACAGTGAGTGATTCGCCCTCCGATTGGTAGATAGCGTTTGGAGATAGTAATTGCTACCTTTTGATATGTTATTGATGTACACTGAAACATCAGTATTTCAATTTATTTTTTAAGCAATTCTTCGAAGAGCTGGGTCTGACATTTATCTGTGGAGGGGATTGGAACTCCAAGCATAAGTTCTGGGGCTCAAGACTGATCAATCCAAAGGGTAGACAACTCTATAAAGCTACATCAGATCTTAATTTAGAATGTATTTCGCATGGAGAGCCAACCTATTGGCCTACGGATTTCCATAAAACACCTGATTTACTAGATTTTTATATAACAAAAAACATTGGTCGAAATTATACAAATGTTGAGAAGTGCGACGATCTATCGTCAGATCACTCTCCAGTCATCCTTACTTTGAGCAAAGTAGCTATTTACTCGAAAACACCTACCGGAATTTACAATAAAAAAACAAATTGGGACACATTCAAAGAAATATTTTCCTCCCACATTGACCTCAATGTCAAATTAAAAACAGAAGAAGACATAGAAAAAAGTATAGAAAAATTCAACTCCATAATCCACCTAGCAGCCAAAGAATCAACCTCAACAAGCAAAATAAATAAAATGACAAACAAAGAATATCCTAAGAACATAATCAAGAAAGTATTGGAAAGACGTAGATTAAGCAAAGTATGGCATAGATCTTGGTATCCCTCAGATAAAACAATCCTGAATAGAGCGACTGAGGAACTCAAGAAAATGATTAATGAGCATGAAAACTTAAACTTTCAAAATTATCTAGCCCACCTCACGCCTTACCAGGATAGTAATTACTCGCTTTGGCGTGCTACTAAGAATCTTAAGCGACCGAAAGAACACATGCCACCTATAAGAAGAGATAACTGTTGGGCCAGATCGGACCACGAGAAGGCAACAACTTTTGCAGAACACCTCAAAGACGTCTTTACGCCTTTACCGAGCAGCAACCTGGAAAAAGACAAAGAAATAACAGAGTTCTTAAACTCTCCAGGCCAATTATGTCTTCTATTAAAACCAGTGAGCCCCAGAGAAGTTAATAGACAAATTAAATCTCTCCCGGTCAGAAAAGCTCCCGTTTATGACCAAATAGATACTACTCTCTTAACTAACCTACCAAAAAAGGGATTAATGTACCTGGTAGTACTATTCAACGCATGTCTGAGACTCTGTCATTTCCCCTGCCAATGGAAGCTTGCCCAGGTCGTAATGATCTCGAAACCTGGTAAAGAAGCAGCTGAAGTTGTATCATACAGGCCAATCAGTTTACTCCCTCTGGTCGGCAAACTTTTCGAAAAAATAATCCTGAGTCGATTGCAATCATAGATTTCATAGATTAACAAACACAATTAACGAAGCCTTAGAGAACAAAGACTACTGCTCCGCTGTTTTTCTTGATATAAGTCAGGCCTTCGATAAGGTCTGGCACATGGGCCTCTTATACAAAATAAAGAAGCATCTACCGTACTACATCTATCTACTTCTAAAAAGGTACTTAGATAAAAGATGCTTTGAAGTAAAAGTCAACACTGAAACGTCAGAATTCTACGAAATCCACTCGGGTGTCCCTCAGGGCAGTATCCTCGGACCCGTATTGTATCTGATCTACACTGCGGATATTCCTAAAAATGTTGACACAGTAATGGCCACTTATGCAGATGATACTGCTATACTGTCCGTACATTCAGAACTAATAACCGCGTCTATATTTCTTCAAAAACACCTTACTGAAGTTGAAGTTACTTTAAACGGGCAACAGATACCGCACTCAGATACTGCTAAATACCTCGGCATGCACTTGGATAGACGATTGACGTGGCAAAAACACATCTGGAATAAACGTAAACAATTAGATACAAAATTGCGAAGCTTGTCCTGGCTCATCGGGAAAAAATCACAACTATCTAATGAAAGCAAAATGGCTGTCTACAAAACAATATTAAAGCCAGTGTGGACATACGGGATCGAGCTGTGGGGTGCAGCATCTAACAGTAACATCGAGATCTTGGAAAGATTTCAAACCAAGACAATGAGATATATGTTCCAAATCCCAAACTGTATAAGTAACAAATACATACTCCGAGATTTGAACCTAACAACTGTGAAACAGGAAATAGCCACCAGAAGTCTTAAATACCAGACGAAGCTATCTGAACATGTGAATGTGCTGGCTACCAAACTATCAGGAGATGGCAGTGTTAAACACTCACGACTAAGAAGGAACAGCATTCCAACCCTTCATAGCAGATTTCTAAACCCAAAGTGAGAGAGATCGATGGATTCTCCTCACAGCTAAATTACATACGCAGACTGTAGTCACCAATAAAAACAGCTAAATGTGAAAAACAGATTGCTGTGCTAAGCAGAATACAAAAAAAAAAAAAAAAGTATTTCAATCCCAAGTAATATAAAAGCATAGATAGATAGAATATCGGTTTGGGCATTAGTGTTTCACAAAGTCGTGCAAAGTATTAAATATTTAGAAAACTTCATATTATTTGTTAAAATATATGGTTATAAATAGTTTTCATTAAAGTAATTTCTGCAAAAAATCAATTATTAAATTTCAGCAATGCAGTTGCAGCGAATTTCAATTGTTTGTGGAGTTTTGCACAAACCCGCTAATAGTGCCCAGAATTTTGTAGGGTTAAACTATTCATAAATATTAATTTTACATAACTTAAATATAAGCCCACTATATCGCTCACCAGTGTAAAAAAATGGTGCATATTCAAAAAATTATAAGATCTAGAATAATTGCTATAGTTTTCCTGTAATTTTTCAATCAGATTTTGCCAACAATGTTTTTTGGTAGTTTTGAAAGTACTGAAGTACTTTCAGAAATAAGGGTAGAATGCCCTTTTATGCATATTCTTTATAATAAAGTTTACATGCTATTTAAAATTGTAAAAATATATTTTTGTATTCTTCATAATAAACCCTTTCATATGATATACAGAATTAAACAAAAATCACCGAAATGTTCGGGTCCCGACTGCAGATTTTTCATGATAACGTTCAGATAAAATCATAAGTATTTTGTATCAATATGTAATTTAATTACTAATCCCTCTTGAAAATGCATTCGTTTACACTTGGATTTGCCACACCCAATAGATATGTTTGCAGTAATAATAAAAGCAGGTTGACAGAAACGAACAACAAAGTTATATATTTGACGAGTACACATACTACACAGTAGAGAGCATCTCAATCACATATTAATTTTGTTATCATATTAAAATAAGACCTCCCCTTAACAAAATAAAAAAATTAACATATAAATAGTTGACAGGTAGAATGCCAAGTTTGTCATAAAGTAATAATGTTTAATAGAACTTAAACTTTTGTTCAAAATATATACTTGTATAGAAGCTGTTTCCCGATAAGCTATTATAACAATTCATTACAGCTTCTCTTTCTCTTAATATCTATTTGTTTTGATCTCCTATAGAAAATAGGAATCCAAGCCAATTTTTGAACGCTTTGACAATCATTAAACAAAACAATAGGATCCGATTTTCCAAGAATTAAAAAGCAAGCAACACATAAAATAAACAGTAAAACAGTAAATTCTTTAAATAAAGTGCCTCTTAACTGGCTTCAGACATAGAAATATACACAGATTCTGTGTTGGATAAGGCAACTCTTGTTTGCTTTGTGTATTCAAAAGAAATAACAGTACTTGACAATTGGAAACAGAAACCTGAATATGATCTTGTGTCTCTAATGTCTGAACCCCAGTCTGCATCTATAAAATCTACAATAGACGAAATTGCGTAAACAAGATCATAATTTTTTGTATCTTTTAAGTACGGACACCTGTACTTAAAAGATTTCAATGTTTGAAAAATTGTAAAAAAAAAACTACACCTCTAATACAAAGTAGGTTTACTTTAACTTTATAACAACAAATGCGGATTTCATTTTTTAAAAACCACGTTTTCCAAATGGCGGCCATCGAGTCTGACACACTCTTCGAGTCTAGCACGCATGTTTTCAAAAACGCGTTTGCAGAGCGACTGGGATATCCTACTGACTTCGGCTCGAATATTTTCTTTAAGTTGTATCACAGTGCTCGGATTTGTTTTGTAAACAACGGATTTTAAGTATCCCCATAAGAAAAAGTCACATGGGCTTAAATCGGGTGACCTAGGTGGCCACGGTACGGTACCGTTTCGGGATATGTTTTTTTCTGGAAATAACTGCCGCACTGCATTCATAGACACATTAGCAATGTGAGCTGTAGCCCCGTCCTACTGGAACCATGTGTTTTGGTTGAAGGATGGACTATTCTGTAGTTCTATTCTGAAAAAGTCATTTAACATCTGGGCATATCTCACCGAATTCACGTAGCTACCAATGGTGTAGGTCCTGACCTGGGCCTATTTAATGTTGATCCTGTAGCTCTGAACCTTGCTACCCATAACTGAATGAGGTTGATCGATGGTCCATCACGTAATCGACGAATACTGTAACGATTTTTAAATCGACGGCATGCTACAGGCAGCGAAAATCCACTCGAAATGTACGCCTCGACGGCAAAAGCGCGGTGCTCTCCACTCCACTGTTCCATGGCTACTAAAACATCCGCACCGCTTGCGCTTCTAACGACGCCCCCCGCGCCCCTCTTATGTGTTGCGTTCAGAAACTATGTTTGTTCAAACTTTGAAATCTGCCACTGGACACCCTGTATTTTAACTCTGCGTGTTTCCTGTGAGTCTTATTGGAAGAGTTATTAAATTTACTAAGATATGTAACACTGAATACAATATCAGGTCAGTCTGGTTTTGATGGTGAATGCAATATCAAAACTGCCAAGTACATCAAGCCACTAATAAGTTGTTAATAAGGATACTCGCTGCAAACACTTTTGAATTTTTTTAATTTTAAATTTGGCTCCATAGGAGTTTCTGCAGTTTTACAATATGATGTATTAAATCTTCTTAATAAATTATCTACATATTATTCCTGATCAATACTTATCACATTTTTAATTATTTTAACTCTTAAGCCTAGACACTGTCGTATTTGACCTAAGTTTTTTATTTTAAATTTACAGCCTAACTCTTAAACTAACTGATCAGTAGCTTTCTTTTTTAACTGATCAGTAGAAAAAAACCATCAACGAATAATGCTATGATAACTCTCACATTATTTTTAAACTTTGTGAATGAACAAGGCTCATTTTTATAACCTAATTGAATTAAATAATCATTGACTTTCTGATATCAACCTCTGGAAGATTGCTTAAGACCGTACATAGCTTGTTTCAGTTTTAATACTTTATTATCACCATCATTACACTAAAAGTGATAAGTTTCTTAATATATACTGTTTCATTTAAAAAAAACCATTCAAAAAAGCTGTGGTTACATCAAGATGATTTATATCTAAGTTTAACTTTGATGCTAAAGCATAACCTTAAGGTAGAATATCTAAGCACAGAGGAAAGACTTTCATGAAGGTGTACACCAGCTTTCTGCGAGAACCTTTCGCCACTAATCTTGCCGATAACGCATATTGTTCCTACTGTCATATTTCTTCTGGAAACCCACTTACACTTGATCACTGTACTGTCTTGTGGAAAATCCATGAGGTTCCAAGTATCAGTTTCATTAAATAAGTCCAAAATTCTTCCTCCATGCTTGCTCTCTAAAACGTATTTTGTGGTCCATTTAAAGCTTCATCGAGCATGATCTCACTATGATTGTATTCTTCACACTCTTTAAAACATAATTTTCTAAAGCCATACCTATTAAGTGCTTTACTTGTAGTTTTTGTGGAGTTTCCTGTACATTTCAATCAGCTATCGTGATTTCCTGATCTGAAGTTATGTCAAAAAACTATTATTATTGACTATATTATAAACTATTAATATTATTAACGTACCCACTGACGAAGCTTCCGAACTATAGGTTTCATCTTTTTCATTTTCTTCTATGATTGAATTTTCATCTTCTGATCTATTCTCTAGCTTTTAAAATATGTATTTTACAGGTACTTGTATCATGTTCTCGTCTGAAGCCTCCATGATCATAATGTCTCCGCTGGTTGTCACAGAATTGGTAGTAGAGTCATATAGGATATAGGGGATATCCTTATGATACTCTGCATAGTTCTTTGTTCAATTTCAAATGTTTTTCCTTTGGAATATGTACTATGACTGTACTTCCAAATATACGCAAATGGCCTAAGTTGGGTTTTTGTCATGTTCAGACTTTGTATGGAGTCATGCTGTTCAGTCCAGCAACAACAAACCTATTTTTCAAGTACTCCGAAGTATTGATGGCCTATGCCCAGAATTTCTTGTCTAAATCCGCATCAAAGATCAAACATCTGGCCTTTTCAATTACAGACCTATTCATCCTCACATAGACCATTCTGTTCAGGCGTGTAAGCATTAGTTCTCTAGTGAACCACTATCTGTCCTTAGAATTTTCACTTTTATGTTTTTCTCTTTTTCAACCACACACTGGAACTCTTGAAAATATTTAAATATGTGAAATATTTGTTAGTCTTCATAAAATACACGAATGCCATCTTACTGTAGTCATGCACAAACTAAACAAAATACTTACATCGTCTAATTCAGACAGATTCTGTATAGGACCTCGGATATATTTATCATTCATGTGAGATGGCATCTCTAATTTATTTTATAATTTTTCATTTTATGTTGATTTTTACATATATTCCGGTAAATATTTTTATTGTCTCACTTTGCCTCCTAGTAGTACTCCTCAAGCTCTTCATAATGATATTCATTTCAACATCCTAGTTAAATGTGTTTTCATGCTACACTAATTTATAACTTTGCTAATTCACAACAATCGCGTGCATGTATCTGCAATAGTCTGATGACATCATTGGTAAAACAAATACTGCATGACAGACACAGATAAAAATGCTCTATCAGTTGTAAGTTCAACCATTCTTAATGCACTACTCTTGTATTTATGAGCGATTGAAATCTGTACATATTTTATAACACAATAAATTTTGACTGGCTATCACTTATATAACAAGAGAATAGACATTATCAGGTCAAAAATCTTTAGTCTTTCTTTAATTCCTATATGAATATTGTAAAAAAAGTTAACTAGTGCCAAATGTGTGAGTTAATAAGTGTTAATACTATACCAAATTTCAAAATATTTATTTGCATTGTTTCTGTGGCTGTGATAAAATCGGCTGTGACTCATGGACAGGTAGACATGTGAGTGATCTTATAAGAGTTCAGTTTTGCCTTTTGAGATATGCAAACAGTATTATTAGAAGTTTATCTACAGTTTACCATAAAATTATAGCAGTGATTCTAAATCTCATATTGTTTGAGAAAGTTTTAATATTTTTATGTAAAAGATTTACCTGGCAATATACATGACAAAATATATTAATATTTGTATTTGTTTAATATGATTCTACTACACACGTTTCTCATTATCATCAGAAGACTTATCGCTTTATAGCTATTATAAGTCTCTTTTTCTGGTGTGTTTAGTCTAATTCCATACTTCTACATAGTTGAAATGATATTTTCCACAACAAATATTTTCTTTACTGTAAATATGTTATCATTATTATTATTAATGTAAGCATTTTTAAGGGCTGTACATACAAAGCTTCCAAAGGAGAAATCGCTAAAGCCTACATTTTATTTGCAGGTTATCATGGTGGTAGTATGACTGTTCGTAGGCCACAGGAACCAGTTGTTCAAGTCATCCAGTTACACAAGAATACTAATGGCATGGGACTCAGCATTGTGGCAGCTAAAGTAATGGAAGATTTTATTTCAATATTTTTATATTGATCCAAAAATGAGAGATATGTTTGTTATACCAGACACACAGTATGTAAATAAACTAATGTTCGCCACTTCAATCACTTGTCCCATTAATCATGTGTAATCTGGCAAAATTTTGTATGAAATCATAATTATGTACAATTAATTAACAAAAATTAGTAATAATATTAGTTTGGCAACATCAATGTTAATGTAAATTGTTAAGTGTCAAAATGAATAATCATTTACCCATTTGAAAAAAACTAGAAAACAAAACGTACACTACGTTTTTGATTAATTTAGCATATTTCATCTTCATCATCAGTAGCTCGACATTTCTCGGTGGACCCTCGCCTTCTCAAGCACACTGTACCAAGTCCTCCTTCAGGGCGCCACGGTTTTCCAGTTATGTTGAGAGCGTCAACAAAACTTTGTAGGCGGCAACCTATCTTAATTTGGGTCTTCCTCTTCCTCTTGAGCCAGTTGATTTAGTCAGAAAAATTTGTTTTGTCGTTCTATCTTCCTTCTTTCTAATTACATGGCCGGCCCACTTCATTCGTTGAATTTTTATAAATTTTATTATATCTTCTTTAAATAAATGATAAAGTTTGGCATTAGTTCTACTTCTCCAAAACCAATTGTTACAGAACCCACCAAAGATGAATCTGAGAATTTTTCATGCGAAAATAGCAAGGCCAATTCGCCAATTTGGGACAATGTCCATGTTTTAGATGCATATGTAAGTACTGATCGGATTAAGCTTTTATATAATAGTAGTTTAGTGTCTCTTCTGATATTATTAGATTTCAGAAATCTTCTTAGTCCATGAAAGCATCTGTTTGCAGTTCTGGAGCTAAATCATCGCTGGTGTTGATTTCAGATCCAAGGTAGATTACAAATTCGAAAGGGTGAATAGAAGGAATTCACCCTTTCGAATTTGTAATCACTGATTTTAAAATGCATGGTGGAGTCAGAGTTGGTCACAAATTGCACGTATTTGGTTTTGGTCTGGTTTATTGAGAGGTATATTTTTTGGCCTCTCTAGTGCTAGAAATACCCGTTTGAGGTCTTTTTGAGTTCTAGCAATAATGTCAATGTCATCCGCATATGCAATAATTTGTACAGATTTAGAGAAGATCATGTCTCTTGTGTTGATTTTTTAATCTCTAATAATCTTCTCAAGAGCAATGTTAAAAAGAAGACACGCTAATGCATCGCCTTGTTTAACACCTTTGCTATTTCGACTGGTTCAAAGAGGCTTCCTTGAATTTTAACTCTCATTTTCGTGTCAGTTAGACTGAGGGAAATCAACTTAGCCAGTTTATCAGGAATATTGAGTCTCGATTAGACATTCTCTATTGATACATTGATGTCATTTTGAAATCGATAAAGAGGTGATAAGTATTAATTTGGAATTATCTTGTTTTTTTTCTAAGATTTGCCGGTGGTTAAAAATTTGATCAGTTGTGGATCTATCTCTTCTTAATCTGCACTGGTAATCACCAATGATGTTTTCGGCGTAAGAAGAAAGTCTATTGAAGAGTATGTTTGAAAGTATTTTGTACGTGGTACACAGAAGACTAATTCTTCTGTAGTTGGAGCAATCATGGATATCTCCTTTTTAATGTACAGGATAGACTGTATTGAGCATCCAATCTTGGGGAAGTGGCTCGAAGTTCCACATTGATAGAATTAGTGGTTGATCATTTTCTTAGCGTCTATTCCGGAATTTTTTTGAAAATTCTGATGGAACAGTGTCTGGGCCAGTGTTTTTAAATTTTTTAATTTCTTCCACAACCTCATCCAGCGATGGTGGTGCAATGAGGTCTTGATTGTTACTTTGAGTAGAGTGTTCAACATTTTGTGGGTGATCCATGTTGAGAAGATTCTGAAAATGCTCGTTCCATCTTCCAAGGATTTTTACCTTGTCAATGAGGAACTTTCCATTCTTATTTCTGCAGAAGGCCGTTCTTGGCTTGAAGTCCCTTCAGCGAATGTTTGTCTCACGAAAGATAGCTCTACTTTCATTTGATCCTTTAAGATTTGACTCTCTGAGTAGATCATTGTGGAATTTCCTTTTCTTCTCCCTGTGTATTGTTTTTTCTTCCCTTTTGGCTGCTTCATAACCTTCTACTGAGTTTCTTGAATGCTTTCTACTAAGAATTTTACGATATGCAGCATTTTTTTTTTGGTGTCACAGCATTCACCGTCAACATACTTCACTTAAATATATAATGGTACTAAATAGTAATTAGCGAAATAATGCGCTTAATTCGATAATTTCCTACTTCCTTTTATGATTAATTTGTTTACTAAATACCTGCACTGTTCTACAATGTTTTTGAAAACTACTGGCATACATTGAAAACTAGTTTGTGCACACATACACTATAAGAAAGATTCAAATTATTTTGTTTTGGAATGTATTGTACATATCTTAACTTTAAGTTCGATTCAAAAAACCACACAGCACACATGCTAAGTGCTTTACTAGTATTATAATTACATTTAGTAAACCCTAAAATATTCGGTTGCTCTAAAAATGACATATTGACAATAATTTTCTCTTCAAAAAGATTCAAATCACAGTTCACATTCTCGGTTTAAATGGCATGTGTGAGAGTTGCCATATTAAATAGTAAATAATCCATAAATATTTGAAATTGCAATTAAAGTTAAAATAATATTATTAATAAGAAGCAAATAATAATTTATATAAATGACAAATTAAATAAACATTGTATCAATAGTTATTCCGATAAGTTTATTTTAAAAATCGATGATTTTATTTTTCTATAATCTTAAATATTTGTGTGAATTATGCACGGATGTTAGATTTTCAAATGGTAATCATTTTTATTTATAAATTCTAAACAAGTTTGACCTTGAAATAGAATTCTTTTATCTTTTTCTTTTTTTTAAACTTTTTTTTGTAAAACGATGCAAATGAAAGGGTTCGTTAGAAAACTCAAATTCACTTATACAACAAATGTGGCCATGGTTGTCAAATTCTTCAAAGGTGTCTCTTTTGTTATATAAAAACTTAGTATTCGGTTGGCACATGTAAGCTAGTGCACATGATACATCTTACCTGGAGATTTGTTCGCCAGATCATATGGGCAGTCACCTGATATTACCGCTGAGACAATCTTATGCAAGTATTGTTTATCTGTACTTAAATATTGGGCCATTTCTGGAAGCATGTCTCCTTCGATGCGCTGAAATTTTCTAACAAGCAATTGTTCACAGGTTTCGAGCACCTTTCCCAAAGGACCAGTGTAAGACTAGGCCCTGAAGTACACCCGCCAACATGAAGAAACAAGTCTCTTAAAGGCAGTTGTTTATATGTAGTAAGAAAATTACCCATTGAAGTGGTTTATGGAACCTTTTTTGCTTCCTTTGGTACTTTCCAGTATTTACATTCGTACCGTCACAACTGATTGCCATAAGACGATGTTTGGAAATTCATTCATCTGATAGAAAACCAAACATTGTAGTTTCTGTTGCTTTCGCTGAACTAACGTTAGGTACTACGTATCCCATGTAAATCCTGCCTCTTGAATTAATGAGATGGTTTCTCTACAGTCAGAGTCCTGTATCATTTACAACCTTTATTGATAATTTTCAAAGTTTTGTCCTTCCCCCATGAAAGTATAAAGTAGACAATTTGTGGAATAGTCTTCTCCTTCATTAACTTTTCTCAAGTTTTAGTTCTCTCTCTTCGTAATTTATGTCTGTCAATGACTTCGACATGAGATCCTGTGTCAAATAATACAAATGATGCTATTGCTGCTGATACCCTTTCTAATACTCCATACTTGTCACATGTCTTCGCTAAAATAGGTAAATCGATGGATGACTTTCTTTTTTTTCTCCAAAATTCCTTCGATTACTGTGTTTATAAAGTTATCCGTATTACTACGCCTTTCCGACGTTGATGGTGACGACGTCGAACAAATACTAACCTCTAAAACAGCTGACGTGGAAGTACTTAAGACACTGGTAGCTTGATGTTTCTCTCAAGCCTGTTTCCTTTTAAGACTCTTTTGCAGCTTCTTTGTTACTACGAGAGGTTCTTTGGTCAATTAAAAACGTTTGTTCTTGTTTGGGAACCTTTTTATTTTTAGGACAGATGCATCGAGCGAACTCTTTGCACTTGCATGCGGAAATATCAAGAAGCAATTTACTGCTTTGTCGAAAACTTTCTAATTTATCCGGGGAGAGCCTCTTAGACTTAGTAGATTTTTGCATTTCAAATGATATGCTTTCAACATCTGTATGACTCTTGTGTGTGTTACTGTTGGAATAGATGCAGATTGCCATATAATTTCAATCCTGGATGTTACTCTGTATCTGTTATTTCTGAAACTGTGGGCGCTTTTGAAGTTTCCTATTCAAGTTTTAGTTGGCATCTCGTTCATTCTTAGTACTTCATTACATCTTCATAAGTAGGCAGTATGTTTACTTTTATCTCACAAATCTCACCAAAAAGAGGACATTTAAATACATTTTGTGTTCTTTGCAAGATTATCACGAAACAAATTAAGATTATTTCTTAAATACGTGCAACCGATGTGAGCGAAGAACAACAGCGCACTGACTCAACGTGACAAGTATTGCACTTACCAACTATATTCTCCCGCGCTTTGTCCTCATCCCTTGATTTTATGTTTCTAATGTAAAAATGCAATTTTTGTATTATATGTCGGAATATACTATTGTTGCTTTTATTTTGAGTAATAAAATAGGTAAGTTTATTAAAATATCACACATTTACATGGCCGCAAAGTTGAGTCTAAAACCAATTTTTTTTAGAAAACAATGAGTTTGCAGAGGCAGTTACTGTTATATTTTGCATGGATTTATTTGAGCATATATTTATTTGCATGGATTTATTTGAACATCATATTTTCGCTATTAGATTACAATTAACAAAAAAATATTTCGCTCCACCCTAACATGTATTGCAATCTACCCATGATGCGCTATTACGGATTGAAGTGGGGAATTTTACTTTATTCACAAAATACCCATACAGGGGTATTTTTGTTTATAACATATTTTCGCAGAGCTGATTTCTCTCCTCATTATGAATTCATGCTGATTTCTCTCCTCATTGTTTTTGGGGAATGTGAAAAAAGCCAAACATTTCGATATAATTGCTATCAAAGTTCAAAATTTTCAAAAAAGTAATAATTTTTTATCGTACGATGTATACATTTTTAAATTAACTTCCACTACTCGCAGCAAAATAATACTTTAAAAATGATTAGAAAACTTTCCAAAACTAAATAAGGCTAATAAGAGGTATAGGTTTGATTTGTCACATTATTCTCACTAGGAAAGGTAACAAAAAACTTTTTTCTAAATATTTCATTTCATTTTCTTTTTGTTATTCAGAATAATGGGCCAAATCACTAAGTTTGTATATTATCTGTAAATACAGTTTGTATATTATCTGTATACAGAATAACCTTCTGAATTCGTAATACACACAATGTTTTTTGTTGTATTATTAACAAAATTTAAGACATGTTTTTTAAGACATCGAAATATAAATGCCATAAATTTTTTAACAATTCTGAATATCTTTGCAATTTTCTAAAAAGTTTGCTGTCTATGAAAAATAGCTTGGTACTTTTAAATCATATTAAATCTTGCAAATGAAATAATTGTATAATGGAAGGAAAATTATTTTAGTTTATGGTAGTGGTTTCGTAATTGTTTTATTTCTTTTTATCTAGTTGTATCAAGCATGTACCAATGCTTTTTTTTATTGTCAGTAATATATTATTATTGGCAGAACATTTGAATATAATGAACAAAAGGTAAATCAATTTTTTTTAACAGGGCGCTGGTCAGAGTAGATTGGGCATCTACATAAAATCTGTTGTAGCTGGCGGCGCTGCAGCTGCTGATGGGAGGTTGCAGGCTGGAGACCAACTACTATCAGTGGACGGGCATTCTTTAGTTGGCATAACCCAGGAAAAGTAAGTAACACAGATGGATAAATCATCAGACAGATTGTAGTGTCACACTTCAAAAAACAAAATGAAAGGACTGAATCTTTCTATGAGCGCAAGCGAGGTGGAACATATTTATCAGCTCATTTCTTATAACCTTGCTTCAATATTGTTGTGATAGTAAATATTGTCATATGTGATTACACATTTAGAAGTCAGATTTTATATTATGCAATGACACTTATTCTATTGCCGTTATTAATATGTAAAAATAATTCTCACCTCACACAAAATAGTCCAAAGAGAGGAGAATTAATTCATTAGAGTGCATTTATTTTTTTGCTATTACCACTACTATTTATGCTCCAAAATAACTTATCTAAATTCAATTCTTTTTTGAGCTCCAAAATAACTTATCTAAACGCAATATTCTAATTTAATGTGACAAAATGTATGAAATTTTATTAACATTATACCTTTTAATTTTTTCAATTAAACTTGAGAAACTAACAAACAGGCAGGATAGAAAGAGAAAATGCAATATTTTAATTTAATGTGTTAAAATAAGACAAAATGTATGAAATTTTATTTACACCTTTTAATTTTTTTAATTAAACTTGAGAAACTAGCAAACAGGCAGGATAGAAAGAGAAGATAGTAACACAAAATTGATTGTATTATTCGGATTAGCATACTTTCACAGATGTGAAAAAATTCAGGCCATAGACAGGCTTTATAAACGATACAGATCATAACTCTCTGTTATAATGAAGTATATTAGTATATGTATAATTATTACACAACAGTGTAATTTTAATCTAAGCTATTAATTGTTAAAAATATTTTATTCGACTCTGTAGCAATTGTCTACATGTAAATATGAAATGTAAATAATATTTTTTGTATTCTGAATAATTAATAGTTATTATATAATCATATGTAAATAACGGATAGCCTAGTGCTGTATAATTCTTTTCAAAATAAGACTGACATTTAATAGATTTTATGTCTTAAAGAAATATAATTGACAAAATACTTACAACTTGTCGACTAATCAAAACCTTTTAGGGCAGCAGAGTATTTGGTGCGGACAGGTCCTATTGTGACATTAGAGGTGGCCAAGCAAGGTGCTGTGCTTCACGGACTTGCTACACTGCTTCAGCAACCCAGTCCTCGCTCTCATACAGGTATAAAAATGCTAGTTTCTCTGTGGTGTTATGATGTTTTATAGATGAAGTGGAATGTGACAATTTGGCTCTTTGACCAATAATAGCCAGTCTTCCGTCATTGGAAAGCTGATGTAGTACGTTAAGTGTTACAATTGTTAATATGACATCCTTTGTGTGTGTAAAATTGTTTGACAATCTAAGGGTTGATATAGGTTTTATTCAAGGCAATCTTATTATTATATACATACAATTGATAAATAGTTGGTATAAAATGATTAATTGCAATGCAACTTGATCTAAAAATTACCTTTTTAACTTCTTGCTTTCCTAGTCTGTAGCCAGTTGCAAAATAATATTAAACGGAAGGCATGTGATTTAATAGTGAGAATATTAATGGTTGTTCAGTCTTTGTTGAAGTCATTGGTATTAGGAATTGATACAGCTACCCATTAAAATAAAGAAGTTGTCGATACTAAAAAAAGGTAATGATGGTTTTCATGCAACAAGGAATTGATGATGAAGATTATGATGGTTCTGTACACCGTAACTCAGGAACATTCACTAACTTCAAACCTACATATTTACATCGAACACGACCTGAAAGTGAACTCATCACAACAAGCTCTCATTCAGCTGAGAGCTCATACGCTTTGAGAGATGCAACACGTGACGGCACCTCCGAATATGAGTCTTATGGACCAGGTGTGATAATTTGATCTTAATTTAACTGTGTTGGAAAAGGTCCTAAATTTATGACATACTTTATTATTTCATAAAAAATAGCTTTAGTTTTTGAAGTTTTCTTTTTTTTGTTTATTTTTATGGTGCATCCTTTTTAATAAAATCTATAATTATGTGATAATCTATAGTGTTTGGAAAATATCACACCAACCATATAAATACCAGGTCGACCTTAGGGTTTGTTCTGGTATTTCTGTTTTATTACCTTTGGCTTTATAATTATAGTTATTGTGTAGCTGAAACATGTTTTTGAATCTTATCTTAATGAGTGATTTCCATTTCAGGATATTTAGCAAAAAAACCTCTGAGATCTTATGTGCACAAACAATTTTCATTGTTGAGAGAAGATTCAACAAAATCAAGTTCAGATGATAGCTTGCATATGAGCAGTCGTTATAAAGGATCTATACCACGTCTTACTTTTACTCTTGATTGTGAAACCAGTCAACTGTATGAAGAACAATCTCCCGATACTCCAGGCTTTTCCTATGAACAGGAGTTTAATTGTCAAAACAAAAAGGTTACACACCAAATTCCTATATTTACATTCACCTGCGAGGATTATGATGACATGATGAATCAGCAAAAAGAATCGCAAATTGCAGCAAATGAAAACACATGTGGAATGCTGACTTGCAACTGTGCAAAGACTAATTGTGATATAAATTGTTCCCAAGAAGAAGGGCCAAATGATTCTTGTGATCAATCTACCAATAGTGATGAAATTTCTACTCACACATGTTTACCTCCCCAAATGGAACCTCTTGTGCCAAAATTTAGAGTTAATAGTGAGCTTTCTAGAAGTAATGAAATTTTACATGCGTCGAATCCAAAATTCGCGGAAGATTTACAAGCTGATGACAGTGAAATTCCGTTCATTGATGATATTGATTCAGAACCCTTGATATTTGAGCACAAGTCTTACTCAGATGGTGATTTATGCGAGACGGATATCCCTGTACCAAAGGTTCGTAGAATACTGCCTTCAGTGTCAATTGATAAGACTGAAGAAGACATAGATAAAATAAGTTTTCTTAATGATTTTAGTGAACCTTGTACTCGTGTTTCTCATATGATATCTGCTACATCTGATGCAATTTGCCAAACAGCTGCAGAACCAAGGAATATAAATGTTAAGGTTGATCATAATGGAAAATTTGAATTACAAGTAGATGCAGCTAGTGACGACAGTGAAAGTATTGAAATAGATGAAATAAAATGCAATGGCAGCAATAAATTTGTTAGTCAAGATATTTTGTGTCCAAGTTCTGACGAATCAGAATGTATAAGTGTAGGAAATGTTAACAAAATTAAAGGTCTCATTTTGGAATTAGATAAAATGAATCACAGTTTACGGAGGAACAACAAAACTATTTTTACTGTCAAAGATAGCAGTAAAGAAATACTCGATAGTAAAGAACAAAAGTCTTGGAAGTCACCTGAAGAAGTGCGGTTAGGAAATGGCAAAGTGCGGGCACTCGCTGAACATTTTAATACTATGAATTTATCATACCATGCAAAAACTTATCGAAGAAATTGCCAGTCAAGTCCAAATTTATCAAATGGAGTGCGAAAACCTTCGCTTTTATCTGAAAAATTGACGACAAGTGCAAGTTTAGCTGATATAAAATATGAATCGAGGCTTCCTAGTGAACAAAATTTAAATGTTGAAAAGAGTGAAAAGTTATCTGAAGATGAGGCTAAAAATATACTTATCCAATTGGAAGATTGGTCCAGATATGGTACTAAAGGTAGCACCAATACCTTAACTCAAAATAGTGACATGGACGAATCGAATTTACCTTCTGAAGACCATAATGTCATTAAAGAGAATGAATCATCACCTGCTTTAATTTTTAAAGAAATTGTAGACCGCAAACCTAGAATTATAACTTTGGAAAGTATAATAATTCGGTCTACACCAGCTAGCTTTAATTCAGACAATGGCTCATTGGATAGTGCACCTAAAATGCTTAAAAAATATGGTAGCTTAGAGAAACTTACTGGGCTAAGTGCTCCAAGAGTTGTGAGGACGATTCCACGAATGACATTTTCTGTGACAAGTGTATCACAAGTAGAATCTTCAACGGAAAAGGAGTATAAGAAATTGCCAGATTCATACATTGTGAGAAAAAAAAAAGAATTATATGGAACAAATTCTCCCCCCACAGCAACTCCTATTGTGCAAAGCTGTCCCAATTTACTCAAAAATATGTCCATTCGAAAAAATTGTTGCCTAGTGGGAAGCAGTTCCAATCACAGTTGTCCAAACTTGACAAAAGATAATATCAAAGGTACATTAGCGCCATCTTATTTGAGAATTTGTAAATTACGTGATAATCGAAGCAATATCGGTGAGAGACCACCGACACCAAAACATGAACGAGGTGCAAAGAGACATGTTCATTTTGGCAGAAGCAAATCGACTCGGGACCTGAGTAAGGAATTTGCATAGAAAAGTAATTCATGGCACCATTAATTACTTTTGATGTTATTTGTCCCATGTTTGCATTATAAAAAATGTTTATTTTGGCACAGATTATATACCATTATTTTGGCAAACTTTTTTAAAACACATTTTAATTTTGACTTATATTTTTAATAAGCTTTAAGTTGCATGAACTTGAATTTTTATTGTTGATGTTATTAGTTTTAGCTTTGTAGCTTTATTGTTCCTTTATTTATTTGAGAGCGTAATGAATTATTGCAAACGTAATTTTAATGTTTTTGTAGAGAAAATATATATTATATGTATTATATATACATATGTAAGAAAGGAAATACTATGTAACAGTTAATATAAAAATTAAAAAGAATCATTAATTTTGTAAATTTATAAGGTAGAATATTTGTACTACATGGTCAAAATATAATAGTTGCAGCGACTCTAGCTTAATGGTTTAAGTGTAGCCAGTGGGTTGATATTTAGTGCAGGTTGCACTTTGTTTTTATGAAAATATTATAGAAGCTATAAATAGAGAATAACAAGATATAGATTGAGTAGTTTCTTACACTATTTATTGAATCAAAGTTATGATTTAATATTTTGTCTGTCGCAACCAAAACAGCTCAAGAAATGGTGGTATTAATATTTATAAACATTTTATAATTAGGTAGAATGTTTTGCAAAATATTTATTACTTTATGTCAAGTATTTGTCAATAATACTGTATTGTGACAGTATATTTGTGATAGATGACGGTGGGGGCAGTCACAATATTGTAATTAAAAGTTTGAATATTTTTCTGATATAAATGTTATATGGTAACATCTACAGATCTTGAAGATTGTTACATTTTTACTTTTAGTTGTATATCATGTCTGGTAGGAATATATTAGGTTTATTAACCATAGTTCTTTTAATAAAAGCATGTCTTTCCTAAATTTATACAATTGCTTAATGGGAATGCCAGAATATGCTTCATCATAAATTTGATTATACATTAATGATATGTACATAAGAATTTCCAGAAAAGAATAGAATAATTTATTTATTCGATGATTTTTACAGTAATTAGCAGAGAAGCTTTGTAAATAAATGCTTTTTGTATTAGATTTTTTCTTCACAACACAAAACTGTATACTATAAATTAAAGCATAATCATTTCTTTTTATTCCGCGGTTCAATATATGTATATATAAGAAATTAAATTTTATACAATGACTCAACAAATATTTTCTTTTGTTTTTAATATTATATGATTGTTGAGAATGTTTTAAGATCTGTGAAGGATTATTTATTTTTTATTTGGGTTTTGTCATTCTCCTTTCAATAAGTAGAAATAAATTATTGCCATTTGGTAAGAGTATATTAATAATACATGGTAAATGCAGGCCCTAGACGTGCTTCTGAGAGGGATTTACCTGGTCGAGTGCAAGCGGAAAACTCAGTGGGTCAGGTGAAACCCTCTAAAAGTGTCCCAGCTCTTCATGAGCAACCCAGGCAACATGATGTCTTTAATCCGGGTTATTCTAGGTCAGTGGCATATTTTACTGAATTATTAATCTGTCTAACAAATCTATATATGTGGAAACTTATGTGTGTGTATAACAATTCCTTTCCCACGTTTATTTCGGTAATCAATTTTTTTTAGGTAGTCAGTTTGGGTTCTAGATAAGAAAATAATTCCATCCCGAATAAAAATATTTGTTTTTTTGGTGTATTTAAATTTGTTTCATCACATTCCATATTTGTACATCTGTACTCCATATATTTTTTTACCATCTATTTTTTAGTACTATTTATCAAAAGAAAGTAACCAAAATTATTCTTTACTATTTACTGCAAATTTTGTGAGTATCTATTTTAAAATGTAAAAATAAAAAAATATGGCAAAATACTCATAAAGAAAATAAATTTAATTTTTTAATAATTTATTCAAGACTTAGACTTTTATGTAATTTGTACAATGAATAAAAATATTCACAATATTACAAATATTCTCCAAAAATTACATATAATTTTTTTACCATACTTGACGCAGACTGTAATAAGTATGGTTTCAAAAGAGTATTATGTAAAGAAAATATTTTCTAAGCCCAAACCATATTAGACTTGATTATTTTAAAATTGGTGATATTTAATATATTTTTAGAACTTTTTCAGTTATGTAATCTATGGTATATTTAACGATGACTGTTTTTTATATTTAACCTACATATTTTATACAAATTATGTTAATAGCTTGTCAGATTGTATAAATGTGGGGTATCCATTAGATATCCATTTGTATACATATTATTACGCAACTTTATTCATTTTGTACACCTTATATCCATTAGGACATCTTCGAGTACTAGTATTCCTGCGTTAACTGGCCTCAAGTCCCGCAGTAGTCACAATTTGAGTACGCCGCTCTCACCTAATGCACAACATGATCATGGCTTTTATCAGAATGTGAGCATTGTGCGACAACCACCACATGCCTTAGGAGATAGGTGAAGGGTTTTTTCCCTAAAATTATTTCTAAGTCCAAAAACAATTTCTCAATAAGTACAATAAAATATATAACAAAAAATAATATTTTGTGAGTTCACTATTTTTAGTATTCAAATTGCAATGAAAATATATTTTTGTTATTAATCATATGTAAAGATAAAGTTTGAATATTTATGTCATCCTCTTTACTTTTGATATTGATATATATATATATATATATATATATATATATATATATATATATATATATATATATATATACATATACATATACATATATATATATATATATATATATATATATATATATATATACATATACATATATATATATATATATATATAAATGTGTGTATATATATACACAGTATGTAGACTATGTCACTTCAACCACTTCTCCCATTAATCATATATACATTTTATAAAATAATTAAAGTTTAAATTTTTTATGAAATCGTAATTATGTTTAAATTAACGCCCTATAATCTTTACACTAAATGTCAGTTTGGCAATGTGACACACCAATTGCAAACTGTCAAGTGTCAAAATTAAATGTCACTTATCCATTTCAAAAAACTGGAATAAGGGCACGTAGTAATTAAAATAGAAATTATTTTGTATTTTAATCAGCCCCAAAAAAAAATTAAATGGTGTTAGGTCGGGCAAGCGCAAAGGCCACTGTACGGGACCGAACCTGCCTATCCATTGCTCATCAAACATTTCTTGGAGATGTCTCCCAATTTCAGACGTAGTGTGGGATGGAGCACCATTATGCTCAAAGCACACGGTTCGCAGTCTAGCTAGCGGAATATTGGCTAAATATCTGCTAAGTGGACCATTGAGCAGCTCCAGATATCTTTGGAGATTCAAAGTGTTGTTATTGAAAACGGGGCCAATAATCGTATCGCTGTGTATACAGTCCACACATTAATTATCCATCTTGCTTGATAAAATAACTGGCATGTGACATGTGGATATCTACCTTTCTGCGACCAATGGCGACAAATTCCTTGATTCCACATTGAGTTTCTTGTAAATAAACATTCATCAGACTAAATAACTTTTTCGATTCAATGAGGATTTTCACTACACATATTAATACATGTCCATATATTCACCAGTACTAAAAAACCATATATTTGTAATTCCACTCACTTGGTATCAAAAATAACAAATTATATAAAAAAAACCAGCGAAGCGCATTAAACAAGTTAACTGTCATGTCAAAACTAAACTTTCAAAAACAAAAAATATTCTTACTGGATAAATAAATGTGTAAGGGTTGCCATATTAAATAATAAATAATCCATAACGATTTCATTTGAAAACGCAATTAAAATTAATATATTATTATTAATAAGAAGCGAATAATAATTTATCTAAATGACAAATGACAAATTATCATATTAATAATTATTCTCATAAGTTTATTTTAAAAACTGATGATAGTATTTTTTGTAATCTTAAATATTTGAGTGAATTATAGATTATGTTAAAGATTTTCAAATAATTTTGATTTACGAAATGTAAAAAAAGTTTGTAATTTAATTTTGTTATCCTTTTCTTTGTTTTAAACTTTTTTTGTACAACTATGTGAATTGAAGGGATAGTTACAAAAGTCAAATTCACCATCAATCGCTAAGAAAGGTAATTAATTAATATTGCCACATTTCTTACGTTTATCAAAATATAAGATATAGGTTGATGCATTTCCGTGTTAATGATTTATGACGATTTTTAAATATCAAAGAAAGTGTTATGATAAAAAAAAATAGGTGTATTGCAGTCAATTATTATGGATTTAAGTGACAAAGTTTCCTCACTTTACATACTATATATATATATATGTGTTTGAACATTTATACAGACTGTGCACATCTGAGTTTGAGATAAAAGTAATTCCACAATTTGGTGATGTCAATAGAGAAAGAAAATTCGTAATATTATGAACAATGTTTAGGAAAGATGCAAAGGGGTTCTGAATGTAAAACTAGTAAGTCTATGTATCTGGCAATGAGGTAAGAAAGTTTGTCTGGATTATTTAAAATATTATTAAGTTGCAATAATAAGCATAGGAATATGAAGATTGGATTGGTTATCATTGATATAAATACATAAATGACAGATTGGTATACCCATTGATATAAATACATAATTGAGACATATTTGTTAAAGACAAATATATAATGGACACATACATTTTGAAGGCTTTTTAATTTGGACAGCAATTGATTGGAAAGATCTGTAGTGCATATCTTTACAATTAGGAAAAGTTTAAGAGATGCAGACTTTAATTTTAAAGAGAATGAACCATTGCTTCAGTAGCAGAATTTAGACAATGCATCCTGTCATTTAATTGGCAACTGACATCATTAACCACGGGTTTTTTATTTGAAAGATTTTAATCTATCAATAGAACCAGATTCTTTATTGTAACAGCATTATTATTTATAATAAATTATTTATATTGCTTTTAGGAAGAAGTTTCTCACAATCAATAATAATGGTCATTTATTGATTTATACTATCTCTTGTGTGGCATGATTTCTACTCCACTTTACATAGCTACTACTTCTATGGACAGATTACGATAGCAAATTATGGATAAAATATTTAGACAATATTCCACTTGCACTGAACAGTTCAATTTTAGGGTTTTTACCGGTTTTCGAAGGATATTACATAAAAATAATTTTTTTGCATATTAAGAATAAAATCCTTATTATTTGTTATTATTTTATCATATGTTAAATGCACAATGTATCTTTATGAAATTATGCATGTAGGTAGCCTATTACCAGGAGTATTCCTGAGGGATAGAATGTGATAATTGCGTTATATGTTTAATTGTGTAATGAATAATTGTGTAATATATAAATTTGTTTTCTGATAGCCCATGGAATGTGTCATTTTCAAGGTCTTCAATGGAATGCATTAAATTTGTCCTCTTCACACATTTGTCTTGGGATAACTATGTAGTTTTAAAAATGTTTTCACCTAAAAATTCATTCAGTCAACTCTCTAGTTCCAGCGGTATAAAGTTAGTACGAAAATAATCTAATATTATGTTTTGCTCTGTCTTTAGAACTTCAGTATTGCGAAGCTCACAGAATGCCTTGTCAGGTCCTCTGAGTACTGCACGGCCACAATCAGCTCACTTCTCTCCGCCTGTGGCAGAGAACACACCAAGAAGTTCACTCAGTACACGCGAGCTGCATTCCACTCACAACAATTACACAGAGAATAATATGCATCAGGTGTACATTTTCATATTTTCAATCTATTTGAATTTAGAGTTCCTCTTTAAAGTCCCTGGTTTAGAGGGTTAAAAGTTTTGATTTTTTGTTGCTTTAATTGATTTAATTGTTTAAATGAAATTACTTTAATTGTTTATTTGAAATTCTTAAGCTTTTTGAACTTAATCTTTCAAGAGCAGGTACATGTTATGGATATATTGGAGTGCTTATCTTGGAAGCGTCATAATCTCAAACTTCTGATTATATGGCTAAGGCTATAAGTGTTTGGAAGCATTGATAAATTTGTCAAAATGTTTGTCATTATGTAAACAGTTTCTATTCCTTAGAATCTATACTTTTTCGAGAGGTTCAATGTTGTTTGTTTCAAAAAGTTTATTTTATATTGAATTTTGACTTTATGTACACTACTGAATATAGATAAGGTTGAATGTCAACAATTTTGTTAAAATTGAATGTCGAAAAACAAAATGTCTAAATATCCAAAAGAGAATTTAAGAGGTGCATCAAAACTGCCAAAACAAAAGTTTCATAATGATAGATTCACACCAACGAGCGGTGATGAGCAGTGTCAGACTGGCCATATAGTCTAGGTGGCATTTGCCAGCCGGACCCTAACCTGTGTGGGTCCCCAACCTTACCCACCCCTGGCTGACGACTTACATGTAAATGGTTCATACATACTTAGAGAGAAATGAAACTGAAAATTTTGAAAAATGGTTAACCCTGAGACCATTTCTGAAATTTCTTGCTATTTTGGATCTCAAAGTGTATATGTAAAAATATTTCTGATCATAATAATAATATATATCATGGAAAATTAATAATATGTATATTTCATTATTATCTGCTAGTATCTCATCTTCACTTATCCCAGGCTTGTGGAGAGCCACCCGGCCCTTCCGGCCCAGTCCGACTCTGGTGACGAGTTAAATGAGAGTTCTACAGTAAAAAAGTTTTGGGTTGATTAAGTAGTGAATTTATAAGAATGTAAGCATTTTTTGAGATTCAAATTTGTTACATAGAAATTCAGTCTATTCCATTCATTTAATACTTGAAAATAATAAAATGGTATTTGTTATGAGGCTATTAAGTATTGAAGGAGATAGTTGTGTATGTCGGAACCCAGTTAACATGTTCATTGTCTAGTTTGAGGATAAGGCGTTAAACCCTGTGCCTAGAGAAATCAAAATTTCAATTATTAAACAAGCCGGGGAATTCCTGATCCGTCATATGTATCTTTTTCTTGTAGACAAATAGATCTACTTGTCTTTAGTTGATCTTAGTAACCTATTTCATGCATAAACAAATAATAGGAACATTGAAAATAGTTTACAATTGTATTATATTGAAAATAGTACAGTTATAAATTAACTGCCGGATAAAGATAAGTGCACTGAGCAACAATAAATATAACAAACTTCTCAATCCCACCTCCATTTATTTGCCAAAAGATTATTATATTATGATAAAAAATCATAAGTCATAGAAAAGAGACAATGGAGCACACATGGCTGATGAATACAAGTTTTTAAAGTGTGCTTAAATTTACCATGCAATGGCGCACAGTGCTGGTCACACCTTTAAATTGAAAACTTTAAAGATGTGATCAGCCACTATTAAAGTCTGGCCCTTTAATAGTGGCGTACGTAATGTTGCATGATTGTGATTGACAGTGAACGAAAGTGAAAGATGAATCATAAAAAATGTGTGCATTTCTTTCATTTTTTTAAAGGGAAACAACATTGGATTTTATAGTGGCAAAGTAGCTACTGCCAAGGTGCTACTTTTCACAGACCAAGGTTCCCTCAGATTAAAAAATAAGATACTAATGGGTGTGCTGAATGGTTATATTAGTCAAAAACTTACATATTAGTGTTTACCTTTGATATGTCTTATTTCCAATGTGTAAAAAATAAGTTACTTTCATAAATTATATTGGTTATAATTTAAGGAAAAATTACTTTTTTGACCCTGGAAATTTTTTTTTATGAATTTAAGTTTGTTTTATGGGCAATAATTTTATACAAGGAAGTATTCATTGTTGTGTATCAATAATATCATGGAGGCAGAATTAGAGATACATTAATTAGTGTGTAAATTGTCTGTAAAATAGTATGAATAATGTAATTAAAAAGAACCTGTTTTTGTTTTTTTTTTAAATAATTTGCCAGTGTGAATTCAGTAATATTTTGTAACATGTGATGATTAATATTAAATAATTATGTATCCATAGGCAAATTCAATGTATTCACCAAGCACTCCCAACACCAACCAGGCATATAACAATGCAGGCCAGATGTCTGCTCAGCAAAACTTGCGTGCTCAAGCCAAGCTTGCTGAGATGTCGGAAGAGGTAACGAGAAGACAGCAGCGTTCTGATAATGCCAACAATTTGATGCTACAAAACAATAGGTATTGCCATTAAAATAGTGAAAATATAATTTCTTGGAAAATTTATTTTCAACTTAACAGTTCCACCAATAAATTGAAATACTACCGTTTCATGGTACCAGATATAGACTTACAATTTGAGACAATACTGAAAATACATAAAAAGAGCTTTTTGGAAAAATTATTTTCAACTTAACATCATTAGCTGAAAATAAATTTTGATGATACCAGATATGATTTACAATTTAAGACAATAGTAGCTAATACGTAAGAAGGGCTTTTTAATCCTGTAGTAGTTAGTACCATTAGTGGATTCCATTCATGGGATGTAATTCAATTCTTCACAAAAACATGGTAAATAAAATTTGTAGGCATTCATTATAGTTTATCATTATAGTTTAGTTGTTAACACATTAAGTGTCATCAGAGCGCCCGTGACCTTAGAACTGGGTGTGTGGGCTGTGAGTATTGTTCAAGTGCCCTAAGGTCACCAATATCTTCAACTTTAACTCCATACGGAAAGAGCTTTCGTCATCTGGGGCTGTTTTTTCTTAATACAGACAAATTTTGTTAGAAGATAAATTTATTAATAAAAGTTAACCTAGGAGAACCCAGAATGATTTCCCTCTGGCACTCAGAGTGTTAATGAAACACGTGCAATTTAAAAAATTCTTCATGCATTAGAGAGTTCATACCTGGGGGAAGATTTTAGACTGTATATCATTACACTTATGATTCATAGTTTTTTTATAAAATAAATATCTTATATGAGAGACAGAACCTACGGTATGGTTCATTATTCCTCAAATCATATTTTTGCTTAGGATTTCTTAAATTTAAGATAAAAATTCGCAACGTTATATATTCAAAATTTATAAATCAGGTTTTCAATATATATTTGTCATTTTTGTTCCAAAAATGGAAACAATATTAGTTTTGCTTGAAGACCTGTGCATTCTAGATTATGTGTAAAGATGAAGGCTTGGAAGGAAAATATTTCACACATTGTTCATCAACCATACCCAAAACTAGTTGTTTAAAAATGCGAAGTAATTATTTAAGCGGTTTATAAACGTTTAAGTGGTTACATGGGGGAATTAAAATTCACATGGATGAAATTAAATATTTTTGACAGTAAATAAATTAATTGTGACACTAAAACCTTGTAAAATCTGGACAGTAGTATAAAAGAATTTAATCACTTATTTAGGTTTACAGTGGTGGTCCAAATTTATTTGAGTGGAAGATTAAATAATTGTTAAGTGCAAATATTATTTTGCTGTAAAATTATAGGAAGGACAATAATATATGTATGAATGGGCACTTAGTTAATTAGATTGCTACTTCTTAGTGTTCCTTAAAACTCAAATATCTTTTGATAGAAAAGAGCTGCATATTTTCCTCAAAATCTAGAGAAAGTACTAAAATACTACTATAAATTTTAATTAATTATGAATCACATGAAATGTCTTAAATTATGCTACAAAACAGCTCAAATTTAGTTTCATAACAATTTTTTTTCTTATTATCCATTATTAGTTTACACTTTACCAACAGGCTATGTTAAACAAAAATAACAGCTTAGAGTAACTTGAGAGATTTACACCAATTTTTCTGTTAATTTGACGATGATTCCACACACATAGACACAAACATTTAAGGATATTTTTATCAAACTATGTACAAATATTAATATATCTTTTACAGGCATAAAAATATCATAAATTGTCCTCAAAAATACTTTAGTTTGACTATTCATAACATTTTTACTACCACATAATTAGTAGCTCCTTTTAATGTATTTTTTCGTTATAAGCGAGCCTTTTCGAAATATAATTTTAAGCCATTTTATATACCATTGCTAGTTAAAGGACTATATATAATGTATGAATTTTAAGTCCCTATCTTGTTTTCTTCAGAAGTTAAAAGCCTTTGCCAGACAGACGAGCAGACATTTCTACAAGATACACCCCTACAGAACCCTAATAATATGTATCATTTAACAGACCGATCATATCTATTACTATGTAAGTTTTGAAAGAACTACGCATCCCAAGATTTTTAACAGACTGATTCAAATTTAATAACTGCTCATAAGTTACTTCCCATTTAATAATTTCACTGCCCAGTTGAATTTTCACACATTCAAATACTACTCATTTTAAGATATTTTACTACACTTTTACTTTCCTCTTTTACTGCTAATGTTTTACCATTCATCCTGTTATTGAACATATAATCTGTAGATTCATACTGACCGAGTCTTTAATATCTTACTGTCCCTTTAAATCACAGCTTCTTACTCGGTAATAAGACAGTTCCCTGCACAGCAATGATCTTATTTTATGTGACCACAGATTTTATTTTCTCTATTTAAAAACATTAAATCCATTCCATTTAAAAGTCATATATTATATACTAAATAGTTCATACGAAATTCCATTTTGTGTTATAAAATGTTAAAAATTTTATGTTTTTAAATGTATGAAAACTTTATAGAAACATACACTTACAATACTGAAATGTGTAGATTATATGCATTCCGCTTGTAATTGTTTGGTTTTATTGCAATTTGAATCTTTCACACCATAGGAAGACTGTCGCTATTCAAAATAATCAAATAGATGAAATACAAAATTTACATTTTTTGGATTCAGGTATGACTATAATACAGAAGCGTATAATAAGTCATCGAATGGACCGATATCCCCGGCGACTCCCCTGTCACCCACCAAGCAGCAGCCACCTGTTGCACCAAAACCACAAGTTTGTACTAATATTCAAAAATGGTTACGTATATGTGATTAATTTATTTTATGTTCTTTTATTTTTATATAATCTAAGTTATCTTATTTGATTTATTGGTGGACATTATTCTCGAGAGTACACAATGAACTTTCCAATATCTGCTTTTTCATCTTTTAATAAATAATAGAATTTTGTAATATTTATAAAGTATTTATAAACTTAATAATTTTTTTAATTCTTTAGGGTCCTAGACGGACAATGGGTAATGAAAATGTTGCAGATGATGGACCGCCATTACCTCCAACTAACACACACCCACATTATCAAACCACCAGTTCTACACTCGCACCAGATGGTAAATCACATATTAAAACTCATAATTGGTTTTTTATTATCAGTTTGAGATACAAAGATTTCTTGTCTCAACATTATACCTTAGCCTTAAGGGATATTTGAAAATTTATTAAAAAATTTGCTGAACAATATATTAGAGGTAAATATTATATAAAAGTATAAACAATAAAGTTAAGTGCAAAAACAGTAAAAAAAAAATAGTGAAGAAAAGCATCTCCATATCCATGTGCTATCTCCATGTGCAGTTACTCTATTATCAGGTAATATTAATTCATCCTTATTAGTGATCTTGCAAAGTTCTCCTTTAGCAGCAAAAAATAACAAATGTATGATTTGAAAGATCACAGTCAAATGATATTGAAATTAAGAAACTGTAATGATTTCTGCTACACATAATTAATTATATTCATTATATATACTAATATACTAACTATATATCTACAGTAACAATACTCCTTTAATGTACCCAAATAAATTCTTCAACATAAAAGAACTGACAGAGCACAGCTATACTGAAGCAAAAGCTCTAAAAAGAAAGACTTGTGGGCTCAAGTAAGTATGAATATACCTGCACGCTAACAGCCCCTGTTGCGGAGTCACATTTTCAGTTATAACTTTGATATTTTTTTTATTATTTGTCAAAATATGGAAAATAATTTATCAATAAAAAATACAAAAATGATTTTCTGGAAATTATGGAGGAATTATTCTCTTGAAGCCTTTTTATGAAAAATATGTCAGTTTTTTAAATTCCTCCCGAAGAAAATAATTTAATATTTTTTTATTTGGGCCTTTATTAAAAAGAAATAATTTATTTTTCAATAATAGATATTTTTTATTTTTAACATTTTTTCACTCATTATCGTAAACAGAACCTCCATTACTAAGCTAAAGAAAATATAGAATTATCGGTATAACTGAAATTTGTTTCCGTAAAATAATACTTGTGCTAAAATACCAAAAAAATGTTTATTTTTAAATAGCTGCCTCACATCATATTGCTTTGATGGTGTCACTTGGTATCTAGTGTGTGAGACACTGAATGAAGCTTAATCCTTTAGTTATGTCAAAATATTTTATTTCAAGAATGGAATGAGATACAAGATTTTATTGATTAAAATAATCTTATTTCATCCTTAGAAGCCTTTAGGTTATTATATTAATTCATCATTATATGCTTGTATAATGATAAGATCTCAACAAATTTATTTTAATTCACTTTAATAAAATCATTGTCTAGTATTAAATGTTGTGACAAAGTATAATCTATAATGTAAATTTAGATTGTAAAATGTTTACATAAACGAAGTTTCTATAAATGAAAAATGAAAATTGCTTCAATAATGTGAACAGGAGAATACACATTGAGTCAGTGTTCAAATCAATGATTTTTCTAGTTGACGGAGAGATCCCCTGTTAATTGAATATACATTAATAACAGACGTATCTACTTGGCTGTCATTTATTATCACTGAAGATTTATTATATAAAGCTCTAAATCCGTTTAGTGCACAATATCATCTCACGTTTTTTTGAAAATGAGTTTTGATATGATGCCTATATGCTCTTTATTTATAATACGCTTATCTACTTTAGCTTTCACCGTAAATGTTTTTTTTTACTTTATTATTTTTTAATCAATAATATTTTTCTATTATGATCAATAGTAGGGATTTTAATTTGTACAAATTTTCATATCGAACAATATGATTTAGACGGAACATACATAGCGAGTGCAATGGATCCACCTACACTCTCGGTGTATCCTACTCAACCACAGCAGCGGCCATCTGGTCCTCCAGCTGCGGCCCTGGCTAATCCTTGGCAGAGAGAGGAACGTGAGAGGGTATATATATTAACATAAATATTTAATATTTGTTGTGTAATTTGATAATAATATTTATATAAATACTTTGTAGCGAGGACTACAAGAAGTGATAAAACATTCATATACCTGTGGTAAATTTGCTCCTTTCCCATCTTATATGTTTGGAAGAGAAATCGCATTTTGTAGTATAACCTGGAATCCCACAAGGCTTTGCCACAAAATGCGATATTCTTTGACTTACAACATACTTGAGGAGTTTTTGTTTAAATCTTATTTCTATTGGTGTTTCTGATCTATGTTATTTCTTATATTATATACATTGTGGTTGAAGGAAAAAAAGGCTAGTACTTGTAAGTGTTTATAAAATTTAAATAACCTATATATATGCATGTGTACTTATAATACTACCACTATCAATACGATTTTGTCAACTACTAATAAATTCACATTCTGTGTTCATCAACTCAAAAATAGATTTATAATGAGGTTTATAATGAATTTTCAAATATTGTAACAATGTCTATTCCTTGCATATCTCTATATATAAAAGGCATATGTACTACTTGTTGACTGATTCAAAACAAAATCTTCATAATTATAAAGCCAGAAAATTATAGTCCATTCAATTTAAAGAGAGAATGTTTATAAACAATGGAATTTGACAGTTAAAATATGGTTGGCATATATATAATATTTGATCAGCTGGCGACTATAAAATTCATTGCATTATTCCCAGAGTATTATTAAAGTATGTACATAATCAAAACATTAACATCAGAAATTTCACTATAAAAAATGTTATAAATACAAATATTACACCATTATTTTACTGATACAAATTGTGAAGTTTTACACAGTAAAAATGGACAACCCTCCATTTTTTTTGTGAAATTAGCAGGCATTTCAAACATTTCATGAAGATAATCGAAATTTCGACACTGAAAAATCCCAGAGCATATATGCTATTCATAAATTTTATAAAGCGTGAAGAGTGAGATGGCAACAATGTGTCAGCTTACGCTGCAATATTTCTAGATTTGAATGCATTATACATATAAACTTATGTTTTATTTGGCATATAGATAATTAAACAAACATTGTGACATGTTATTTTCTTTTCAAATAAGTGTTGGTACTACAATATATTCCAGTGTAACCTACAAATTATATACGTACTTTAGGATAATGTTTTATAAAAACTAACATTTTACTCTTATTTGGATGTATATTTTCCTTGATTATTCTTAATGTTAGACATATTTATTTCAAAATCATTAGAAAAAGCTTTAATGTTAATATCCGTTATAAGATGGCCGCTCATGTAAGGATAATATGGCCATTTAATTTCTGGGTAATTTTTCCTCTCCCTTTGTCTTTTTCGTTACTTTTTTTGTGTAAGTTTTTCTTTTCTGTTTCTTGTTTCTTTATTTTCTTGCCACAAGAATTGAAAGAATTGTTGAACGGAGTGCAATTTTCATGCAGCCATAATTTACAAAAATGTTCTATTTTTTCAGTCTCATGTTAATTTTAATCGTATATATTATCTTAGGGACTGGAATTTTCACTGGCTAATTCTATCGTTTCTTCTTTCACAGAACTTCAATCTAATGTATTTTTTTGTTTTTTTATATTAAGTTTATTCTTCATAAACTTGCTATTTTTACTTTCCTTTTCCTTTTTTTCACTAATATAATCCGCAGATGTCATTACCTTTGTTACTTACTTGAATCGTTTCCGAACATTAATGAGCAGTTCTACAAATGGGCACGTGTCAGTCAGGACTTTGGAGGCGTGACTTTTTGCAGTGTCATTTAGGCGTGTCTTTTTGCAGTGTCATTTTGTGAGCATCGTTATTAGATCTTGATGTTGAAGGCACTGTTGGTGGTAGTTCTTCTTGAACCCGTTCAGACGTTTGATATAAAAATGACGATTTATACTTATGAGTTTTGCAGGGCAATAAACTTTTATTCTCTATTCGGATATGTGTGTTTGGTACAACTAAATTATTAGTTTTTGTTTTGAGGACAAGTAATGCGGGTTCGTATGATTGTCCATCTGTTTGCCTGCTGCAAAAACACGAAACCTAATAATTGTATTAAAGTGGCTATATATAAATGTAAATAGGACTAAAAAATCTGAATTAATCCGAGCGCACAGCTAGTATAACTATTTGCGACATATATTATTTATTTGTTCACTAGAGTCACACTACTTGTCCAAAGGATTCAAGAGATCAATTATATTTTTTTGTTTACTGTGTGACCACGTATGGCAACTTACGTGTCTATACCATGTATAGACAACGCTTGCTTGCCAAATTTATCGATGTAATGGCGATTAATCTGGAGGCGCACTGACTTGTCATTTTTCAATATTGCTCTCTAAATTTTTGGTGTTTCCTAAAAGTATTTTGTATTAAGTTTATTTTATTATTATGTGTTTTATAATGTTAAGTTCGTTGTGTTAAATGTGTGATATTTTTAAGCATGAGTGTAATTAAAATGCAGAATGTTCCACAGTACCTATTCAGCTGTTCGAGAATACAATTTCTGTTATATCACTGTAAAATAAAATAAACACAATTAAAATGATCTGGGCATAAATGAAATGATATGCGATGAAAGGAAACACTACTTTTAAATTAAACAATGTCAAAAGATTTCTACTTGAAACAATGTCATTTAATAAGCTCCGCGTCATTGCTGGATGTTGATATACAATTGTTAATGTTGATATACAATGTAATAGATAGATTTATGATGAATATGTTCTGTAATAGATATATTTTCTGCAATACTATTTGTGATTACTTTGTAATAATTTTCTGTATTTCTTAACATTTAATTGAACCACTATATATATATCGAAAATTGTGGTATTATTTTATTAAATGTTTTTTCATGTAACAGTAATACTTATAAATTTACCGAAACACTTCATCTTACTTATCTGAATTTCTCTTAAATATAAAATATAACCTATATAATCTAAGTTACGTATGTATACAGTGTAAATATGCACACTAAAAAAATATATTTTTTTTATCACAAATAAATTTACATTAAATTACTAATGTGAATGCAGGAAAAAGGTTTACGATACCTGAATTGTCAAAAATGATTGTTTACAAATATTCTCTTTTCAAATTGAATGGAGTATAAAAGCATTTATGTTTCCCAATACTTTTTTGTTTGCTAAGAAAGAACATTTCAAATGGATACTTTGCCAAATTCAATTTCTTTTTGATTCATATCATTTGAAGGTGCTTCTTATTAGTATATGTTATTGGGTTATAATTAATAAAAAAAAATTTTTTCTTATCAAACGTGTATCTTATCAAACATGTATTGGAATTTTGTTTAGATTCTTTTTAAAGGTAATAACTAACTTTCTAAATTTGAAGATAAATATTTAGTTAATTGATAATCCTTTAAATATTAGTAAAACTTACTCTAACCATTAAATGTTTTGAAAATCATCATTGAACTTGAATCTGGTATCTAGTTTGTTCAAAATTTTACACTATAGAGTTATCAGTCAAGGCTTGAAATTTTGAATTATTTTTATGGTTTAATTGAAAAAGTTATGTGTATTTTCATTCTTCGAATTTTTTAAATTTCTAGGCATTTATTCATCTCTTTAGTTTAATGGTTATTAAGTTGGACAAAATCTATTTAATGAAAATTGCGTTTATATAATGCTATTGCAAGTTGCTTTTACGTAAATAGTGTATCTCTGACTCGGTCATAGTTATTAATTGTCATTAAGAAAGCTTTACTATTTTTTATGCCAAATATTTTTAATATGACACTAGTTGTCATCGAGTCATGTCTACTAAAAATTTTAAACCATAAAAATAGAACATGTTAAAAATTCGTTTTCACGTGGATATTTTTGTCCTCGCCACCAAATTTTGATAATTGCTTTCCTTTATCTCTAGGAAGCAGAAGCACGTCGTCGTAGTGGGCGTGCTCGCCGTGATGCTGCCATTGCAGCATTGGTGGCATTGGGCAATGCGCGCACACCACATCAACAGCAACAGTTGCGTGCATTGCAACTTGAACGAGATTTCGAGCGTCGGGCTGCCGCCGCCAGGCATTACGAGAAGGTCTGTGCTAACAGTTGATTTGTTTAGATGTTTAGTTTTATAAACTTCCTTCCAGAAACTCTGAAAGTTATTCAGATTAAGATCTTCATGAACTTATTTATCTGGTCATGGAGTTTGGGTTATGTTGGAAAACTTTTTCATTTTTATCCCCACACAAATATTTGTTATCCAAGGAATTGAAACGAAATTTCACACAGGGAACTTATTCTTGATAGATATTTTCACAATTTGTCTGAATATGTATATATTATACATGTATATATTATACTTGTGCCATTTATCTTTTCAGTGCCTTTTGACCATCTAATGAAAATATTTTTAAAAAATTAAGTCTTAGCTATCTCTTATTTTTCAATATGAAATAAATTAATCGTCATGTGTGTTTTATAAAATACTGCAATGAGTAGTGAATTTTTTATAATCTCTAGGATTAATATGGATTTTATTTACTTGGGCGTGAACACTTTATACAAGTCAAAACGAATAAAATTTGGATCACCATTTGGATCAAATATCTTAGTTCCAGTATTTCTAAAAATGTTACATGACAAAATTAAACATTATTTCTTAAAAATTGCTAATCAGACACTGAACTTGTAAAACCTTTCCCGCCTTGAGAAATTATTTTTGGATTAAGTGTTATTTTTAAAATAATATCATGTATGAATGGCAGCAACATTTTGAATATCATTATTCCCAATTAAATGAAACTACGTGATGTAGTATTATTTCTACTTTCTATTACAATATCTTCAGGTGGGCTATTAGCAAAGAATAACTATTAGGAACATCCAACAGCATTTATATATATTACACCAAACAATAGCAGAAGCCAGGTTTGTGCAGGTTTTCCAACGCGCCTATGCGCACTGGGGCCCACTCGCACACGTGCGCCCAAACGCACAAAATATATATGTATACTATGAAATATTTTAGGCTATTTACATTATTATAAATATTATCGTTGTGTAGAAATTAATTCAAATAAATACAAATTTTGTTACACACATTTGGAGTCATTAAAAAAGAAAATGACCCATTTTGTGTATTACAGATATGCAGTTATTTGGCCCTATTGTCCTTTTCGTCGTTTCAAATTTTATCAGTATTTATTGTTTTCATATTTACTTTCAATTAATTGAAAAATGTTTGCCCAATTAAATTTTCCATCTATTTACAAGAAATCAAGATTTTTTATATCTGCCACATATTCAATTTCTCCTACTCAATTGTTAGTTGCTCTACAGCAATAAGTCGACCATACATATATGTATTAAAGCACTTATATACAGGTTTTGGTTCATTTGTATAGCAAGATTTTTTTTAAGTCTCTCAAAAATAAAAGGGGAAAAAAATCTGTCAGTTTTCAGGATCCTTTATTCTGGAGAAATAATTTATTTTTCCATTCAAAATATATTTATTATGAATATTATAATTACCCTTAAACTTTTCATTATCATGAACAGAATCTCCAAACTGAAGTGTTTTAATACTAAATTACCTGTGTTATTGATTATAAAAATGTTTATTGATTATAGTTGTCTTCTTTTGTACTCAGGAATCCATAGCTGCTTAGTTAAACTAAACCAATTGAACTAAACTGTATATAAATATGAAAGTGGAATATATAATTAAAAGAATTATATTGCCTTTTAAAAAAGCTGAAAAATAGTATTGAATATGTATGCAAACTTTATGTATAATTTTTTCAATAATCATACATGTGCATAAATATCGAGCAAATTATGCAAATGAGGTATCTTAAGGCGGGTTTCCTGCACCAAAAATCTAATAAAACATGTTTAGTGAACATGTTAGCAAAATATAACCATATCCTGTGTTATAAACAAAAAGTCAACGACCAATGTTAGATAATTTTTCATTTTAGCTAAAATGAACTCAAACAAGGAAATGTATTTGAAGTTCTTGAAGTTATTTTTCATATCAGAAAAAGAAACCGATCAGATGAATACACAACAATATATTGCCTTTTTTCAGTTCATATTATCTTCAAAACATCATACACAAATTTGAATATCGAAATTTCTCTGACTGATGATGTAAACAAAAGGTGCGAGTGACGTGTGCGATGTTTGAAAGCATTGGCGGAATAAACATTTCCCTTCCCCCGCAGGTGAACAGGGGTTGTTATCCATTTGTCTTGGATAGCATAGTTGCATGTTTTTGTTCAACATAACATCTTGGCCGCGCCACTATTATGTTGAATGATTTTGTTGATGAAAAACATGTAAGGCCTCATATTTGACAAAAATATGATCGCAGTAAACCCGCCTTTCATTCTATATCTGTGCGAGGTGATAAAATGTTATAGACAAATGTAAATGGAAATTATTTCCATTTTATTATGTGTGCAAAGTAAAGTTTAAATATATCTTCTCGTGAAAGGAAATAGCTAATTCCTCCAATTCAATTTTTTAGGAGAATGAAAATTTAGCAGAGCCAGTAGCTGTTGGTAGTAGCTTGGTTAGCAGCGTACAACCAGTGAGTGTTGCTAGCAGTGCAGCACCAACTGACCAGGTAAGCTCATTATTTAAATATCAAATATTTATAATACTTTAAAGTATTCTAAGTATTCCCATGTGGGAAATATTCCATCATATGGGAATGTCTTACTAAAGTGGGATAACCCAAAATAAAACTGCTTAAATATGCTTAATGGGTGGGCATAGTAGGTTCTCATTCTTCTTGTCTGAAAAAATATCTCATTCTCATTGTCTGAAAAAATATCATTAAAAAACTGAAAAAGTTCTAAACCAGACTAATCAAAGTACTGAATCTTTGACTTATATATGTTGCCATGAGTTGCTTTTTGGAGTATACAAACCCTGTTTGATGATAGTTAATTAACTTGAGGAGGAATGATCAGATACAACCTACATACATTCGGTTTAAGAGAAGTAACGAGAAATGAATTCTGTTAACTGAAAGTTTTAAGGCCTTGTATTGTCAAAAGGAAAATATAGATAACATCTATGAATGTGGTTCTAACTATAGGACGTATATTAGATTTAGACGCATGAGACTTTATGATATTTGCAATGAAACAACATGCAAAGGTTATATCTGTCCATTGTATATGCACATGGCATAAAAATAATTCTTGCCTTTAAAACTTTACCTGTCTAATGCGATTTTGACCTTTAACAAACAATAAAGTTTTAGTTAGGTAAACTTGATGAAAAGTCTTGCTTCATCAGTATTATAGCTTTACTTAGTGGTTAAATTTTTCTCTTCACAACTTTTTGAAGTTTTCACTGAAATAGTTGAGTAGATGATTTGTCATAACAAATTTTATATTGCTGGTAATTCCAGCCAAATTACAAATCGCCTTAATGTTATATCAGAGAAAGGAGGAACTGAATTGGAGAATTGTTTCATGGATTCTCAAGGCTTGGGTGCATTGGACAGTAAACATATTAGAATTTCAAAGAAATCTTTCTGGAATAACTTTTTTCAATCATTTGTTCAAAGATATAGAAGATGAAACTTTTAGGACTATGTTTTCTCTATAAAATTTTATAATATTTGTACCTATTTTACAGTTTTAACTCTCATCAATGAGTGGTAAAAGTTAAGAGCCACAAATATCCTATCAATCGGTATTTGAGAATGTACCGATAAAACTAACACTAATTGACATCTAAATTGCTTTATACAATTTCACAAAAATTGTAAATGAAGAATTTAATAAGTTTATTTAATGCTTAATTTTTTATATTAGTTGAAACTATTTGATGCAAATATTATCATATTTGTTTCATTTTAACATTTTTATTTCGGTATAAATTGTAGTAGTCCAAGGATAATTATACTTTCAGGAAAAATAAACGTTTTTGTTTCTATACCAGGTTATATTTTAGTCAGTGACAAATTTGAAGGAGCGATTGAGAATCGGCGACTAAATCATATATTGAATTTTTTTTGTAACTTTTTTCAATTGTCCCATAAAAACGAATTTTGCATTTAGACGATAAATTAGTAATTCCAAACAATTTAGAGACGCAATAGTGGTTAGCGGAAATGCAAACATACAGAAATAATTTTTGGGTATGCAGGTTATCGACGCAATAGTGTTTGGTGAAAATGTGAACATTCTCAAATGTGTGAGAAGGAATAATTGATAATGTAATTATAATTTCAAAATCGTGAAATAAAATGTGACGTTGAGTTTGTGTAAATACTGGTAGTTTTATAAGAAACCGATGTCCTACTATTGCATTGAAGGGTAAAATACCTTACACTACATAGAAAGGGAAGAAGCCTACAGTAATTTATATGAATGTATTCAGAGCAAAACTTTATTGCAACGAAAAGAGGACACAGAGAAATTCAACTGTAATTCGGAAGTTGGAATCTTCATGGGATATGATAAACAATCTAAAGCTTACAGAGTTTACGACCCTAAAACTAAGAGAATTATAATACAAGACGCTAATTTCATGAAAGAAAGTGCATTTGAAAATCAATACGAGAAGATCATTGACATTGAAGATGAAGAAGATAAAAGAATAGGTATAGATCTGAATGAACAATATCTTAATGAAGAGGAAGTAAAGGAGCACAGATCATACATAAAAGCTATGAGAAGTGAATCTAGAGTGAGAAAATCGCTTGAGAATGTACATGAAGATTTGGAAACTGAAACAAATGATAGATTAACAAGAAAAAGAAATTCAACAGTATCATGGGAAAGAATAGTAAAAAGAGGAAGAGGGATATCGAGACTTATAGGTCTGGTAAGGAGACCTCAAAAGGAATATCAGTACTAACAGGATGATAGAGCAATGACAGAAGGTGATACAGAAGATGAAGAATCGGAAGTTAAAATGTCAGTAGGCATGGCAACAGTTGATCCAATGTCTTGGCAAGAAGCTGAAAGAACGAATGATTCAGCAGATTGGAGAAACGCGCTAAAAAATGAATATCTAGCTCAAATAATAAAACGAAACATGGAATATAGTGCCACGACTACATGATCAAAGAGTGATTGGTAACAGATTGGTATTCACAAGTAAAACTACAGGAAAGAAAGTTCGTCTGGTTGCTAAAGGTTGTTCGCAATGACCAGGGAGGATTTTCATGAGATATCATCCCCAGTTGCAAGATCTTCGTCATCAGATTGATGTGCTGCTATCAATCAGCAGAGTTGGGACTAGAGATTCATCAAATGGACATAGTGGCTGCTTATTTGAATGGTACATTAGACGAAGAAGTTTATATGGTCATGTCATTACTAAAAAGAAGATTGGAAAAATAGTCAAAGATAAGAAAAAGATCGAAACAGCTAAATTGTGGAAAACAGAGATGAACGAATGTGATGATGTAATATGTCTGTTAAAGAAGTCATTATATGGTTTGCGCCAGTCAGGTTTACAATGGCATAAAAAGCTAATTGGTACGTTAAAATCGATAGGTTTTGAGGCAATGCCTCAATATCCATGTGTATTTGTGTCAGAAAATGATGTTAATTGCTATATATGTCTATGATATAATATTAGCAACGAATGATAATGCATGGATGAATGATGTGAAAAAAGAATCGATGAATGCGTTTGATATGAAAGACCTGGGAGAAATTACTACTTGCTTAGATATTGACTTTGAAAAAGAGAAAGAAAACAGAGATTTAAAAACAATGATTGTATATTGAAAAGATTTTAGATCGATATGGTATGAGTGAGTGTAAACCTGTGATGACTCCGATGGCTGGTCTTGTCAAGCTACAGAAGCCTAAAGAGATAAAGAAAGATGTTATGTGGCAGTTACCATGTCAAAATTTTATTGGTGCGTTAATGTATTTATCCGTTTCCCCAAGGCCTGATATTACTTATGTCATCAACTACTTCAGTCAATTTAATACTAATTATGATGTTCAGCATTGGAAGGCGGCGAAACGTGTGTTAAAAAAAAAGATATAAGATATTTAAAAGGTACCTCTACTTATGGATTAATGTATGAGAGGACTGGTTTATCATTGTTTGGTGTGGTTGATGCTGACTGGGGGACAAATGCTATAGATAATAGGTCATATTCCGGGTATGAATTTTTTTTTGCTGGCGCTCCGGTAAGTTGGGAGTTACGTAAACAGAGAACTGTCGCTCTTTCTAGCACCGAAGCAGAATATATGGCGATTTCTGAGGCCACAAAGGAAGCTACGTATTTACAGGACATATTGAAAATCCAAGGTTGTAACATTGTTCAAAGAATTGCCTTAAAGCTTGCTCAGACAAGAAATTATCATTTGAGCATAAAACATGTTGATGTAAGGCACCACTTTATCCGAGATATGTGCGAAAAATGTGTTATTAGTATGAAATATTTGTCTACAGAGAGAACGCCAGCAGATGTTTTCACAAAAGGTTTCAGTGCAACGAAACACCATGAATGCTTACGTGATATTGGAATGAGAGATAAATAAATCAGATTCACTCATGACTTTGAGGGGAGGTGTTAAGATGAACGAAGGGCCGTGAGCTAGTGTCAATGCGAACACATGTATAGTGTATGTATAGATATATCTATGTATAAAGTCAGTCGTAAGCTATGAGCGGTGTGGCTAGTCGCGAACAGATTGTCAATCTGTATTTTAATTAAGAGGAAATAAGTGATTAATACTTGCATCTTTACTTATGTCCTAATATTTTCAATTATTGTAAATAAGTTGATTTCAATTTTTTAAATACGCCTTAGACAGTACGTGTACCTGTATCTGTCCAGCTCTCAAAAAAAATGTCTGTCTGATTGCGAAGATTAAATTTTGTAGCGAAATAAGGGTGTCAAATTTTATAAAGTCTTAAAAAAATGTGCTAATTTGAGCAGTGGGTTGTAATGGATTTTGCTTCGAATAAGGATTCAAATGTGTAAACAGAAGTTAATTAACTATGTAAGTTTTCAATTATTGTAAAAAAGTTGAATTACAATTTTATAAATATGCTAAAATGAAATCACCAATTTCAATAAAAAATTAAGAACATAGACATTATGGATGGGATTACGTATGAAGTATGAAGGAATAATTGGGATTCATAAAAAATAGAGAATTCTATTAATATATAGAGGTTTGTGAAAAATAAAGAACTTTTTGAAATGTAATTAATAAATAACAACATTTAAAAATGTTGTCAAAATTTTTTATTTCTCGAGAACTTGTGTGTAACTCAAATTTTAGTTACGCTCCCCTGAGCACAATCTATTAATATTTGCACACTTGATCGTGAATGGATCAATACACATGTGTTAACAGATTCTTGGAAACGATCTCAGGTGACCAATCATTCCATGTTTTTTTAAAAATCAAACGGGTGCTTCTAATTTTTTTATATCCGACCTATGGGAATAAAAACAAATATTTTTGTTTAAATTTAAGCTCTAAAACGTTTGTTTTGATTTTGGTCATTGATTGCGAAATTGTCCTGTGTATTAACATGCGTCCATATTGTCAACCAACGTTATATTGTCTGTAAAAGAATTTCACATAATTTTTTCTGCATAATACAAAGTGCCTTTGTAATACAAATTTATAATTTTTTCATGTTTTTAACATTACTCAATAAGCCACTTTAAATGTTTATTTAAATCTTTAATGTTAATAGAATTTTTTCAAAATTCTTAAGCATCAGATGAATTCATTGTAATGCTTATTTTATAATAATTCTTACATTTCAGTCACAAGACACCCCACCACAAGTGCCACCAACACTACCACCACAGCCGAAATCGATTCTCAAATCAAACCTGCGACCTGACAGTAATTCGGGTCCACATTCACCCAGTAAGATCAAGAATACCAGTTTCCAACCACCCGAAACCAACAATTTGCCTCCGCTGCCTCCACCCAATCATAGTGGACCACCTAATCAGAATAGGGATGTGAATGCGAATCAGGCTATCATTCCTATGCACTCACAAGGGGCAGATGATCATCAGGCGAGACTCAGTCAGGATATGGCCAATATGCAAATTAACAAGAGGAATGATTGTAATCCACAACAGGGCGATGACCAAAGGTAGGGGACCTTTTGGTTATAATGCTCGTAATTTATTATGTGCTCGAACTTTTACTTACAATTCAAGTTTTATAATAAGCATTTTAATTCTCTATAAATTCAAGCTGGAACTTTCATTGCACTCTAATATTTTACCACAGATCCAAAAAATTTTGTCATTGAAGCGAATATACCCCTGCCTGTGTGGGACATGTTTATAATAGATATCATGTATGTACATGCGAGTGTGAGAATGTGTGTGTGCGCTTTATCTAAACACTTGAGGCCAAATTAATGTTGGTGAACTTGTAAAGTGAAGGCATGAGTGCACTTTCATTTAGTACATTTTTATTTCCCTTTATGGTGTGCGTTTGCATACCTTGTGGACACTTTTGACATGGTCAATTTAAATGTTAGATAGAGATAGCTTTGAAGAAATTTCAAAATGATTTCAATGAAAATCAACAGATATGGTGAGTATTGGCGTCAAGAAACAGAACAGCACATGGGTGCGCCACCACCTCCCGAGCGAGGTTCTTCATTTGCAGTCATGTCACAAGCACAGGCGCTTCGCTCCAACCTATCTGCTCTTGGCTTGGGCCCCCCACGGGACAAGCGTGTTAGTTTTCACGATAACGACAAGCAGCCTAGTGTTCCTGTAGAGACCAGCGAGCAGCAAAATGCACCTCCACCATTACGTGAGGATCCTGATGTGGGTATCGGTTTAGAGTTATAAACATCTGCTTATATATTGTTAGAGAGTATTGCATTAAATTTAGAGCTCTTAATAAAGACTGATGAAAATTCTATTCTACGACTTTATCTAAACACTTGACGCCAAATTAATGTTGGGTTTCTGCTAAAAGAATTTTGTTTATTGTATTGTAAATAATTTTCAGGAGTGATATAAATTAATTCAAACCCGTTTATTGCACTTTCAACATAGTGTGTAGCATTAACAAAGTGATACTCATTACTGGAGTTGACTCCAGCAGAACAGTGATCACACAGCTTTGCTTTCTTTGCTTATGTCCTATGAGAAATTTATATAAAATATATGTTATCATAAATAAGTTTAATATAAAGGCATAATTAATATTAAGGAATCCTATTTGAAAACTTATTTATGTATGTTTTAAATATTATAAATAAGTTATCAAATAGGATTCCTTAACATTAATTATGCCTTTATATTAAACTTATTAACATAGAAATGGTTATTATTTCAACATTTTAAAGTGGAACAAACATGAAAATGTGGGGAACTTGCGTGAAATGTAGATTTTACTGCAACAATTATATTTATGAATGAAATAGAAAGAAAGAAATTTGGAAAATCACAGTTTTTTGATTTCCATTAAAAAATTAACTTTGACCACATCGACTTTTATTCATTTTCATCCTTAAAATCATCTCTTGCAAGTCAGATACTATCCGAGAAAGATGCAGGTGGAATATATCTACAAAGCAGTAAGAATATTAGAGGTATTTAATTTACTCTGAGCAATTATTTGCTTCAAGAGTTGTTATTTGAAATTAGCCCGTCTGGTTCAGGCATAGAGCCCTGTTACCATGTTGCTGCAGGGGTGGAATTGCATTCCTAAAATTATTATCGAGAATAAAATACATCATCCTCTTTGAAATATGTTTGTAATAGACTGTTATCTCTGAACAAACTAAACACTGTAGAAGGTATCAGAATCTTTGAGAGGATATGAACATGGACATCAAGAATGTAACTATTGCACGCAGAACACTAATAGTAGGTTTTACTAAGTTTCGATATTCGCATAAACTTTATGTGTGCTTTTGGAACAAATAACACTACTTTACAAAATTCAACTTATTTTATATACCCCAAAAGAAATGTATGTAAATATGTTAAACTACCTTCCTTAAACCTAAAAGTATCAGCAAAAATATTCTATCACGTCACAATTTGTTTCTACAAAAATTTATTTTTTTCAAATACCCTACAATGTTGACGTCAGTTTAATGTTCATTAATTCGCTTCAAACGGCAACTATTTTGTTTTAAATTAAATAAAAATGTCGAGTAAACAGTGTAGACACAGTTCTGATCGTTTTTGCTACGTTTGTGGACAGTTTATATTTTCAAAAAAGTGAAGACCCATTGTAGATGCGTTAAAGAGTGCATATCTTCATTATTTTGGATTTTCTGTTGCAAACCAAGATAAAAAATGGGTGCCGCATGTGTTTTGCAAAAGCTGTAGAATCGTTTTACTCCAGTAATCATCAGGAGAAAATGTACATCTTCCATTTGGTTCACCAATGCTATGGAGAGAGCCCAGTAACCATGAAAATGACTGTTACTTTTGTGTTACGAAGACGGCGGGATATAATACAAAAAATAAACAGAATATTATGTATGCCGAAGTTGCATCTGTTGCTAAGCCTATTTTACATTCGAAGGATCTGCCATATCCAGTTTGTCCCGGTAGTTCGAGTTCAAATTTACAAGCGGAAGACGATGAAAGTGATGTTGAAGTCAAATCGATTTCTAGTGATTCTAGTTAAAGCAGAACTTCTTGGTTCTCGCTTGCAACAATGGAATTTATTAAAGTTAAACACAAAAGTTACGTTATACAGAAACAGAAGCAAAGTTTACGTAGAATTTTTCAAAAGAGAAGGTGACTATTGTTTTTGCACTGACATCCCAGGACTTTTTAAAGTAACGAACCAAAAGTAAGACAAAACAGAGTGGCGTTTTTTTGTCGATTCTTCGAAATATAGCCTAAAAGCGGTATTATTACACAACGGAAATAAGAAACCGTCTATACCAATTGGCCATGCAGTGAATTGTAAAGAGTCCTATGAAACGATGTGCACTTTATTAAATTTAATAAAGTATAAAGAACACCAATGGAAAGTGTGCGGCGATCTCAAAGTTATCAGTTTATTATTGGGATTGCAAGGTGGCTACACAAAATACTGTTGTTTTCTTTGTTTGTGGGACAGTAGACCAAGACAACACCATCACGACAATACCAAACGAATGGCCTATTCGAAACGAGTATATTCCAGGCAAAATGAACGTCAAACACGAGTCGTTAGTAGATCTAAAAGATATTACCCTACCCCCTTTACACATCAAATTGGGACTTATGAAAAACTTTGTCAAGGGGCTTGACAAAGACAGTGAGGCTTTCCGATATTTACAAACAATCTTTTCAAGCATAACTGAAGCAAAACTGAAAGAGGGAATATTTGTTGGCCCACAGATAGGTAAAGTTATGAAAGATCCTGAGTTTGAAAACCTTTTATCTATTAATGAAAAAGCAGCTTGGAAATCATTTAAGACAGTCGCGGAGAAATTTTTAGGAAATAAAAAAAGTGAACATTATGAACAAATTGTTGCTGATTTATTGAATAATTTTCAACAGATGGGTGTCAACATGTCCTTGAAGATTCATTTTCTCCACTCGCATCTGAGTTTTTTTCCAGAAAACTTAGGAAGCATGAGTGACGAACAAGGGGAACGTTTTCACCGAGACTTAAAGATTTTCGATGAATGACATCAGGGATTTTGGGACGAAAACATGTTAGGGGATTACTGTTGGTCCATTATAAGAGAAACCGATGCGAGCAAATATAAAAAAAAGGCGAAAATCAGCCATTTTTAATTTTAATTTTGTACTAGTATGCCTATTTTTTCAATTTTCAAGTAAATAAATATTTCCAAAACCAGGTGTAACAGATTATTTTTCCTGAATGAATCTTACCCAAATACACAATAAATTAACAAATTTGGCTGGGGTATAAAAACCGTGAAAAGTAGTGTAATTATTCCTTTTTAGCAAGTAAACCACATACCAGGTAGACGTGTTCCAAGCGGGTAGCTCAAGAAAATTAACAGACATTAAATACACCTTAAGTGGTAAGGAAGGACAAAAAGTAACGCTTAAATAAAGTAACAAATATGTTAAAATACATACATAAAATATGTTAAATACACACACATATAAATATGTTAAATACATACACTTTGTCTTCACTTCTTTTTTTAGAAATAAGAAATCTACTCCTTGAGAAATCCAATCGCTCATAAGTTGGTGCTTATCTGCAGTGATGGGCTCAAAAAAATTTATTCGTTTACAGAATATAAATTAACGAGTGACCATATTAGTAATACGATAATAGCAGTATGACAGGAAAAAAGATGTTTTATATTTGATTTATTTATAAGTTTAATATGTCAATTAAGATTATCCTTGTTCATCTATATTTCTAATTTCCGATATAAGACTAGGCAAAAATATTTGAGTAGCACTATTATTTCTTGGCGATGATGTATATTATACTAATGTCATTTTTCAGAAATTTATAGCAGAAGCTGAAAGCATGTTGCAGAGTCCTACTACCCCCACTGGACCCATGGTGCCAACTCACACACCCGGTGTTATTGGTGCGCAGGAAGTGTACAGGTGAATGATCAATTGCTTTATATTCATACAGTTATTTTATTTCAGCGAACACTAATTAATTCTACCTTTTATTGTGAGCTCTCTCCATTTCATTGATCAAACAATATTCAATTTAAGTTCATTTCAATATATGGAATTTATTAATCATTCATTTTTCACGGTTTGTGATAATGGTATAATATACAAGAGATAGATATTACAATGTCCATTATAACATATATTAACAAAGACAAAAGTTGTGTTTAAGCTGTTAAAACTATATAATTTTTTCCATTTTTCCCTAGGGATCCTCGTCAAAAGCGGCTTGCTGAACAACAAAAGGCTCAGCAAGCTGGTAGCACACCCATTCCAGAGAAACTATCCTTTAAGGAGAAAATGAAAATGTTTGCCCTAGAATCAGGCGATAGTAATACTCCCAAGGATAAGGTAAAAATATCTCGAGCCCAACGTGACATTGATGCCGTTCACTGATGCCCAGCTTCGGTCGATCCGCCTTGTAAATATGACTTCCTTGGCTGGTTATAGACCATATGTTAAATCTTGGACTCTTGAATGTACTGCTTTGGCCATCATAGTACTGTGGGTAGCCTCTTTAACAATAACTTAAATATATTGTCACATTATAATTTGGACATTTCGACGATGTTCAATTACCTGATACAATAGTGTATTATATTAAGAAATTTTTTATGATGTTTATGTCGGGCGTACTGATAAAGTATTATTTATGTCATTTTTTATGAAGGTTAGTTTTAAAAATGAAATGTTGAAATATAAAACAGAGCCGAAATGAAAATATAAATTACAGAGTGTAATGAATATATAAAAATGTGTTAGGAAATTAAATTTCATAATTACACTAAAAAAACAGCTTAAGAAAAATTTTTCCCAGAAAAATTTATAATCAGAATATCCCACCAATATTTAACACATATTACTTAGTAGACAAATGGTGAACTTTGAACATATTTTTATCTGATCATCACATGGATATTAAATTCATCAACAAGACAGTGCGTTGAACTTTTGATCGCATTCATCGATTTTATAGGCTGCTATATAATTATTTTTATTTATACATAAAATATTTATTAATAACGAGGGGCCATCGTCGATGAGTTAGAGACAATATTGTACACTCAGTGATCGTGAAGGATTCATAATTCTTTCATTCAGTTACAACTTTTAAAAATATCAGAGTGATATTTGAAATTGTAACAATTTAAAATTGAATATGAGATGGAATTTTAATTTTCTTACATTTGAAGATTTTTCCAACATAGAGTACATCTCGCTTTATACAATTTTTAGGAGACCGTGCAAAGTAAACGTATTAAGGGGAAAACCATCTTTTGAGGGCAGTCAAAGTGTAGTTATTGGAAAACAATATAATAAATATATAATTTTTTCTGATACACAGAATTCGAACAATGAGTATAACCATCTTTTTAATGGAATTTATATAATGTACGTCATATTGAGCAGAGACAAGTGATGATATATCGCTTTAACAATTGTCAATGCCCCAGGCCAAATTTAAGGGTCCAACGTCAATAAACATATGCAAAAACCTTAATAAATGAAGTGACTTATTTGGTGAAATATAAGAAAAAATTATATAAAAGGACATTACGCAAATATCTCTAAACATTATGGGTATTATTGCACAGACAAATTACATACTGTAAATTCCTAACCAGTATCTCACGTTAATAAGTTTTACATAGAATGTATCTGAATATAAGATGTGTTACGAAAATTATGAATAGAAATATCTTGGAATTTAATTATTTGCAAACTTTGACACAGCATATGCCACGATGATACATTTTAGGTTTTAAGTTAAATAAAGTTAAATATTATAGTGGAATCAATAAGGGCTGCTATTGGTAATCAAATATTGCCACATTTAATAAAATATTACTACTTGAAAATATTACTACTATTCTTATTTGTGTTGTGTATCAATAACTATGTGGCCGTATAAGTGTGAAAAATACTATTTAAAATTTAATCGAAGCTTGCATTTCACAATTTTGTGAATAGAGGTTAGTATACTATCAGTGTCAACGTGAATAGTTTATCTGGGTTTATTGATAAATTCAAATTAATATCATAAAGTGCTCAAACAGTTAATTCAGTGAAACATCTAAACTGATGTTGGTACTCCTGTTCATGAAAGTAAGTAACAAAAAAAATAGGTAATTATCAGTTTCACTTTTTATTTTGGATAGGCCTGAATTAAAATTCAAGGCATTGTGATATATAAGTTAAGTCCCAATCCTTAAACGTTTTCTCACTTTTCTCACTTGTAAGGTTTTCTGAGATATTTCACATTGGCACCGATGATATACTTACCCTGGCGTTATATGAAATTATTTTGCCTGCCTGCAATTTAAACCCACAGCTTTAAAAATTAATTAATAAAAATATTACGAAGACAAGTTGAAAATATTGAAAAGTAATTAGTTTACTCTATGAATTATAATTCAATACTGTGCATATTATCAACTATTTATATCAATCTTATATCAAATTATGACCACCAATTTTTGAAATTAGTGAAATATTTTATAAATCATTATTTTTAAAATGTATTGTAGAAATTGTAGTGTTTAGAATATCAATAAATGTATGTTGTATTTTCTATTTTTTATTTTTATATGCCAGGTTATTAAATTGATTTTGTTTTTAGTAAATATAAGAAATTTAGCAGTCACTACTATTTATTCTACTTGGTTGATATTATTTGTAGTTTTTCCATTCCTTGCAACTAGGGAGAATGCAGCTATTTCGAAGGGCAAAGTTCAATTTCACTAGAAGGTTGTTAAAGCCACATTCAGTGTAACCATTTTTTTTTATATAAAAAGTGTTATTTTGGTTAGACGACTTTTAGTCAAGAAGCACATTTGGTAATCACAAATATTTTCCCAATTGCCCACCTAGAGTATATAAGTAGGGTATGGGAATCAGTTCTTTGTTTTTGTTACATTCCATTTGTATTCTTAAGCTGAATATGTATTGTAATATATTATTAAAACTTGTATCATGATTTTTATACTATTTTTTATTAATTATTTACTTAAAATATTATTTTTTGTATGATATTTTAAGCAAATAATTTAAATTTTATAAATTATAATTGTTCTTTTATTAAGTCTTTTGGTATCACTTCTAAAGTTATTTTATTTCAAGGGTATCTTTTTTATTTTCTCATAATTTTTGAAGCAATAAAAATTATTTAATGGTGACATACAAAATGATGTAACTTAAAAAAACAGATATAATAACTTGAGTGTCACATTTCACTTATTCAAATAAACCATGGCGACATTTTGATTTGATTCCTTTACGTGATAAAATTGTATATACATTATTTATTTTAATGGTAATGTGTTTACATACAATTGGACTGTATATACCATTAATACAGACAATGTGATAGAAATGTCATACAATAAAAATAAACTGTATTTCGAAGCTCTGTAGACTGTATTATTGAGGTGTAAAAGAAAAAAAAAACTATTTGAACAGCCATCTTCACTTTCATCTTTACTTTAAATAAAATAAAAAATTTTTGTAATTTTATTTTTATTAAACCGTTATGCCTTCCACTTGTTAAATAGAAAAACTTATTTGCTTTGAGATCATTTTTCTTTTTGCGTAATTAAAAGGGAGATAACCAATTTTTGGAATGATAGTTCCATTTTGACCCTGTGGACCAATGAAAAATGCAGCCTTCAATTTTATTTAATAAATTAGCATAAGTTCAATATTTTTAAATTATGTTGGTCAAAAATTTATTGGGTGAATAAAAAAGTATTAGATTCCTAAAATAAAGTAAATATAGCAATACTTGTCATTACGAATTACAATGCACCCATTATTAAATTTTTAATGATCGTGTAAATACACAAGACTAGTAACAAAATTAATTTTTTATTTTTATTATACAAATTTCTATAGATTATATAGAAAAAATTAAGCATTTATTATGTATAAAAATTATATATCATTTTAAACTTGGATTTGCTCTGTTGAAAAATGAAAAGTGAAGTTCTGAAATTCCAACATTTGTAGTCAATTTATTGAAGGAAATGCCATAAAATTGTAAATGAATTTGAAATCTAAGCAAATGGATTATTAGTTTAACGAAGTAACAAGAAATAATGAACGCAAAATGTTAGTTATACTTGAAAAGTAAAATTAAAAAGTGGTCAATTAATATTTTCTGTTATACCTAGAGTATTTAGATTGAAAATTTTTTGATAAAAGTATCTGTTAGAGAACGCTGAAAATGTTGTACGCCGTTTGGGCTTACGGACAAGCATTACTTTTATTTAAAAAAACAATTTCAAAAGCATGGTTCTTCTTTGTTGTTAAGATGTAAGAAAATAAGGTTTTTGTGAAATTTGTGACAACAATCGTGATTTTTAGTTTTTGTGATTACTATAATAAATCATGCAATTTCACATAATTGTACTGAACTTAAAATATAAATGAATCATTTATACAGCAAATTTAGTCTATATCTATGAACAATTTCTAAAGTTGCTACAATATGTATGTAGCTATGCTAAAGACATTGGATCCATTTTAAAGTAAGAGGACATTTTTTTAATCTCCGAATATACCTATTTACTAATAGTAACTGGTTAAATTACCGACGGTCTTACAATTTAAGAGTTTTGTTGAGAGAATGTTTAATGAGACCAGTATTTAAGGAACACAGTTGTAGAATTTAGAGAAAAATGATTGTTGTTAAAACTTTATTGTTTATACATTATTAGGGAAGATGTTTTGTTAATATTACATAGAATTTAATGATCTCCGGCAAACATAATTAATTCTATTATAGACCAGAAGATGACCAAAGGATGAAAAAATATCCAATTTGGAAATTGACATTTTTTGTAGATATAAATTCATTTATAAATGAAGTTCCCCGGTAATGATTTTTTTTTTAAATCTCGGGTGATGATTTCATATTATACATTTTAGCCTCGTATCAGAAGATGTTGAAATAAGATTAGTTTAATTTACATAAGAAGGTATAATGTTATCAGTAAATAAATAAATCCTAATGATTTCCTGAAATATGCCACACCCTAGAATAGAATTAAAATATCGCATTTAATATGGGTTTATTAAATCGATTGTATGCTTCAATTACAAGGAGTTATGTCAAAGTTGGAGTATAGTTTTCTAAAAACTGTGACTAAGATGACAATTCATAGAGCGTAGATGAGATCACTATAATATTTGTCAATTAGATTAGTATCTTCTTTCATTGTAATATGCGATTTAAATATGTATATAGGCATTAGAATATTAATGCAATTTTTATTAACAGTGAATGTAATTTAAAGTATTAATATTTTTCTACTTATAGATTGTTTTTCTGTCCACTAGAACTCCAGTAGTGTCATAAACAAACTGTAATTAATATCTGCAGAGATTATATTGTCTTATAAGTTAAGCTACAATTTATATTAATTTAATAAAACATGTAATTTAAATGCAGATGGATAATTTTTCAAGTTGGCCTGTTTCCTTTCCTATTTTTACAGTATTTATAATTGATTTTATTTATTGTGACGATTTAAGTACTTGAATTTATGGTTTATCGATTTAAGTTTCTCGTTTTATCTTACACGTGTGGGTGAGCAACTTTTCTAGAAATATTGGAAACGTATATCTAAATTTTCATCTAAACCATTGAACTTCACAAGTATTGAAATAAAGATTGATGAGATTAAAATGTCTCTTAAGTAAATAAAAATATATTAAAAAAATGACTCCTTTACATAATTTAAAATTAACGAGTGACTTATATATGTAACACGACAATAACAGTGTGATAGAAGAAAAGTTGTTTTATGTCTTTAAAATTTATTTTTGTATATACTTCCAATTTCCGATGTAAGACTAGGCAAAATTCTTCAGCAGCACAGTTGTTTCTTGAAATGTAATTAAAATTAATGTTATGAGATTTGTGACAACACAGTAATGTGCTCTTAAGAGAGCTCATTTATAAAACTTCCATTCCAAATTGAGGTAAATTTACTGTCCAAACACACACAATACACATACTCATCACTAAGCCAAGGGTCATAGTTGGAATAAAAAATTTAGAGAAATATTGAACTTTGTTGAAATTTCTTGAATAGAATGCAAACACTACTTCGTTATTGATCATGTGTTTAATACACATATATATGTGTTTAATTAACATATATTCAAAATATTATTTTTACGGACTATATAAAACCAACTACTGACTGGCAGTGTACACCAACTACTGACTGACAGGTACTACTGACTGGCAGTGTACACTCGTGACTGGCAGTGTACTCGTAAAAACCTGAAAATGGGGTAATTTTTTTCTACTGTAATTTTTGACATCAAATTTAGTTTGATTTTACCCAATATGAATGTGGTTGGTGTTGACGTGCAAAATATGTGTTTATAGTTATGTTTTATTTTTATTTTTACCACCTATTTTTTCCTTTTATACCACTTATTTATTATGAAATTCATCATTGTCAGTATATATATATATATATCTATATATATATATATATATATATATATACATATATACATATATATATATATGGAGGGCCACATAGGTTTTGCCATATACAGTAATATTCTTATTGAATTAATTTATTACAAATAAAATAAAATCGAGGATAGAGAAATTAAGTGACTCATTCCACTAACATCACTTGCCCTTTTGAAAGTCAATTGATTGTATCGATGACAAGCTTCCCACACCATCAAAAAATTACAATTTAAATAGACTGCAAATAATTCGGATCAATCACAAATGTAATTTTTCATATTGACACAACATGCCAATATTCAGGCGGTGACAGTTGGTTGGTGCTTACACATGTTGCGAACAGAAGAATATTTAATTTTTTGTTGCCATTTTTACTATTTTTACGAGTTGTATTATAATAATTGACAAAACAATTAACATAACAATAGCCCTAATTAGTTTCTTTACTAATTTATAATTCTTAGAAGCTTTATCGGCAAACCCTTGCATTGTAATTGACTGACACAATCATATATACAAGGTGTGATCAAAAAATAACCGTCCATAAGTCGACGATATGTTGGTACGTTAAACGATAATGTCGAACAAGTGTAAAAAATGATTCTGAAAGATCGCTAAATCACTATCAGAGTGGTTGTTGATGAGATTCATGTCAAACAATTTTTACGGATATTTTCCGCATGAAAAGCAGCAAAATTTGTTCTGGAATTTTGACTAAAAACAATGTTGCGTAGACATCACTCAGGAATAGCTGAATGAAGTCGACAACGATCCAGATCTTCTTAAGAAGGTCATAACAGGTGACGAAACATGGAGATATGGGTATGATGTTGAAACCAAGGCCCAGTCATTTCAATAGAAGCTGTCTGAAGAACCTAGACCAAAAAAATTCAACAAGTTTGATCAAATCTGAAGGTTCTTCTCACCGTTCTTTCGATTTAAATGGCGTAGTGCATAATAAGTTCCTGCCATACATTCGTACAGTAAATAAGGAATATTACTTGGAAGTTATGCACCGATTGCATAAATCTATCTGATAGAAACAATCCGAATTGTGGCAACACCACTCATGGAAATTGTATCACAATATTGCTCCCGCTCACTGCTTGTTTGTAATTTTTTGGCAAACAACAACATCATTATGTTGCCTCAGCAACTATATTCACTTGTCATGGCCAACTGCGACTTCTGTCTATTTTTGATGTTAAAGAGAATCAAGGAAAGGATGACATTTTGCCATTATTGATGAGATAAAAATAGAATTGTTGAAGGAGCTGTAGGCCATATGGAAAAGTGAGTTCCAGAAATGCTTTTAAGATTGGAAAAACACAAATTGTATTGATTGGAAATGTCACAAGTATATTATATCTGAGGGGGATTACTTTGAAGGGGACAAAATTGATGTTCATGAATAAATAAATATTCTTCAAGAAAAACGACAATTCCTATTATTTTTTTATCACACCTTGTGAGGTATAATTTAACAAAGCATATATACATTTGGCAGCGAAAAGGCTAAATGTGAAAGCTGTGCAGAAACTACTGGATAAAGACGGGCATGTAACATATCAACAACTCAAGGAGGCTCGAATTAATGCACCAGTAGCTCATACTGTTCTATATTTAAAAGTACATAAGCTTTGTGCATTCTGTGTAACACATTTCATGTCTGATGAGAGAGACGACAAAAAAATGCTAACAAAATTTGACAAAGGTCAATCAAGCTATATTGATTCAATCATCACATCTGATGAAACCTAGCTTTATTATTACGATATTCCAACAGAGTTTGGAGTAACTTGTGGGCATTCCGAGATGAGAATCCTCCAATGTCATTTAAAAAATAATTTGGTAAGAAAGCATCGGCAATAATGCATATCATTGTTTATTAATAATTATTAATGCATCACATTATAATTACTTATTGGTATATTATCAATAGCAGACTGTATTATGAACTAGAAATAGTCACAACAAAGGAAGAGGCCAAAACCCAAAAGCTTTTAAAGGCCATTAAAGCCCAAACTGCCAAATATAAATCCAGGCTTCTTAATCATCCCAACAAATTTGCGTGCCACATGGACTCTAAATATAACTTCATTAGGCTAAAAAGATAGGCTCCATAAGTTCTATTGTATTCTCTAGATAACATTATGAATATGGATACTTACATTATGAATATGGATACATTATGAATATGGATACTTTTCCTACAATTTCTTCACCTATTGCTAAAATGTCTCTGAGATAGATTAAAAAAAGTTAAAAAGAAGCATATGATGGCTGTTTTCTTTACTAAGACAGGTTTTTTGGTCATTATTGCTTTGGACTGACAAAAGATACAGTTACTGAAGCATTAAAAAATAAACACCCATATTTAAGATTTTTTTTATTTAATTTAGATATATGCAAGAATGCTCATAGTAAAACCCCAGACTAAAATTAACCAAGTTCTTGAGAGCTTTACTAGAGAAGTTTACATGAGTGACTGTTGACGTGTAGCTGCGTGACATGCGCAGAGCTTCGCTAGAATATAGACAAATGAGTTGTTTTGCATTTAAGTTTATTATTATATCTATCACAACAACTGGACTTGAACTTGGCTGATGTAGAAACTTACCACGCATGCGTAAATCTTGTTAAGTTTGCTAATATACAAATTTTTTCTATTCAACAATTTTCAGATTTCTTCCTTTAGTGGTTTTCCTAAGTAAATGTACCAAATTTTTCAGATTTTAGCACTTTTCGATATCTACAGGTTTTGATAATCTGTCAGTGAGTGAATAAGATATTTGATATCAAATACCTTAGAAAGTACTATAGATACAAACTTAAAATTTGTAACATGTTATAATCAGGTATTAATTTCCCCACATGCTAAATCAGAATTCCAATGTCCGCTGGTGCTGAGTTATAGGTGACAAAATAGCTGTGAAGCACTTCGGGTAAAGAGTGCAGTGGCCTGTAGCACAGCACAGCACTTGGCGATGTACTATCCAGTTCCTAGATATTGGTAATTGAATTTGAGCAACCTAATCAGCGCTTCACCACTATTTTATTACTGTTTGATATATTGTGTTTATCTTAGAATCTCCGACAACATTAATGGAACACACCAACCATACTACCTAATAACTATAAGGCTTTTGAAATATGGAGCAATTTTCACAACTGGTTTGTTTACTCAATTTGGGCTATACGCTTGTCAACAGATTATTTAGTATCTAATGGAAGGAATATCAGTATGAGAAATTAAAACAATATGTATAATAACAATATTAAACAATGAAAAGAATATGAAACACATTGTAGGAAATGTTAGCTATAAATTTTTGCTGTTTGTCTTTTATGAGATCCTTTATTGTGTTTTTTAGATTCTAAACTGTTAATCAAATTGTATCAGGATTATACAATGATAACTACATTTTTTATTAAAAAGAATATATTGAACGAAATTAAAACATTGGTCCAAAATAAGAAAACAATTAAATTAACAATGTTTTATTTATAAAACCTAATATGAAATGTCATATCTTATATCTCCAGGAAAATGACTGAATGTGTGCAATTTTAATTTTGTCTATTATGAAATTCTGCCATGTAGTTACATGTACATAATGATTTTTTAAATTGATTAGAAAGAGATATAAGTTATAAATAACAGATAGTAGCTTCTAGAGAAAGTAAGTGAATATTATTATATTAAATTGGAATCATAGAAAACAGAAAATTGTAGATACTTTTCTGTTATTAAATTCTCCCATCAAATTTTATCTACATGGAGGTATGTTAACATTTTCGAATTTTCTGCTTTAAAATACTTTTCCCTTTGCTTATTAGATTACTAAAAAAAACCTAATAAAAATTATGTTATCTGCCTGTTGTGTGAATGGAATTAACTTGAAAACTACTGATGCTTTTAACATGAATTTTACTATTTTTATTTTTGCACTGGTTATAGATTTAGAAATGGTTCCGATGTTAGTTATGATTATGGAAAGGTTAACGTAGACAATTAAGCAAAATCTGCCGTCACACGGATGTTGAACAGCAGTGGGTTGTAGGAAAATGGAGAAGCAAGCAGAGAATGGGTAGAAGGAGGACAAGTTGGCCCGTGTGAGATTTAAATTAAACTAATTATTTGTCTTTAATATAAGAGCAAAGAAGAATTGCATTAAAAGGCTGCACTTGCATTTTGAATAATAAAAAAAACAATTTATACATTAATTAGATGGAGCTTAGCATATAGAGTAATCCAGAAGGTGCATACGCCCAAATCTCTTCACGGTCCCGGTGAAGCCAAAAATCTTCTCCCCCTCCACCGTGCTCCGCCTACTAGCGCCACACCCTATACACAAAGTGTTACCAGCAGAATAAATTTACCCACTAACTTCAGGATATCGATGCATTTAAATATATTTGCTTGCGGCAGTACGATTCAATTTATATGGTGCATGGCTTAGCTTATATGAACTATTATTAATGCCACCATGTTAAATTTCTAAAATGTTTATTCTGACCACAACCAATAGCCAAAGTATTTAGGTTAAAATTATTTAAAAACTTTGTCACATTTTATTAATTAAAATGAGTATTAAAATATGTTATTATTAAATATGTGTGTTAGTGTATGTATACGTGTGCGCGTGCGCCTGTGTGTGTCCCGTACTAAAATAAATTCAAAATAGGACAAAAAAATTATTTATTTTAGCGTTCAGTGTCGTTATAAAATTTCTTCTTATTTTAAACAATATTTTCTAGAAATTACAGATGAGAAAAATGAATGAATGTAACATTAATTTCTTTCACTCGACTCTGTAATTCTATATACAATGATTATATAGATTATATATGCAAATAGCTCTGTCTACGTTCGCGAGTAAATAGGAAAACAAAATTTTTTTTTCTCTTATATATTGCTCCTATATACTGGTACCATACCAAATTTCATCAAAATTCGTCCAATAGATATATATATATACATATGATGGATTCGATTTATGAATTTTACTGCAGATGTAAAACTACGCTAAATTTAATTGCCTTTATATATATATATATATATATATATTTATATATATATATATATATATATATATATATAAGTGGCTTTGTTATGTTTAACATAAAAAATCTATTGTCATCAAATATTTTCACCCTGAATTTTCTTACCAGAGACATAACTGATCAATTTTTGTATACAATTTATCAATAAAAAAATTAGAGGATTCCACCTGAAAGAAATGAACTGTGAATATTTTTTTTAAATAAAATTATGTGCCAATTATTTGCTTCTTAAATACTCTTCTAGAATCTGCAAATACTCCTCTTCGATAATTATTACTTAATTAATCATTAATTTTTTTAAAAATTTATTATCAAAAAAGTAATTTTCCTATAAATAAAAAATATTTATATTTTATAAATTTTTTTTGCTCTCGATTTGATCTATCAATTAGGTAATAAAACTAATTAAGTAATATAACTTTTGCAATATTTTTAATAATTATATTATATACACTAAATAATATACACTAAATAAGTCGTCAGATAAGTCGCTAAATTATTTTTGTCGCTAAGACTTAGTAAAAGTCGTTATTTCTAGCGACAAAGTCGCTAAATTGGAAACACTGCTGACAGACGCGTTTTGATACTACACACTATCCCTCGCGTTCTCGCCTTCTGGAGTACTCATTATTCTAAGAGATGGAGGTTCTATTTAAAAATAACTAATATCACTTGTGGGCATTCCTCTTTACCTTATTTTTCCCACACTTTGAGCCCAAAAAGAGCCATTCTTACAAATTTTTTTCGACTTGATTTCTTTCTATCCAAATAGCTATGCCGACCATATGATACATTAGGCTGATTAACGTAGGTATCGATATATATCTTTTGTCTGGCCTTCTATTGCAGAAAATAACATTATTGTGAGAAATATTTTGTAAGCCGTGTTTTAGTTTTAATAGTTTATCGTAGTCCGGTTTTAATTTTTTTTTTTCATTTTACACGTTTTAGTAGAAACTTTTAGTTAGGTAGGTGTAATTGTAGCTGTATATACCATACATCAATTCGATAACGAAACTAGGAAGAAGGCAATGAAAAAAACTATTGCAAATTACATACGTCGTCTCTACGTTGAGCAACGGATCCTAATCGACCCATTTGGCATTCTCAGCAAATGCAAACGTAAATGCAAAGCAACATGGTCGAATTGACAAGTTATCACAAAGTCACGGAGCTTAGTGACGAGTAGGCCTGAGTCGAGAAACGATTAACATTTAACGCTCAACGTTGCTTGACGCACGTTAGTCAATCATCAACGCTGTTGACGAAAAAATATGTTAACAGGTGATCAACATTTGCAGTTAATAAACGGTCGAAGTCGACGGCTGTTTATGCTAGCAAAAGCGTGGCTTTGTGAGGGCTCGCGAGTTAATTATTACGCGTCCATTATAATAATGCTTTCAGGATGCAGTTGGGACTGCCGCGCTCCTGCTCATGTGGACGATATCTCTATTACACAGCCTAGGATGTGCGACGGTTCCAATACCATCCAAAGCATGATCTCTGGTTGATTACTCATTTAAATGCATGTTCATATAACAAGTTTGTTTAATATCCATAAAATTATAAGTACGTAGATACAACTTTAGAAATCACTATATTAATATATACTAATTGTAAATATTGCAAATTCGGATAATCTATCATGTAACAATTATAAAAAAAAAACAAAACAAAAATTTGGAAATGTTTAAATATTCTTTTTACAATACAGTTAGGCAAAATTATGATACATTAGTTACTGTTGAAGAAACAGTAGTTACTCCTTTAACAATTTTCATTTAAGTAACACCTTGAATTCCGCATACGAACTTCTTCTCGCCTCCTACATTTTAACATATGTGTGTTTGTAATATTACATATAGGAAAATCTTCTATTTAATGCTAATTCTTCTGATGTTTTTATTCTTGAAAACGCCACATATGTTAAACCAACAAACAATTATTTTTCTCCAATATCTACAACTACTTTAATGTTAAACCTTGCGATTTATGAATTGTAATTAGTATGTTTTTTAAAACACCATGTTGTGGTCCAAGATCCATATTATTGTCTACGGAAAATTCATTGATTTCATTTTTGCTTGAAATTTGTGACAAAGAGTACAAAGTCCATTTTGTTCAATATCAAACAAACGACGATGATATAAGTTGCAATGTGTCAATTCCATTTTTTTCTGGTTGTAAGTTAGCGGCATATTAAAAAAAGAGCATTTTCTCGATAAGCATATAATTCAGCATCTCCAATTCTTTTCTGACGATCTTTTGAATCAGACTTCGAAGAACGGTTATTATCTCGTTCTGTGCGACCAGATAAAGAAATCCTTCGTGGTATTTCGCTGTGACAAATATAAAAAACAAATATAAAATATTTAAAACTATTTCATTACAGATGTTTAAAAAAATCTCAACAGCGGAAGGTGGTTAAATTTACTAATAATTTGTTCTGTATGGTTCAAAAAAATTAAAAAACTACCTTTGTGTTTTTTAAATTTAAGTCGATTCAGTTTCACGTAATGATCATATTGTTGTAGGTATAGAATTAATAAATCTGAACAGTAGAAACAGGTAAAAAAAACAGGGCCAATACCAATTGTACTTGTTAATACGAAATTGAGATGGATTTTGGATTAAAAGGTAAAGCTTATTAAAGCTTAAATTATTTGTTAACATTAAAACTCATCTCGTCTAAAATTAAGTGAAAAATATTAACCTAACTTCCGATATCAATATATATATATATATATTGTCTATCTTAAATAGGTATTACATCCAAAATTTCGTAATTCAGCACCTTTCTATATCTTGTTTTATTCGATTTATGTAGGTTATTTAACCTCCACAATTTACTGTCCATTAATTTACAATATAAAAATAACCACGTATTACATTTCGATTTTGTTCGTAAACATTCTCTCTCGAAATATTACACATCTGCATGCCCTATTAACTTTGTAATTTTCTAAGAGATGAATTTAGTAACAGTCTAGTTAATAAAAACATTCACACATAATTGTTCGATTGCATACCATATTAATTCCGTAATGTTATAACAGATGGCGCTAGTAACCATATGCTAGTACATCGTTGTTTCATACTACACATCGTTGCATACGCATCATTGCTACGCAACGTTGTTTCATATTTTTTTACAATTTAGTAAAAGGTTTAAATACAAAAATAACTACAGATAACAAATCTAGACATGACTTTAAATTATTATTTTAAATTTCAAATCTAGAGGTGTGATAGTTTTGTCACAAAGTGTACCATAAAACTGTATGGGTTGTGGCGAGCAGAGCGAGCCCTATCACTATCTCACAACCAATTAACGCACATTGGAGCATTATTTCGTTAGCGCGTTGACTCATCAATTGAATACATCGAATCGATGGTTTATGCATTACCAGGCTAGCGGCCAGTCTTTAGTCGACGGTTATTGCGTAATGAAGGTTAATGAGTGAAGGTTTAGAGAATTTTCCAATAGTTTATTAATTTCGGCGTTTTTCATATAATTTTAATATTAATTAAAAGTTAATTGCGGTCTTTAGCGCAATGATTTTAGACTGTATTACTAGTTATTATTTTTACAGATTTAATATTCAGAAGACGTTTTTATTTAAAAAAATATTTAAATTTTTTTACGAAAGTTTGAAATAAATGTAACTTTTTAGTATTCATAATCAATATTTATGTAGTGGATATTTTTATATTTTACATATCGTTTAATATTAATAAGAAATTGATTATGTCTGACCTTTTAGGATAAATATTTTATATTTAAAGGTAAGTCTCTTAGATTAGAGGCAGCTTCTTTGGGTTCCGGAGTGTTGAAGAACTGCTAAGGTGAAAGACCCGGAAAGTCGAAACTCCTAAGTTTTCTACCGAAGAAGAAGATTCAGCTACTCGGATGGAAGTTAAGAAGATCGCATAAACCCGGGCAGTGTAGTAATCTGGAAAGTATAAAAATTAATATAGTAAAATAAAATGTTAAAATTTATAGAATTTATTTTAAAAATAGAAAATTGTTAAACTAATAGAATCATATACTTTATTTGAATACAAACTCTTCATCTTCAAATTTTTTAATACTATTATTAACTTTAAAAATGATTGATAGATTGTTGCACTACAGTTGATTATTCAGTAAAGTTGTTAATTAGTTGTTCTTAAAGTGTTTTAACTATAGTAGAAAATCAGAAAGATAATAATTTGATTACCTCATGTTCACAATTTAAATATTTCATAAACTGGAACCTAATTTTATGTAAACTTATTAAGAATATAGTCACTTGTGAGAATGAAATTGAAAGTGGATTAAAATATTTCCTGTACACATAATTATACTTGAAACTATCAGTGGTCAAATCAGATAATTATCAATTGAGATGTAGAATTTTATTTTAAATGTATTAATTTAATCAACGACAAATATCACTAATAATGTCAAATGGAAATATTACCGTACAAATGTCGCATTTTATTTAAAATGGATTAAGTATCGCCCATAAGTCGAGATAAATAAAGGAGGAAAAGGATAATTTAGTTACTCTTATCATTATTCATTAACAAAACAAATTAATGATAGGTCAGCGCTTGAATGGGGATGTAATTAATGTATTTTAATTAAATAAAAATTGAACTTAACGCATTATTATCAATAGTAATGATGATACTAGAATGTCTCCTTCAGTCTCTTTCCCATGTGTTTCCTTGTCATGTCCGCACAAATGGACTTAATAGTGATTCGCGCTCCGAACTCCGGATTAAACGCAGAGGGGTTGTGGATGAAAAAATCGACAGTGAAAAAATCGATTTTTTAGAAAATTAAAATCGCTTAATAAAATCGATTTTTATTGAAGAAAAATAGATTTTTTTTCACATCGCTAGTTCTGTGTCGTTGACTTTATTTGAATTGGCTTGTCAAACTGCAAATTTGTTACTTGAACATTGTTTTATAGTACAATTTTACATTTTATTAAAACATTTGGTTATAATATCTGTAATATTTTCACTTTTAATTTAAGTTTTGTTGTCTTTGTTTGTAATAAGAGGAAATTATTTTTAAAGTTCGTTCTTGTTCAAATTCATCATCAAAATTACATTCGCACTATGATAATCAACAGCAAAGTAGTTGCTAATAATTGATTTTTTTTAGACAAGCGGATTGAAGAAGTTACGGCATGTGGAGAATAGCAGACCTAGCCCCCGGCACTCTCAAAAAAACATCGCCATCGTACGGCCCGACACCTAATAAGGCTAAAAAAACTTTGCCAAAAAAACTTTCTATACAGTATGTAATTATTATGAAGCAATTATTACAAACAAAAAAGAATTCATATATAAATTTACAATATTATTTATGTACATTGTTGGTTAAATAATCTATTCTTTTATTTGCATTTGGAGGTGGAAAAAACCATAGAATATATACGGTACAGAACGGAACAAGATCCATACTAGCCCATATAAAGTCGTACTTTTTCATACTTACCCAAACGCTGTCAAAGTAACTCCCTTTTCCCCTCTCCTCATCCTTCCTGGCCAAAGATTTGTGTAAGTATTATTAATGCTCATAGATGGTGTAATATCTTACTCACTATTGCCCGCAGATGGCATTAGTAAAGAAAAAAGTAATTCAAATTCATAAATTTATATAAATTATAAAAATATTTCAAAAAAGAGAAATATGAATTACTATACAATTTATTATATTTTAAATATCATTACTATGAAAATAAAATTCAAGAAAATTTAAATAAATTCGAAAATACAATTGTAAATATTATCAGGCGTCTCCAGGTAGCACTCTGGAATCAACTAGGTGGTGATAATTGCATAAATGAAAGTGGGCATCTCATCAACATCTGAGAACAAGCAAAAACATACACAAAGCAGACATGATTATAACGATATCTATTAGTAGTTGGAGTATATTTGCAAACTTTTGTCAAAACCCTACCCTGGCCATAACATGTGATATTCTGTGATTTATTTTAAAAGGACACATATCAGTGTTATTTCTCAATGGAAACCACGGGAAGGTGGTGGGTATCTTCCATGGGGATTAGAAAAGAAGAGGAAATGGTTAGGTTAAGAATTTGGATTAAAATTTAGTGAAACACAACACAATATTACTACATATAGACATTGGCATAGCCAGCATTTTTCGTGGGGAGGGCTTGCACGAGCCGGCGGAGCCAAAAAAAATGATTTTGTTCACAATCATCTATTTTTTTAAATTTACATAGTATTAAAAAATCATGTAACATAAAATATTTCCTTTAATCATGGGTTGCTTTAATAATAGGTATCAATATTGATATTCAACAATTTTTCTATCAATTAACTTGAATTATTTTGGGTAGTTTTTTTTCTGGAGGCTGTGCCACACTAAAATGCACATATATATTAAATTAAAAATACTACACCTAATGGGAAATTATCTGATTTGACCACTTGATAGTTTTAAGTATAACGGATACCGGAAATCTTTTACTCTACTCTCAATTGTATCACACGAGGGCTCTATAATCTACGAGTATAAATAAGGTTACAAAAAATTAGATTCAGATTGATAAACTATTTCTATTATGAACATGATGTAATTAAATTTCTAATTTTTTACTATATTTAAAACACTATAAGGACAACTAATTAACGACTTTACAGAATAACCAACTGTAGTTGCCCAACAACTATATTCATCAATAATTTTCAATGCCAATAATTATATTAAAAATTTAAAATTATCCACATGTGACAATTCTGTTCTATCTCTGAGGCTGGTTGGATGCGGGCCTTATGAGACATATTGCTGCTGATGTTTCCTAAAGCTGTTAGAAGAGTTTGGAAAATAAAAAAAAATACTATTCAGACGAGTTAATTAATAATTTGGGAGATAAATAACAGTAGGATAACGTTAACATCTAAAGAATATTTTTAACAAGAGGGACTGAAATTATTACAAGCTACATAAGTTTATTACAAGTTATAAAAGTTTCGTAATTTATAATTCTTTCCCAAACAGTTTACATTCTTTAAGCCTATTTAAATTTCTGAGGGACCAGTCAATCTTAATGTATTGCATTTTAATGTAATGTTTAATGATCAAATCGGAATAATTTTCTGTACAACATATGTGCCATTCATTACTATCTTTTTTTAAATAATGATACAAGTTCTTTTAAATTATCAATACCTTCTAAAAATGAATTAAAATTTGGTTTCCCACTTTTTTATTACATGAAATATATTATCTTTAACAAAAAATAAACCTTGCTCATCAATTAAATCATCATACATGTTAATAGATGTAAATAATTTGTAATCATAGTCGCCAGTTCTTGATCGAACAATAGTCAAATTTTTACATATGCTGTAATTATGAGTCCTTTCGAAGAAACTCTTCGTCTCGTAACCTGCAACATAGTAAATAGCATTATCTTCAATAGCAGTCTGTTCAGCATAACCTTCACAATCAAATTGAATGGGGGTAATTTTAGAAACAGGTTGGATGTCGCGATTCAAAGCAGATTTAAGACATAAAAGAAAATAATTATTATCATACTCACAATTGGTATTTTTACATATTTTCGATACATTCATGATGAGTGTATGTCTGAGGGAATACTCAAACTGGCTTACTGTTGGATTACGACATCCACCATTCTGTTGTCGGACTATTGAAAAGAAATTTTCTAAGGGGAGTCTTGATTTAGTCTACGAGTTGTAATTAATTTTACATTATAATGGGTGGAAATTTCTTTATATAAATTGTTGAATATATTTGGCGTTAATGTTGTAATCTTTGCTAATATCCCACCTGAAAATGTTGTAATACAACGAAACCTAGGTCGTGGTAAAGAAATTAAAGAGAGTAGAAATAATACTACATCACGTAGTTTCATTTTATTGTGAATAATGAATTTCTACAAAATTAATGCCAAATACAAAAACCCAACCTAAATTTATAACCATATCTTCCAAAAAAGAATTACAGTGTGCATTATAGTGTGCTAAATTTATAACAATATCTTCCAAAAAATAAAAATTGGGACTATTATGTGAAAAAGCATATTGCAAGCAATGATTTTCCCTATCATACTTATTGCTATTAAAAGTGTCAAATCATTTATTTACACCACGTTTGAAATTAGCCGTATGCACAGATTGCGACTCGATTTTTTGGAGGGCAATAAAAACACTCATTGCTATACATACCGATTCATTAAATATTTTGGCTGCATACTTTACCTTCATATACTTAAAATTAGAGAGATATGTATATGATTACTGTTATTTTTGGAAGCAATTTTAACTTTTCAAATAAAATTTATAAAGTTTCATTAATAAAGTGTCTTCCGCAGATTCTATGTTTACGCCTGAGGGGATCGTTCCAATTAACTGTCCAATTCTCCTTGCCACACAATTTCAGCCACGCTCAAAAACAAAACATTAAGTTAGGTATAATAATTTCAATCAAGCCGCCTTTTTCTTTCTTTCAATTGGAAGAAAACTTACAATAAACAATATTTCATTAAATATAAATGTTACTCACAACATTATTTACTAAAAAATTCAATTTGGAAAACCAATTTACTACCAGCGAATACACACAACAATGTCTGAAGTAATTTCACGGAGTTTTCTGACAAGAAAAACTTCGTCACGAAACTGTAATGTGTGTGGTAATATTTTTAAAATCCATTTTTTTTAATTATGTCGTAATCGGTGCCTATAACTAACTAAAACATCTTTTAGTGCAAGTTTTCTTTTAAACAAAACAGTAAAAATTCGTTTTGACCAGAATGCACTCGTTACATGGGATATTATTTTTATAATCGTGTTATTTGAAAATATAATCCGTTCATCACAACATTATAATACTTAATATTCACGTATCAGAATACTTTCAACTCTTCGAATTAAATTTTAACAATAAACATCTGCAACGTCGCAAGACATCAATTGCTTTGCGCCGTTAGTGTATAAAATTTATATCAATTTTTAAAATGTTATATAATAAGCAATAAAAATGACAATTTTGTCCTTTGTCCTATATAGGAATTATACCCCAATACAATACAAGCCATTACAAAATAAAACAAAGATCTCAATATATAATAGAACAAAATAACAAAGATCTTAACATAAAACAAAACAATAGCTACAACATCCTTTTTACTTAATTAATATACAAAACTTATGAAATTAAATATGTTTTTGCGCAGTAAATTTTGCATTTGTCAGTCGTTTCAAATAGACTCAGCGTTGAGTGGTTTCTGTCTAGTGTTTTCTAGAGTGTTCGTAGTGTCTTTTGCATGGGGACACATAGCTGACGCTAGAGGTAGCTGTACATATTTAAAATTTGCCGCCAATTACCTGGCGATATGCTGTCACCAAATCGAGGACCTGCTTGACCCCCCCCTGTAAAAAACAAAACGAAATGGGATTAAATGTTTTTTTTATAAGTTGTTGGAAAGTTTAAGTAATTTAGAGAATATTTGTTAAAAGGTAATTGTTGAATTTAGTATGGATGCAAAATTGTTTGGCAATATTTAAGAATACCTTCAAATTACAAGTTCCTACAAAAATTGTTCCTTGTACCACTAATAAGTATATTGCATTCGCGTTCAAAATTTGGCAAATTTGTTAATTTATACCAAATAATGCATGTGTATTAGGTTGCACGTAGGCATCTGATTAAAACAAAGGATTGCGAAAATTAGATTTTTAGTAATAATGCTAACACATAATTTAAAACAGCTACGAGTATACTGATTTAAAAAATAAAGATAAGTTGTTACTACGGCATCCAAGTGATTTGTTCAGCTGGAGATGTAGTCAATGTATGCCAAGGTGCCAATGAATAAAATATTATTTAGAAACTAATTTTCAAAAAAATAATATGATTGATTTAATACGTATTAGGTTAGATTTTAGTGTTTTGGAACGTTTACACAGGAATAATTATGACATTCTTATATTCTACTTTTTGTATTTGATTTTTTATTAAGTGTTGTTGACAATTTACATTGGTGATATTAAACAGAATGTATATGGTAGATTAAGTAGGATACAGAAATTAGCCTATAATGAGTACAAAACTCTTTTAAATCAACAATCACGCCCATATCCTTTTTATTTTTTTATATTCAGTACGTAATTTCATTTCTTTGAAATGGTTTAAAAAAATAGATATTATCCTCCTGATTAACATTTTCTTACATTTAGTAGCACAAAACTGAAATGTAATTGGCACAATAACAGCATTTTTTTTCTTCGTAAAGTATAATTTCCATAGTGAGATATTTTATTAATTTCATAGATTGTTAAATTAGTATATTAATAGTAGGAAGGGCCATAATTTTGTGTTACTAAGATATAGAATAAAGTTGTAAGATATAGAATATTGATACTATTTTACTATGAAGGTTATGAATTACATATACCATAATGTAAATATAAATTAATCGATGTTAAAAACTCTTAAAGTTATAATACGGTAAACTATAAAGACAGTTAACAAATTATTTAATGAAAATTCGTATTACAGTTGAAAGTATTAGTATATTATTTTATGATTGAAACTAGTTAAGTTCATCTTAATATAGCGGTAGCTAAGTTTGTAAAATAGAAACGTTGATTGAAGATGTTTGTAGGTGGCTATTAAGTTTTTTGTTGGTTCTTCTTATTTATGTCGCTCGAACTGGCGATTTTTTTTTATAATAATGTCTTCATTTCAGAATAGTAGTTTCAATGTACGTATTTTATAACCTAAAATGTAAAAAAGTACTTCTGTCAAAAATACTCTCAAGAAGTTGCGGCGAGTGCTCAGCAAATGGAAACTCGCTGCAACTTCATTAGTTTATACAATAGGGAATATAGAAGCTCAGTACTTGGAAACGCAAAAGTGCTATCTCGCTCGCACAATTGCTTGAAGTTGACTATCTATTTAGTATATGATCTGTGGCCCTCTGCTGAGGAAACCGACATCAGAGTTACACATTTTAGACTTTCGGTTTCATTTCTCTTTACCTTTAATCTATGTTCTACATATTATATATTTTACTCTGCACGGTGACCTTATCGCTCTGCGCGTATACCTTAATTGTAGATTAGAGGTGCGCATAATGTATCAGTGAAAAGAAAAGAGTGATATATATCATTTGATTGGGAAGATATATATTACTCATTTTTATCAGTATCTCAGTACTCCAAGTTATTAATGAAATTATTGATTACGCATACCTTGAACCATTGAACAATGGGCATACATCATGGTGATAAATAGTAATGACTGAACATTACGCCCTATTGTTTGAAAATAAAAACAAATTCTATCCAAATACAAAAAAAAGCGTATCCACTTTGCTTAATACTTTGCAGGTTTAGGATTTAGAACTATCAACCTAGATTCAAATTAAATATAAAATAACTTCAATGATAATTAAATAAATTGGAATAGATTGTCGTATATATACAATTATACATTAGAACTTTGAAATGAAACAAAAAGTGTTCACGCAAATATTTTGAGCGAACTAAAATACACTTTATCACAGTGTTCACATTGGATCGCGAGTAGCTAAGTTCCTGTACATAGATCCAGTTGCATATTTGACTAAACAGTTCGATCATTTTCTTTCTCTTTCGTGTAACGTATACTTTTATATCTATCTTCACGACTCGACGAGTGAGTGAAATGATTACAAAATCGTGTCACCAAATACACGAAAAAGACGCCGATCACTCCCGAGCTAGTGAACCTAAAAAATTACGCATTAAATGCATAGTATCAAAACGCGGCTGTCAGTGCAATTTAAGACAGCTCTTACGTGACAATATAGCTTAAAATGCCGGCTTGTGCTATTCCCACCTGCAAAAATATCACTGGACTGCAAAAGAAACAAATGGCGATTACTTTTCACACGTAAAAACTAACTTAATTTCATTTTCAATTAACTATGCAATTTTAAAATATCGAAGTAGATTATTATTAACAGAAGCGCGCCATGTTTATCAGTGTTGTCACCTCTTGAAAATTGTTTACCCAAATTAAAACATCTTAATTGCTCGATACTGAAAAATGTAAAATTTTCTTTGTAAACAAATCGGGATTTGGAAAATGTCATTGGAGAATTTGGTGTAACGTTTAAATTTCCGTTATCATATTCAATTTTAGAATATTTTACGTATTGCGTATATAATCACTATATGTAGGATTACGGCAAGAAACACATGTTACATTCATTCATTTCCGCCGTCTTCTTTAATTTCTTGAAAAATACAAACCGATATTGTTTAAAATATGAAGAAATTTTATCACAGCATTGAATGCTAATTAATATAAATAATTGTTTTGACCTATTTTGAATTTCTTTAGTATGAGATCGAATATTTTCAAACTTTTATTATGGGCTTTTTCACATCTCTTTTTACTTTAAGACACTAAGATAATTGTTTTCTTTTTGTATTAAAAATGTTAAGTGATGAATAAAATGGTAGAATGTGGTACTTTGGCCATTGGTTGTGGTCAGAATAAACATTTTAGAAATTTAACATGACGGCCTTAATAATACTTCATATAAGCCAAGCCATGACCATATAAATTGATACAAATGTGAATCGTACTGCCGCAAGCAAATATATTTATATGCGTCGATTTCCTGAAGTTGGTGGGTCAATTTCTTCTGCTGGTAACAATGTGCACGTTGGGGGAGGGCGCTAGTGGCGGAGTGCGGTGTCCTCTCCACCGATTTTTGGCTTCACCGCGACCGCGAAGAGATTTGTGCGTATGCGCCTTCTGGATTACTCTATATTTTAAGGATATACTGATACATTTTGATTTCAAGTGAGTGAGTGATAGATATGATCGTAACATGTGAGCTATATCTTTTATATCTCTGACTCATGTGTTATACATCTCTATTGTAAATTGTAGATCGAATGCGATAAGTAGTAGAACTCCGTCATTCATTGCTCGTTAGCGTGTAAAAATGCCGTTTTGTGCCATAATTATGTGTAAAAATAAAAGTCAGAATTTCCTATCATCAGTAAACTATTTTAAAAATATTTTCTTTGTATTTAATTAAAAACATTATTGATGACAGTTTTGTCGGTATATCTCTTTTTTTTTCTTCCGTGCCTGTAACACAAAGCATATTATTGTTTTATGACCGGATTAGTGATGCGACTCGATTAGAAAAGAAATTGAGTAAATTTGTAAAACTCGTACTCGAGGGCAAAAAAGTGAATCGAGTCCATGTGTACTCGAGTTGCACTCGACTTACCGAGTCAACTCGTCGCATCGAATAAACTCGAGTCAACTCGCCGCACCAAGTCCATACGGTCAGGACTAGAGAGCTCTAGTCAACGTACGTACAATAAATAATACTTTACGTGTTAAAACTTGCTTGTGCGTAAATAAGTACTTTACGTGTTAAAACTTGCTTGCGCGTAAATAAAATTTAGATCCGCGTTTGTTCATTTGTTTTTGTACTATTTACATTAACGTAGTGTGAAACGAAGATATAACATAGAAATTAGTGCCCAGTGTGAATAATTTGTCCTTTATTTGTGTTTTTCGTATAAAATGAATGGTCATAAACATTGAAACAAAAAGTGTCAGTGTGGCGCCTTATTTTGAAAAAAATTACAGATATGTGGCGCTCTATTTTGAAAAAAAAATTGTACTGAGAAAAAGGTGATATGTAGATTATGTAAAAAGTAGTATAAAGATTTTGAAAATACCACAAATATGATTGCACATATGCAAAGTATTGCAAATAGTCGAAAATAAAGGATTTGTCAATTTTGTCCAGACTTTACACGCAGATTATGTTCTTCCAGACCGAAAATCAAACAGCTTATTTTGTTTTCAGTTCTACACGCGCGCGCACATTAAGTACAACAGAAGTGAATAGTACATTCTTCTATTGTTATAACTAGTGTTTTAGAGGCAGCTTTGGAGGAATGGAAAATTAGTGTTGTTACTATAGTAACTGATAAAGCGAGTACTATTAAAAAGGCTATATCGGATTTTTTAAACAAAAGGTAACTATTGCGTAGCTCATACTTTAAATTTAGCTATAACTGACTGTAAAAATGAAATCTGCCACTAACTTTAGTAACATATTTTAAACAACTAAAGCAAGCACTAAAGCAAGCAACAAATTAAAAAAAATCCAACAAAAAATGAATGTACCCATCATAAAACTAAAACAAGAGATAATTACAAGACGGAGATCAAATTTTTTAATCATGGAACGACTATTACAAACTAAATTCTGCTTATCCGCTGCTTTGTCAACCATAACATGCGCTCTTGAAAATCTCATTGCCAATGAATTGGAAGAAATAGAAGATTGTTTCAATATTTTAAAGCATATTGAGCAATTGACTATTATACTATCGGGGCAAAAAATAACCAACTTCGAGACGAACAAAACGGCTGCCAAAGCCATAATGGAACCGAGATATAAAAAAAAACAGTGAGCCGTGACGGGACGCCTGGCAGATGTGAAACATCGTGTTCGTACAAGTAATATGCATAAAAGACAAGATTATTACAGGAACTAAATATAGCATAATGAAAAAATAAATTATTACGAATTTCTTACAGAAAATGGTGACTTTATTTAATTAACATTTATTTACAATTAATACAAAAATAATAAAGCACAGGTTATGTGTACTGTAGTACAACAGCGTCGAACTGAGTGAAGAGGGGGTCGCGTAGTGGCGATACGTCGCCATACTGTACACTCTACTACATATAGACTATATATATATATATCTTAGTATAGCGTGGCGACCCGTCGCCACGGCAAGCGTCGCCACGCCTACGATCCGGTTTATACCTGCGCCTATAGATGTTTCACATCAAAAAAGCTGGTTTTGATATCGAAACCAAGGCAAAGAAAGCTCTTCAGTGGGTAGTGGAAGAGTAAGAGTCTCTGTTAACATAAAATACCAGTGCAGATCCAGTTGCATAGAATTCTACGTAATGAAACGTTTCGATACGTAATGAACGTAATGAAACGTTCCGATATGAATAATAAATCCGATGATTTGTGGGACCATTTTGACAAAAAAATGACAGAACTAGGAGTAACTCGAACACCTGTGTCATCTGCCATATTCATAATAAAACAATATATTATATGCCATATTCAGACTGTCAGCTTGTTGACAATTGAGGTTATCTATCCGTATGCATTATTTAATGATGCCAAAGAAGTATAACTGATCACATAACAGATATGAATTTAAGAACGTTCTAATAACAGATTATTAATCTTTCGGTGTCATGGTGATGCTCGGTAAATATGAAACGAAGGGCAAGACGAAAAGAAACGTGCTGTCTCGCTCTCACTTTACTCAGCGAGTGACGGCCATTGTACGGGCGCTGCTTGACAATACGTAACATAATAATATTTTAACATGTTAGCCAAGCGTATCGTTATTTAATAACATAGTATCTGTAAATCGCAATAATATAATATATTCATTTCCATCAATATTATGTTATTCATACCTGTTATGTTATAATTCTGTCATCGCTACCTACAATATTCAGGAAATGTTTATTTGTCTATGGTTTATGTTTGGAATAATATTATAGTGCTGATATATACATTAGCATATACACTGCATGGGAATTAAATAATTTTTTTTTATATTTTACTTATTTTTTATGAAATATAAACTTATTTTTCCGAAAATTAAATGGAATACGCTTATTTACGTTATAATTTAATAGGATGACCCCGAATTGTGGTATATTTTCGATGTTGTCAAATAGCCTATTCTTTAGAATTATGTACGAATTGACGTGACTGAGTGTGCTTTATGTACCATTATCGATAAAACTATGACTTAGACTAACCAAAGTGCATGTTGAAAGGCAAAAGAATAAGTCACGATTTATTTCTACCTCGATAAAATCGCATATGGAAAATAAAATCTTTGTACACAGCTATTCTAGCTAGCTGGCCTGGTCAAAGATGAAATCCTAATTAATACAGCATCACCATAATTTTAATAATACAAAATACATAAAACTGGTTACCAAATAAATATTGACCACATATTTTTATTTTAAATGCAATGTAAGCAATCAAGGTAATTGGAATAGGTTATAAATTTGTTGTACACCATAAGCGGTGTCGCTAAGTGTGTGTTAGTGATTTTACGGCTAGTATAAAAAGTAATATCTGTTGATGAGTGGTGGGTTTTTGTAAATACATCCTTAATGTACACAATGTTACAGTGGCAGTTGAGTATAATGTCACATTCACTATGTTACCATTGCTTATCTCATGCTGATTTGCAATGGTGTGCAGTATAAATGGATAAGGTATAGAATATAATAGGCAAAAATTTATTTACGCAGCAATCATGTTAATTTGAATACCTAAAAATATGCTAGGGATTGTAACAAATGGGTATCAAGTAAAGTATGATAGCTTTATATGCTTAAAAACTTTTATTTATTTATTTAATAAAACAAATTTAATTAAAATATGAAAGTAAGTTCATATGCATAAAATAAAAAGGTTCGATTTATAAAAAAAATTACTATAATTTCAATAAAATGTTGAAATAAGGATACATATTTCCACCAATAAATCATAATTGCTAGTATTGTTTAGGTGGCATACAATTTTATGCCCCTTAATATCTGTGTCTCAATTTCAACATTCTTCGAAATGAACAGCAACAGAAAGTGTGATGGCAAAAATACACTAATTCTTTACTTATTGTCTAGTTTTACTACTATAATTTATTCCTTTCTTTTTACAACTGTTTTCCTCCGTCGTATCATTAATTTATTTTGCTTGTTACTGTCTTTAGATTCTGAACTAATTTTGGAATATTCATTTTGATTACCAATCGTAACATCATTTTCTTTTGCATAATTTACTTCGACGATCTTTGACAGTGAAATATCTTTATTTTCTTGACAAATGGCAAATGTATTCACTTTTTCTTCTGTTTTTAAGACAATATTTTGTTTCATATCTCTTGAAGTTGCAATAAGACTACCTTTATTATAATCTTCTGAAGTGTTGGTATTTTTATTCACCAGATCAGTTTGGTGTGAAGTTTCAATAATGTTTGTTTGATTAGTATTGGTAATTGACTGACTCAACAACATTAATTTGGTATTTGGTTTAGTAATACTTTCTTCACTGGTTTGTGTATTTTCTTGTTCATGTTGTGTATCATTTTTTGAAATTACCCCATTAACATCAATATTTTGGGACACTTTCTTTTGTACATCAATGCTAGGATCAGGCTCCTTCAAAACATTACTTATATGTATAATATTAGATTCATTTACATCTGGAACCTTGGTCGAATCACTTGGAACTAAGTCTGATTTGATTTCTGTCTTTGTTACTTCTATGAAATTCATATTATCTACACAGCCAACGTTCATTATATCCGAACTTCCACTACTGCTTAAAGTAGGTGACTCACTCTTCAATTTGATAGGAGGTGGAGTATCAAATTCCATTTTGTTTTTATCTTTTTTAGTCTTTTTGCTTTTATCTTTTTTGTGGGTTTTTTCCTTTCTGCTACTTTTTTTCTCTTTCTGGGCTTCACTTGAATTTTTTCGTGTAGATTCGTTACTTAAATGGCGTCTTTCTTTTTTGTGCTCTTTAGTTTTATTAGATTTACTTGGTTCCAAACTAACCTCATTTGTTTCATTTGTGGTTTGACTTTTCAAAACTTTGATGCTTGGGTTTAATTCTTGTTGCTCCTTTTTAACTTTTTTTTCTTCATCCTCTCTTTCACCGTTTTTATTAATATTGGGTAACTCTGAGACAAAAACATTTTCGTAGATCCATTCTTTAAAATTAGGAGATTCTGCACACCATTCGTGTTTTACATCGATTGCTGCATTGATAGAATCATCTTTATATAAGGGTATCATTTTTAGATCAGTCTCTTCTTTCATATTTCTATACTGCTTAGACCTGGGATCATTTTCAACAAAGGTGACTGGGTCACTTGCTAAAATTTGGATTGGACTATTTTTTTCACATTTTAAGGGTATTGCTGTTCTGGCTTGACTACATTCACTGCTTGAAGAAAAATGAATATCACCATCAAATGGTTTATTTGGTTTCTCTTCCTTTTCATAATAATCTTGTTGATATTTGCCTTTGGGGTTAGTTCCATCCATATCTTTATAATGCTTGTTTCTAGAATCTCTGCTATGGGTGCTTTCTTTTTCCCTACTCGGTGTTCGATAGCTAAAACTTTTTAATCTTCCATAAGTTCGGTGACTGCTCTTATAATTTCTAGACCTATGTTCATTACTTGGTGATCTCAACACTCGGGCTCGATAGTCTATTTCTCCACTACTCGATTTTTTATTATACTTATTGTGAAGAGATTCATTCCTGTGATGTATTCTTTTTGAAGTAGAGTTCGAATTATCTTCGTATGTGTGTTTTAGTGTTCTACATGTGTTTCTGTCAGTACTCTGACTACGATTTTTCTTTTTATATGATTCCATGTTAAATTTGCTATATTGTTTCTCAGGGGTTGATTTAATTCTGGACTTTGTGGATGTTTTCCTGTAATAATTTTTTTCTGTAGTATATATAATTTTGCTATCTATATTTCTAAAACTTATTAAATAACATTATATTTAAACATTATTTTTTATAATATTATTAGGATATTGTATTTTTTAAAAATTTATTTTTGGTAGTATGTGAATTAATTTTATTTTCTTATATAGAATTTCTTGATATCAAATAAATATTTGGAGTAAAACAATAATCTCAGTATACAGTGTAATAAAGAATGTTGTAAAGAGTGTTTTATTATCCATACGGGCAATTCTGTGCAACAAACAGAATTTGTCAACATTAGAATATGTTGAAGAATTCTTTAAAAAGTATCAAGAATTCCCGAAAAAATCACTGTTAAAATTGTGATTTCAATGAAAAAAAACCTAAAATTTTCTTAACGAAATTCACTTCAAATGTACTCGATTTGAAGCACAGATTTATTTGAACACTTTTTGTTACACCATACAAGCTAAAAAACAAAACCATTATAAATATTACAAAGATATTTACTCTTGATTTTTATCTGATCGCCTGCTTTCACATCCTTCCACAGTTGTGTTAGTATTTAAATCTGCTCTTCTTACTCTTGAGTTCTCAGAATAATCGCCCGTCATGCCTTCTGTATGTTTTGAAATTTCTCTATGCTGAGTTGAAGTCCGAGAAGAATTGTTGTCTCGTTGAACCATAAGAATAGATCTAGGTTTCTTCGTCATATCATTTTCTAGAGATGAATTTCTCCTCTTCCTAATTTGTAGATTTTGTGGTGGAGACTTTGGTGGATAACAGGTGTTACTTCTGTGTTTATTAAAAATGATTTCATCTTTCCTGAAATTGCATTTTGTAAATTGATTAAGTAAAGCAACTTTTTAAAATTTTCAAAAGAATCAATTAAGGCGGATGAAATATCAATACTTTTATTGATTTTTTATTTAGCAACTTTATTTCATAAATGGTGATGTCGCGGTGATGTGTGTTGCCATCTTGTCATCATTGAAAAGAGATGTATTTTTTGTACATACTCTTAAATTGTTTTTAAAAGGTTATTTTTTAAATGATGTTCTGCTTAGTTAATTAGTTATTATATTCTCTAATTGTTTATTAAATTAAACCCTAAAATATATATTAAATCAATATTATTACATCTTTGTTACTGATAGTACTAATTAATATTCTACATTTCTTATTTGCCTATAGTTTTGCCATTCCCATTTTGTAATATTATACCATGTATAAGAACTACATAATTGGCATAGGTTTCATTTTGATCAATTCCTAAGCTACTTTTGGGTTTCTTTGAATATGTTTTTTGAAATCAAGTTTTTATAAGAGTACAAAAGAATTTCATTTTAATTTAACATTAGCATCAAATTTTCTAAGGTGAAATGTCGTAGAAAATTTGGTATATGCTTTTGACTTTTTAGTATAAGAAAGTTTTCATACTCCCTATTTAAGTCAGCAATTATTCTATCTTTTCTGCTTAACTCCGCTTTCACAGTCATTATAAGTGATGAAAAATTTGTACTCATGTCATTATATTTCTGTTTTAGCTCGTCATGTTCCTGAAACAAAGAGAGACGTTTTTATTTAAACAATTTCATACAAATAAACAGAAATTCTGATCATTACCATATCTGGCTCAATAATTAGGTTATACTTTCTAAAAAAGTCAATCAAAATTTTCCGAAAAGTTATATAATTTTAAGTAGGCCATTATTGATAAAATCACACATCTTAATAATTATAAAATTGAAAAATGAAAAACTAAGGCAATTAGAAGTAAAGATGGGCCAATTAGCCGCTTTGATGCTAATCTTTTCATTTCCTTTAAAAGACATGGCAGACTTTTGTCTATTTTCATAGTTTGGCGTTACTTATATCCACTGGCTACCACTGACTTGACATGATATATTTTCTTTACATTTACGCTATGTCAGAGCATTGTGACTGAAAAGTTTGAAATAATTGAGGGTATATTGACAATTAACTAACTATCAAAACTTAGATACATCATGTTGAAAAGAAAATCACTCATTTGGATATTATAGCTAATAAGTTCATACAGAGATGTGATCAATACAGATCGTTGATTTTTTCGTGATGGTAGTGGGAAAAAAGTAAATACTATATCTGTGAACAATGACTTAATATTTTCTTCAGTCAAGAAAGTTCTTCAACAATATCCACTGCCTCTGGTCTTAAACTACATCAGTAACAAGTAATTTCCAAAAACAAAAAATAGAATATTTTATGATCCCACTGTGGACAATTAATGATGCGAGAATGAAAGAAATTTAAATTAGCATTTGCGTTAGATAACCAATCCATTTCTACAATTAACCACACAGCTTTCAAGTTTCATAAAAACAAAAATTAAGTGTAACATGGCATGCAGAAGATATTTCATAGAAAATATTATACCTCATCTTTATAAGAATATTGTAAGGAGTACAGTAATATCTCTGACTTGAAGTTTGTGTATAAAATCTAATAACCAATGAGCTTTTTAAGTTTTACTATTCATTGATTCAATGACAATTTTAAATTGCGATATGCAGTATACAAATGAAATATTATAAACTGCTAACAATATAAAAAAAATACTTAGGAAAAATTTCTACTGTTTGAGATACCAACCAAGCCAAAACTTAGGCTGTAATGTGAGACAATGGTAGAAATAAGGTCAATTGATGACTCAATTTTCTTAGCAGTTTTGTGCTCTTATGTATCATGCAATTGGTGATTCATGATGCACTAAAAATTGAGAGAAGTGCTATGGAACATATTACAAAATCGAAAAGAATTATTAGGCATTTTAATCACTCAGGATCGGGCCAATATAAGTTTCAAGCAATTAAGACATAAATTTGCCAAAATATTGACTTGATCCAGATATTTGCACACGGTAGAATTCTACAGATTTTATGTTAAGAAGTCTTTTTCAACAGAAATGGAATTTTATTTTGTATATCAAGAAATAACATCAAGTTTGACAACTTATCTACTTACAAATCGAAATTTTTAGATTGAAACCGTATGAAGAGGTTACTAAAATTGTAAGCTCTAAATGTTCATCAATACCAGAAGTTAGTCTGCAGCTCTATTCTGAAAAACCTGGGAAGGTGATAATATAATTGGATAATAGTTTATAAAAAGTTTCATTCGAAGCAAAGTATATTTTTTACACTGGCGACTCTGTTGGACCTCAAATACAAACGTCAGTTTTTCAAAGTAAATGTTGTCCTATTGTAAATATTCAGTTTTTGTTAGAGATGCTAAAAACAACTAAGTAGATGATCATAAATCTATATGATACTGGTATGAAGGTTAATACATATGTTCATGAGAAACATATTGAAACAGTGAACTTTTCTGATTTTATCATTTCAAGACCCAGAGTTATGCAGAGAAAACTCTCACGGTTTTATAGATTCTACCATATAGCAAAGCGACACAGAGATAAGAATTTGTCACGTCTAAGTTCAGTGGTGTGATAGATAACAATATTCAATAAATCTAGATGCAAAATTCTAACAGTTTATAATTTTCTAACAGAGCGCTTTAACACATTGCATGTGGGAAATGTATTTATACGTTTTACGTTGACTGGTAGTAGAGTGCGGAACACATATTAATATGTTTTTTAGAGACTAGCGGAAGAATACGGGTAATGTATAAATATATTTATTTTTATACTTTTTTATTGCTCTAAGGAGATGCTAACATGCAGATATATGAATTTCAAACGACAAAATTTGGGTCTTTAACACATACAATGGTGAATGTAATTCCGGGAATAACGGTAATCTATTCAATTGGACAGTGTCATCCTTCACACAATTCTCTGCTTCGCCATGCAATTAGTGCGATTCATTAAATGAAATCATTGTAATTTTCATCAAAGGAGAAACAATGTTTCGTAGAAAAAAGAACATATTACTACAAGTCTGGCAATCAAAGAGAAGAGTATCTCTAATCTTTACTATCCATTTCTGGAAATGAAAGAGCCATAATATTGAACAAACAATACGACAAAACATTATAAAACCAAATGCTTTTATCGAACAATATTTGTCTTATTATAGCATTTTGAGAAAGACATCTAAATGGACAAAACGTGTGGTAATGTACTTGATAAATTGTGTCCTTTTCAACTCGAACATAGTATATAATTCAGTACATGCACGGAAAATCAAATACAGAATATTTCTTTACGAAACAGTATTGGGTTTTTGATTCTACTGGAATATTGGATCAAACCAACTGACCATCTGGACCTATTAGACCCAGGACCATCTACATCTTCTACAAAAAAAACTTCAAGAAGAGACCCTCCCACAAGATTATCGATAGATATGCGTAAGCATGTGACTACGAAAATTATCAGTATCGGCAAAAAATATTGCTCAAAAGCGATGTCGGGTTTACACAGCACACAAAAAACGAAGCGAAATAAGTGACATGTGCAAACATTGTGAGATTCCCTTTCACAAGGGAAAATGTCTTAATGATTATCACACAAAAAAACAGTACTAAAATTGCATTCTTTCTTTTTTTATTGTACTTTTTTCAAAATATTTTCAATAAATTGGAATTTTTACATCTTTTATTACTTTTATTTCAATTTCCGGTGAGTTTTCCAGTATTTGTCTGTTTAAAATTTAAGAAAAATAATTTAGTATACATTTTATAGTAAATCACAAAAGTTCCATTGAAAAAAAAATGTAAAAGTTAAGTTATCGTAATTTTACTGAACGTTTTTTTTTTTTACGTGAACGCAAAAAATTAGCAAAAATGGCCCGTGCCATTCGTTAGTGCACAATAAAAACTACCCGCTAACAATGTGTTAAGAATTTGGTTGTTTTTATCTCATTAGTTTTTATGGCTCTCTTTTTAATAAGGTACCTGGGTCCTTTTTGCAGTAATGTTTTAGAAGACATTTCATTTTTTTTTTTGTAGTTTCTTTAAGGTCTGATGACTGACACATATTCGATTACCATATTTGTCCTGACACAGATTCGATAACTGTGTTCTGGGTTCGTCACTATTGTAAACTTTAAGCTCTTCCTAGTAATCCACTACATGTTGCATAATGTTTGATATGACTTTGGAAGTATACGGAATCAGAAAGAGCATGAAATAAATACTATAATGCTAATCTTTTATTTAGATTTTAACTTTTCCTTTTGTGTGTCACAACACCTTTTCTCGGATTCTTGAACATCTTGAATACAGCGAAAATCCATTCAAAATTCATTCAGCATGATGTAAAATAACAAATGTTGGTTTTTTAAATTTCGATCATTGATTAGGAACAAATTGCTATTTATTCCTAAAATTAATATTCTATGGAAATTGTCAGTATTCATAACTTTTAAGAAAAATATAAACTTTAAGGAGCAATACCAAAAAATTTTATTAATTGCTCATCTTTACTTCCGGACGCACACACTATTAACGGGCACGCTATTGAGGATTTAGAAACTGTTGAAGATAAGGACGTGAATTTACAGACATAATTATCTCCCGATACTCCGTGTGCAAATATCTTTTTCTCTATCTCAGTGATAAGATTTGGAAGTACATGGTTAAGTAAGACAGAGAGCCAAATACAAATTCGATCCTGGCAGAATATTAAGGAATGAATACACTCTAATGTGTAGAAACACTAAAAAATCTATATTTATTTCTATTTCCATTGAGCAGTGCTACATTTAATATTTAGAAATTTCTAGGCATTCTAGGTATAGGAAAAAGGGGGAAAGAGACATGTTGTTAGTTGTACACAAACCTGTTAAGTTTATGTCCAAATAGCAACACGTCTCTTACAGATTTTCATACCGCCAACAGACCTTATCAAGCTGCAAAGTTGACAACTATGAACAATTGTTTCTTCAGTGACTAGCAACAATTAATCTTTAATTTCTAAAACTTGTCAATCTGGAATAAAGGTAAATATATTCAATAAAATCGAAAACAGTTAGTAGTGGTGGTATTAGCATTGATATTCTCAGACTCCTAAATGGACATTTTAGTTCCCACTATCACTAATATATTTAATACATTAATAATAACTGTTTTGTTTCCTTCGCAGCGCAAAATGGACCCATAGACCAAAATGTTTGCTCCACACTTTCATCCAATATTATTTTATAATTTTTATCAAAAGTTTTTGAGCTTCATCATACATGGCCAATAGTGAATTTTTTTAATGAACAGAAGCTTTCCGAATCAAATCACAGCACTCCAACAGTTTTAATAAATGTTGTTGATGATATATGTATGAATAACAGTCAACTCACTATTCTTATTTTCGTTGAGATGGAAGCGAATCCAATTCTATAGATTTTGATGTTGTATTATCTTGTGTGAAATAATTAATCACATCCATGTTTAGAATGGTCTAAGTCTTATTTACATGGCCATAAACAAGATGTCAAAGCATCTATTCTGAGTGGATATCAAATCTATCTAACTGGCGTGCCACAATGTGGTGTACATTCTTTGCTGCTTTTTTCAATTTCTAGTGGCAGTGTAGCCAGACTTCCACAGTTATTATCACTTGTATGCAGTAATTATTACTTGATCATTAACAGCAATTTGCTGTAGTTAACTTCCAAATTTAGATTTAAAACTGATCAGTCAAAATTAAAATCTTATGTAAAACTTTTTTAATACTTGAGTATGGGAGATAATACTTGAGTATGATCATACTATGCAATTATTTAAAAACAACTTCAAAATATGTGTGTTCCCAATGAATCTCAATAGGATGACAATTTGTGATAACTGCAATTTTCGTATTGTTTCATTATTTTATAATATTTTAAACAACCCACATACACCTTCTTATCTATCATGTTTAGATTCATGTTTTAAAAATTTACAATGTTTCTCATTCCTAAACATTGTTCATCCTTTTACGAACATTTCTTTACTTTGAATTCATTAGATCATGACATTATAAACTCACTATCCATACGCACTTTAAAGTTATCTAAAAAAAATTATATCTCTTTTGACTTATCCCATGCGGGGATATTTCTTTGAGGGGGATCAGAGATCTTTTCAGAACAATTGCAATTTAGCACCAACTGAATTCTAACAATTCTTTTGATATCCCATAAAATTATCCTTGAAAATGAAGCATTTGAAAAAAATTACGAGAAATGTTTTCAATTTCTTTGTTCTTAACTTTTATTTAACTAATTTCACAACAAATTTATCATTAGACACTACATACTTAACATACACAGAAGCATAAACATGAGTTATTGCAATTAAACAAGGTAAAATTACTAAATTACAAAGATATCAAATTGCGGCATACTTTAAATGAACTGTTAAAAGTTTACTATTTTATTTATTTTACTATTTTCAATTTATGGCTCTTTCTGGAAATTTGTAACTGTCAACTTTTTGTTTTGTAATAAATTTTCATGTAACTTATGTAATTTTTTTTTGTAATATGAATTCATTATTTCTTATGTACTAAATGAAAGGAATATACATTAAAACATATGTATTTAATAGAAATCATTTTCCTTTATTCTTTTAGTTTAAAAAATTAATGACCTGGCCCGGGCCAGTTCATGTCGGGCAAGGTCAGATCATTAATTTTTTCTGTCCAGATTGAGCCAGTTTGGAACTTTTTTAAATAAAATGTACTAAACCAGCCCTTTTATTTGGTGCTTTTTTAAAAAACAGTAACATAAATTGAAAACAGTACAAAATTTTTTAAGTATATAATTGATTATTTTTGACAGTTGATTTAAAATATGCCATAATTTACGATTATTTAACAGTGTTAATTCTTGTTTATTTATACTTTTGTCAAGATGTTAATTGTGTATTGCCTATTGATTAATTAATTGTGAAATTAGTGAAAAAGAATTCGGAAACAAATTTAAAGACATTTTTCATGAGTAATATGTTTTAATATATGTCATTTTTAATGTACTTTCTTTTAAGTCATTTCAAATGAATTGTTAAAATTTAATTGGTGTTACAGTTTAACACCAATTAAATTTTATTGGTGTTAAACTGTAACATTCATACCATTTTTTCTTTTAACTCTCTTTTATTTGTTACGACTTTCTACTTTGATATTCCTTTTTTCTGTGCTGCCAAAATATTCTCTATCGGTTTCGGATCTGGTTAGTTTCTAAGTCAATACAATTTAAAGATTTTTTGTTATTCAGGCGGAGTCATACACTAACACTAAATTCTAATTTCTAAATCAATCTTGAGTTTTTGGAATGGATTTGTTTTGTAAAATCTATTCTCCAATTCATTACGGTAGGTGGAAGTTTAACCTTCTCGACAAAACAATCTTCATAAAACGTTTCATGTGGTCTTCTATAGGTGTGAATTTAAATCAAAATTTCGTTAGAAAAACAAACCTGAAATGATAAATATGTTTGATTTTGGCCTAATGTCAACTTGCTTTTCATCGCACTGCAAAAAAGAAGAGAAGTACCTTTTCCCAGTTTTTTAGCCATCATTTCAGGCATTAATTTTAGTTTCTCCAATGGGCAACAAGAAGTAAAATGCATTTCTTCCCATCTTCTTTATAAAGTTCATAATTATCACTATTTGTACACAAAAATAAAAAACCTACTAATAACAATTCATCATGTGTTAGACTTATTTACAGCGAGAGAAAATCTTTATTATTGTGTGTATAATAATAAAATAATGTTTTCTTAAATATTGTCGCTACAAAAATATTTACTGGAAAACTGAGATATTTATAGAATATCAGATAACAATTAAATAAACATGATACACTAAAATATCAAGAATAGAAAATTTACAAAAAATTTGCTTTGAGTGTAATAGTCTGACCATCTACTGTATATTGTTGGAATAAATATTGTAATTTTGGTATCTTTTATATATACATACTTCTTGACATGATAACATCCATATTCGAAGGCCCTCGACTAATACTGAAGGCTTGGAGAGTGCCTGTGAAAATTGTAATATGTATTTTAACCTAATCCTGCACAGTTTGGTATGGAAATGAATAATCTCTAAACAGCTGTGCGATGTTTACCTTATTCATTAATTTCATTGTATTTGTCATTTCCTTTATACGTTCCTCGAGTAATTCTTTTTCCGCTTTCAACTGAAATAAAATATAATTGTGAAGAGTAATTAAAAAAAAATTAAAAACAAATATCCAAGCATGATTTCAAAGTTTTACCTCTAAGACGTTTCCGAGATCCTCGTTATAGTTTTCCAGATTATCATAATATATATCTTCAGCCATATTCACAAATAATGCTTCTATTTAAGTATTAATACTCTAATGGGTATTTATAAACAATGTTTGACGCTGTAGTTTGAGGGAAAAGTGAATTTAGTGTTTATACCTCCATTGAATTAACTGTCACACTAACAGTATTTTTAATGGCAATTTACTAATTGTAACATGTCTATTACACCAGTGTCAAATTGAACAATTCGAATATTAGACTTCTGCATAAGATATTCAGAAACTTTGTTCTATGCTTATCTTGTACATACAAAAGCAAAAGATTGCCCACTGATTTCAATGATGTAAACATCGGAAAATTAAATATAGTATTTGATTTATGTATGAATATTTGTCACAGGAATTAAATTAGCAGATATGAAATAATAAATAATTGGTTGGAGTCTGTGTAGCGTATTTGAAATTATTTGATAAGATCGTTTCTTAAAGCAGATTAGGAAAAAAATTATGAAAATCGATATTGAAACTTTTTATAATAAAGGGACAACGTCTTTAATTACAGTTATGTGGCTGTCATAATTATTTTTGCATGGATAATTCATTCAAAAAAATTTATTCCTTATAATTTTTTGCAATATTACTTCTTTTTGTCATACAAATGATGTGAACAAACTCTTCTTAAATTAGTAATCCATTACATTGGTTTTAAATTAATCGATAAAGTTACTCAATTAATAGTATATGTTGAATGAAAAATTAACAGAGTGAAGATTATTTAATATATTTAAATAAAATGACTAGTTTTTAATATAGGTATATTAATAAGTGAAACGGGAAAAGTAGGCAAAAACCGCATTATAATTCGATTTATCTGTCAAATTTCGTTTTAAATTTCAGCTGTCGTCAAATGTTAATGTATGTCATGGTATGACCGCCACTTCAATAATACATTAACATTCATATCCAATTTCTTTATTTTATAATTTAGCGTACTCAGTCTTCATAGTGTAATTCAAGGTAATATGGCCAGTCTTGTGAGATGATCCCATAAAAAAGAATCGCAAATTAATAAGTGAAGTCAAATTAGAATAAAGGGTCATATCATAAGTACAATTGAATAAAATGGTCAAGTTTTTATTAAGGCGAATATAGATGTATTCAAATGTTCAATACATATTTTTAAACAAAATTGATAAATTAAAATGCGATTTCCCTGCACGGTATATAAACATGACAGTTTATCGTGTCTACCTCTATGATAGCGATGACAGAATTATAACGTAACAGGTATGAATAACATAATATTGATGGAAATGAATATATTATGTTATTGCGATTTACAAATACTATGTTATTAAATAACGATACGCTTGGCTAACATGTTAAAATATTATTATGTTCGTATTGTCAAGCAACGCCCGTACAATGGCCGTCACACAGAATAGAGTACAGAACGGACACTCCCATACTAATACACACCAAAAAAGTGGTCTATGTTTATATGGATAATTGGACCCTGACTCACCAGGTGGCGCTTTGATTATTACCAAGACCAAAAGATGGCGCTGTCTAGGTAGAATTATCACCCATAGATGGCATTATGATAAAACATTGAATTAGAATTTATTAAACAATATATTAAAAAACGTTCTTATTTTCATAAATTTTTATTAAAACTTTAGAGTAACTAAAATTTTACAAAACATATATCAGAGATTTTACAAAACATATATAATTTTACAATTATAGTATTTTAATAGGTAATTATTTCAAAAATATATTTGGATTTCCATTTCAAAAAGCATGCTTCAAGGTTTCTCTGACTTTCCCGCTGTTCAGGTTGATTATAATCTGAGAAGCTTGCAGCGCTGTGTCCATAATAGTTTATGGATGTCCTCTACTGCAGAGCTGAAAGTAGAAAAATACACACGGGCTATACATACATATATGGATGTTAATGCGTATTCTATGGTGTTTATTTCTTAGCGTGTCTCAATGGAGAAAATTGATTTCCAAATTTTGTTAAAGCTTCAAATTCAAGTTGGTATTCTTACAATATTACAGTATATACTTTATTAAAAGTATTTCCTCCAGGGTTCGTCAAAATGTTTACATTAGAATGTTTGTCGTGAAAGGGTTATTCTTTTAATAAGTTCAAAATTCTTGGTTCAATTAAAATGTTTTGTATTGAAATTGACCTAGATGGAGTTTTTAAAATTTATCCTTGAATATTAGATTTACAAATAATAACTTTAAAACTTAAGAATTTTACATTCATAACTAACCTAATTACTATATTGAAAACTTCAACAAGTCTGGAACTCCTCAGTTTTTGTAGGCTGCCTCTCTTTGAAACGCTGGCTCTGGTTGAAGCGGCTTCCGGAAGTATGTCCTCCTATAATCATAAACAATTCACAAACATATATAATATTTGGATATAAATTGGCATATATCTGGCATGCAGTAAAAATCCATGTTACTGTTTCCAAATAACCTGTCAACTCCAGACATTGGATGATTAATACAAAATATACATAATTTATCTCACATTAGTCGTATCAGTTATCATTGAAATTGAAAATATATACTACAAGATACACTATGTATAATTAGTGAAGTGGTTAGCGTTTACCTGTATCCAAGTGTTGAAAACTTGCAACAAAATGAGTTAAATAAAGTAAAGATATTTGTCTATAAGCCTGATATTAAGTATTCAATCAATTGTATCACTAGTTTATATATACTTAATGTTAAAGATGCTACCTGGTCAGTACAATTCCTTGTGCATAAATTCTAAATCTAGACTATGTATAATTTTACTGATAAATTACCTCAGATATTCCTTTATAGGAATAGCTTAATTCTGCCGCCTCTAAACTAGTACTCGGCTGGTCTCTCAGTCGTTCCAACATGTCTGGTTCTATCACTCTCATTGTAACATCTTCGGTCGGTGTTGGCAAATTTAGACTCGGCTTTGCATTCACCTGTAACAATCCGGCTGCCAACTCATCTCGGCGACATAGTCTCAACTATTCCATCGCCCTGTGAACAAAACAGAAATTTCGTATTAATTTATAGTTCTAAACATAGTTATTCAGGTGTAAATGTTCACGTTGACGGAATTAAAAAATACTTTCCTATATTATTTGATAATAATAACCAAACAAAAATTACGACATAATTTGTGGTTATAAACATAGTTGTTCATGTGTAAATGTTCACGTTGACGGAATTAAAAATACCTTCTTATATTATTTGATAATAATAAACAAACAAAAATTACGACATAATTTGTGGTTATAAACATAGTTATTCTTGTGTAAATGTTCACATTGACGGAATTTAAAAATACTTTCTTATTTTATTTGGTAATACAAAATTAAACTACGAACGATACTTACAGAGTTTTACATTTTGGAAGATTGAAAAATGAGATTCCTTTGGCAGTTTATTGAGTATTACGACAGCCGGTTACAATACACGCCATTACTATGATACAATAAAAATAACTTATTGGTACGTAAATGAATAGGAAAATACTTATGAAAAACAGTATTAAATATAAATTTTTTCCGTAGAAAATATATGCGAGAGGCCACACAAGAATTTTCAATATTGTACTTTTTCAACACTAAGTAATGTCATGCGTGTGTTATAAGCTAGACAGCGAGAAAAAGTATGGCGTCCAGCCGGAAACCCGCAACTTGAATAGTCTAAACGCCCTCTGCTGAGGACTCTGACATTAGCGTTTCAAATTTTCATTTCCGGTGAGCACTCTTATTTGTTACTCTATGGGCCGTCACTCGCTGAATAAAGTGAGAGCGAGACAGCACGTTTCTTTTCGTCCTACCCTTCGTTTCATATTTACCGAGCAACTCCGAATGACACCGAAAGTTTAATAATCTGTTATTAGAACGTTCTTAAATTCATACCTGTTATGTGATCCATACCTATTACTGATTGGAAAGAACGCATTATGGTATTACGAACATTACGCTTGGTAACATGTTAAAATATTGTATTGCGTTATTGTCAAGGAGCGGGTGTCATTCGTCGTCTGAATGAAAAGAGCAAGAAATAGCGCGTTTCTTTTCTTAATGCAATTCATTGTTTTAAATATTATTTGTCTTATGCTTTATTCTTTTGTTTCGTATTGACGGAACATTACTGAATGACATGAAATTTTTACCGAATGATAATAAACAATTAATTACTACAATGTTCAAATCTATACTTGTTATTTGAATTTTGTTTATGTTATATTCATTCAGAATTTACTGTTGATCGCTAACTAACTGCAATTTCTATGCGTTATTGTTTCATTTTGTTTAAATTATCGAATTAGGAAAATACTATATGGTTCGAAATGTAATTTTTCACCGTATTGATCATTGCCTGGCTTACTTTTAACATAATTTAATCAAATGTAGATTGAAATCGTCCACAAAAAATACCTATATTCTATCAAAAACAAAATTGAACTAGTGTTTCGCCAGTAGTATTTAATATAGATAGCGATTATAGTACGCTTGTACTATACATATTTTGTATACACACGCAGAAGGAAAATTAATTTCATGGAACATATCGTTTAAGAACGTATTGAACAAATGTTATTGTCAATAATGTCCAATAAAATATTATTAAATTAGTTTTGGAATAAATTATGATTTTTGATTCTAAGTACCATGCCCAATGTCTTAAATAAAGCACTAAGAGCCTCACGGCAATCTTATCACCGATATACTAGTGTGAAGCTTGTCTAACTCCACTGGTTCGCGATTTGGAATAAAGCACTAAGCACAGAATAGATACGATGGCACTAAGGACCATGCGCGCCGACTTCAGTTTGTATAAAATGGCGGACAACGAAGTGTGCATAGTTAGAGATGGAAATAACAGTTATTTCCCCATACCTATTATAATGAATAACATCATTATTCAATAACATAGTATCATACCTGTTAAAAAATAACATGTTATTTATTGGACATTATTGACAATAACTTTGTTCAATAGGTTCTTAAACGATATGTTTCATGAAATTAATTTTTCTTCTGCGTGTGTATACAAAATATGTATATAGATAGCGATTATAGTACGCATGTACATGCGTACTATAATCGCTATCTATATTAAATACTACTGGCAAAACACTAGTTCAATTTAGTTTTTGATACAATATAGGTATTTTTTGTGGACGATTTCAATCTACATTTGATTAAATTATGTTAAAAGTAAGCCAGGTTCAATACGATGAAAAATTACATTTCGAACCATATAGTATTTTCCTAGTTCGATAATTTAAACAAAATGAAACAATAACGCATAGAAATTGCAGTTAGTTAGCGATCAACAGTAAATTCTGAATGAATATAACATAAACAAAATTCAAATAACAAGTATAGATTTGAACATTGTAGTAATTGTTTATTATCATTCGGTAAAAATTTCATGTCATTCGGTAATGTTCCGTCAATACGAAACAAAAGAATAAAGCATAAGACAAATAATATATAAAACAATGAATTGCATTAAGAAAAGAAACGCGCTATTTCTTGCTCTTTTTATTCAGACGACGAATGACATCCGCTCCTTGACAATAACGCAATACAATATTTTAACATGTTACCAAGCGTAATGTTCGTAATAACATAATGCGTTCTTTCCAATCAGTAATAGGTATGGATCACATAACAGATATGAATTTAAGAACGTTCTAATAACAGATTATTAATCTTTCGGTGTCATGGTGATGCTCGGTAAATATGAAACGAAGGGCAGGACGAAAAGAAACGTGCTGTCTCGCTCTCACTTTACTCAGCGAGTGACGGCCATTGTACGGGCGTTGCTTGACAATACGTAACATAATAATATTTTAACATGTTAGCCAAGCGTATCGTTATTTAATAACATAGTATCTGTAAATCGCAATAACATAATATATTCATTTCCATCAATATTATGTTATTCATACCTGTTACGTTATAATTCTGTCATCGCTAGTGCATAGATAATATACTAAAGAAGTGAGTTTACCTCATGCCAAAGGTGCAAATAAAAGAAAAATATTATGTTCCAATGAAAATATAGCCCGTAAACTTTTAAAAACTAAAGGACAAGAATATATTTCAACATCTTCGAAAATAATTCCTGCTGTTTGTCCTCTTAGAGAAGAGGTAATATCATTCAAACACTATTTCAATTACCCCGTTTATTTTCATTGCTAATCGTCATAGTGTTGTAGTGACCTACGTTGCTATACTGTTTTTAATATCGATGTCTGGAAAAGTAAAATAAAATTAATTTTTTACTTGTTATTTTTATTCCTTTGTTTTATTTTTTGTATATCAGACAAATTTATTTAGCATTGTAGATATACCCATTTAAATTTCAGGTTGTGTGCAAATGTAAAAAAAGTTGTCATCAGATTCCTTACGAAATTAAAATTATTTAACAATTATTATAACCTTGGTTGTGACGAAAGGCAAGGATCATATTTAATGGGTCTGTTAAATATATTGGAAATAAAGAGGAGGAGAAATGGTAAATATAGTGATCCCAATAACAGCAGACGTCAGTGTACAGTTTCATATGTTTTACCTGATGGTACTGGCAACCTGAAACCAGTTTGTAGGAAAACATTTTCATTGGTGTTTGGATTAAAACAAAAAAAAATCATATTTTAATAAATAGAGTGAAAAGTGAAGAATTAAGTTATATAGAAAAAAGAGGAAACAAAATTAAAAACAGAAAATTTTCAGACGAAGATAATGAAACTGTATCAATTCATCATATCAATTCATTTCCTCGTGAAGAATCTCACTATGGTAGATCACGTTCTCAAAAACAATACTTAAGTTCAGATTTAAATCTAAACAGGCTTTTTAATCATTTAAACTATTGTATCCTGATACTGCTGTGACTTATAAATTTTACACGTCTGTATTTAAATATTATTTTAATAATGTAAAGTTTGGCAGAAAGAGAACAGATACCTGTGCAACTTGTGATTTGCTGACAGTTCAAGTAAAAGCTAATGTTAATGACAAAGAGTCTTCATTCAAATTAAAATTACACCAAAGTAAAGCAAATAAAGCAATGGATTATTTAAAAGCAGATATTGCGAAATCCCAAATGCCAGACAGTTTGACATGTACTGCAACGATGGACTTGCAACAAGTTTTGTCAACTCCGGCCCTGACACATAGTCAAATGTATTATTTTCGGCAACTTTCTAATTTTAATTTTGGCCTGCACATTGGGGATACTTATGACGCGTATATGTGTCTATGGCACGAAGGAATCACAGGAAGAGGTGGTAATGAAATCGCGTCTTGTATTTTGAAAGTTTTCCAGAGCAATGCTACCACCAAAAGGAATCTCGTAATGTGTAGTGATAACTGTTGCGGCCAAAATAAAAACAAGATGATTATTTTATTATGGATTTACCTGATAAAAATGAATATTTTCGACAAAATAGGATACAAGTATTTGGTCTCTGGACACTCTTATTTAAATTGCGATAGAGATTTTGCCTTAATTGAAAAACGCAAAAAAGTTTGCAGTCTAATGGTTCCAGAAGATTTAATAAAAATGATTGCAGAAGCGAGAGACAAATCGTTCCAAGTCATACCAATGACCTCAAATAATTTTTTTTGACTTACACAAAGCTGCTGACTCCATCATCAACACAGATAAAATTAATATATCTAAAGCACAGTGGATAAAACTATCTAAAGAACACCTAAACAAAGTTAAGTGCGTACTACATTAAACAGTATAGAACCTTGGGAAACTATTAACATTCTAAGAAGAAATAAAACTTTGAGATATTTGAATACAATTTCTATTCCACAATTAAATTGTGTTTCGAAAATAACTGCTGCAAAAAAAAAAGATCTACTAGCTATGGTACCTTTCTTTATAAACGAAGAACACAAATCCTTTTATTTAAATTTGGTAAGTGACTTGTTCGCAATGTCATTTATCCACAATATTTTTTTAATTAATTTTGTTTGTCACATCACTAGTATCGTAAATACGAATTCAACTTGAATCTTAACGGTTACGACCAGTTTAGACATAATGCCTTTTTAATAACAATAAGCAGTGACTTAGTGCCTTATTTATGAAACTCAATGAGGACTTCGGACTGTCTTTATATTTCATGTTCATACGTTTTTTTCACATTTACAAGTCAAATATCGCGTTTTTATTATGTGCTGATGGCATTCCGCGTCGAGATCTTGTGTTCCTATTCATCGTACCAACGTGGCAACGCAAGGAGCATTTCCTGTAGTATTCTAAAGGTTAGCCGATCTTTACTGCAGCAGTCGTTTATGTATCCTATATTCACTGAATTTCTGTAAATCACAACTCCATGATCAGCCAGCGCCAGCTAGCCAGAAAATCAACCGTTCATCAACATTTATGTTACTGAGTCTCCTCATCTTGTGAGTAAAGTAGAATAATTTTGTGTTTTTTTATTGTGAAGAATTATTTTGTGCTATATAAATAAAAATGGAAGTACTACAAGTACGAACCCCAGCATTAACGTCCCTTACTGCTCTCTGGAAATGGCAGAGAGAATGCTCACCAAGTTCGATGGAGATAAATATAAAGTTCATTAATTTGGACAATTGTGATACAGGTCATAGTTTAATAAATCCCTTGCATGAAAAAGCATTATTAAAAATTATTTCGACAAAAATTACTGATAATTCTAAAGCTGTGATTAGAAATAGAGTATTTGATAATTGGAAGATTTAAAAAAATATTTATTAAATACTTATACTCAGAAAAGAACTATGGGTCAATGGCAACTAGAGTTGAGTAGTTGTAAACAAAATCATAATGAAAGTGTTATTACCTATGCTAATAAAGTCGAGAATTGTTACGTAAAATCAATTAATTGTTTAGACACTATCCAGCCAAAAGAAGCACATCAAGTATGCGTAAATTTTTTCAAAATCAAGCGCATATGAATACACTTATCATAACAGGACATAACTATCAAATATGATTAATTATTAAAAGCATATCAACCCAAAAACTTAGAAGAAGCTATTTCTATGGCCTTAGTTGAAGAAGAGCAACAGAAAAGTAAATCTGAAATATCTAAATTTCAAAATATAAATAGTTCAAATACCAGATATTGCTATAAATGTAATAAACCTGGCAACACGGTAGTCAGTTATAAAATTTGATCTTTTAACCTTAATTATCCGAATAAACAAAATATATTTTGTAATCATTATAAGAAAACAAGTCACGTTATTAATAATTATTATTCATTGAAAAATAAAAACAATGAATATAATAAAAATCGAAAACATAATAATAATGTTAAAATTCAACCAAACTCATTAGATAAAACTAAAGACAAGCATTTAAACTAACTTCATCCGACGGTGCGAGGCGATCTCAGGGTAACATCAGTGAAGGACTAATTAGTTCAATTAACAATTGCTATTACGCTAAGTTGTATTTGAAAGAAAGTAAAAGGGAATTAAAGTTTTTGATAGATACCGGTGCTACGGTTAGTTTAATTAAAGCAAGTTGTTTGCCTATGCACATTTATATAAATAAAAATAGTTAAATTGAAAGACATCAATAAAGTTGAAAATCCTACCTTAACTTTGGGATTAGTAACATTATTACTACCTTAACTTTGGAATTTGAATAATTTGAATGAAAATTTATGTTTAGACTTATAAGTCGTTGATAATATTCCATTGACTTAAACGGTATAATTGGGAGTGATATTCTTGATAAATTTAATGGAAGAATATATTATGAGGCAAAGAAATTATATTTGAATAATAAAATTTTTGATTTATTTAAAGAACAGATACGTCAGAAGTTGAGTTACTAAATATTAAATCCAGATCTGAGACGATCATACCTATAAAACGTATTAATAAAAATTCTCTTCGCTCAGGTATTCTAAGTAAAGTTGAAATTAGTGACGGTGTATATTTATGTGCTAGTATTGTCTCCCCAGATAATAAAAATAAAGTCATTACATATGTCCTAAAGACAATTGGATATGATGAGAATATTCCTACACCGGAAGTTTTATTAGAAGATATTGATGATCGTGCTTTTCGCGAAGTAAGCATTTGTAAATTTTATGATGACAAGAAATTAAGAATTTTAAAAGTAGCAGATTTGAGTTGTTAGAATCTTATTTAAGGGTAGATCATTTGAATAATGAAGAAAGATAATCTTTAATTAAAATATTTAAAGAATTTAATAATGTTTTTTATCTAGAAGGTATCATATTAAGTAGCACTAAATCAATAACTAATGATATTCATACTAGAACTAATTGTTCTATTCACACAAAGAGTTTTAGATACCGAGAAGCAGTAAAAGACGAGGTAAATAAACAAGTATAGAAAATGTTGAATGACGATATTATAAAACTTTCCTATAGTCCGTGGAATTCACCTATTTGGATAGTTCCCAAAAAATGACTCTTTAGGAACCAAGAAATGGAGAGTTGTAGTTGACTATCATAAACTAAATGAAGTTACTTCATTTAGTTTCTGGAGTTGCTTCATTTAATTATATATAGCTATCTTTCAAAAGCTGGTGAATAATGTTTTATCCGGTTTGGAAGGTAATAAGTGTTTTGTTTATATTGATGATGTGGTTATTCACGCAGATAGTCTTGAAAATCATAAGAGAAAACTTATTGAAGTTCTTAAAAGATTTGCTGAAAATAATTTACAACCTTATAAATGCGAGTTTTTGGAGAGAGAAGTAATGTATGTAGGTCACTTAATTACAGATAAAGGAGTTAAACCAGATCCTATCCTAATTTCGTATGTAAAACATTTCCAATACCAAAAAATGTAAAATAAATAAAAGGTTTCTTAGGTCTAGCCGGTTATTACAGAAGATTTATTCCAGATTTTAGTAGTTTAGCCCAACCTTTACCAAAATTATTAAAAAAGGACCAAGCTTTTAATTGGACAAGTTTTCAACAACATGATTTCGAAACTTTAAAAAACAAAATTTGTACCCCACCGATATTAGTTTATCCAGATTTTAACAAAGTAATTCATTTAACAACTGATGCTAGTGCATATGCGATAGGAGGTGTATTATCTCAAGGTACAATATGTAAAGACTTACCAATAGCTTATGCTGGTAGGACTCTTAACAAAAATGAACAAAATGACTCTGTTACTGAAAGCAAATTATTATCTATAATTTTGTGCGTCAGACATTTCCGTCCAGATTTCTGTGGTTTAATCTAATTACTGATCATCAACCATTGTCATATTTAGTTAAATCAACTAATGATAGTGCTAGGATAGTTAGATAGTGCTAGTATAGACATATTCTTCTTTTATAAGAATATGGCTATACTATTAAGTGCCAACTAGGTAGATTAAATTCTAATGCCGATACACTCAGTAGAATAATACCTGAAGAAGATGTTAAAATGCAAAGTCATGTGAATACCTTACATAAAGATTATTCAGAATTTTTACAAGATATTAAACGAAATATAATTTTAAATTCTAATATAGAAGAAATAGAAAGTGATATTTTAGATTCAAAACATAATGTGTTTATTCGGATATCCGAAGATAAAAATATTTCTATTAAAACTTTAGAAAATAGTAAACTAGATAATTTGAATGATTTTGGAAGTAAAGTTAAATAAATAATTTTTTAAAGCAGAGACCTAAGTATTTATTATGGATGTGTAAAGCAAGATTTTTGGGATAAAGCTACGTATTAAAATTATGTTAAAACTCTTGTTAATGTAAGAAATCATTTAGTAAAGAATAAAAGTAATTTGTTAAATATACTGCGACTTAATGATAATTATGATAAATTACATTGGCATAAATTAAGATTAATAATAAGATATATTTTTAAAGACACAAATATTTTATTAAAAATTCATATTCAAATTAATTTTTCCAACAAAAAAAAAAATTCCAGTAGTAATTAAAGAAATGCACGTTAGTTCAATCGCAGGTCATAGTGGATTTCATGAAACTTATAAAAGATGTATACAAATGGCATGACAAAGATATAAAAAACTTTATAAAAATTGTACTTCATGTCAACAAAATAAATAAGTTAGAAAAAAAACCATAGAGAAACGATGATAATTACCAGTACAGCCATAGAAGCATTCGAGAAAGTTAGTGTAGATATTGTAGGACCATTACCTTCAACATCAAACGAAAATAAATTTATATTAACACTTCAAGACGATTTAATCAAGGTTTCTCAAGTTTATGTATTGTCTAATCATACTGCTAAAACAATTACTAATATATTTGTGAAAGGTTTCGTTTGTAAATGCGGTATACCCAAAATAATACTCACTAATCAAAATGCAGATTTTACGTCGAAAGTAATGAAACAAGTTTCACGGTTATTTTAAATTAAACAATTGATGACCGCTTATCATCCACAGTGTAATGGTAGTTTAGAAAAAAATTATGTGACTTTAATTGAATATCTAAGGCATTACATACACGATAATGAAAGTGATTAGGACGATTGGATATTTTCGCCATGTTTTCATTTAATACACCTGCATATACATTAACTAAATTTACTCCGATTGAATTATTATTTGGAAATAAATGTTCTTTGCTAAGTTCAATCCCATCTAAAGTAGATTTCAAATATAGATAAGATAATTATATTGATGAATTAATTCTCAAATTGAGAAAATCGAGAGTAATAGCTAGAAATAATCTAATAGAATCTAAAGAAGGTAGTAAAAAGTATTATGATAAAAAATGCAATCAAGAAAAATATAAACTAGGAGAAAAAGTTTATGTTAATAATGAAGCTAGTAAAATAGGCAAATCACGAAAATTAGTTCCTCAATATACAGGCCTTCATGAAATTATTTAAATTAATTCTTTAGTTAATGTTACTATTTTAATTAAAAAGAGAGAAGTTAAAGTACATATGAATAGATAAAAACTAGCTAATTATGTAACATATGGTTACAAGTTTTCACGTTCGGGACCGCATTCAGTAGCCTTTATAATTTAAGTAGTTTAGATATAGGTCGAATATTTATGAAAGGCAAATCATTTTCATAGCGAGTGGAAATTGATTGAATATATTTAGATATATCGAGTTTGGATAGAAAAATCACTTTGATAAATAAAGTTTTAAAAGAAACAAAAATCATTTGCAACGATAATACTTTTAGTTAATTTTCATTGTGCCAAACATCATTAGTTATATTAGAAAATTCGTATCCGGAATTAAAAAATGATGAAATCGTTTTAAAAGATCTCACTGGTAGAAGGCATGATTTATATCGTACAAAACGTTTCTTTGTTAATGGTGTAGGTTCCGTAAAGATAATTTTATTTGCTACTCTAGATATAGAAGACGCTAAAAATATAATAATGCTATTAATAATTTAGATAAAAATGAACATGAAGTAATTGATCCTTCCAAAACGCAATTGCAGGTAGTAAAAACGTCAATATTGAATTTTAAAAATACAATTACCGATTTAAATAAAAATTAAAAAATTTTTTTTTAATTTTGACGTGTTGTTTAATTGTACAAAATTTATTAATTGTAAAATATTTGATATTAGAATAAAACAAAACTCGACGAACACTTATTGTTTTTAACCTTGGTTACCACTGAAACTAATAATGAAGTATCTACGATAATTAATGCTGTATTATTTGCTCAAAATTATTAATACTCTAGCGTAATATTTGAATGATTTAAGAAAATCTATGTTATTTATACCAACTTCAACAAAATATCCTATTGATGAAACTAACCATGACGCATCTGAATTGTTAAAATTAGTTAATATTATAACTTATTATATGAATAATAAATTAGTCTTTATAATTAAAACACCTTTGATTACACAACAAGCCTATGTACAATTTGATATCTCATGATATTAAGTAATAAAATTTATTATACAGGATTAGAAACTATTGAGAATTGCAAGAAATGATTTAATGGTAAATATATTTGTAAACTGAAACAACCATTATATTCAGCTTATACTAAATCTATTTGTGCAGTAGAGATGATTCAGTCAAATCCGAAAAAGGTTCCTTCAAATTGTGATACAAGAGTCAGTTTAATTAATAATGAACAATGGTTCAAATTGCATAATGATAACCAATGATTGTACGTTACAATTTACAATATTATCGCTACATTGAATTGTAAAAATCAAGAGCCTAAGGATGTAAAATTACATAAAACAGGAATTATTACATTAGTTAAAAATTATAAATTATACACATTAAAGTTTTATATACTTCAAATGAAAATGTAATTTCCAGTCATATGTCTCATTTCCCGATTTATGAAATAGATTTTGTGCCAATAAATCGAGTAAATCTAAATTTAGAAGATTTAAATGTCGCAAGTCATACAATTGACAATATAAATGATTTATTATATGAACTCAATAAGGATACTATTTTCCACAAAGTAACAAATAATTCATATTTTCTTTCTTTCTTTATGTCTGTTTTGAAGTTTATTGGATTTTATGTGTCATATAGATTTGTGCGATACCTTATCCAAAAAAATTCTTTTGTAATCCACAAAGTATAATGTTAGCATATACATTCAATATTAATTAACCAAATATAGATGTGGATATTGTATTAGAAAATATCGATAGTTCTGTCAGTAACAAGTTCCTATTACAGAACAACCAACTGAAAGAATTCTTTTGAGACCTTTGAACCGCATTGCACAAATTAAATCAAAATAAATGTTTAATAATAATATTATCGTAATAAGTTTCCTTTTATAATTTTAACAGTTGAATTATTATTTTATTTTTAAAATTTCGATAACATCTGTTTAATCAAGTGTATTTTGATTCTTTTGTATTTTGTGTTTTGATGTTTTATTTTATAATTTGTTAATTTTAGTAAAACAATTTTCAATTATTTTTACTTTTAAGGAGGGGATGTATTAGTTATTTTCCACATCTTCAAATTAGTTAAACTATTTATCAAAGGAAGTAAGTCATTAGAGGAAGTATTTAAATATTGTTAATCACACGAGAATGGTAAACAATTTAACAAAACAATTTCCTCTGATATATCATATCATTGTTTATTCTCTAATAGTTTTATTTTAAAATTATAACAGGTTTTTTGAAATTTTTAATGTTAATTAAGTTGTTATTGTGTCAAAGTACGAAAGACGTTTCTCCGACTTCTCATTGTTATGTAAACATTTAATGATATAAATTAGCATGTAAGACGCATTGTAAATCTGTTGTCAGTCACATTTCTTGATGTGAAGTATTACTTTGCAATATTAATAAAAGTGAATTTAAATCGAATATACAGTTGTAATTATTCGCTTTGCCAAACCGAGCGGTATTACCAAATTTTCCACCAAAAACGTACCAAAAGGTACCAAATTTGTCCACCAAAAATGTTTATTGGTGCTTTTTTATTTCAGTATTCAATATGGGCTCATTTTAACCGTTGAAATGTCTACTTTAAAATGATTTGTCTATGTTGATGGTTTATGTTTCATGGAATTGCTTAAAATTGAGAAAAATAAAAAATACTTGAATCACAAATTTTTTATTTTTTTTACGTTCGTAATTCTTTTTATTATTTTTGTTATAAATGGATTACATTTCAATGACAGAATTTACTTCTGTGTAATATTACTAAAGTTGAATGAATTTAATTCGAGAAAGTTTCTGAAATATTCTGAAACTTTTAAATAAAAAATAAATTACGGAAAGTCTTAAGTTATACATATAAACGTGGCAGAAAAATTTACGAAAATTGCGATTTCGGCAATTCATATTAGTAAGGAATTTGGAATAGGTACTTTTACAAGGTTCAAGGCCACCTAAAATGGACGGAGGAAACAGGAGTGGGATAAGAGGGGCCAGGGCAAGAGAGCAGCGGACGCATTTTTGAGTAGCACCCATTCAGTCATCTGTTTGTGCGGAAGCATTTCTTCGGGATGGTGTTTTTTTGAAGACGGCGTGTCGATTGAGTATTTTAATTAAAAAATATAATAGAAAAATTGCTTGCCAATAAGAATCAGCAGTCGTCATAAAATAGCAAGGTAAATAAATAATTTTATAGCAGTATTCCTTTGTAGTATTCGAAATCGTAGACACCTTTTATATTTTAAATTTTGGAATGTTGTTTTTAGAATAAAATAAGATACGATCGTTACAATTTTTAAATGTTATCATTGATGTATTATTTTGATGTATTCGCGTTAATTTACAAGTGTTTACTTTTTAATTGCTCCAACGCAGGTAACGCTTTAGTAAAATATTTGTTGCAAAAATAACATTTATTCAAGGTTATGCACCTTGTAGAAACGCAGGTATACTGCACAAATAATGGAGGGGAGTGCGTATGAAAAAAGAATTGGACGTGGCGTTGCTTCCCTTCTGGCTGAATTGAGTATTCGCTCGATTTCGTTGCACAATTATTGTGGTGCTGTCAAGGGAAAAAATACCTTTCATATTTAGCTATATTTGACGTCCGCGCAATGTATCATAATGCGACGTTGCTGCACAGTGCAATTTGATATTATCTGTCTACATTTCTGTCCAGTTGATGGGAGATGGTTTGTTATTATTTCGTTAAGTATTCGGGATGCGCGCATCCTTACCAGTACAACGTCCAATATTTAATCCAGTAAAATACTGAATAAAACAGTCGTAATGCAAAAATAATTACGTTAGCGGGAGTGACAGGTAAGTTTTCAAAATTTTTATTTATTTTGTATTAGTTTTAGCTACTACTAGTGACAATATTTGACTATGACCTGTCAATATGTAAGCTAATGTAACATATCTCTGTCTGGTTACCTATTATATAGGTCATCAAGTTACCTATAATTCTACTGACCCTACACATTGACTGTTAGGCAACATTTCAATGAAAGATTTTGAAACAGATCGATTGGTAGCGGTGAGGCTATTGTGTGTGCTCGGCGCGGTCCTTTCACTTCAATCTTTCGACTTTTTGTATCGGCTTACTGTAAGGGATTAGTGTAGGCTAAATAAATACGAAACATGAGAGAGAAAGCTAGCAATTAAGCCGCATACAAAATTCAAATGACCAATTTTTAAAAAGTGCAACTTATAGTATAATTTTTAACTTAATCAAGTAAACATGTTAATGTCGTCAATTGTATATCTATTTTTAATTTTATGGTATTTAAAAAAAATTAATTTGAAATGTGCACTTTCTATGGAGAAACGCCTGTCAGTTGGTGGTCAAACATAACCTCTTTTTATGAGACCCTTTTGCGTATTTTCATAGTTTTACTTTTTAGATTTTTTTATATCAATTCCTCTTTGCAATGTAAATTCGGTATTTAGTATTATTAAGAATGGCAATTAAATCGAAAACTTATGACTTGCATTTCTTTGGAAAACCACTCTTTAGTATGGGAACTTTTTTAAATAACTTTTCTTAATAAATTAATCGCAACTGAGCCCTGAAATATGCAGGTAGTTCATTTTTACCTATATTCTGTTATATAAACCAAAAAAATAGAGAAATTCGCATTTTTGCTAACGCAGACTTGTTTAAATTTTATTATAATGTAGCATTAGATAAGATAGCCAAACAAACATTTTATTTTTTGTCTTTATAAAAAACGTAATACATGCAAAAGTTATATAGGCAAAAGGTATCCTTCCAAGATTTGCTCATTTACATTGATTTTGTATGGGCTTGGTTGATAACATTCCATCTTAATTGTTTTTTCCAATGCTGAGCATAGAAAAATTTAAAATGAATCAAATTCTTTTACAGAGACCAAGACTTAATAACCGTACAGACAATTCATTAGATACCAGTATTAATGACAAGAAAAGGCGTGAAACTTATGTACCATCCGCGGACGACTATAGTGCAAAATCGTCGATTTCTTTCACGAATACATCGAATATAACAAGTTGTTTGAATGAAACATATGATACAAATCAAATAGATCAAAAATCTATATGTTGTCTGACAATACTTCGCGTATAAATCACATTAAAGATACAACGAATTACACTCAAATATTACCGGAACCAGAACCTGGAATTTATTCTGATCTGCATATTATCAAAACAAACTTAATAATCCAAAACAAAGAAACTATATCTAAATAGATGGACTATTCAGAGACACTAGAGTCTGCTCGTAGTACTCCGCTAATTGATATCGCTAGTAATATCACTGTCGGAGTAAATGATGCTAATGAATTTATTGCACCTTCTACCATATGTCAAAAGAAAATTGCAGGTGGTTCATTCCAGCAAATATTCTAGTTAATGACAGTGACAATTCATTTATAGAAAATTCAGACACTTCATGCAATGTGAAATCAATTCGTCCTAGTAAAATTGAAGAATCCTACGATTCTTCAATTACCTTGGAGGAATTTATCACATCACATCACGAATAATGATACAGTACTACACAGCCATTGTCATTTTATTATACTCCTACATACAAGCCAACCACAGTAGAACCTCCTTTAACTCCAAGTGTAAATTTTATTGCTAATACCATCGTTCTTTGTTCACCTGGCAGCACTATTTATAATTGTAGCGAGAGAGATGCAACTTTCTATCCTACTTCAAATGAGTAGTCCAGTGCTTCGAGTGATAAAGAAGAAACAAATGATATTTTAATCAACGATGATATCATGGCCTCGAAGAGTTTCAAGTATTGTCTGATGTAGTTAATGTATTTTTATGGTCTTCAATTTGATAATTTACATTTTGATTTGATTTGATTAAGTTTTTTTTTTAAATTTGGGGACAAATAATGGAGAAAAATTGAATACCGCTGATTTAACTGGTACGCAAAAATCATCTAGGATAAGGATTTCTCTTTTTTTTGTGAGACTGATGTTTTGAATTTTGCTGGCATGTAATGCGTAATCACACAATGGAGTTCGCTTATCCTAAAAAAGAGTTGACTTATCCTAAAAAATCCCATCGATTAATTGCCCTATGAAAAATGTTTATCTTTTTATTCAAGGACACAATTATGGATACTTAAAAAAAACGTCACCCATTATCCGAAACTTGAAATAGCCAAGTAAATGCACAAAATGTCATGTTGCGTTACCTTACTTTAGATAATGTGCTGAGAGTGGAGGTATTTCCTAAAATGAGATAAAATCGTGTATCCTTGGAAGCCAAAAAAGATTCATTAATCTGTGCATAAGGCGCTCAATATATGCGTATTCATCGAGAAAAAATATTTCATTAACATCACTTCGCGAAAGATGAGAGAGCCGATTTAAGAATTTAACGGATTGTTTGAAGTCTAAATATTATGACTTAATTGTTATTGTGGCTAAAAAGTATCCAATTATGACGGTAAAAGATCGCTATGGTACTCCTACATACGCTATAAACATTAGCACAAGCTTAAAACAATGCAATTATGACGACATTAAAAAGTGTACAAGCGGGTATAATGGAAGTTAATTTCAAGACACTTGTTCAAAGCATTGAGTTAAACTGGAAATACGTTATTTTTCGTGTCAAGCATGCAGTGACATAAACTTAAAAAAATGGAATCAAAATTACATTAGTTCCTCTAGCAAGTGATTTAAAAATTCTTCAAAATTATCTTTACGAGGAATCTAAATCTGTAGCATCCAAATTAGTTCAAACTGATAAAAGTGGTGTAGTAGCCTATAACTCTCTACTTGAAATGATTTACTGCCATTTATTACTTTTGGACAGACGACGACCTGGCGAACTTCAAAGACTCGTACTTAGCACTTACCAAGAGTGTAATAATGGCAATAATGCCAAAGAAGAATTTGCCCGCCCCATTAGTAATACTGAAAAGATGGTAATGAAAAATTTCAAACGTATTGTTATAGGAGGCAAAAGAGGTCGAGGTGTATTTGTTCCATTCACTGACGATGTCCAAAGCGATATTGATTTGTTAATATCTGTTATTTGTTGTAATTACATACCTAGTGAACAAAATACTTTATTTGCCAAACCTGGATATGAAACTTCACTATGTGGGTACAACATTTTGGGGAAATATGATAAATTTGAAAGATTCGGATACTAAACAATTGGCGAATTTTATGAGGCACACGCAATCTGTACACAGAGAGAACTACGGATTACCTGATGACGTTTATCAAACGGCTAAAATATCGAATCTATTATTACTTATGGAAGGTGGTAACGCTGATAGCTATAAACATAAAGTTTAGGATGAAATTGAGTCACAAGAAATAGATGAGAATGATGATAATGATGACCTAGAGATGTACGATGTTGTAATACGAACTGAGCAGCCCAGATGAATTAGTGTTACTGATACTGCTGCTAATACACGAGATGTAGGTTATCTTGGAGTAAACTAAGGCTAAGAAAAAAAGAAATTTTGTTCCTTGGACGTCACAGAAAAAAATATAGTTTTGAAAATTTTCAGAAAATGGATACAATCTAAGTGACCACCGAAATGTCATAGGAACTTCGCAGGAAACATCTTGACATTCTGCATAATTAAGACTGGATAAAGATAAAAGTTTTCATCCAAAGTACATATACAAGAAAATAAAAAAGGCACTAAGCATGATAATTATACGGAATATTGTAAAATACGCATTTAAATTTATCATAATTATATCATATATCGGACAGCTATTCAATCATACTTCGTGGTGCAATGGCAATGTCTTCCACCTTACGGCAATTTAGAAAATACAATATAAATTATGTTTACCTTATGATACCTAAACACAATTTATTTTGTATTTTCGGCTTATGGACTTCTAAAATATGACCTTCTCAAAGTATGATAAAATTATTTTTACCTTTACCGTCTTAGGACTGGTTTTTTGAATTTGAAATGTTGATTGGAAATGCGCCATGTTCCATTAAGAATTGTGAAGTATAATAATCAGAGACAAGCCAATTTTTACTTAGTCGCTCAGTTACATCGGGAGAAAACAACCTGGCCGTTTCCCCCTTGGAAGCGGGGGAAGACCACCTGGACCGCCAATGAGCAACGACGATCTCTAAAATACGTCTCTTTCCAGCAACTAAGGATTCATTAGCCAAAATTCAACGTTTAACGGACCCGCTAATACCGGCAAGACTGTTGATTTTACCTTAGATACGGGTATGTTTTTACAAACACCTACATAACGTATATTACATGGACACTAGGTTAGAATAAATCATTGCTACTACCCATTTTATTTTATAACCGTATATAACAATATACACCAACAATACAGTCCCCCGTTATTTGTTTTGTTTAAATTAAGCATATATCCTATGACTAATAAATATACCACCCTCGTTAATAATGTATGCTAGATATCTTCTATATTATATTTTAGTGAAAAACAAGCGATCTGCCCGTTGTGTATATGTACTTTATTGTACCGTCTTAAAATTTTGAAATAAATAACTGGTGATCTCAAGATTTGTTTAATATATTAAACAAAATGAAAATAAAATTACTTTAAGTAAATTAACTTCGCATCATACACACTTTAAGTAAATTAACTTTGCATTTAAAGTCGCATCGTCAGAATAGACGAGAAAGTATATTATATACTGTGACACGATAAATCTTTTGAATTTTTCAATGCGCTTTCAAAATACTTGACTTCGACTACATGTATAAAATTAAAATGTTGAAATCCTCACTAAGAACTATAATAATTTCAATATTTCTAATTTCAATATTTCATGTTGACGATTTGGGTGAACCCGCTTATATTATCTGCTATATATTTGATTCAAATGGGAAAAAGTTTAGCAAAGAAAGAAAGATAATAAATTAAAAAATATGGAAAACTTGATATCAGCTCACATTCATCGAAAACGTCAAGCTAGCTATAATAGACAGGTTCAGTCGACGAATTTTAAATAAAAGAAACAAAAGAGATCACTATGAGGTAAGCAAATTGTTAAAGAGGCACAAAAGTTTAATTTTGCATCTCTTTGCTTCTTGTACGGCAAAATTTGTTATAAATATAGGCATGAAATACGTTTCGTAACAAATGCATGTACGAGACAAAATATTGTTATTGATGCTGCTGAAATACGTAAAGCTTCAGATATGCAATGTAAAAATGTGCTCGCTCGATTGAATAATGTGCGAGATTTAATCGGAGAAAGTGTTTGTATGGTGAATTTTCATAAAAATAGTCCTCGAACAAATGTTGGTCGTCCCGTTAGTCAGAGTACAAAAGATTTTATTGAGTACATTATACAGTATATAAAAAGTAAGAAAAGTGAATGTAAATTTTCAGCAAACGAAATTAAGACAGATTTTCAGGATCAACATTATACATTTCCAGATATCACAACAATAAAAAGTAAATTTAATGATCACTTTTCAAATTAAATAATATGTCACTCTAAAAAAGATGATTTCATCATTTTAACAAATATTACTAAATAACTTGCTGTAGGTTCGTATGAAAAGCAATTTAAAAATCCTGCAGATAAGGCCGTGAGAATTGTTGAGAAGGCTGCTGAAATTTATTTACAGGAAATTAGATCGATATGTTACGTTAATGATTATTATGAAATTCTAGAATTAAAGAAAATATTTTTCTTCATGTACTTAAAACTTTTTTAGACATTGTAGTTAAAAAACACAAAGAGGAAAGAGAAAGTAATCAATTTAATTATGACTAAAAATTTGTAAAATTACTTGCAGCTATATTATATCATCTACAAGGCCACAATCTTTTTAATCGCGAATTTTTCTTGGTTTGTCATTTATGACTCACAAAAAATGCATCTAAAGAGTTGATCGATTCTTTGTCTAATTTAAGATTAGTTGCCCCTTAGTTACGAAGAAGTTTTTAAAATTTGAACCATCCATTATTAACGATCCGACAAATCATACTTTAAGGCCAGATGCAGACATTCAGTATGTTTTCGATAATGCCAATCATAACACACGTACAATCGATGGCGGAAATACTTTTCACGCTATGGCGGAACCATGTTTGCAATTTCATTAGGTGTTGTTTCGATACTAAAACTATCGCAAAATTGAACAAAATCCCATCATCAGAAGAGATTGGAAAAACTGGATTTCTTAAGATGAAATATTTGGAAAAAAGTCCGGATGGTTCAAAATCGATTACTACCTATGTGACGACGACAGTAGTATTTAATCCTAGGAGACTTCGGTGCAAGATTTCACTTGGTTTTATTCGAAATTTTCGAACAAGCTTTCTGATGGTTGGAATGGGTTTATGCAGAAATTACATTTGAATTGTAGTAATAAAGCTTAAAAAAGCATTCTCCTATTTTTTGCTAATAACCCATCCAATAAATACGATACTATTTTTACTGTATTGGTTCAAACGGCTGCATATAGCAAGAAGCATGACCAGGCTATGTGGTTCGTTACCTTTGATCAGCCACTGTGGCAGAAAGGTCCTAAAATGGTTGGCCAGTACCGATTTAGAAAATGATCAATATAATTTATCATCTATCATAGTAAGACTTGGCAGTTTCGATCTATTAATGTCATTTCATGGAGAGGTAGAATTTATAATGGATGGCGGTGGAATTTGCGAAGCTTTTTATGAAATTTCCGCCAAAAAGTCGACTGATAAAGCTTTATTGGAGCATGCTTATCCAAGAGGTGTAAAAGGGAACTTTCTTGTATAACTCGCTTAGACTCAAGTTATTTTATCATCAATTAAATTAACAGATACAGAAAAAGGAAAGTAGGATGCGCTACTACTGGTTTTGGAAAAAGAACACATTACTCAGGAATTCAAAAAAAGAAATTTATTGATTAAAAAAATATGTATCGAACAGTTGAATTTATTTAAAAGAAAAGGACGAACTTCACAACTTTGGGTTCAGTACTTGGAGATGATTGCAATAACCAAAGATTTATAAGCGCAGAAAAATCAGGCAATTGGGATTTGAATTTAAAATGTGTTGAAAGAATGACCCCTATTTCCACACGAGTAGAGATTTTTTGTATGCAATGTTAGCGCATAAAAAAATGTCCACTCGCGTGGAAATATGGGATCATCCTCTCAGATGTAAATATGCAGGAAACTCAGATATTCATTGTTTAAATATGAATTCGATAACTATACCTGCCAAGCTTTTTGTACTCTCAAAAAGACTCATAAATTTTGGTCTGGAGTTTGGGCTGATATGACTATTGAATAAGTCTTAATAATAATAAATAAGATCCATGAAAACTCAGGATGAATTTACCCACGATCGTGGATGGTCTGACAATGTTTTAGTTAAATTTATTTTAAGAACGATAATTTTAGTTGAGGTGTGCAACGAAATGGAAGATTGTTTTTTAGCAATGTTTTTTTTGCAACGACGGAATCACATATGGATTCCAAAGATGCGGCAGACATTGAAATTTATCTATTTATTTCGATCGTTATGACCCATTTCCAACTACTAAACACTTAATATCAATTTATTCTGAAATTATTGGCGATGGAACAATATTGCTACAAAGCACGCGAAGAAAGCGAAAAATCTACGAAAGCTATTATTGGAAATAATTATGGAAGCCTTAAATTTCAAAGGAAAAACAAAGTATTATTTCTGAAAGCATTTCAACCATCAGTAACGGTGAAAAAGTAGCGATCAACCCTTTAATATTATTCCAAAGAATTTCATTAAATCTCTTTTGCATAAAAAACGGACGGTTTTGATTTTGTCACATTATTAACAAAATATTATTTATTAAGAGGTTGTATTAATTGTAATTGTTACTGGCAGGTGTATTCTGGCACATAAAAACGAACGCTCTAAATTTGAAATTTATTCTTTTTTAATGAAAATTCTCTTTCACTGACAAAAACGTATTTATTGGCGGTAAATGAAATCCAACTCTCATTAAGTTCTTTCTCATTTGTTACGTTTTTTATTTTAACGAATAAATTTTAATTAAATTTCTGCTGTTTGCTGCATTAGTTCACTTCTGTTTGCTGTTCTCAGTATGCTTGAAAAAACAATAAGAGCTAGTAAAATTATTGCGCTGCTTGAAGAAGGCTGTAGCCAATGTTATGTCTTAGCAGTATAATGTGAAGCGTTCCACCATCCAAAGGACCTAGCAACGATACCAAGAAACGGGCTCCGTCAGTAGAAGGCCCGGTTCTGGAAGAAAACGGTGCACTGAGCCACGGGACGACCTCTTCATAGTCAGTCAAGCGCTACGAAATCGTCAAGTTACGTACATGGATCTCAAACAGAACCTCGAGGACATCAGAGGTACACGAGTAAGGCCGTCAATATACGTAGCTATCGCCCAGCTCGGGGCCCTACATTGCTCCGTGAGCATCGAGTTGCCAAATTGAGATACGCTCAAAATTTTTCATCATGGACTCAACAAGACTGGAATAGTGTTTTATTCTCCGACGAAGCTATTATATCGATTAGTGGTGAGGATCAACGTCGGCAAGTCTTACGAAGACCTGGAGAACGCTTCGTAGAAGTGTGCTTTGAGGAAATCACCCCCTACGGTGGAGGCTCCGTAATGTTTTGGGCTGGTATTAACTCAGATGACCGTACCGAGTTAGTTTTTCTTGAAAATGGCACACTTAATGCGCAAAGATATATATATATATATATATATATATATATATATATATATATATAGGGCTTCAGAGGTTCTTATTCCTCATGCCCAACCCGCATTAACAGCAGTTGGAGGCGAGTCCATTTGTATGGACGACAACGCTCGCGCCCACCGCTCTAGAGACTTTGATGCATATATGCAGGAGGCCGGAATTCGTCGGTTAGACTGGCCAGCTAGAAGTTCTGACCTCAGTCCGATAGAACATATATGGGATAATCTCAAACGGTGCGTTAGAGCCGTAAAACCAGCTCCAGAAAACATTCAGGCCCTTAAAAATATGATCGTCGCTGAATGGGAACATATTCCTCAGGAAATGATAAAAAACATCGTCGAAAGCATGCCTAGCAGATTAAGCGCATTAATTTTAGCTAGAGGAGGCCATACTCGTTACTAAATTGTTAAATTAATAAAAAATATTCAAAAATAAACTTTAGCCATTTTTAATGTACCAGTATGAAAACGCTCGTCTATGGACTTTAATCATTTTTTTTATTTATTCACATTTTTAATGACTGCAGTAGGTACAAATGATATTTCAATAATAAATAACAATATTCTCATCTTTTAACTTTACTTTAAGACGAATTTAAAAGCATTAATGTTTTGCCAGCTTGTAACAATATTTTACATATCGCTGACAGTGGGTTTTTATTACAAAAAGGCATTTGGCAAAAGAACGATACTATTGAAGAAATTGCAACTAATAGTTTTATTGTATACAATGGGTATTCCAATGTAATGAAACTGCAATTAAAACACTTACAGCACCTACTTCCACTTCGATGGGCATGAAACTTGGAAGTGTAAATATCTCGGAAACTACTTGTTTTCGCAAGATAAATTTTTATCCAATCAAATTAACAAAAAAAATTTAGTAGAAACTATATCGGATAAACTATAATCAAAGGAATTTTTATGCAAGCAAGTTCATGAAGACGCCGTTGTCTTAAATTTTGCTCTAACACTCGTCATCGTGGGTCAATGTGTTGATATACCAGTATTTCTGTATCAATTAAATTCAAATGGTCTCCGTATTTTTTTCTACAAACCAGGCTTAGGCAATGAAAAGTATTAATTTTATACATCTAATTTTTTCAAACACAAATTGTACAAAAATATAATAGCATTTCTTTATTCTTTTTTGGGTTGCGATACATCTTCCGATTTGTAATAGTAAGGTCATTTTACTGAGAAATAAAATTGTATTAAACCTAGCTAGTATTTCTTTTTAAAAAGATGCAGACCAAAGAACTATTGCAAAAAATGGATCTCAACATATAGCCAGTATTTACAAAAGTAAAAAAAAATGGTTATGTGATTAAATCAGTTAAGATTTGAGCATTAATAAATGGCAACTAAACTTTCCCCAATTAAGGAGCAGCTGTATAGAGTTTATTATCAATTGCAAATTTGGCTTGGTTATTTCTGTAATGATCCCGATAACAAAAGAGCTAAGAAAGGGGCCGGAAGGAACATCTAGGTAGTCTCGTGCCCAAATTTATCCCAGACAGTTTAGACTTAATTCCCAAAAAAATATTAAGTGCAACTGTGAAGTGGTAGTAATAAACAAAGATGTGGTTGACGAAAACACGGTTTAAAATGTATCAATTTATGTAGTAATTGTGTTGTAAACTGATCAAGTGGCGATAAAAAAATATTTGAAGGCGTAAGTAATTCGGAAGATATTATTCATGAAGAGCTAGCAAAAATCCTTGATATTGAACTCGAAGCGCTTGAATACGTCGATAATTTCGAAGATGTTTCGGGATTTGCAAGTTGCAATAATCTATAATTTATTAGACTTTGATTTTTTTTTAAAATGACAGAACAATATTTTTTTGAAGATTAATTGAGTCAAAATTGCATAAATTAAATTAATTGTTCTACTTAATAATAATGTATTTGAATTATTTTATTCAAATCTACCTAAAATAGATTACTCATTGTAACTCATTGTACTCATTGTATTTTACTATTTTTTCACTATTTATTTAGTGAAAAAATAGTAAAATATACATAAATATAAATGCACACTGGGCTGTCGAGTTTCAACATGTGCTTACGACTTTCGGTACGGTACATTGTATTGCCATTAAAACTAAGTTTCAGAATGTTTTTCATCACTTTCTTCAATTGAATCCATTCAAATTTAGTAATATTAAATAGAAGTAAATTCTGTTATTGAAATTTAATCCGTTCATGACAAAAATAACAAAAAAAAAAATTAAAATCATGAAAAAGATTGGAAATTTCGTGATTCCGAAAGTAATTTTTTGTTGGTTATTCTCAATTTTAAGCCGTTTCATGAAAAATAAACCACAAACATAGATAAACCATTTTAAAGTAGACATTTCAACTTTTAAAATGAGTCCAAATTGAATAATGTAATAAAAAAAATACCACTAAAGTTTTTCGTAGAAAATTTTGGTATTTTTACAAAATATTCTGGAAACTATTTGTTTCCCAAATTTCAAAAACACATCTTCCGTGCAAAGAAAGGTACACTTTCAAAAAATTTCACACAAATTGAATTATTTTTACGAGAGAAAAAAAAATAAAAAACCTAAAAATCTATTTTCCGCTATTTACCCTAAAAAAATTAAGGTTATGTTCAAAAATGCATTAAATTAATGTTTTAGATTTTATTTATTATCTACAAATTTGTGAAGGGCATTATATGCTAGGAGGTAACGTTTCGCCGAAAATCACAAAAAAACACTTTCAATTCCTAAACAGTACTCCTACGAGTATTTCACAATTCACTTTATCTCGTGTTTAATTTTTGTTTTTTCTCCTAGTTACAACTTTAACTAATTTTTCCGGCCGGTCCTTGCCTATTAACATATTTTTTGTCAAAAAGGTATTGCCACTAGCCTACTACTGCTAAAAGGGATCTTATGTTGATGGGTATTATAATTTTGATTGTATATTAAATTTTAGTAATTTATGCATAAATATAGAAAATTTATCATTTAAACGTTAAGCAGAAAAAACATGTCTTTCTTTCGGTCTTTCCTAATTCCGAGATTGGATACTCTGTGATATGAAAACTCTCTTTCTCTCTGAATAAAACATGTCCCAGACGTATACGAGATACCACAAGTTTTCCTTCGAGAATAAATGAATTTTGGGAACCAACTTGATAAACAACCAACCCGTACTCGCAATCTGGGGCCATCTCTCCTACGTTTTCCATCCATCCATCCATTCCATCCAACCCTCTCAAGACGTTTTTTTGTAGACGAATTTTTACGAACTTTTTTGTCTTAAATTATCTCTAGGTTTGCGGCTTGTATAAGCTTAAAAGAGAATGTAGATAAGTAATGCAGATTTGTGGTAAATTGTGGTCATAATTTTATTTTCACTGATTTGGGAGATAATTATTACTTAATATAAATTATTAATCATTATAAGACTATTATTACCACTTTTTTATTTTTTATTTTTTTTTCCTTAAGATATAATAATTTAAAAATAAGTACGTGAATTCAGTCGATTCTTTTATGCTTTGAAAAAATAGAATGGTATATTTTTTCATAAATTTAGAAATAAATACGTTTTAGTGAAAACATCTTACATTTTTTTACTCCAATTTCTTGTCTAATTCGGCCCTATTATAAATTTTATTTGAAAATTTATTAGTAAAAGTTGTAAATCCTTTCTTACAAAAAAAAAGAATTTATAACTTCTAATGCGCGGAATCTTTGTCAAACTTAGGTTATACAGATATAAGAAAAACAAATTAAATGCACATAATTTTTAAAAACGGTGGCCGAAGGAGAGAGATGTGAGGGGAGAGGAGGTGTCAAATTTGCAATCCCAAAACACACTTTACACTTCCCACCAACGATTGACTTGTTTATTTCAGGAACATGGAAATAAAAAAATGCTACCTTTGGATTTTATTATAAATTTAAATATCGAAAGAACAAAACTTGTTAAAATTGATATTTGGTTGGGGGAATGGGCACTATACGTACAGATGCAAAAAAAAAGTGTCGATATGATTTAGTAATACGTCAATATGATGAAGTCGATATGATTTAGTGTTGTTTATAAAATTTTAAAATTTGAAGATTTTAAAGATAGATTTCAGTGAATGGGAAAATAACTGCTGGCACGGAGTTATAAAGATGTTTGTTCTTTTTATTCTTTCTCATTCCTAAAATACAAAATTAGACGTATAAAATAACAGTGTAAAAATTAAAATTATTACAGGTTTAAACTTGTTAGTGGATAAAACATGTTAAAAATATTTCTTTCATGAATTTTTTTAGCTAAGTGTGATGATTGTTTTGCGATATGTGTATTGCATCATAAGAAATGAACTGATGAAAAAGTATTCAATGATTCATTTTTTCAACTATACAAAACGAAAACCATAACATAATCGGCTGAATTTATAAACTGTTAATGTGAATTTTAAATTTGGCAGAATTTTCAATATTTAGAGGTATTTTAGAAGTTGAACCGGTTTTTTATTCTATTGATATTTTATGAATAGTGGATTTTGTAGATATTTTCATACACTTTCAAGCGGTACTATCAAATTTAATGAAAACTAATAATTTTTTCTTTATTGAAGGTGGACCTTTTTATATAATTTGCTTTCATGTACGTTAATTTTATATAGAGATTACAAAAAATATTTACAATGTAAACTCTAACGCCAAGCGCGTCGTAGTCGATCAAACGCGTGGCTACCGAGAGATGTTACGCGAAGACAGAAAGGTAAATTGGTTTTATTGCTAACCGCATGCGCCATGGCGAGGCTTTTTTATGTATTTGTTATTCGGCGTATTAAGTTTGGAACAAATTATTGGACCCTACTTAAGTCGCGAATGATAGTTGCGATTTGCACAGTTTGCACAGCCGAGTTCAGACGCCGGGTTAAGATGTGTTGCGCGGACATTCTATAGAGTTCTGTATACGCATCGTAACGTTTAGCGACAGCAAAGATCAAAAATTGGAATTGGCAGCAGCTGCTATCTTTTGTTCACCAAAAATAAAAATGAAAAATATATTCATGATATAAAAAAAGGTCTGAATTTGACGAATTTGATACTCTGTGCCAACATCTATTAAAAACAGCGACTGATATAAAACATATCTGCGAATGAATGAAGATCAATACAATTATCCACTCAAGTTACTCAATATCGATACAGAAAAAAGTATGCGCCGTATTTGAAAAAGAGCGTTTAGTATTAATTTTGAGGTGAGTAAATAAAGCAATGTTATATATTATAAAATTCTTTGTTTTTGACATAAATAATCAGGTCAAATGACGAAAGAACTTATTTACATTTTTTTATAATTAAAATTTCTTTAAATATGGCTTTTGCAGGACCTGCAGAGTGACGGGCACATGCGACGGACCTGATTCCCTAGAATGGGTTTGATGAAGCCTGTGAAGGTAGTACGTACTCAGGCAAGGCGATAGGTTGTAAGCTATGAGGCGAGCGTGAGTAATTTAAAATATGTTGAAGTGAGGTAATTAGTTTAGAGCTACAAAGTGAGCGTGACTTATTTGGAACGCATCGAGCGGAGGAAATTGTTTGTAAGCTGTGAGGCGAGCAGAATTCGATGAGTTCTTCTGAGTGAGAAGAAAAACAATCCCAAAACTTTTTTATATTCGCATCACAACTGACCTTTGAATATTATTTTCATCATTTCAAATTTTATTTTAAATTGCTCGGATTTCGACAGCAATAAAAATGTGAATCTTCTTTAAATTTTCATTTCTTTATTTTTTACCCCTCGTTCGGTTACCGATTTTCATCTGTTTAATGCATGCGAAAATGCGTTGCCTAATTGATTCTATTTCGATTTGTATTCTAAAACTGAAAAAGGAAATGTAATTAGGAAATTTATTATTATATAATTATTTATTTTTTCAGGTTTTTAGCTACTGGAGAATCTATCGATCACCTGGCTTCAAATACTGAATAGATTGCAGTACAGAAAGAACTATTATTCTAGAGGTTACCAATGTCATTTGGGAAAATGCAAAATACCAAAGAAATGTGGAGGCGAAATACTAATATTCATGTTCAACCAAAATTTGTCGACAAAATTGTTTTAGCTGCCTGCTGTTTACACAATATGTTAAGCAGTGGGGAAGATGATAGCGCTTTTTTAAAAGAATAAGAACGGTTCAGTAGTTTTTTTTATCATTCGAAAGTATGCGTCATAATTCTACATCAAAAGCATTTCCTGTACGGGACAAGTTTAGTGATTATTTTAGTTTCGAATATGGAAGTTTGCCTTGGACAACGTAACAAAAATTTTGTCATTAGATTCTAAAACATCACTAAACTATCTAATATTTTACTTGGCATGTTTAATTTCAAGGATATTCCTTCCTTCACTGTTTGTTGGAACATTTTTGTAATATTTTAATTGTTATATAAACATCCGTATTCGTGAACTGTGTCAATTAATTTTTCGTCACTCATCGTCGTTGTATGTGAATAGCTGCGAAAATACTCCACTGCAGCTAGCGACTGAGCTGCTGCATGTTGCGTCTGAACCCCGTGCACACCGAGTGATGCTTTCGCGGCTAATGGAAACATCCGGCGAGTCAGATATTGCCCGAGCTATCAAGTTCGTGTCCGCGACATATTGCTGATAGTATATATATATATATATATATATATATATATATATATATATATATATATACATATATATATATATATATATATATACATACATACATATATATATATATGTATATATGTATATATATATATATATATATATATATATATATATATATATATAGCATACATATATAGCTGATAGCACGACTGTAAGTCGCATCCGATAATATGTTTCCAGCTTATGTTGATTCATTTTAAGATCGTTGTTGTCATTCTCTTTATATGTCTACTATAAGACTAGAAGATTCGTAATTATAATCGGCATTCTCTGACTCAACTACGCTAAAAGGAAAGGTATCTGTTGTAATTATAAATGTTATGATTCCATGTTCTTCTACAATTAAAATAAAAAAATAATAATTCTTCTATAATTTTATGTAAAAAAATACAATTTTATCTCTCGTACTAAAATAAGGGTTCAAAAATGTAATAATAGATAGATAAGGGTAGTCAAGTTTCACGGACAGGAGGGCTCTCTGACCTACAGTTTGTCAGCGAGTTTGTATATCTGGGTTCACTACTTACTAACCAGGGAGGAAGCAATAGAGATATTCGAAGAACAACGCAAATGACCAAATTTGCTATGAGCATACTAATGCGATTATGGCAACATAGAAAAGTATCTAATAGTATCAAAATGAGAATACTAAGAGCTTTAGTCTTCTCGATTTTCCTGTATGGTTCTGAGTCATGGGCAATTTGAAATTGAATTTAGAAAACTTAATGGTTATCGGGAAAGTCAATGGTAAACGACGCCGCGGTAGATTTCTTACCAGATGGACTGACCAGGTTACTACGAGGACAGGGCTTATAAACGAAGCCACCAGGATTTTTCAGAATGGGTACGACCTTCAGAAATGCAGAATGCGACGTTTAAGAAGAAGTAGAAACAATAACACAAAGAAAAAAATTAAAGAATTCTCATTTTTCAAACTTTTCGCAGGCAGATATCATTTTGTTTACAATATGACAACACTAGTGGCGTGCAGGACGGCGCGGCACATGAGCTAATTATAGTTTGCAATATATATACAATTTAATATTATGTCGAATTATTTTAGAGTTCAAACTATTGTTTTTTCAGCTTTACAAGTGATGTAAAAATTAAGGAATACGTGCGAGAGAGAAGAAAAAAAATTTAAATATCCAACATGCATAATTCATTCTGAAGAAAGTATTCTCATGTATATGTATATATATTCATGTAATATTTGGTCCAGTAAGTTTAATAGCAATTTAATATTTATCATGCTATTCATTCAATTTTATCGTTTGATATGTGCATCACTAGATTAATATTTATTTTATTTTTTAGTCTTATTTTTTGTAATAGTATAATTGAACATTTCAACAATATGAATTATCATAACAATTATTTGAACTGAAAGTTTTTTTAATTTTATGTTATTGCTTGGTGCATCAGAGTTTAGACACTGTTTTCTCCATAATCATGGCATATTATTTATAGACTTTAATATCTTTTAGTGAATTATTTGGTCTATACCCAGTGAACACATGACCTTAAACTGACGTCACAACCAGATCATTTGAATGTATGACAATTTCAATAAATTTGATATAAAACTGACATTTATTACGATCTTGTTATGACGTCATGGTCTTTGATATAATTGTGGCATGACATTGGCATAAAATTTGACTTTAAAATGATATCATTTAATGACTTACATGTTACGTACACCGTATTGTAATATTTATATATATCATGACGTAACATTAAAGTCATTATTTTACGTACATTAGACATAACAAATCAATCATACTATTACATAAATTATAAATCATTATTTCGTGTACACTTGACATAACAAATCAGCATACTATTACATAAATTATAAGTAATTATTTTACGTACATTTGACATAAAAAATCAGCCATACTATTAGATAAGTTACAAGTCATTATTTCACGTAGATCTGATATAACAAATCAGTCGTACTATATTAATGAGATCGATATAAATCCTGAAGTACATTTTTTTTTAACAGAATGACAGTAAATTTGATCGCAGTAAAGAAGGTCGCGATAAATATAATTCTCATATCAGTTACGCGACACGCACATTATTCGCAGTTCGAGTTGTAAAAAGTTTGGTGGCGTCATCTTACATACGCAAACTATAACTACATAACGCAAGGTAAAAGAAAACACTGTGACAATGACGTGAGAAACTTCCGTGAGAGGCTTTCTTTGGATATTTGTTTAATATGATTTCAATAAGTATTCAACTGTTTTGAATAACATGTTATGGCTCTAAGAATAGTGAATCGTGATCTGAAAAATGTTCACCTTCTACTTTTATTTTTTTAATGATAACTTCAATATGTTTGATAATTAAAATATTGTCATTTCATAATAAACAACAGTTTTCATTTTCATTTTAATCTCAAAGTAAAACTGTTAAATTGTAGCATCAAGATTTTATTACATTTGCATTTTTTAAAGTAGAATATGATTTGATAATGTTCTTAATTATTGGTTTCGATGCGTTCTAGACTTTATCCTTAATTTGCGACAACATATATAATTTTCAAATTTAATAGTTCAAAGATTGTCTAACAGTCCGAGTTTTTGACATCATTTGCGAGATGAATGAGATTATGAACATTGTATGATATTCCATTGACCCCATATATATTTTGTTTAAATGAATCACCGTAACAATTAATTTGCATAGTTATTGTGCATTAAGTATTCACGAAGGTCCCATAAAATTCTAATTGCAAAACTTAAAGCCATAAAGAAGTTTCAGTATCTTGATGTTAAAACAGATTTTAATATTCCGACGTGTTATTATAGTTAACACTAGGACATTTACTTTCCAGTGACCACATGGCGCTACATGCCGATTTGTATGACGACGTAGATGTATTTTCCAGTTAGTATACTTACTAACACGAAACTATTAGTATTCACACTGCCTAGGCAGTGGAAAGCGCACTTACTTGACCTGGGGGGAGGCCATCTATTATACTGCGAAGTAGAATTACTCCGTCATATTCAGGTAACGTATTCACAAATAACTTGATATCAGTGAAATTAATATAATATCACGTGGACGTTGTCGCATTTATTAGGTTGCATAAACGATGACCAAAAAGGGTGAAATAACGATTCGACTACGACTCAAGCATCCTTATTATATCTTATCTAATTTGCGACCTGGCATGACGTCTCTATGATATAAGCCTTACTTAAAAATGTTCACTGGGGCGTAAATATGCAGTCATATTTAAGTAAAATTTAGATGAATAACTTTTAATGTCATTGTTAAATCATCATTATGTCGCATTTATGTCAACGAGATTAAGATGATGTCACGTGGACGTCATTTATATCATTATATTCATTACCTCAGAGCCTCTATAATTCATTACGTCAGATTCTCCTATGATCTAAAACTTACGCAATTTGTGACCTAGTATGACGTCATTCTAATATCAGTCTTATGTCAATGTGTTCACTCGGTTGCAGTTTACTGCCATTTGAGGTACCACAACTTCTTGCACTGAACCTTCAACTTCTGCTGAACACTCAATATCAGCCGTTTATAATATCATGCATCAAAGGAAAAGTGGCATTATTATAGTTATGTTAAGTTTATTATTATATTTGTAAACTAAGTACTTTTCTTTGTTAGTAAACTAGGTAAGTTTATTTTGGCACTATTAATTTAAAGTTGTCAAATAAAAAAATAAGTGAACGAGAAATTTTACTCTAATTTCGGTACCAAATACTCATACATTTTTTTAAATGTACAGTCTACTACATCCTTATTCATTACCGACACACCCAGAACAACAGAGTTAAAAAAATAATTGAAAGAAATATGGGTTTGATAAAAACTTAAAAATTAAAGTATCGCCAAACCACCAAGAGAAGTTATTGGAGAAATGTCTATCATGAATAATATTTCTGAAGCTTTATTTTAGATTATAAGCTTGTATATGATGTTATTTCAAATTTAATCTCATATTGATTTTGTTCCAAATATTGATTACAAAAACAAAAAAATGCATAACTTAATTTTCCGAAATCACAATTTTCTAAGTAAAAATTAAAGGCTGTTAAATTTATTTGTATAAAGTATTGTCATATTAATCATTTTACAAACCAAATTTAAAATGATTAATTAAATATTGCTTGTGATATTAAAATTATTAATTGACATTTTTAATTATAAATGACGTGTTATTACTCCATGTATCGCATTTATTGCACATTCCTTATACGTTCAGTTTGCGCAAGTACATGTATGGTAAACTTATTCATAAATATATTTAGAATTGTCGATAATAATGCATTGGTAATATTTTCCCGGTTCTAGTATTGCGCCTGTATAATTATGTTAACGTAGTAGTAAACGAAAGCGTTAGACGTACGAACAATTGTTGTGTATGAAGAGACAATAATTATATTACGTTTAATGTGTGTGCAAGTGTGGAAGGTGGCGGGCGTGGCAGTTACATATATTGTTCGCACGAGTAGTGGTAAATAACTAACGCGATACTCGGACCTTCATTAAATACATTTCATAACATATGGCTTAGGCTGAAAAAATTGCGTATTTTCTGGATCAGATGGGGTACATAGCGTTTGCGCGTGTAACTAAAATATATTTCTGTAGCTTGAGGTAGAGAAATTAGAGAAATTGCCCAACGATCCTGTCATTCACATAACATGTTATGAAAATGTCAAATAATGCATAGAAATTTCGCGTGGAACACCACGAAATTTCTCACGCAAGCAACAATACAATAAAGACTTATTTTCGATAAAACGATATTTATAATGTGAGTACTGACAACTAACTAAATTACATGACAACTAAAGTAAAAAAAAGTTTTTTTTTCTTTTCGCCGAAAGACCTAACATTTTTTCTGATTCAAATTTATTTTAGTTAAATCTATTTCTTGTGTGAAACAGGTAGTTTATCAAATTTCTCTTGATTAATTTCAATTCTCAGTCAAGTTTTTTTTCTCCTCATTACCAAAAAACTATGTTCACCATGTTTGGTTTACAGAATTCACTAAGGCTACGACGAAATTATAAACGCACAGGAAAACCAAAATTTCTGTCTTACTGATATTGATAGGTAATTCAGTTATTTTAGCTGTTTTAGAGTTTTTTCAATAATACTGTAATCGTTATTTAAAATATCCTAATATTTAATTATGATATTTTAATACTTCAGGTGGGACTTTGTTTCTAAAGTTAATTTATTTTAAACCCTGTTAAGCGAGGACTTACTTTGAATTTTTTGTTATTTTTGGGTTTCGAGTTATGAAAGTATGAATAATGATTTTATTTTTTCCTTTATTTTCGTTTTGAATAATCTGTGATCTTCATTTATTATTTCACAAGTTAGTATCACGTAATTTGTGGTCTAACTTTTTCTTTAATTCTTGAATACACAACACTAGAAATGTTTTGTACTTCATTTGAATTTTTCATATCTTCAATAATTAAACGTTCGGACCTGTCACGTAGAATATATATTTTGTCTCTTCCCACTAAACTCTGGATTAAGTCGAAACTTCCCATATACTTGTTATATTTGTTCATAATATGAGGTCTGTCGATAAAGACATATCTTTTACCCAAATCTGAGTTCAAGTTACTGTAGTAAAAAAAAATTATATTTTGTCTATATATATATTCAGAGGATAAATCTTATAAATTTCCGTTTTGGTTTCGTTATAGATGTTTGAGTGGAAAATGTACTTGATGGAAACAGCTTCGCTAGATAGAACGAGTTTCTAAATTTGGAAAAGATTTTCTAACTATTAAATGTGGCCTCGGATATTAAAACTTCTACTAGAGGAGACATTTTTGTCTTAGGTATACTATTTAGACGTGTGAATAAAATTTCAATAAAAATGGTAATTTTTGATATTAGCTTCCTATATAACAAACTGTTAACTGGTAGAAATATTGTTTTAATTGGACATTGATCAGTACCTTTAAGAGAAGCTATGCAAATGCGATTGCAACGTTGTTTGCAGTTGGGCTAATTCATTGCTCATAGCGATTAAAGTAAAAGAGACTAGAAGAAATAGTATATTTAAATAATTTAAATTGTTACAAGCAGTCTTATTCCTGCGCATACCACGTCGTGCAAGTAGTTTGACCTACTGTGTTACAATGGCTTATTTGTATTTGTTAAATATGATTGTTTTATACTATTATAACAAATTAATATTTTGTTTGTTATGAGGTGATGAAAAATGTAATGATTAAAATATAGCATTAATTGACATTCAGTAGTTTTTTAACAACTTTAAGAAAAAAACATTCTTTTCCATTCCTTTTCCTTTTCTAATGGGGTCTCATAAGTACTCATAGGAAATAAGATATTTTTGTGTAGACCTTACAATTAAATATTTCTATATTCCACCTTCATTTTGATTTTTTAGCCAAATTACTTCCACATGGGTACTCTTGAAACTAAAACATTTTTCCTTTAAACCCAAACAAAATAAAACTATAATTTACAAAAACAGCGTTTATTTATTCCGTACGTCATAGATAAATCAAACATAAATCTAATTAAACTATTGACCTCTCCTCTTTCATCTGGGCGGCAACCAGAGCTCCACGTGTCGGCCGAGGCGGCGTCGCAGAGCCAGCTCGAGGTCGCGCTCGCAGTCGCCGTCGGTCCGCGTCGCTTCGCGCGCCGCTTCGCGGGCGGCGCGCGCGAACCGCGCCACCTCTGCAACGCCAGCGCGAACATCGCATTCGCTACCTTCATCGCCCTGAACGACCATTTTGTTTTTAAATATAGGTAATTGAGTTATAAGTTACGTCTGGTAGCATGAGAAAATGAGATTACCGGTTAGGCACAACAACAGATGGAGCTGTGAAATTTGCGTGACGCCATCTACTGTAAGATTGTTGAAATTGATACAAATAACACTAATTCAAATATCATGCGGACGTAGTAATTTTTTCTGCGCTTTTTCGACTAGCCTTTACCTTATTCCTTTTATTTCATTTATAACAAACAATATTTTAACGATTTGTATATATACATATATATATATATATATATATATATATATATATATATATATATATATATATATATATATATATATATATATATATATATATATATAAATGATTTTATACTATCCTATAAGTTAGTTATAGACTTTTCTCAAAATTTTAATGATAAATACCTAGTGTAAGATTAATCTGTCGACATATCCGTCGTCATACCACTAAACATTCTATCGGATTTCACAGCGTTTTAACATAACATAGTGTACCTTAATAATCCTGCTATCTATACATTAATATAAAACTTTTTTTATCTGAATATAGTTTTAGAGATGCAACTACGGTGGTAACTCTGTATACACAAAAAAACGAACGAAAAAAAGAGAATCTTTAAAATCAAATTACTCACCGTAACGGCTTTTCAATACAGTGATTTGCCATCCTACGGGTGATATTATTAATCTAAATTGATGAAGCCGTTTCGACTTTAGATAAACGATCTTTAATAAGGAGAATTAGCGATCTTCGATAGAGATCAGCGATCTTCAGTAAATTCTCCTAGGTAAACAATTTTTAATAAACTCTTTTAGATAGTCAGACTTCTTCTATGTAGTTTCTTTAGTTAATTCTTTAGATTAGCATATATTAATAAATTCTTCTAGATAGTCAGACTTCTTCTAGGTAGTTTCTATAGTTATTTCTTTAGATTAGCATATATTAATAAACTCTTCTAGATAGCCAGACTTCTTCTAGGTAGTTTCTTTAGTTAATTCTTTAGATTAGCATATATTAATAAATTCTTCTAGATAGTCAGACTTTTTCTAGGTAGTTTCTTTAGTTAATTCTTTAGATTAGCATATATTAATAAATTCTTCTAGATAGTCAGACTTTTTCTAGGTAGTTTCTTTAGTTAATTCTTTACATTGGCTTATATTAACAAACTCTTCTAGATAGTCAGACTTCTTCTAGGTAGTTTCTTTAGTTAATTCTTTAGATTAGCATGTATTAATAAACTCTTCTAGATAGTCAGACTTCTTCTAGGTAGTTACTTTAGTTAATTCTTTACATTGGCATATATTAATAAACTCTTCTAGGTAGTCAGACTTTTTCTAGGTAGTTTCTTTAGTTAATTCTTTAGATTAGCATATATTAATAAACTCTTCTAGATAGTCAGACTTCTTCTAGGTAGTTTCTTTAGTTAATTCTTTAGATTGGCATATATTAATAAACTCTTCCAAATAGTCAGATTTCTTCTAGGTAGTTTCTTTAGTTAATTCTCTTAATTAGCATATATTAATAAATTCTTCTAGATAGTCAGACTTCTTCTAGGTAGTTTCTTTAGATTAGCATATATTAATAAATTCCTCTAGATAGTCAGACTTCTTCGAGGTAGTTTCTTTAGTTAATTCTTTAGATTGGCATATATTAATAAACTCTTACAAATAGTCAGACTTCTTCTAGGTAGTTTCTTTAGTTAATTCTTTAGATTAGCATATATTAATAAATTCTTCTAGATAGTCAGACTTCTTCTAGGTAGTTTCTTTAGTTAATTCTTTAGATTAACATATATTAATAAACTCTTCTAAATAGTCAGACTTCTTCTAGGTAGTTTCTTTAGTTAATTCTTTAGATTAGCATATATTAATAAACTCTTCTAGATAGTCAGACTTCTTCTAGGTAGTTTCTTTAGTTAATTCTTTAGATTAGCATATATTAATAAACTCTTCTAGATAGTCAGACTTCTTCTAGGTAGTTTCTTTAGTTAATTCTTTAGATTAGCATACATTAATAAACTCTTCTAGATAGTCAGACTTCTTCTAGGTTGTTTCTTTAGTTAATTCTTTAGATTAGCATATATTAATAAACTCTTCTAGATAGTCAGACTTCTTCTAGGTAGTTTCTTTAGTTAATTCCTTAGATTAGCATATATTTATAAACTCTTCTAGATAGTCTGACATAATCTAGGTAGTTTCTTTAGTTAATTCTTTAGATTAGCAAATATTAATAAACTCTTCTAGATAGTCAGACTTCTTCTAGGTAGTTTCTTTAGTTAATTCTTTAGATTGGTATATATTAATAAACTCTTCTAGATAGTCAGACTTCTTCTAGGTAGTTTCTTTAGTTAATTCTTTAGATTTTTATATATTAATAAACTCTTCTAGATAGTCAGACTTCTTCTAGGTAGTTTCTTTAGTTAATTCTTTAGATTAGCATATATTAATAAACTCTTCTAGATAGTCAGACTTCTTCTAGGTAGTTTCTTTAGATAATTCTTTAGATTAGCATATATTAATAAACTCTTCTAGATAGTCAGACTTCTTCTAGGTAGTTTCTTTAGTTAATTCTTTAGATTGGCATATATTAAAAAACTCTTCTAGATAGTCAGACTTCTTCTAGGTAGTTTCTTTAGTTAATTCTTTAGATTAGCATATATTAATAAACTCTTCTAGATAGTCAGACTTATTCTAGGTAGTTTCTTTAGTTAATTCTTTAGATTGGCTTATATTAACAAACTCTTCTAGATAGTCAGACTTCTTCTAGGTAGTTTCTTTAATTAATTCTTTAGATTGGCATATATTAATAAACTCTTCTAGATAGTCGGACTTCTTATAGGTAGTTTCTTTAGTTAATTCTTTAGATTAGCATACATTAATAAACTGTTCTAGATAGTCAGACTTATTCTAGGTAGTTTCTTTAGTTAATTCTTTAGATTAGCATATATTAATAAACTCTTCTAGATAGTCAGATTTCTTCTAGGTAGTTTTTTCAGTTAATTCTTTAGATTGGCATATATTAATAAACTCTTCTAGATAGTCAGACTTTTGCTAGCTAGTTTCTTCGTTAATTCTTTAGATTAGCATATATTAATAAATTCTTCTAGATAGTCAGACTTCTTCTAGGTAGTTTCTTTAGTTAATTCTTTAGATTGGCATATATTAATAAACTCTTCTAGATTACCAACCTAAAATAAACTTTTCTGTGTCAGCGCTCTTCAACAAAATTTTATAGATCAGTAAATTTTAATAAAATATTATATGAGATTTTTACTTATAAATTAATGCGATAGCTTAATTGTAATTTTAAAGAATTTTGAAATTTAATGCAGATGAGACTTCAATCATATACTTATACGTTATTTTATTGACGCATAAAAAATTAGAAGGGCCTCAAGTCATTTGAGGTCTCGTGTCAGGGCACAGTGCTGGAAACGGGAACAAGTAAATTGTTTAGTTAGAATATTTTACGTACATATGCGTAATAAATGCGAGAAAATATGCATACAACTCTTTTTCAGGTTTCAACGCAGTGAAGTAAAAAACCGGTTAAGTACGTGCAAAACTCGCATTACGTGGATTCCGTACAAATTTAGGTACTCCTAAAATTTAAAGATATATAGTATTTCTATTTTTAAGTATAATTATTTATAAGTAGTAAATTTTCCCAACGTAAACATATTGAATAGCAATTGTCATTGTATTGCATAGTACATCTCTAGCAAACATAATAACTTTAGATTTTAAAACACATAATTATTTTTGCAATTGATTTAAGTCACTTGTATGGAAATTTGATGAACTTTTCATAGACCCAACTCCTTATATGTCATGAGTTGGTCGACCTACTAGTTTATGGGTAATACCCATAAACTAGTAGAGCCTACTTAGGTGCTTTTAGATATAAAAAATTGCAGTTTAGCTGGCGGGTGTTTGGGACATATAACTCTAGCGTAAATTATATATTGAAAACTTAATATTTTGTAAACGGATCGCTGTATCGAAAAAGTATTCATGAGATATCCCCATTATTTTTGACAGACGTACTTAATGATATCCCATACAATAGGTTAAGCGAAAAAAAATCAGGAGATATAATTGACGCGCGATTCATCAGTCAAACAATCAGTTTCGTGCGTTGTGTAATAGAGTGCAGTTACTTGTTTTGCGCCATCAGATGAATAGAATGAACTCGAAATACTTAGAAGAGTCCCTTAATTTGTGATTTATGTGATTTAAAAGACAACGTATGGTCAACCTATGAAGATGTGATGAAATTTTATGAGTAGACCCGACATCGCTTAAAATATAAGAGGGAAACTAATAGAGCCAACATATATGGAAAATAGAGCCAACATATATATGTTATTATGAAATAGAGGCCATTACAGTGGCAAAACTGATAGAAATATGGGCGAAGTCAAACGCAGATCTGCGAAGTCAAGAGCAGAAGCAAAACGAATGAAGGTAATGTTACAAACATTTCAAGTCTCACATAAAAATATTTAAAAACGAATTGAAAGAATTTCGTTATGGAAGTAAAGTTTATTTGATATTACAACTTGCAAGTGTCGCAATTTTCTTAAACGTATTTGCCTTAAAAACAAAAAAATACCTGCAAGAGAACTAGGCAAATGATGAACAGCTAGACGAATGATCATAGGTGACGTAGACATTGGCACGACAAAACAAATTACAACAGCACCGAAAAGAAAGTTGTTACGAAAATAATCCGAGACCAAACATCAAAAAGTAGCCGAAACATTTACCGAAAAGTTGAGTAGCACATCTGAATCCGAATATGTCCGGGTTATGAAAAATCAACCCAAATGCAGTTGGAGATTTCAAGTACTGAATCGTAGAGTAATACTATAATTACATTTGATTATGCTTTGTGATCAAAAACATCGGATAAATTTGGAGTGTCAAACAGGGCAGGAACAGCTATCGCATCAGGAGTTCTGCAATATTCTACATGTGTCGAGGTCACTAGTAATAGAAAAAAGTAAGCTGCGCCGATAACGATAAAAAGCTAGAGAAAGTATAATTTCCCAACAAACTGTTTCACAAATCTTTCACATTATACTTCGATGGAAAAAAGACCCAACATTGATTTTGTCTCAAAAAGAGGGAAAAATGCTGTTAAGACTTTTTTAGCGACATTTTTTGACAATTTTCCTATGACTCCAGAAGCAAAAGATTAATTCCTATTGCTATCCAATTTCGTAATACATTTACACTCATAATTTGGCACCGTTTTGTCACTGTTCTCGTAAGAAAACTGATATGTTTTTCTCCATACATAAGTGATCCACCCTAATGAATAATCTGCAAGTAAATTGAGATAAAAAGGCATTTTCTCCCAAAAGTAAATTTGAAAAACAGATCGCTTTTCCGTCGAGCCAAATATTAAAACTGTTTCTTAGTTATTTTAAATTGTAAAATCACAGTTTGATTTGCGAGTAATTAATTAATAGTTTAAAATAATTAAGGGATACTTCGATCCTTCAGTTGATCACTAGATCGATCACTAGATTAAATATGTATAATCCTGTTATCAAAAATCACAAATTCACATCAAAATATTATAATTTTGTTCAAAAGTGGTAAAGTATGATAAAATTTATATTCTAATAGATAGTTTTCGTATGATATCCATATTGTATTCACAAAATTGCTTCAACCACATGTTTATTTAACTTTTACTCTAGATTTAAAAAATAAATATTTGATTAAATATACAATTTTTGATTGCAGATTAAATTGATCTGTACTTTGGCTAAATCTCATATTTTGACGTCGAAAAATACGGGGCAGTAACATAGAGATGGACGGGAGAGAAGTTTACAACAAGAATCTTAACCCGCCAAATAATTTTTTTTCTGTTTGCGAACAATATATTTTTAAATATTTTGAGATGCGAAATCCAAAAAAGAGGAAATCGAATGAAAATTTGATCGCAGAACAGCTTTAGAAGTATATTGTTTGTTTGTGTGTAAAACTATTTAAAAAATTGGTCAATATGGTAACAACATAAATAACATTTCCTATTGCGAAATAAAATTACATTTTCTTTAATGACTAGTACAATTGCTATGAATAAGATATGTTACACATTAATATCGAAACATCGATAATATTAGGTTTTTGAAAAACAAATATAAAGAAACAACGAAAGAACGTATTAACCCTTTTCATGTTACGAATATAAAGAAAGGGATGCAATATTGCCTTTCTTCCAAATACTTTAAACGTTTTTCTTTTCCAAAGAACTGAACAAGTTGCTTAATAGAATATCTGTCATTTACAAAGAACCAATTTAAAATTAATATTGACTTTTACTATCGTTGGAACATAGGTACATAACATAGAACATAGGTGGAACATAGAACATAGGTGCATAACATAGGTACATTTATTTACTGTTAAAATTGTGCATAGTGAAATTCATCAAAAAAACTTTTTCCAAGTCTAATTGAGTAAATGAAAACTCATAGTCATAAAGTGCTTGACCAGAATGAGTGAAACAATGTATCAGGGTCAAAGAATGTATTTTTTCGTACACTTGAATAGGGGATAATGTTACACTCTTTTATAATAATGTAATTTTAACGAAATCTGAAAAATGTCTTCTTACCGTTTTGTTGACGTCGTGTGGGAATATCCTGACCCAATGACCGACGCGCGAGGGCGCGCGCGCCCAATCCACTCCATTACCCCAGCGAGGTGGAGCGAGGGGTGCATGCCGTCGCGGTGGTTCCTCTTCGGGCGGCGGCCGTTTGCACTGCGGGTGGAACGGAGCAGTGCTAATTACTTATGACACTAATGCAGTTCAACTGGTGGCTCTAGAGCCCACTTGCTTAAGGACGAGGATGAAGTAATACAGCTGTTCTTGATCGCTTAACTCGAACAAGGCTCCAGGCATGGATAAGATCGATAATAGAATTGTTAAGGTAGTTTGAGGTACTGCGGGGCCTGAGATATTAGCAATTTTAACTATTGCCTGCATTATGGTCACTTTCAGAATGTTTGGAAAGTGGGGAAATTTAAAGTGATATCGGAAAGTAATGGAGACCCATTACCACTTTCGGCCTTCGGGAAGTTACTTGAGCGGGTGATAGCGTCGCCATTATTAACACAATCGTCTCTCTCACCTGAGACCTCCGACCAGTACGTTTTTCGATCCGGGGTGTCAACATCAGATGCGATCTCTGTCGCTTTGTCCTGGGTAGCCGTGTAATCAGATAAGTAAATACTTGGTGCTTTTCTGAATATCTTTGACGCGTTCGCTGGCCAGATATTTTGACCACGTTAGAGTTCTGGGAGTCTCAGTGGACTCCCGTGAGTTGATTAGGGATTATTTTCGCGATTGAGTTGTCTATTCGTAGGATGAAGATATAGAAGTCAAGAAAACCTTGACCAGGGGCTGTCTGTAAGGCTCGGTCCTCATCGAATTTTGTGGAATGTAATGTTCAATGGGACCCTAGCAATACCCTTTCTGGAATGCGGGATCTTCGCATCTGTGACAAGACGCTACTGTTGGTCAGAGAAGCGAACCGAAGACAGCGAACTGGGTAGAGGGCTCCCTCGCCAGTATACTTGACTGGTGTACCAAGAACAAGTTGAAGCCAAAATCTGGAACTGCCTTCTTCAAGGGCAGATTTGCAACGGTAAAGGGTGGCTTCGTGTAGGGGATCAGGTTACATATCTGGGTATGATCGTCGATTCACGACGGAGCTATATGCTAAAGGCGCGATGCATCGGCGAAAGGGATCGGTATACCTTTCATGGTATGACCTGGCATGCCGGCGCTGGACGGGGTCTGAATAGCTCGACACTCAAGCTGATGTATACGGCAAAATACCTTGGTATATTTTCCTATGCACCATCGGTATGGGCATTGTGGTGCATCCGGAGTCCAATAAGTAATGCGGGTTGTACTTAGATCGCAGCGCGCGCCGCTCATTATTTTGGCTTACAGGACTTGTTAAATGGATGTATTGCCGGTGTTAACAAGTCTCTTGCCTGCCGACTTCGTAATCGTAGAGCGGGCGGTAAATTTTATTTTGGTTCGAGGTAGGAGTTTCGTCGTAGGTCCGATGGAATTTAGTTAGAAAGAGACATATTTTGAAGATCGTCACAGTTCACTGATAATCCAAATAGATCTCCCTCAATTCCGAGAGGGGAAACTATTTTTATATTTTTAAGCGAATGAATAAGAATTGGCTTAATAGCGATTACTGCACTTCACAGTTTTTGACGGAACGCGAGCCTAGATTGTTTTGCGCTTAGAAATAATCCGACGTGTGCCTGCGGTTTTGATACGTTAGAGAGTATGCGTCTAAATAATAGTAAAGCAGGATTATGGTAATCGTTAGAACGAGGGATTTTAGTCATCGTGACTTGATTGAGTATGGACCGAGGTTTGAGGCGTTTAGGGAGTTTGCTAAACATTTTCTAGAAAAAATGGAGGTATTAATGCCTCATTTATATTTGAAACATCACGAATAGATGGCTATTCAAATAAGTTTATATAAGAAAAATTTATAACATTATACAATATTACTTTTCAGGTTTTCTTATAAAATACAAGATTTTTAATATGTAATTAAGCTATTGGGTTAAATTCAAGTTTCTTGATATACATACATGATATATGCTTTACTGGTTTTCTAAAATAATAATATATATGACTATTTAATACTTAACACCCTATTTTACTATTTAGCATAATGTAATTATATGTTTTTTGCATATGACTTTAAATTTTAAGCTAATAACACTGCGTTACAGATGACGAAATATGTTTCTAATTTCCATTAAAAATTTATATTTTTGACTAAATTTGTTTTTATGTTATAGATGGGTTCCAAAAAACAGCCTAAACTGTGGTTAAAAATAGGAAATTATTTTTTGTTTCTTATTGTGTGCCACATAAACTTATGAATATTAAGCGAAATCGTATATTTAAAACATAAATATCCATATTTTATATAAAGGATAAATTTTATTAGATAAAATTAAAAAATAAAAGTGAACATTTACCATAAAATATTTTGTTAATTAGCTTTCTCTTTTTTGCATTAGAAACCAACAAAAATCTCTCAAAAAATCTATAAGCATTTTGACATTTCATCTAACCTGGTAAGATTTTAGCATCTCTCTGATTATCTTGATGAAAAGGTTGCCTTATTCGTTTCCATTCCAGGATTTGCGGGGAAAAATCGAATGGAAATGCGAGGTATATATTATTTTTAATGACATCCGCCGCCTGGAACTTTTTGTGTGGTCCAACAAGTTTTCTACCAAGAACTCAACGTTATCCGCTCTACGATTGCCTAAAATGCCCTAATTGTGCGTTTATTTTATCTTTAATAAGCAAGCTGCTAAATCAACGCTTTGATTAATGTACTTATGGACTAAACAATTACCCTCTTTTATTTTTCTTCGATTATTTTGGGAAAAGCATATTTTAAATAAAAAAATCTTTTACTATTTTTATTAATATATTTCAAAAAATTTTTAATTGAACCTAGTTTGATACTTTGCGACGGTAGAATATTACTTTGTGACTCGAAATATATTGTCCGCGAATATAATTGTGTTTCGAAATATATTGTCCTCCAATATAACAAAATTTATTTAGCGGGTCGAGACACTCCTGAAGGTTGCCTTTATACATAACAAATTATTACTACTACTACTACTACTAGCCAACGCCGACCAGTAGAGAAAAGCTGTTTTGTAGGCAGGGTGATCATCAGGGGGCGCCCTCCTCTCCCAATCATCAAGGTAGGGCTTCATCTTCGGGCAAACGTGGAGATGGTCAAAAGACATTCCTGGACGTCCACAGAGCAGGCAGGCATCGCTCCCCAGGACACCAATACGTTTCAGGTGACACGCCAGGTAGTCGTGGCCCGTGGCACACCGGAAAGCTGCGACACTGACAGCTCTGGGTAGGTCGCGTCGAATAGGCGAATCAATTAGACAAACCCAGTTTTTTCCGACGGCGGACTGTGTGCGCCGAGACTTGATCCAGGCATGTATCGCTCTGCAGACGGCCGACTTAGAGGATGAAAATGACGGAGAGCAGATGGACTGCTGTAGAGTCGTTCCGTGTTTTGCCAGTACGTCGGCTTTTTCGTTCCCCTCTATCCCGACGTGGCTCGGAATCCACTGCAGAGTAAGTCGAAAGCCAGCATTCACCAGATTGGACAGTCTGGCACGACAGAGTTGGGTTTTGGAACAATCTGTGTAGCGGTTGGTGGAGAGTGCCAGAATAGCTGCCTGGCAGTCGATGAGAAAAACCACGCTTTGTGATGTTGTAAGACGCTCCAGTTCCCCGGCGGCCTCGTATATCGCTGAAATCTCTCCATCGTAGTTGGTAAGCGGGGAACCGACGGCAACAGAGCCCTCAAATACTGTAGATGTGAAGCCTGCTCCGGTATTCCCTGTGTTTGGCATCGACGAGCCGTCACAGTAAATATGCAACCAGTCCTGGGAGGGATACCTGGTGTGGATAGTCTGCAGGGCAGCCATTCTCAGGGCAACATCAATTGATTGGTGTTTCGGCAAGTTGTGGTTCATGAGTCGAAGCTCCACAAGGGGCAAGCAGGACATAGTATCTGACCTCTGAGGAAAAGGTGCTGGCTCTGGTAGTGGTATGTTATATTTTTCTCTGATAGAGTCAGTTATCGTGAGAGGCGTTTTCTGTGTTTTCAGTCGGGAGAAAGCTTGTTTGTATTGTTTCCATTTACATGGAAGTATTCGTCTTTGTCTTTCCCAGAAAAGAAGTGCAGATCTGTCTAGCCGGCACTGTATAGTCTTCATAACAAATTATAAAACACGTAATACACTAAATTAAATGAAGATATCAACACTTAAATATGTTTCGAAAAGCAATATAAAAACTATTATTAGAACGACGAAAACAATAAAGTTTTGAAAATACAATCTATTTACTTGCTAGTAATAGTTACGCTAGTAACAAAAAGTAATTATATCATGACTGGGAAACGTGACATTTTGAACTCTTAATTTTGAATAAAATGTGCCACTTTATATAATTAAAAGTAGGTGGAATTATTGGCGTTAGAAAAATTGTATAACACAGTGTGAACAACGAACTTTTCATTAGAATCGATTCATTATTTTTTCAAAAGATATTAATATTATTTTTGTTTTTATACCTTTCAAATAAGTTACGCAAAGAAAACAGAGGCTATTTACAGTTATATGTGCAAGATTTTTTGTTTATTTCATAATCTAGGAAAAAAACGGGATATAAATTGAAAAAAGTAACATTTGTACGTATGTTTCAGTATGCGTGTTTCTTGTGCGGTTCTTGAAGCGTACAAAAATTAAATCAGTATCACGTACAATGTTAGGTTCCTTGTCCTTCTGTACGTTGATGTTGATGGTTGAGACGACGCCGAGAGGCCGGCGCGTCACTCGTGTGGCTCCCTCGACTGTGATGCTGTGCGTACTCATCTGCGCGTATAATCAATGCATACTGTTGTTTTGTTAACGTTAGGCATATTTTTTATATGTCTATTGGGGTAACTAAAAACCTCAAGAGACATATAAACAATTTATATGTCTATTGGGGTTTTTAGTAAAGGATAAGTAAGTAATTACACGAGTAAGAGAATTCAGGGAAATGCATACCTAATACTAGCTAAGCATTACTAACAGAAAATTGAGGAACCACGACAATTTATATCTTTATGACCCTATACAATGTCTATGGTGCAGTGGATACATACATATATATGTGTGTGTGTGTGCGTGTGTGTGGTGCATGTGTGTGGTGTGTGCGCGTGTTGTGTGTGGTGTGTGTGTGGTGCTTGTGCTGGTGTATGTGCGTGGTGTGTGTGTGCGTGGTATGTGTGTAGTGTGTATGTATAGTGTGTGAGGTGTGTATGTATGTGTGGTGTGTGTAGTGTGTGTGTGGTGTGTGTGCGGTGTGTGTGTGTGTGGTGTGCGTGTAGTGTGTATGTATGATGTGTGAGGTGTGTGTGTATGTGTGGTATGTGTGTAGTGTGTGTGGATGGTGTGCGTGCGTGCGCGTGTGTGCGTGCATGGTGCGTGGGAGCGTGCATGCAAGCATGCGGGTGTGCGTGCGTGTGCGCGTGCGTGCGTGTGAGCGTGCGAACGTGCGAGTGAGCGCGCATGCGCCCGTGCATGCGTGCGTATGTGTGTGTGCGGTGTGTGTGTTTTATATGTGTGTGTGTGTGTGTGAGTGGTTGTTTGTGTATGTGTGTGTGTATGTGCGCACGCGTACGTGTGCGTGTGTGAGCGCGTGTGAGTACGCGCTTTCATATACGTGTGCGTGCTTGTGTGTGTGTATATGCATTTATATATAGGTATACGATAAAACAGTAAATGCACGATTTGGTTTGTTTCTTTATAAGAGATGAAAACTTTAAAAACCTATCTGTAGAGGCAAGAAGAATGCGCTCATGAATTTGAGGATGTCAACACTTACATATCGATGCTTAGCGGGCGGTGTCGGATGTCGTAGCGGGCTGGGCGGGCGCAACGTGAGCGGCTTCAGGGGCAGGTGTGTGCGCCGGCGCCTCCAGCGAACCGCTGCCCTCGCCACGCTTGCCCCGCCGCCGCCCGATATATTCTCTTCATCCGAGCTGGAGCTCCTGATGATAGGTAGAATACCAACTTTACATTTGTCATCTAATTATCACCTGCTTGTTGATCGATCGTCTTAACTGCTTGTTTAAAAAGTTAAGGGAAGTGAATTATTTAATTACGGATTTCATACTGCATCAAATGAATAAATTCATTTAATGGAAGAATTATACATAGTGATATCTCATTATAAGTACCTGCATTACATTATGGTTTTTGGCAAATAAATATTAAACGTTTTTTATATTCTATTTAAATCTCTTTCTTCTCTTCTTCTTAATCAATTATTACTACAATTATTAATACATAATTTTTATCGATACTTATAATGGTGAAACATGTTTGTATTCAAAAAAACTTCTTCTTCGATGAAGGCTACCTTTTTTGCATCTGATAATACACTAGGTGACGGCACTGTAACGTGGGTTCTATCAATGGCCGCCATTTTAGGTTTACGAGAAGTTTGATTATTTTTTTTAAATTATTTTAGTTTTTGTGGTTAATATGCTTAGTACGTAGTGTTTGCAGGCTATTTAATTTAAAGAGTATATCATCACATTCTACAGTAATTCTTTAGCTTATAAAAATAAAACAATATATATTGAGTAAAATTTTATTGCGTGGCATGAGGCTCCTTTAGAATTGTATATCATATTTATAGGTGGGTTATTCTTCATTAAATGTAATATTTTCATATATAAACAATATTTTTATCCGCCTGTTTTAAATTATATACTAATGTCTATAGAATTTATTAGATTATTCTATACGTCACGGTATCGATTGTTCAATTGATCGTTTAATTCTGCTTAGGTTAACTTGGTTCGCAACTAATTCGTATACGTTTATTGTATAGCTACTGGTTTTTCTTGTATTTATTTAACTTTTCAGAAATATGTTCGAAAAACTAGTTCATATTAAGAGTTATATTCTATTAGATTATGATCATCGCCAGATCGGTTACCGTTATTTTATAATCGTCTTCGTTTTACAAGCTTCATTTCTGCGCTTACTTATGTGTGAAAATAATTTCTGCACATTGGAAAGTCTTTTTATCAACTAAATTATTTCATTCCGGTTTTCTCCTATAAACCTATTTTGGATCAATTTTGCAATCGTAAACCAAACCATGACCAAAGCAAGCATGGAACTGTAAAGTAGATATTCCTCTCACGGTCGACTCTACGTTCAGGTTCGCGAGTGAGCTTAACAGCAATTTATTTTTCGTAACTGAACACAACCAAACAGATAATGCAATTTTTAAGGAAGCATTTCAGTAAGTCTAATTCTATTTCAGTTAGTAATTCTGAAATGTTTACAAAATGTGTCCGCAAATACTGAAACTCATGCAACCGAAGGTGCCGGATAATGAGCGATATATGTAAATTGTATCCCACTTCGTACATATGGGACTGAACAACGAGGAGCTAAACAAACTAAGGACGGTTTTTAATTTTGATAATAAAATTTAATTGAAATATCGTAGCATTTTACTTGACTACGAGAAATGAAGTGCAGTTTCGGTAATTTAGAAACTCGTTTTACGTTGCAAGACCGAAATCTATTGAAGGTAAGCTGCGGGTAAAAGCTGGTAAAAGTATATTTATGTGAATTTAGGAATTATCCCTTGTAATAAAATTATCATCTTTTATTTAAAATAGCTTTAAATTTAAACGGTATGATATTGATTGTTAGAAGATTAGTTGATTATCAGTCACTGACTGTTCGTCGCTGGGCGGTCGAGTGACTGCTGCATACAGGCCCAGGCCGGTGTGGCGCATAGGGAGGCCGAGTAGGTCGAAGAGTTCGTGCAGCATGGGGCGCTTCACCAGCGCGTCCGCCTCGCAGTCGTACGCTAGTGCTGGTGAAAGGTTCACCTGGTGGGGGAATGGAATTAATTGATGTACTATGTAGAAGGGCTATTCAGAAAATATTGGGATAAATATTTAGAATATATCACATGCTTATGATAATTACGATTAGCCTTGAATATTTTAAATGTAAATTTTTTGGCGAAAATTTGAGGACGTTGTTTGGCGCTGTTTACTACAAACAGGCATATTTTGTCAGTTATAAATTGTAAATTTCGGCAGATCATTGTTTTCATATGGTTTGGTTTAGTTTAAATTAGTTTATGTTTCAATATGCGACCGCGCATTCATTTCCCCTTAAACCAACTTTGTTCGAAATACACCCTGGTGTAACGTTTGGAATAATATTAATTCATGTGGAAATAAATAATATTGTCCTTTGCAAAAATAATTTTATTAGCCAGAGAACATATTCGACATTATTCTTAATAGTAATGTTGGACGACGAATTCCAGAACTTGTAGGTATCTAATTAAAAGTAATAAAGTATGTCTCTATGGTCATCGAGGCCGTATTTTTTGTCAGCTATACTAATTATATAGGTGTAAGTATAGTAAAAATAGGTTTAAAACTTTCATTGGTCTTTGGTGTTTTTATAATGTTGGTGTTTTTATGCACGCAGATACGTCGCGTGCTATATTAGCATGGATATTTTAGCCTGTTTTTTCCGTAAAAAGTCAATAACGACAGCCCATCGCTTACCTCCAACAACCAGGGCTTAAGATTTTCATCCAGCAGCACGTCGAATCCGAAGAATTCGAAGCAGTTGCGCGCGCGTGGCACGCCGGGCGCCTGCGCGAGCAGGGTCAGCGCGACCAAAGCGCGCACTCGTTGCCACGCGAGCCAGTCGCGCGCCGCTCCGCCCGCTCCCCGCCCGCCCCACAGGTGCCGTCGTAGTTGCTTCAGAGTCCACTTGCAACCTGTCCGTGAACGTATGCTACATCGTTACGCAACTAGAACTCAACTGATCGTGTGCTATGTCATTACCTAAATGTGTAATTTTTGTGAAAACGCAAATATTCACAGGGTTCCGTTCTGGACGGTTAAGTATTTAAGTATCGTGACACAGATTGTGTATCGTAGGCCCATATCAATATTGTCGGTAAAGAGAAATCTGGAATAAAAAATTATTTGAAAGTGTTGATAATAAGTAAAAATTGTTAGTACTAACAAGTTCCATCTCCACGACTTCATCACTTTTGAGCTATTGAGCTTCCCCATTTATGAACCCGAAAAATTTTAAGCAAATCTGTCATCCACATATCTGATAGTCTCCTTCTAACGCTACACTAATGACGTCTGTGAAGCCTATATGATATTCAAGTAATACTTGTAAATTATCTTATTAATTTATTTAAGTAATTTATGTATCATGAAAAATTTACATTGCATGGAAATTAATTTCAATATATTTAAAGACAGTTATGTAAAATGGGGCTTTTGTGACGTGTTTCGATTTCACGCCACTGGTTACTCAGTCTTTGGATGCCACTTACTTCAGTTCAGTAAAAAATAGTTCATAAGTTTAATTACTTTTATATTAGATATTATGAATTGCGCTCGACATTATATAAAATTAAAATAAATTCTCGAAAATTCATCAAGTAAAATTAAGTTAAAAGTAATAAAAACGCTGTTAATTATTTAACGGTCTTGATTTATGGTAGTATGAAAAATAGGTTGAATGTATTAAATAATAAAAATTATAAGGAAATATTAAGAAAACTGGCGTACACATTACTTATATTACATATTCTCAAAAATATTACGAATAATACACTCTCCCAATTTCCTCATATGAGACGTTTTTTATTACATAACGTGTGAACCCCGCTTTATCGGGAGACAATTTGGATGGAGAGGTTATATAATTTTGAATGAATTAAAAAATAAAATAGCGATCTGCAAACCTGAGCCAATTCGGTCCTTGCATTCTGCGTAGCGCGGACCCGATTTGTTGAGAGAACTGTTGGTGAGGTGTCGGTACGGGTTGTGCAGGTCATTGAGGGTATATTTGTCTGTGCCTAGATAAAGATACATGCCGTTGATTTAAGCAGATCTAATTTATTATACATATATATATATATATATATATATATATATATATATATATATATATATATATATATAACTTACATATGTAACTTACATGAAATTATACAGAGAGTGAGCATAGATAGGGTGCACTAGACTGCGTCGGAACAAATCGAAAAGGACAAAAGATTTTATAGTAAACGCTGGTGGTGATATTACCAATATCAAACAGTTCGTCCAATCTATCCAAGAACGATACCCAGACGATGAAAAAGAGGCATGAAAACAGAAGAGTTTTATAGCCACGTTAAATGTGCATCAAGTTACCAGCTCAGTCCTCGGTCTCTCTTCTGACTGACTTTCTACTTTGACAATGAGAAGTCCCAACTGCTTTTGCAAGAGCGAAACTTGCTAGCATTTTAAGATAGGCAATCTCACCTATAAACTAAAACCTCGATGGTAGAAGATGTATTTACCGACTACGAATCAGAACGTGACCTCCATTTAGCTGAACTTACATCGAATATGTTGACGAAAGCTCCTGATGATGAAGTAGCTAAAGCCAGCGGTAACAGTATTCATTTAATAAATTAGTACTATATTCTTGTAAGATTTTTTGCAGAAATTGCGGAGTATCGATATGTTACTCTGATTAATGAAATCGTTGAAGAAGAAAATGATTTGTGAGTTACGCTTTTGAAGACTTATGATGAAAAGGTACAGACCGTCAAATTAGATGAAAGGGATATTTCAGACATATTCGTTGATCAAGTAATTTAGAAGTTTAAGAATTCTTGTGTAATACTTAAGAGAAAGAGAATATTTTCTACATTTTTGTCTTTAGTAGAAGTTTTTTAATATAAAAAAAAATGTCGGTCGAAGGGTCCAACTCAACTGAGCAGCGTTCAGGAAAATTCACTATATCTTCTCGTCCAAAATACCTCGGAATTTAAAGACAAAAGTTTTCAGTTACTGTGTGATGACAAACATTACACATTGTTTGCACGGTCATCTCAACGGCGACCCTTGTACGGTTCAATGTCCCGGGCCTAAAAGCTACAAACACGAATGGAATAGATGCATTTGAGGATAAATAAAATGCCTATACACTTGAACAGCATACCCTATCAAAATATCGATTTCAAAGAATTTACAGCTGTTTGTCGTTGTCGAATGCCTAAATACTTTTGCCACAAATCTTTTCGTTTTCCCCATAAAACTTACTATTAGGAAAGAGTGCACCACTCACCAAATCTGGCTAGTCCCTCTGCATACATGTAGGCGGTTAGTGGTCGGTAGCATGGTACGCACACGTAGAGTCGCAGGTCGAACTTGTAGCCGGCAATGAGCAACGGCCGCTCGATATAGCGCTGCACGATTGCGTTGTTGGCGCAGCTCACCTCGCACAGGCTCTGTCAGTACGGAGACGATCATAATTAAATAGACAACACACAGAATAATCGCTAGGTTCTATCAATGCCCGCTAAGTTGTCGCAAAGTGGGAATAATTTTCTGTTACGAAGTATTACAAAGAGTATTTCGATAATTTTGTCATAAGACAAAATATTACCAGAATTATGTTGTCACTTAAAATATATTTAGATACCAGTATAATTTAAGAAGACTGAAAACAAAGAGACTTAGTTTGACTAATACCGTCTCACGGATAAATAATCGCTCGAAATAGAATAAATTACTTTTGTACATAATTTACCAGTAGAGTTTTCATTATTACGAACATTTCTTGAATTATATATTTATAATCACTAACGATTAAGTTTCGAATAACCTGAATATTCTAAACTTAAAAGATAATAAAAAATATGAAATATATATGAAATTAAGTTCAATATATATTTATATTGTTTTAGGACTTAAATATTGACAATTAGAGCAACTTGTTATAGGTTTCCTGTCGGAATTATAGAAACAGTTTATATCGAGTATAATCTTTATTAATTTTATAAATGGGTAAGTTTAGACATATGGATGTCCGGTTAGATGTTTGTCACTCTATAATACCGTGATTTCTAAGCGAATCTACACTAATTTTGGCATACGAAATTATTACACCCTCTTTTAGCATCCATTCATTTTTATGATGTTCATTAGGTTCTTATTTGACCACTGTAATTTTTTTTCTCTAACTATGATTTTAGCCTCTATTTAGCATCTCATGACCTACTCTTAATGCAAAATTTAGAGAGAAACATTCTTGTTCTCTATTGTTGTTTGTCCATTTGTATTATAAAGTCACGAAAATAAAAACTTCTCCCTAGAAGAATTTCTCCCTATAAGTTCGTAAATATAAACACGCGAGCAAAGCCGCGGATGAAAGCTTGTAATTTTTATATATGATATAGTAAGACTTTCGCACGATTAAGAAAACATAGTGGAGTATTCATATTTTTTAGTCGTATCAAATCATAGTTCTCACTGTCACGTAGTAAATTTTCCGCTACTGATGCTATATTATTGAATAGTTTATCTATTCGTAAGATAGAAGCTAAATATTTAATAAAAAGTATTTCCAGCACCGGCCTCACCCGAAATAGGAATATGCCCTTGCCCTGACTCTGGGCGACGGGCTTGCATATCCAGACAGTCTGCGCAGCTTCACACTCGGCGCCGCGACGCGCGCGAGAGCACTCGCTCGCCAGCTTCGCGTACTCCAGCGGCAGGTGGAAGCCGGTCGGGCTTGTGGAATAAATTGATGGAGTTATTTTATTGGTACACTAGAGCAAGCGTGACCTCTTCTTATTACAGAACGGTAGACGCCCTTAAAAATATCACGTCGGTGCTTGTCACATGTTACTAATTTTGAAATCGTTATATAAGATTTCCTCGTCAATAATAATATTCATATGTTTTAATAGATTTCATGTAAGATTCTTCTTGAAATGCGGTAGATTAAAAAATAAATATTTAACTAAAGTATTCACAGTACTATTTTATGTAATGCGCATGTTCAGAGTGATGCATAATTTGAGTGAATGTTCCGAAACGGACGCTATGACTATTTGCCGCAACAACCGTTACTATACCTCTGCTAGGACACTCCCGATCTTTGGGAATAATGTAATAGTGCATCAATATATGTGCCGTGAATACAGATAAACAAACAATAGTTCATATGTGTGATCAAAGATTTAAAAATTTGTGTACACTTCTTTTGTCATTAATTATGTTGAACGTAAACCTTTTTGTATTTAAAAAGTAAAATTATAATTTTACTTTATTTCCCACTTACGTAGATGTATAAACATTTTATATACAATTCTTATCATCGTTCGTCTTTGATAGTGGTATTAAATTGAGTTTTTCAGAGTATGGTTTGTTGAATTTAATTTTTTTTCTTTTAGTTTCGTTTGAATTTCGAGAGTTTTCAAACAATGTTACTTTGGATTGTATGTTTTTTATGGTTCCGTATCTCAATAAACAGTACACTTATAAGACTGCGTGTTGCGCCATCTGTCGTCAACTACAGACATTTTTTCGTATTTTTCAGAACCGTTTGTCATAGTCGTATGATGTACATGTTTAAAATTTGGTACATGATAAAGCATATTAACTCGCAGGTATCTCAACAGTCAATACTCAAAAATATTGATATGCAAATTTTAAATGGGGTTAATAAAATAGCGATTTTTTTTCTTTTTGATTTTCTGTCTCGTGCCTATTGGAAAATATATTAGGAATTGAAAAATATTTTAGAATTGCACGTAAGGTAGTTCAAGAGATATTGCTAAAAATATATAAAAAAATATACTATAAACAAACGACACTAACAAAACAAAGACATAATATTCAAAGATTAAACTCATTTTCAAATACCGACATTACTATTACAGTTTAAGTTTTAATAAAAGTGTAAGTAATATATAAAGCTATAAATAAAATAAATAAACAAAAATCCTAGAGATATTGTTGAAAATGTACATAAAAATATGTTCTTAAAAAAAGAAAGTATTATTATTCTTTTAGTAAACGTTATTTTTAAAAAAATATTCAGTGGTTTTAACTCTGCTTGTTTACGTAAAGTAACAAGCATAAGTATAATTTACTTATGTATTTATATATTTTTGTAAATAGGTCAGATTAACAACAATATTATCGAGTAGCACATTATGTGCTGGTTTGTTTAAATCTAAGAAAAAAAATAGAATTACAGTAAAAATAAGCTCATATCCAATACTTTAAAATTCACTCTATTCGTATATAACGTTATACAATAGCAATTGTAGATGTTTGCATTTGTTTTGTGTCTTCCTCTTATTTTTGTAAGTGACTAGTATAACACAACAAATTGTTAAAAAATTACAAAATTGTGTTTAGTTTTAAAAAGTATGCAACGTTAAAGATGTATTATTGCTTCTTTACTCATACAATGCGATTTTGTATTCGATTGAATTGGATCGATTAAAAACTATGCGACTACCGTAATGTCTTATGTAAATAAGGGCATCGTTAACGCAGTTTGAATGTACTTCGACGTTTAAAGTTGACATTTTTTGAAACGGACCCAGAAATCTTCACAACGGCAATAAAATTCAGCTGTTCGTGACAAAAGTCGACGCGCTGCTAATATAAATTGCGATGAATTCCGCAACGAATTGTAAAAATATATCGGCCATGGTTACGCGCTGCGTGCGCTTTACCTGCAAGGCCTTCGCATGGGCCTTCCCGCGCACCAACTTTAATTAAAAATTAAATAACTTTAAACTTTTAATTATTCTTCGACACGAGATCAATTGAATTTTATTCCCTCAAACTTCGTGCAACACTATCAAAATGTTAAGGTATTGTTTATCATCAATATATTTGGTTTTGAAACGTTAATAGTTTTCGTTCTGTTTGAAATATATTATTTAGTTTCATATTATTTACAGAACTTACTTCAAGTTTGATGTACGTACGAATCTATATATTTATGTCATTTAACAGCATATTTCTTTTTTTGTATATTTTATTCATTATTTACATGTGCCGTAAATTTTATAACAATTAATCTTAAACTGAATGAGCTACGACGCCGTGACGTACGGACGGACAGACGTATGTGATGTAAGAGTTACATTAGGCTACAAAAACATAAGAACAATAATATTTTCTTGAATTTATTCGTAAAACATAACATTAAATGTTGAAAAAAAAACTAATTGAATATATTTAGCATTAGGGGAGATTTACTTTTGATAAAACGTGATAAATTCGATACCTCGTTAGTGATGGGATCGTTTCGTGTATGCTCTATAAAGTAAAAATACAGAGAAAATTAGTATACAAAAACGTGACTCATTCGATCGGAAAGACCTACTTCCCGAATGTCCCGTGTAGCGAAGGTATAGAACGGCTGCAGGTAGATTGCCCCAGTGCGCTGGTCACGCAACACGCTCCTTCAATGAACGCTTAGGGGATGCGTAACCCGCTTTTTATTATCTCTTTCGAATATTTTATAAATTCCAATATCCTTACGTTGATTGCACATGGAACGAGGGGTGGTTTTACCCCTTACCCCTTCCAGTGTGACTTGCCCGTTGCGTGGATACGAAAAAAAACGTACTATCGGGAATAATATATAAAAGTTGGCATTAATATTTTAAACAACTGGCAATGATAATAAAGTAAAATAATAGGCTCGCGGTCGACTTAATTTGGAATTCGGGCGTAATTATTCCGCTTTTAACGGTCGATGTTTTGGCTGCGTTATGCGCAAACTCTCAAAATGTTGTCATATTTGTAATATTTATACACTATACTAGGTAGTAAACTTCGAGATTTCCGTTTAATGTTCTTTAGGTTATTAAACTAAACCAAATTTATATAATTATGCGGTTGATCGAAGTAATAAATATTCGGAGAGACTTAATCGTCATTCATTACGTCGATAAATCGGCGCCATAAGCAAGCTTACAAATCGGAATGTAGGTCAAATTTTTGTCAAAGATTAGTGTCATCGGTAATTTATTAAATGACACGATAATCTCTGCAGGAATGTTACCCTTGAATTATAATTTGTTTTAATGCACGAGTTGCGGCAGTAGTTGTCTTGGTGTGAAAGGGTTTTGACATTATTTTCAGCAGTTGTTTTGAAAGCGTTATAACATTTATAGAACCAGCTTTATACTGACGATGATAACTATAAAATACCAATATGATTACCACATATTTATGTCCAGGTAGCCTAATAATTATTTACTAATGTATTTTTAGTTACTAGGTTAAAGTTACCATTAAGCTAAAGTGTTTACTTTTCACTTTGTATGTCTATTTAGAGTTTTAATACTTAAAAAAATAGGAAAAGACGAAACCAGATAGATCATTCACATGTCCGTCCTAAGATCATTCACAGTCGTTTTTCTCAGAAATTGTTTGAATTCAAATTTTTTTTCGAAACACAGTTCTAGAAACGTTGTTGAAAACGTTGTTGAATCCACAAAATTATGTTCCCGCCAAATAATGTAAAAGCAGCGTTTCTTGAAGTTTACTTAAAATTTTACCGGAAAATCATTCTGGACCTCATAGTTTTAGAGAAATTCACAATATTTTTACGCGTGTTGTAAATATACGAGACAATATATTTAGATAATGGAAAATAATTTTATTATTTGTGAATAGCTTTATATAAATGCTTAAATGTAATCTATACGTACCTAAGTGTGTGTGGAACCCTTACAGTACGATGTTTACTCGTACTAAAATGTTATATTGTTTATATTAAGTGATTTGTTGTGAAAGCAAGTGCTGGTTTTCAAAGATGTCAAAAGAACCTCGACTTTTTTTTCGTTCTCTGGCAGACTATTATAGTCTTAGATTAACTTGCATTACCGTAAGCAGTTGGACTCGAGGGAAAATGTTATTTGTACATATACTTTTAAATACGAATACAATACGTTAATTTTGTGATCTATATCGTCAATAATAACGTCCCTCTATTACTTTATTTTAATATTTACTGTCGGGCTGGATCGTTTAGTTGACAAGAATAATATTAACCGTTGTTATTCAAAAGTTTCAATTTTATTAGAGGGAAAAGTTCTTTCTTTATCCCCCGCACCGTAATTTTTCGCTCCGACTTATCAATCTCTATTTCGTAATCAGACAATAGGAGACAAGAGGTGGTGTTTCGTGCACCGGCGACATTGACAAGTTTCAAATATCAATCAATCCAATTTCGGTAAGCGCGACTGTGGATTCGATATTATTTTCCAAAGTTATCATAAATCATATGCGTCATTATGGTTCATTATTCCGCGCCGCTTTCCGAGTCTCGTTTGCCACTAGACAGACGCAGGCGGTCGCTTTGACAGACGATAGTTGATGTGGGCGGTGCGGTCGTCTCGCTCAGCCGATTTCATTACTGGGTCAATTTTGTACGAAAGAAATTGTGGGGGACTCGAACGCTACTCGTACACTCAAAATATAACTTTTATTTTGAGTAATTTCGTTTTCAACTTTTGATTGTCTCTAATGGACGGTGACATTCACGCAATAGAAATTCATTTCGATGGGCATACGGTAAGATGTGTAGAATTTGGGTTCATAAATAGTGAAAAGTAGGTAGCTAATAAAATAATATTAGTATAAATTGATTTACAAGAACGATTCTTCTCGCAGTAAAAGTAATTTAAATAAATCTGTTAAGTGCGAGTAGAACTTGCACTATGAGGGTTTTGTATGCTTAGCTAGTGTATATATATATATATATATATATATATATATATATATATATATATATATATATATATATATATATATATATATATATATATATGCGTGTAAGGGAGTTTAGCATTTGTACTAAACTTTTTAACTATCAAATAATTTCTCACTACATAAATATATTTTCCAGTATATAATTCACATGTTTAAAACATATATATTACTCTTTATGATTTATTAGTGCAAATTTATCTCACAAATGCTTTGGGCACTTTGGTTTTTTGGGTTTTTTTTATCTGACAGGAAACAGAATAAACATTTTATGAGACTATCCGATTGTCTTTCAAACGGCTTAGTTTATATCACGGAAAAAATCAACATTTCATCCTTAATTTAAATGTTTAAGTATATATTAAAATACAAAAAAATAATCTAAGAAATATTGTAAAGTATACACTTAAACAAAATTACTTCCATTTTTATTTTGTACAGTCGGGTAATAAGAAAAGAGTTAAGTTGACATATCAGAAGAATAATTTAATTGGATGAGAAAAAGGATAGTTGGAATGAAGGAAGAAATACTTTGAATCTAATTTTTAATTATAGGTCTAATTAATAACTAATTTTAATTGAGACTGCACTACAGACGGACTATTGTTCTCTATATTAATTTAATAATATAATTTAATAGCTATTATAACTTAGCACAGTAAGAAATTTGACAGAGTGAAAATGGCTAGAAAATGTGAGCAGATAATCTGCATTATTATATCATGTTGAAAATATGTATGCCTTCTGTGTTTTTTTTAAAAAGAAATTAATTAACTTAGGCCGCTATTGCACCCCGGTCAGTTCAACTCATAAATATTTGGTGCACTGAATATATGAAATATGGAAGGATGGTGAAAACAAATTGTCTGTACTTATAACCTTACATCACTGAAACTTATCTGTAACACCATTGTAGAATAAAGACGCAACTGGTAAAGGGCTTGACGACCTAGTTTAAGTCTTTATAGAAACTAAAAGAATAGTACGCATTATTAGAAACAAGCGAACATTTGCTCAGAGTATTTGATATAAATGAGATTGATATAGGTGATGAATAAAAAAAATCCTAAATACTTATTGTTTCATTGGGTATGATCATTTAGAAATACGTATGATCATTTAGAAATACGTATGATCATTTAGAAATACGTATGATCATTTAGAAATACGCTTCCATTTAAAACAAAATTTTGAAATTCAACAAAATCAACAACTTAAATTTTTCATACGCATCAATGACAATGTAATTATTAGTCTATGACAATTGTTATTCTTATCGTAGTAAATGTTTACCTGTAGACCTCCCAGCAGTTACACCCAGTTCTTAATCGAAGCGAAACGCAAACGGACACGTAATATAAAAAGGCAAAGGGAGTGCGCCAGGGGGTGAGGTCGCGGCGGCACGCGAATGAGTCCCCTCATTAACCTGGTTCGCCCGTAGCCCCGCTGCAATTATTCCACCCCCGCGCCGCTCCACTCATTTTACTACTTTTCTTCTTCTTCTACTTCCTCGCCAAATATAAAAATACCTACCCAATTTATTGACCTATTCGATGTTTGGAAAATGTTTATTTACTCGGGCGGCGCCGTAAATTTGGCGGCTGATTGTGAAATGTTTGGATGCAAGCGCGCGGCTTAGAATCGTAGTAAACGGCGATGGGCGCTAGTTGTAAATCAATTTGTTCATTGAGCTTTGCTCGGCTAGTGGAGGGGCGAAGTAAGTTTCAAGTTGCCCGCTTTTTACTACCCCGATGTCGAATTATTCCGATTCAATTCGGTCATGATAATACGACGCAGGAACGAACGCAACTCTTTATAGTTACGGTGATCGATGCCTTGACTAAATACAAAAAAAAAGGTTGTATTAATTGATACAGTCATGAAATATTTGACGTGGCCATGTGTTGATGTTTGTTCACAGGTAAGGTAGAGCTAAGAACTAATGCATGGATTACCCTCCCAAAGTGGCGGATAATTTCAAATGGTGCCGGTACCGCATTGGCATAGGTGGAGGTCGCTGCTTCACTTTAACCTACGGTTGAACTCTTTGGCCGAGGTGGCTCTACTTCAAAGTGTTTATTGTTAGACTGTTTCGTGGCATCAGTGTTTGGTCTCAACTTGTTTGGAACCGCAGAAACGCTGGGTTCAACGCGAGGTAGTAATGACTAAATTCGTTTGTGCGTTTCTTCGACGTCCTCTGCACCTCCTGTATTTTTGCATTGATTAATGCAAAAATACAGGAGGTGCAGAGGTTATTCAGGTTATTCATCGAGTGATGTGCCCTTTTGTGACAGTTTATCCATCTCTGATAGGTTCTTTTTTTAATACCGCGACATGTTCTGAGAATCATGCTCAAGAGTGGCCAAGAAATTAAGTTTTGTAATTCATTACTTACTAAAAATATAAAAATATACTGTAAAAATATAAACAGAGAATATAAAAAAAATGATACATAAATAACTGTAAAAATATATTATACGATCCGACACTCGCAATAAGCGTGATTGTACTGAAATCATATAGAAGATCTGTCGCTTAAATTTCATCCTTGTTCTGCCAAGATTACGCTGGCTGTTGTGCTACCAAATATAATAAAATAAATATTACACATTTCCGTGCCACTCGCTTTTTGAACTGATCCCTTATAGTGCGGCGGATCACACGCTTACGATAAAGAATGAAAAAAAGTTATGAAATATTAAATTTCATAATTTATTGAGAATATTGTAGGAATATCATATTTTACGAAATTTACATGTTGGAAATATGTGTGTGAAATGGAAAAAAGTGAAAAAAAAACAGCTGGGAAAATTGTTTTTATTCGTGTTAGATAAATTACTTTCATCCTCACCAGATCTTTAATCAAAAAGTCAACCTGGGCTACTAGCACTGCTCGTATTAATAATCACTCATTTCATCACTAATTTCTTTTTAGTATGATTTGATGCCTTGCAATTCAATGCCAAAAAGATGTGGAATTCCAACTGCATGCTGACCACTACGAACAAGATGAATGGCAATATATACTAAACTAAAACGTATAACATTTTAAAATAAATGATTTAAAGATTGATAGGACAACCTTCGTAGTGATCATTACAACCTGTAAAAAATTATATTTGTTGCAGTGCAGCTGGTGAGGTTGTGGAGAAGTCCCACCCCTTGGCGTGGGGAAACGCTCGTTCCTCGTCGTAATACTAATTCTTAAACGGTGTTCAAAATACGTTGTTTCACGTATTTCGGTAGCTTTAAAATAAATTGTTACGTTATGCTATCAAAGTACCTAATATGAAGACACGATATATCACATATAGCGAATATGTGTACATTTTATAAGAAAGTGAATTTACTTTACAGTGAGGACATATACAGTTTGCAAATTTTGCAAAGGTTTGTATATAACTTAAAGCAAGGTTTGTTTGTATATAACTTTTATAAGATTTGTAAGTTTGTATATAACTTAACTTAAACTTTAAAGACAATTTTTTGAGAGAAGCATGATGATGAAAGAATCAGGAATAAATCTTCATGTGATGAAAAGTTATGCAACAAAGGATCTATTAGCGGTGCACCGCTAAAAAATCCAAAGATGTCGTTGGGGTTTCATCGCACTCGATGTAATGAAAGAGGGCCACTGAGATGAAACGATATTATAAAACGTGCAAAAGAAAGAAAATTGCACGGAACACGGAATAGAAGAGAGAATACAGAGTGGGTAAAAAGAAAAAAAACCTGTTACTTTGTCACGAAAGATCATCATCATCGAAAACGAAGATATTTCAAGTTGAAGAAAATTACATAATAGAAGAAATAACAACTATAACAGAAAATTACCAGTCACAATGTCACCTTCAGATCGATAGAAAACTTGTTATGAAGGAAAAGAACTGTGTTTCATTACTATAGTTGCAAGCAGTCTTCGTCACGCACAAAACATCCGCTGCTGTGTAGACGGACACAGCGTATTCTGGTTTTTGTACTACAATAATCCTTGATAACTTCAATTACATAATTACTATTTAAATTTTAGTTAGAGTAAATAGCTTTACTATATATTATTTTTTTCGTTTAAATGAAATAATATTTCTTCATGACATTTATGTGTAATACCAATTCTCACTAAAACAGTTGATGATATTGCAAAAAGGCAGATTAGTTAAATACTGGCGTTTTTGTTTCACTAAATCTTTGGTATTTAGCGTTCTCGATATTTAGAAATAACTTAATTTTTTTAAATAAAAAAAATTGGATTTCCCCTAGTTTCTTCATAACTACACAAATATTTACGTACTGGCATTGGGCCATAGCATTTGGGATCAAAGAATGTTAGCATGTGTATTAATGGTCAGATTCTATTATGTTAGAAGTAACTTCAGTGCAAAGTGTTAGAAAGTAATAAGAACCAAAAAAATGTTTTTATTAAGACTTCAAACATGCTCAATAGGATTGCAGTTCTACTTATTAGTAAAAGGTGATGCTACAGACGTCAACATTTGTCGATTTATGTTAAACGACATACTTGAATATGAACACGGAAAGGAATAAGCAGGTACTTGATTATTTAATTTCACTATATTTAGAAAGAAATAGTGAATAAAAAATCTCATACCTTTTGAGTGATCAGGGTCAACGGTCTGTATCAGCTTCCAGGAGTAAAGAGTTAATTGAATCTGATTCTATAGTTCCACTAAACTGTGGGTATTGAGCGAAAATGATAGTACCGAGAGTAACGTCAACATAGTATGATATATTCCATGTCTGCTTTTAAGGTTCCGTAATGGAACGAGAAATCTTTGTGAATTTCATTATGTCCATCCTTCTGTGTGTCTGTCTGTCACAACTTTATAGTTTCCAGTTTTAAAATTAAATATATGATATTATGCACATAGGTGCTTCAGGTGGAGATTTCAATAAATATGGAGCATAATATTAAAAACAGTTTTTTATTGTACTTCACCATATATGTAAATTTGGCCGGAAGCCATTTTTTTATGCGCTCCGTTGAGTATAATATCACTGGGAAGGCCTATCATTTGAAAGGTATTTTGCATAGTTTCAATTCATTTTCTGCTTTACTCTTAATGAATCTGCGATAGTTCAGGTGAAACTTACATATGCTTATTTATTACTATGAATTTTATTTCGATAATGCACTATTATGGGACACATTTATATATGTGCCTTTTTTAAGGAGTAATAAAACAGATTTGAATTTTTCAAAAAACGTAAGTATAGGGAACAAGATTGTAACGAACCACGTGCTTAGTAGATTTTCGTTTTCCAATCTTTTTTTAGATTGTTCAAAAATCCCGGCCTTCTGAAGCAACAAGATATTTTCTCCATTATGGATGAGATCTTGTTATTTACGAATGCATACGATATTTTGCAGCTGCAACTTTTTTTGAGATCAACTCTATACATAGTGTCCCGTCGAGTTATTTGGTAGAGCTGCACTCATATACTGCAATAGAATAAAAGCTTTAGGTGGCGGGTTTACTAGCTGCCAATCTAATATTATGTACGAGTTGACAGTTGTGTGATCACATAAAAATACTTCGTCAAAGGGCTATTTTCAAATATAAAAACCAGTAATTAAAAGTACATAAAAACAATAATTGTAAAAAAAAAACTACGCGTTGAATTGTCAAATAAATAAGCGCGCCAAGTTTTATTCGACGTCAGCTTTTCAGTGCATGCTCCCACTTTCTAAGTGAATTAATGATAAATTTCATGTTTGTGTAATTTAGAAAGTATATAATTTGGAGAGAATACCTTCGTAAGTAGTTCGTTAACAGTTTTGTTATATTTAATTCAATCGAATTTTACTGGTAAGAGATGAAAATACTTCGTATTATGATAATGTTTTTGTGCTTTGTAAAGTTATGCTTTCCGTAGATGAATGGTTACAACTATATTATAATTATATTTATATTCAATTAGCTTTTGCTAGCGATTTCTCTCTTGTGGAATTTCGATTAAAGCTGCAAATTTTACATGTAGGTTTCGGACTCTCACGACACACGTGCAAAATATTTAGTTTACACGTTATGCTGTATAGCTTAACTGATTAAAACACCGAATTTCATTGTACAGAAACTTTGCTATTTTTTGTGCTAAGTTTAGTTGTACTAAGTTTCATGAAAATCTCTTCAGTCGTTTAGGTGTGATTAAATATCCAAACGCAATAAACAAGTAAATATCCAAACACAATTTTCGTGGTATTAGCATCCATGGGTTTTCGTGGTACTAGCTATGTTTTACTCCATTACACGAACTGTATGCACGCCAAATTTGATTCCAACCTATTTTTTATTGCAGAGTTATTAAGTAACGTTGATATTATGATATTCAGAGAGGATGTTACCTGAAGTCATAGATGGATCCGTAAATTTTCCTCATGCACCGCAGCAATCGGGATAAGTTGTCTTTCCTGCATATGGAGCCGCCCTTCGGTATGTGATTTGTGAACTGATTATGGAAAAATCGTTTGCTTGAAATTAATGTTTAATGGAAATAGTTTAATAGAAGGATTTATGAAAGGGCATGGAAAGTTATATTTAAAGAAAACTTTTCTTTTTGGAAAGTTTTACTGTTTTTAAAATGATTTTTGGTTCACAAATATGAGAATGGCGATAAATTTGAATTTCCTTTCATTGGAATTTCTTTAATTTGTCCGAATTATAAACTAATTCTGCATGCTGGAACAAAAGTTGTTTCTTTAATCGGTTTAGTAATTTTGAAACTATTGTTTTTGCAACTAATAAATCCCGTCACATTTTTCCAGCGATTTCCAAAATGTTATAGAAGCTTTTTAGAACATCTCTGGTAGGACAAGAAAAGGGCGCGGCATTCGTTCTTCTGTTCTCTTAGTGATTGAGTTTCCGCAAGTAAAGAATAAATAATATATTGATGTTTCAGAGTTTAGTATGCTCTGCCTTTATAAATATCATTTAGAGCAAAAAGTGACAAAGCGAATCGCAGATATGAAAAAAAGCACATTCCATTAAGGCACCCAAGCTTTGATTCGAAAGATTCAGATGAAATTTTGATCTTTCCGATAATTCTTATACAGGCAACCGCCTGTATTTTATTGAAATTTCTAAAAGTTAAAAAGCTCTATTTAAACCCTCCCAGGTTATGATCGCGTTACTTGGCAGAGCGAAATTCGTGCCCTCATACTGCAATGGAAAAAAAAGCTTCGTGCTTAAATGACGGGATTACTAGTTGCCAACCTAATGTTATGTACGGGTTGAGAGTCGGGTGATTGGATAAAAATACTTCGTAAAGGAGTACCTTAAAATATAAAAAAACAGTAATTAAAAGGACATAAAAAACAAGTATTAAGAAAATAACAATTGGATGCGAATAATCTTCCCGCTGAAGTCGAGTTGTCTTCGTTTATTTTGAAGTACTTCGTTGCTCGCCTCCAATAATTGAAACAAAATCCACGTTTAAAAAAAAGAAGGAAAATGTTTTATTAAAATTGTTAAACATACCATTCTATATAAACTATCCAAATTGGTATATCCATTTATTATGGGAGTTAGAATTAAAGAAGTAATCTTCCCTAAATTTGATGCTATCTTAAACACGACGCCTTTTTCGTAATTTTGTTAAAATAGGTCCCATAAGGTATCAGCTTATATATAGGTCGATAAGATATCAGCTTAACGAGTGATATACTTACCGTTTCTTCGATGTCTTCTTATTTTTCATACACATTCTGCTCTTTCAACTTTTTTAAAATACAAAAATCGTCTATATTATTCAGAATGATTGCTTTCCTAATAATAAAATATAGTGACCATTAGCTAAAAATTTTCTCGGAAAAATTGTTGTACGGTTGAGGGAAAAATTTATAAAATTGACATGTCAAATGTATAAAGTTATAGCACAGGAAGATAAATAAATAAAATTAATGAGGAATTATTCTTTCTGTTTGCTAAAGTGGTTTGTATCAATAATTTACCTGCCAATTCTGTAAATTCTTGTGATGAGCTACGGGAAAGGAACCGTTGCGCCACCAGAGGTTCCATCTCTCTTCCGAGCTGCCGGTGTGATGGTAGCCACGCCATCCTCGCTCCACACACACCTAAAAATAAACATGCATTCTTCTCACCCGATCAATACAACCAGGTCAACAGAGGTTCATTGAGACAATGAAACAATGGAAATTACGTCCTATTTTCGACAGAGTTTATAAGCTACGAAATGAAAAAAACCTTTATACAATATGTTGATGTACTTTATTTGGGTTTTTAAGTTTTCTTTTAAACGATCGTTTATTTAAAAAAAACATAATTCTTCTTTAAGTTAAAAGTATAAAATATCATAATTTGGTTTGAAACGTCAAAATACGCAATTTGTGTTAAAAATGTTTACAATTATTCATTTATGGATATTAAATTTGGGGCGCCGTCTTGATAATCAGTGAAGAAAAAAAAAGGAAGAAATTTTAATGTGATAGTAATATCATAATAATTGTGAAAAAATGAATGAAAGGAAATGTTGCCAGGAAATTTTAAAACAGTTTTAGAAGAAAATAAAAAAAAGGTACTTTTATTAGTATATTAAATTGACAATAAAGAACATAAAACAGGAAACGTTCATACGCACCTGTGTCTTGACAATTAACGAAAAAAGGATCATAAATATGTAATAATACTCATATCATATTAAAAAAAACGACTGTTTGCATGTAGACGGATGTGGCGAAACTTATAAGGTTTTTTTTTTAACTTTGCTACGGAATCTTAAAAAGATAATTTTAATATAATAGTATCTCGATATAACCAATGAAGAAAATAAATGATAATAATTTTTCGTCTTTAATTATGAAAGAAATTAAAAAAAAATAATTGAAATAAGATATTCCATTGCCAATTATGGGAAAAGAAAGAAAATTGTCCTAAGATACTATCATAAAGAACAATGAAAACAAAAAAATAAAAATATGATTTCTGACCCTATTACCTCCTGGATGGAAGACGGTGTAACATTACAATATGTATGTATAATGTATATTACTAATATAGTGGCATTCCCTCCCAGTCAATCGTACCAAGGGTGTATTTTTAGGTAAAGCACCAGCATTAGTTATGGTATATTTCATTAATTGCATATATTTTTTAATTAATTGTAAACCCTAGGAAATTAACCGGAAAGAAATGAACATAATAGGATACAATGATTGATTAAAAAGGTAGGACATTTTAAAAATATATCTTGAGTGCGTTTACCTTAACCAGAAGGTTCGGTCCCGTTCCATTATCGTTTAAACGAAATATAAATGGTTCATCGCCGAGTTCTGATTCATCGAGATCAATCATTCTGGTTGCTGATCTCTTCCTATCTCTAGAATTAAGATAATATTATTTCTTTAGTTACATGAACTGATATAAAAAAAGCAAGACAATATCCTAAATTTTATTAAATCAAAATAAACAGAACATACATTAATGACTGTCTTTAACAGATCATATATTTTATATACATAATAAAGGTTTGTTATTCAAGTGCCATGCAACCACATCTATATTATGAACTTTGATGGACGTACAGTTAATGTCTGATTTAATTTATTTAAAGAATATTGACCCACATCGTAATTTAAGTAACATATCGTTTTTAAAACCTCCTAAATTGGACAAAGTGAAACAATTTAATTGCCACTTCAAATAATAATTTTTATTAAAAAAATTATGGTTTTTTTATAAAAATGAATATCTTGTATTACCATTATATCATTACAGATATCAAGTTATCCATTAACGAACATCTATTACCGAGATTAGTTGAAGTGACTTTAAACTTAGTAGCTTCTACAATTCTATATGGATATGACAATAGATTGGAATAAGTTGGAATTACGTAAATAAATATTTCACTTTATTTAATACGTCAGTGAAAAGAATAAATGTACAGGAATCATGTTTTGTTAACTGTACGTACGATGTCTAATCATCTGAAGAAAGTCAACTGTGTAGTTGACTTGGAAATTTGCCATGTAATTGTATTAATTACAAAGTTAATAAGTGAACATAATTAAATTTCAACATGCACGTGTATGGTAATAGAAAATGTGCTGCACGGAATTACTTCCAACTATATCTGTATACACACTGTTACAGCACAAGGTCAAAATATAATGTTTCTGTTAACCAGCGTACTATCTACGGTTCGCATTTCCACGTGTATACGTTATTTACAACGTACTTCCTTGACAAGTGAAATTCTCCACTAACATCGCATGAATTTTATACATATAGATAGTTAGTAAGTTGCGCTTATCACCATAAACAGCTTACACTATAAATAAACCAGGACAGAAAGCTTGACACAGCACGCTACGAAGCAGTGTCATGCGAGTAGAGTGGAGCGAAGGTCGGAGCGACCAGAGTAATTAGCGCCCAGAGAAGGGCGGAAAGGAAGTGGCCGCCCACGTGCTACCACTAGTTGAAGTGCCACGGTACTTTGGAACGCAGACTCGATAGAATGATTTGATGAATTGATTTGAACTCTTAATTGTAAAAATTCGGAGAACGTCTAAGGCGAAGAGCAAAAATAATATATTAAATATTATTGCAACTTTATATCTTGCAAATATAACGCAGAAAAGAGAATATCACAAAAATTGTGTTATGCTAGTCAGAATAGAAAAGAATGAAGCCACATCGAAAAAGAATTATTGTAATTATAAGGGTGCTCTGACGTTGAAATGTACCGTAAAAATATAAAGTTATACGTGATAAATTTTAATTGTTTTCAAAATTCTAAACTTAGTTTACATGTAACGAGAACAGAAAATTCCGCAAAAAAAATTTTACTGAATGGGCGTTGACGTGAAATGTATCAATTACTTAAATTAAACAAGTGGTGCGGAAGTAAGCTATATATATATATATATATATGTATATATATATATATATATATATATATATATATATATATAATATATATATATATATATATATATATATATATATATATATATATATATATATATCTACATATATATGTATTGTACATATATAAACACAAGGGTTTTCCTTAAATACGAAATAAATCCAAATAATTTTAGAATTAAAAGTTCTAAGCTAATATCCCACTGCAAGGCAAACTATAGCGAAAGCATAGTAGTCAGCCTATTACGCTGCCCTAAATGTAAACATCGATTCACTTACAATCGACTGACGAAAACAAACCATAATTCAAAATGGACATTCATTAATTCAACACAACAGAAATGGCACAACAATTTTTACCGCCATCGTATTCGCTCACAATATCCGACTGTGGGCAGATCCCAGCAGAAGCAATAAAACGTCTATCTCACGATCGCCTCTTACGGGGTGGCTTGCCATTTGGTGTACTATTATTATATTAATGTTCTTGTGGCGGGGGAGACGAGCGGCCGACTCCCTGAAGCGCCCGCGGCCGACTGAAGGCTCCTCACGAATGTCACCGGTGGTGATGTAAGGCGATGCTATTTATAGGGAGGGATGCCGCAATTACCATTACACAGACATTATACGGCGATATATTTAGTGCTGCCCGAATTCACCTGCTCGCTCGCGGGTTTCGAGCCTCCGGCACAGTGCCGTATTATCTTCATGACAACATGATTCTGTAGCTAATTCTTACATTTTATCTGGTCTAAACTTCCAGCCTACAATATAACGAGTACTTCGAACTTCGATGAACTTTACGCTCAACATAGTTGAAATGATCTAAACGATAAATGACGTTTTTGACCGGGACAGTGATTCATCATACATACACAAACACAATATATATATAAATATATATATATATATATATATATATATATTTATATTTATATTTATATATGTGTGAATATATATATGTTCATGATTTGAATTAACTTATGGGCTATTTTGGCTCTAAAAAATAACAATTTTCCTAAGATAAAATTCCGTATTTTGTACTCAATATTAAATTTTGATACTAGATCATGTCAACAACTGGCCCAACATCTGAACAAGTATTAAATCTATGGACTCATAACCTACACACAAATCTCGCCGTCTTATTAAACATCCACGCTTGTAAAGCCACGAGAGCGAGGTAGCGATACATGAATACGCACGAATCAAGTGTGGTTTTAATTTATTTGGAATTATATAAATTTCATTTGATGAAATTATTTTATTTTATGCTACCCAATAAACTAGGTTGGAACCAATAATATTTGTACTTATATTTGCAGTGTCGGTTTTACATCTAGAATTAAAATAACTAAATGTAGAGCAATTCCTTTTTAATTTTCAATATATCTATGGCAGTTTAACTTTACATACGTATTGGACATTATTTCTTAAACATTTAGTTTAGGAAAGTTTACTGGAGTCATGATTAACCAATTTTTAAAAAGCAATGGGACCAGCACATATAAAGTTAGTGAATGACGTGCTGTAAGTTAAAAAACCGCGAAATCCGACTTGCAGATAGATATAAATGAAATGTCAACAATTTTATGCAAATCTTTTATAACACAAAAGGCAAATGAGTGCGAATGCCACGAAAAAATAAGTCGTTCTAGTTTAATCAGGTTTTCGTAGATAAAATAGGTATTATGAAATTAAGACTTTGCAAATGTTATATTACCTCTAGTTAGAATGACAGATAAATAATATAATTACTCCAACTTCATCTGCGTTCATTATGTCGTTTGATACTTTCAGAAAATATTTGTTTATCAAGGTAAAAAATTTGAGGTACATAAAAATATCGTGTAAATATGGCGAACGCAATGCTAAACGAGGAAAGACTGGTTCTGTTGTAAACCGTGAAAGACCTCGTGTAAATCTGGAAGATAACAAGAAAAAAATTAAACAAAATGAAATTGTCAAGTTATCTGCATACAATATAAAAACCGACCAAGTGTGTGATGAAACGTCACTTAAACTTGCAGATACAAATTATTTGAAATAATTTTAATCGAAAGTTCTAATTAAATGTTAGTATCGAGAATTATTTCAGATCCTTTTTTAAATCAACGATTAAAAAATTAGAGACGGATGATGTCATTTCGAAGCTAATATGTTCTAAATGGGGTTTTAAATGAAAATTTATAAATGTAGTATTAATTTAATTTCAAAAGACCTTGCTAATGACATCCCGCTCAATAGGGTACATGCATTTTTTTCCACGGGGCTTACGAAAAGGTTTCGCTAAGTGTTTAAAATATGTCTGCATAAATTAAATAATTTAAGCCTTTTATTTATTCATTTATTCTTCTGAAGCCTCTTAAAACGTTTGAAACTTTTCAATCAAAAATTCAAAAAATACAAGCAAAGGAAGTAGTTACAGTTAAATTAGATAAGTTGGCCAATTAGTGCGACACAAAAATCGTTTTGAGTTTAATTGGTGGTGTATTATTAAATAGGTACGTCATACTTAACATGTTTAAATTTTATTGTAACTGAAACTTAACATAATTCGTGTCCCCCAATCGCTATCACTTGTCTTTGTTATTTGTCAATGACACACTGGCCCGGAGTAATTTGGTAAATGTTGATGGCCTGTAATTGTAACATTCAGACACGTAAATCCAGTATAATTGGAATTGTAATTTTAAGTTTTTATACAAAAGTATATTGAATACTGATCTACAGCCAGACCCTCATATACGTATCGTTCTCATTTATCGAATGGTTGATGCCTGCGCTCGAGTCAGTTTCCGGTTTATTGATTCATTGAAACTATACAATTCTGATTTAACAAAACTAATTTGTTTTTATCTGTTTTATTTTTTGTACTTGAAAGTATTTAATATTTGCCAGTGCCATATAATCTGCTGTAATGGAACTGAGTGTTTAGACAATTCTTATATTTTATCTATTCTTCAACGTTATGCAACTAGAGTTGTAGATTAGTGTTATTTTAAAGAAGCGGTAAGAAATGAGAGGCAGTTAAAAGACGAATGAAGGCAACACCCAAAATCTGATAGGCGAACTATGATCATTACATTTCCCTTGAAACATTATTGCGCAGAAAATTTTCGTAAAATCGTATTATAAAGAAAGGTCACACAAAAGAGCTTATTATCGAAATACTTACGTGTTTAAATAAAAAGGCAATCATTAGGGATCATAAAGCGCTTTAAAAGATTCAGAAACGACGATGCGGTTCCGTGACGGCGACATCGGCGACAAACGCACTAATCAATTCATAATTTTATATTCCGACATCACGAATATCTTGGAAGGAAGACCTTGCGCCCATAGATTTCGACCGTAATTAAATTTACACGTGTCGTCCCTGATGGACAATATTGGAATCAGATAACGTACAAGACGTAAATCAAATACAGTGGAATAGAACAAAATTTGCTTCAATATTGGTTACGTTGCTTCAGTGTCGTCACATAACTTTCAGGCATTGTTCTGGGTCGTGTCATCATTCGAATTAGATCCAATTTAGACCGCGCGGACTGGCCTCGCAGTTCATTACTTGATCTTAGGCTACAAGTGTGATTCGATTTATACGAGTCTTTTCCTGTGGAATCGAAGTTAAATTAGACAAGCTAAACGTTTACAGGTAGAGTTCTAATTAGTGACTATTTAGTACTGCTTTTATTATTTTATTCAACAAAAGACAAGAATGAAAACCTTATGACATTTTTGTGCGCCAATTCTTCCTTCATATTTTTTTACGGAATAGTTTAGTTCCTTGGACTAGATTTTTCAACAAAAATATTATCTAAAAATACAAAATAATTTTTTAATCACAGCTTAATGATTACAGTAAAAATCTATGCGTCTAACGAAAGAGAAATATGTGTAAATAAACACATTATATTGATAACGACGTCATATTTCTACAAGTTTGTATTTGCCATCATAAACTATACAACCCAATGTATTTGGATCGATCAAAAATCGAATGCAAACATTTATTGGGCACGAAGATTCAAAGTCCAGAAAGTAATAGGGGGCGTACAATCGTTCCTACTAATAATTGGAGTATAAATTTAATAATGTCTCTTTAATAAGTTTAAAGTAGTAAGTTTAGGGGACAATTTACTGACAAAAATTGATGAAAAATGTTCGTACCGTTTTAAATACCTTGCTTGGGTCCTATATAATAGGGACCTACTATACAACCCAATTTGAAACCATTTTTGATAAAAAAATATTATTAATATTTTGACGTGAGCATATTTCTTTTCTGGTACCGGTAAGTATCACGTAAATCTTATTGCCCCTTTCGCCGGCGTTTTTCGAGACACTGCGTAATATCTTAGTAAAGCATGCCCCATTTTCGCGAAATTTAGAAAATATATGAAGACACATACCATATTTTTGAATATCATGTGACGTGCTTCATTTAACACTAACATTTGGCACCAGGCATTGAAATTTGTCCGCAAGTTTTTATTTTGTACTGAAGCAGTGTCAGACGATGGTTTCGTGTCAGAGTATAAACTTTGAACGTATTCGTAGATGGAATTTTTGAACAAGAAGAACAAGATCTCTACGATTTTCGATCGTAGAATCTTGTAAGGCTGTCCAAAATAAACTTTCACAATATACAGCGGAAAAGGTTCTTTTCTAAATTAATACTCGTAATACATTTTTAGCCAATTGTATATATTTATTCTACAAGCATGCAAGTCATATGTCACACGAGAATGGAAACATGTGTGCGGAAAAGGTTTAATGACTCCCTCATAAGCCACGAAATTTACTTCTGAAAAATTGTAATCTTAGTGAAAAATACATATATTTTTTCTATTCACCCTTTTTTCTTTTTGCAAATGTTGTATTTGTACAAACCATTTGTCTTCAACAGAATGATGTCTTTAGTTTTTAGTTTTGGTTCGATACTCAGTCGAGGGTTGTTCCCCCTGGAATATTTTTGGAGGAAGTAAATATCTTTTAAAGTATTCTACTTTTAGTGTATTACCGAGTTCACCCGTGAAAATTACAGCTTTTTAAATAAATTCATTTAGATTTTATAGCCATGCAATTTATAGACAGACGGACAGGGTGCCGTATTGATCTCTGTTTTTCCATTTTTATACTTACCGGGCAATAAAGATGAAATTAAATTGATATCGTAAAATTTTTAAGTCAATTGCGATTGTTGATGGCTTAGTTTTTCAAATTAAAAAATGTTGACTTTCACTGGGTATTAGTATCGGTATTCAACTTAGTGAATTAAATAATCTATGTACATTGTATATAAGCACGTCGGTATATAAGTACGTATACCCTAGACGAAGGCACGCTGATTCTGGCATGCCTAACTTTTTACCGCGACCTTCCATTTCTGTCGTGAATACTGTTCTAATTCTTCGAATTTATCATTTCTAATAATATCCAACCGATAATTCGGTATCCGTCTCTTTTGAGTAGTTTTTAAGTTATGTAGTTGCCGTTATATATTCGTATCGTGACCAGCGAAACAGAAGGAAAGACCTTGGTTCAACTCCTATTGAAACCGGAATTTTGTTGCTATAATTATTTCTAAATTTTATTTTACGTTGAAATAAGAAATTTAAACATAATTACGTATAAGTTAAAGTTTACTCGCTAACGGCGGTTTGAGCATTAAAAAACTAGTGTCATCGATCGAATTTCCTTTTGTGAAAAGTGGAAGCTTAATTCATTACAGCCTTTGTTAGCCAACAAAGTTAGGATTTGACAATTTATTGTGAAGACCTTTGTCTAAAGATCAACCGCTTTTTATCATCAAGTTTCTTGAGTCTCCCTTCATATTGGTATATGAATAAAGTTTTTGTGGAAATTATCCACTGAAAAAAATAAAAAAAATAAATTTCATGCATTTACTTCTAATATTTTATTTTGTTACTTTATTAAACGAAAATAAAAGAATAAACTAATGAATAAACGTTTTTGTCCCATGTTAAAACACTGATGCAAAAGTATCCGTAAGTAAACTCAACATATGAAAAGTAAACAAAAAAATAATTTTGACTTAACGATCATTTGAAACGACCCGTACCGCAACTACGACAGACTACTTGAAACACGATACCTTGAAGTTCATGGAAATGCTCTAGAATTTATTTGCAGTCGAATCCATTATCGGTTAAGCATACAATGGAGGAGCATTAGGGGATGAAGGGGCGCTCGTCATGCCGTTTGATCATAATCACGTGACATAAATTAAACTTACCGAGTAGTCAACTTTATGAAACTTGTCTTTTAAAGTTATGGATTGTTTGGGTACATCCACTTCAATTTGGGGAGATTTATTATTTTTAAATATATATGTTATATGCTTATATAGAGGTATCTTATAAAAATTTGCGATTTAAAGATAAGAAGTGAATGCATGTTTTATAAATCTTTGCAACGTTAATGCAGATGAATATTTAAAAACAAAATTTTTGTCCTTATGTATTATGATTATCGTCTATTTGAATTTTCTTCATATAATTCATGTTTCGAATACCATTCGGAGCCCATGGAAGATATAATGAAATCTTAACTTAATTTAATGTCTTTCAAAATCAAAAATATTTTGAAAGTATTTATTGAGGAGAAAAATTTGGTAGGGATTATTGTTACGCTATGTAAACGAGTTACTACTTTGGTTTAAGCTAAGAGTTCACAGATAGGAATACCGACCTCGAATCGTTTGTTCCAGCGTCTTAATTTCAAGATAATAAAGTCGTTTGATAACAGGTAAATCAATTATCCATATATTGCATTTTTCAATTTTCCAAATTTCTCAATTTTTCATACAAATATGGTTATATCGCAGCAGTTTCCATAATAAGACTACCCCTAGTATTCATTTGAAGTGTCTAACAATGATGGTGATATCACGGTGGTGCCATGTGCAAAGTTATACGGCAAATACCGGTAAAATGGGGGACAGGACTTAAAAAATTAATTTTTATGTTTTACGAGAAGTTTCACGATCTCTCAAAACGCCGCCGAAGGTCGGTAGGCTTTATGCAAGAACCACGCGTGAAGACGTCAAAGTACTATTTCTGAAATTAAAAGATTATTTTATATAATCGAATATATTAGAATTGAAAACGCATAATTTTAGTAAATAAGAAACAAAAAGTGTTGAAGCAACGAACCTTGATAGTAGCTAGATGGTTAGAAGATGTTTGTAGTGTGTACATAAAACCAATATCATCATCATCATCATCATCAATCATCATCATCATCATCATCATCATCATCATCAATCATCATCATCATCATCATCATCAATCATCATCATCATCAATCATCATCATCATCAATCATCATCAATCATCAATCATCATCAATCATCATCAATCATCATCAATCATCATCAATCATCATCAATCATCAATCGTCATCAATCATCATCATCAACATCAATCATCATCAATCATCATCAATCATCATCAATCATCATCATCATCATCATCATCATCATCATCAATCATCATCATCATCATCATCATCATCAATCATCATAATCAATCATCATCATCAATCATCATCATATATATTAATACGCTAAGGTTAAGATGTTACTCTCCCTTTTTAGAAAAAACCTCACAACTAATCCACATAAATTATATATCATTTTATAGATAATTGCTTGCTCTCCCGGTATCCACAACTAAAAAATGTATTATTGCTATTGTTTTTGCAAATTAATTAATTATTAAAATTATATACACAAAACAGCAATGCTGCCATCTAACGGCTCAACGTCAATATGATTGACGGTCGGTAACATTTTTGTTTAATTTCAAATCCACTCACGTATAAATAAAGTGGCGCTTTAGCTCAATGCTTTTGATACTTGCGCCTCTATATGTCAATTTTAGTAAAATATTTGTTTGATCTGTCATCTGAGCTTCATAATTGAATAAAAACGTAATAAGCAGTGTGCAAAATTAGAAATGAATTGAATACCTGCAATCAATTTTGATTTATTAAATTGACTCTAAACACTCTGTTGTAACTAATATGACAGCTGTGAGTTCATTTTCTCATGTGTAAATATTTATAATCTACCACGCAAATTGATATAATGCGAAGACTTCGCACGGGTCACGCTAGTTTGTAATAACATTATTGCATAAAGGTTTAATCCGAAAATTTACTATGATTGTTAAATATATTTCGTTAAAGACCTTTTTTGTTTATAGGTCAATAAATCTTTAATTTTGTTGCATAATTTGTTATATTAAACATGAGATTAAATTTGCCTAAAAATAATATCAAACATCAGTATTGACAGAGAATAATATTGGACAATATCGAATAGTATAGGGAAAAGGCACAAAAGGGACGTAAAACGTTTAGGCTATGGCTTGTAAACTGCACCGGGACACGGAAGCGTGGGTGCGTTCGCCGGAAGGGAATAGAAAAGAGAGTTTTTATGAGCGGAACCGGAAGTGGGAGGGTGGCTAGGCGTTCGGTCGGCCTCACGCCCGATTTATTGCGCGTCACGCCGAAACATTAACCCGTCGCGGCCCTCGTCTGTCGTCTGCCATCTAATTACGTTGAATTGGTATGGTAATGCTCAGATAATATCTACAAAATCATTTTTAATGATTTCATTATTTAATCCATCGCAAAATTTGTGTTAGTGAAAAGAACAAATTTAATAAAATATATTGGTAGGGCTACATAAAATTGAATATGTAAACCTTGGAAAGGAATTTGGTGAAATAGTGATAGCCTGAATTATGATTTCCGTTCTTGCGGAAACCGCTCGTTTTTAAAATGTTTTTTCTCTTTTTGGCGACCTTCAAACAGGGTTTACTTCGTCTCATACCATTATGTTTGATCTCAACAGTTTTCAAAACTTCACGTTGATAAAACAAAAAAAAACTACATCGCCTTCATCAACAGGGACGCAGCGATGAGCGAGAATATCCAACAAGTCGTACAAATATCGTGTGAATGTCGCTTAAAACGGTATTAAACTAGCTTAATTGAAGCAAGAAATAGTGAAATTTTAAATTCTCAATATAATTTTAAATTCTGCCGAAAATTAACAGAAAATGTGAAGTAGCTAAATACATAAAGCAGTATGTACTATTTGATAAATTATAATCAAATAAACAATAAACCAAGGAGATTAACTTCATTTGATTATTGATTTCATAGCCTTTGCATACATTATTAGAATCAGCTTACATCTAATATTCTGTATTTATTTTTTACCTTTAAGAAACTCACAGAGACATAAAGAAATAAATTGATAATTCCAGTTTCGGACAGTAGGAAGGTATGTTAGTGGACGGTATATTTGTTGTTGCTTCTAGTAACATGAAATATTATGGTATAGTCAAATTAAATCCTTAGTAAATATTAGAATTCAAACATGCGGGTTGAAATTTATTATCATTGAGGTATAGTAAAATATATAAATGGATCTTTTGTACCTATTATGTATTTTTACACGCCGAGTGTAACAAACTCTAACTTTTTCGAATAACGACAAACACTCACCTGATGGGGTAACGTAATTATGCGAAGCAGGAAGGTTATCTCTTTCTTGATAATTTTTGAAAAGGAACACCGGAGGTATCATTTCCTTGAGCGGCCCACAAGTGAATGGCAAAGAACATCATTATTGATAAACGAAACGGCAAAGAACATCATTTTATATTACTCATTTTACAAGTTCTAAGAAAATTGAGTTAGATTATTTGATGCTTAAGCCAGTAGTCAACTTTTTTATACATATTATCATCGAAATTTTTTCATAAATTTAGAACAAAAATAGAAATATATGTAGATAGATGAATCTAGTAAGAAATGACGCCTTCATATTTAGGTTGTAAAATTCATTAATTTAGATGGATACAGCAAAAAAAACTAAGTTTGCAGAATATTGGAAACTGTCTCTGTATGAGCCATTCAAATTAATCCGGTGTCAATGGAGATAATACAGGAAACCTCTTATACAAAGGGGGGTGGGAGTTACGAAAAAAATTAGTGATTAATATAAATGAATGTGAATATCGCAGAAGTAAAAATGTTCGCATGAATATGTTATCGCAAATATATTCGATTTCTAGGAGAAAATAAAAATTTTCATACGCAGATGATGAATTAAAAAAAAACGATATGGATTACCAATATTGGAGACACATTTCTCTATATTTTTAAACTATCTATAACGTTAAATACTTTTTTGTTTTCAGTGTAAATTGAGTCCGTCCGCTTTTATATCCAAATTTTATCAAACACTAATTTAATCGTGTGAAGAATTATGCACGACATTTATCTACGAAATTCGTTCAGCCTGAACATTCGCGACTAAACTCAGTCGACATTCAAACTTGTGAAGTCGTTTCAATTCAAGCAAACTCTAATAAATGTTTCCTAGCGAAGAATAATTAGATGTAATGTTTTTCAAGTTGAAACGAAGGTCGCAAAGCACAGCAGGACACGCCACCGAAGTTTGCCCATATAACAAAAATAGCTACGCAAGAAACGGAGCGAAAGCAGCACGCGGACAGGTTAACCTTTGTCTGGACAATAATTGCAACCAATAATGCAACTAATTCAACGGGTCGCATGCAAGCACGACGTCAGAATACCTCTTCGGTCACCTCCAAATACCGGAATGTGGAATTGGGAAACTAAAATGGGGGTTAAATGGTGAAGAATTAGGTTAACTCTTTGCGTTTTTGTTAATTGTTTGTCAAGGTTGTGGAAATGGCATTGCCTTGACAAATACTTTTTTAAAAGAGAAAGTAGTAGTTTTATTGTCATTCTGTTTTAGGTGGATTTTTTTTATGTAGGTAACATGAATACATAGAGTATAATAGTTTTCATGGAACTCAACTAACTTAAATAACCCTGATAGTTCACGCTGGACGGTGTCAAATAAAAACTTCACCAGCGCAAGACAGCTGTTCTAACCTATTACTTTCTTTGTCGTTCGTATGTATTATTATGGGTGGTAATACAATTTTGTAGACATATATTTTGAGTGATCTACGGTTTCCCTGATTCCAAAGGGTGCATATTCTTCCCGTGTGGATTGGAACCCTCGTTTAATCGAACGAGTATAAAGTTATTTACTTATTCCTTCCATAAACCGGGAGCACATTGCGGTGCGGACTGTAATACAAAATATTACGAATAGCACTTGAATTTCAAGGTTACATAACTCTAATGCCTTAAAACAGTGTTTATTTTATATTTTAAGAAGGTAATGAAAAAAATAAATATAATATACAAAACACTTTATTTATTGATTCTTAAGGATACAGAAAAAAAATTATTATTTTTGCATTATTTAAAAGAAATTATTCACAATATTGGAAAAAATGCTAATAATTTCTTTCAAGGTGAATCAATTTCAAAAACGATTTTGGATTAAAAACCAAAATGAAGGTAACTACTAGGATGATTGTTTATTTGATCACAATTTATGAAAAAAAGCATAGTTTTTATACTTTTTTTGCATTCAGTTTTATATTTAACTACTTCATATTTTATTTTCCGGATGATTTAAAATTATATTAGGAATTTACAATTTTACTATGTTTTGTCAAAATTCAGTCAGCTTAATACCGTTTTAAGAGACGCGATATTTCTGCATCTCGATGGACATTTTCGCTCACTGCTGCATCCCTATTGATAATAGCATGTTCATAAACCTCGAGTAGTTTTTTTTAACGTCTTGTTATTGTGCATTTTTGATCAATGTTAAGACCAAACATAGTGGTGTGAGGAGAAGGAAACCCTGTTTTACTGCTACCAAAAAGAGGAAATACGATTTTAAAAATGAACGGGTTTCCGTAAAATTTCGGATTAGTAATTATCATCGTATTGCTTTTCAAGGTTTGTATATCAAATTTATTGAAGGCTTACCAATATTTCTTGAACAATTATTTAGAAATCTTTTGTTATACAAATTTTATAAGTCATTGTCGAGTACAATTTTTGGTGAAAAATACATATTTATAGCTGGGTATTTGAAATTAACTCAGTTCATCATCGTCACCATCATCATCAGCGGGAAGACGTCCACTACAAAACATGAAACTCTACCTACTTACTGCATAGATCGACCTAGTGCTGCTAGCATTCGACGGTTTGCCCCGATTGTTACCAGGTCATCTGCCCACCTAGCGGAGAGGCGTTCATTCAATTCATAGTTAGCAAAACTAAAAATGTTTCATTTTTGAATTCAACTTTGATGATCGAAACAAATTAGACAAAAAGATTAACTTGTTAAGGAAAGTTTTCTTATATTAGGTATTTATCTAATTATTTGATCTTGAATATCGCTTGGTGCTCTTATCCTTAAGATGAGAGTAATTTATCTACTCACATAAAATATCGAAAGTTCATCAATGTAATGATTATTTTATATTTTATAGATTGATATTCGAGTACGATTATATCTGTAATATACCGCTATTTATTTTATTTTCAGAGGTCGATTTGGTGTTCATTTTCATAAAAAATCTCGTAATAGTTTAGTTACAAATTAGTAATTTCCGCTGAAAAATGAATTATTATTAACAATTAACGAAGAACCAATAAATGGTGGATAAATTAGGAGATTAATTTGATACACTCATTTCCTTCTTGCTTTTGGTATAATTTTAACTTGAAAATAGGTATAGTATATTATAAATTGTTAATTTTGAGGGCCAATTCCACCATGGAATTAATCACAATTACGTGTGATAGATGTTTCGTGAATTTTGTCACAAACTATCGTTTAACAAACATTTATAGTTTTCATAACTTGATTATAACAATCATATATAAGGAGATTTATCGATTTTTATCTATACGTACACATGTAATAAAAGAGATAAAACTCTGTACATTAACGGTATTGAATAAAATTCTCGGGATTTTGACTAGGATTTGAGAAAAACCATGATTTGGTTTTTTTGAAATTTTTTATGTTTTGTGTGTTTGGTTGTTACATAAAAGCTACCATATTATACTGTGTCTAAGAAAAACTGAGATATCGATTGTTTGTAAAATTACCATTTGTTCATCTGCTGGTTGATGATGAGACTTTTTTTATTGTATGACAAGAAAGCTAGGAACAAATTAAAGGATTTAAAATATCACGTTGGATAAATGTCAGGAACGTAAGAAAACCCAGCCAAGAGAGTATAGCACACGAATTAAGTGGGATTTTGTAGCAGTTGATGTTTGTATATGTTAGAATCCTGTGGAGTGGCGATATCTGAATATTTAATGGCGTACTTCAAAATGTACAATAAAAATACTTATAAAAAAGTACAAATTAAATCAATTGAAATTATTATTAAATTATAAATTAGAAAAATATTAACAGAAAATCAGAATAGTAAACTCAGTTTCGCACTGAGAACAATTTTTCTATTCAGTTATATATTTAGAAACAAAATTTGACAATAAACTATCTAAAAGTCCAGAGAATATGATTAAATTAACGAGGTAGGTACTTGGATAGATTCGAAAAATATAAATAACTAGCGTGACCCGTGCGAAGTCTTCGCATTATATCAATTTGCGTGGTAGATTATAAATATTTACACATGAGAAAATGAACTCACAGCTGTCATATTAGTTACAACAGAGTGTTTAGAGTCAATTTAATAAATCAAAATTGATTGCAGGTATTCAATTCATTTCTAATTTTGCACACTGCTTATTACGTTTTTATTCCATTATGAAGCTCAGATGACAGATCAAACAAATATTTTACTAAAATTGACATATAGAGGCGCAAGTATCAAAAACATTGAGCTAAAGCGCCACTTTATTTATACGTGAGTGGATTTGAAATTAAACAAAAAATTTACCGACCGTCAATCATATTGACGTTGAGCCGTTAGATGGCAGCATTGCTGTTTTGTGTATATAATTTTAATAATTAATTAATTTGCAAAAACAATAGCAATAATATTTTTTTTAGCTGTGGATGCCGGTAGAGCAAGCAATTATCTATAAAATGATATATAATTTATGTGGATTAGTTGTGAGTTTTTTTTCTAAAAAGGGAGAGTAACATCTTAACCTTAGCGTATTAATATATATGAATGATTATGCTTATATCATAATAAGGAGGTGGAAAAATGAATTACTTTACAGAAACTCTTGAACAATCTTATTATACCGAAAAATTGCATTTAAAATCCGTAATTTTCTCAGCACCCGCTTAGCGTCTAAGTACGTGCATGTAAATGGCATGCGATTGTCACTGACGTTACTGTGTAGCGGAAGCGGAATGGGTCAGCTATTGCGATTCTCCATCCTTGCTGTATTACACTAATACTATATCATGGCGTAGGAATCGGATTCTACGGTTGTATTTGTAATAATTTTTCATTTTTCCCCTCTCTTTTTTCTGTAATATTATACTTTTTAACCCAAAATACTAATTATGTACTATTTTTTATGAAAAACGTAATAACTGATAGTTTTTTGGTTTCATAAGTTTGAAAAAGTAACTTAATCGAACTGTATTAAAATTACTGGCTGATCCCGATTTTTTGCGATTTTTTCAAAGGTTCGGTTCGAAAATTAGCGAGGAGAGGAATATATTGACTTTGATGATTTATTTCTGAGGAACTACGTGACCAAATCAAATATATACAGTGAAATAATTATTGCATTAATAAAGCCCTATTCAACGACATTTTACTTGATCGACTAATTTTAAGTACATTGGCAGCTCCTTTAATTTTTTTTTCGATAACTTATTTTACGTCTGCCTTTAGGTTAACAAAAGGCATGCACATGCAAACTTTTCTAGCAAAAGGCTAAGTTATGAACTTATGACAGATGGATGGATGGATATGATGAATGGCTGTGTTCTTTTAATTTTGTTGCGACAGAACTCTAAAAATTATCATATATTTTTTAACCATCTTTTAAAATATTTGCGTTAACTCATTTTAGTCTGTTTTCTTAGTCTTCGTGCATATTCTCAAGCGATGGAGAAGAAAATAAGAGTAATTAATTAGGTTCTCTGCAAAATTTCATAGCAAAAACTGATAATGATCAAGTTATGAGCCTGTGACGTGTGGATGGTTGACATGACGAAATTATAGGAGATCTAATTCTACTAAAAAAAAGTATTAGCTACTGTCTACCATGATATGATTAAACATTGAATATATACATACATATCTCACAAATGAGTAAGTCAAGTCTCCAAGCATTCCATGCAAACGAAGCCGCGAACAAAATATTACTTTTACTATGAAGCCTTTGCTTTATTTCTATGATTGTTTTAGTCAGGATTTCTGTCAGCGATTTCCGTCATATTGTTAGAATAATGTATATTATACAATCGAACCTTACTTTATACACATCAAAACTTCTATGTTGAAGTATTTCATCCCCAGTGTTTACTTATGTATGGATATAAATTAGGCTAAGACTTTGTTTAATAAAGTTATAAATATGAATGTTTCCTAATGCACAGTTGCAAACTATGCATTAGGAAACATTCATATATTCAGGGTTTTCGCTATGGTTCTGTAGAGGTATATGTGATTGCGCGAGGCATAATTACATGGCCAAATGAACCGAGCGAACATACATGGGAATAAATTGATATTCAGTATAGACGACTTGGTCATCGACCAAATTCATACTGAAATAATTTTAACAGCGTAAATGTTAAAATATTATTTTTTTATGTTCCATAACATCATAGGATCACTTTGTTGCCCATCTACCTGTATCTACTTTTTTCTAGGAACGGTTAAAAGTATAAATTTAAATGAATATCAAATTTTTATTAATTACCTCTATTTAGCGCTCAACCATCTTCTAATATTGATACCTACATCAACTGGAACTATTCAAAGGGAGACTATGTTTCGCTTTATCGTCTCCTGTCTGAGATTAATGCGGGTTTCTCTCCGCTATGGCTGGTTCGGATGAGTTCGTTGCTTTGGGAGTCAGATTTGATTCGCGATTTACGGTTAGTTGGTATATGGGGGATGTAGCAAAAAATCGTTTTAAAAATTTGGATTCGTGTTGTAGAATTTAAAAGATTTCCAATCCGTGTTAGCAATTCGCCTGCTGTACAATTTATTACTTTTATATGTATATAAACGTGTACGGAATACGTTTCGAGTTCTGCTCGTATTTATGTCAATTGTAACAAATACTGACTTTGTAAGAGATCTTAAGATTTTGGAAGGAGAGAATTGGGTATCAGAGCCGAGAATAAATTCCTTTTGCCAGAGCGTTTCATCGATGATAAAGTGGTGTTAGCAGAAGAATCACTTAACTTTAAACAATACTGTCTGAGTTGGGTGTTGCATGTGAGTGAGTGGAAGCAATGGCTGAGTATATCTATTTAGGGAAAGCCGTTAGCTTCAAAATCTACGGATGGGTTAAACTCTGTTGGGTTGGCTTTGGCATGACGAAACACATTTTCAAACTGAATATATTACAATATATTGAAAGGTGAACTAGTGGAATCAAAAACAAAACCAGATAAGTCAAAAGTCACACAAAGAGGAGGAGGGGCCTATGCTGGGAATGTCTTCTGGAGATCTTATCAGAAACAAGAGTATAAGGCGGCAAATTGGGGTTACTGTCATTGTAAAAAGACGTGTCAGGTTAAATGACAGAGTTCTCGATATACGACGAGGTGCGAAGATGACCGACTGAGTCGGAGATTGTTAGAATGGAGACCCCGAAAACCCGGTAGACGAAAAGCTAGATGGACATATAACATTTAAGCAATGGCTGGCAAATGCTGGAGTCTCGGGAGAAGAAGCATGTTCACAATTCACTTATGTTGGAATTAGTAATCTTACAATGGACAATTAATTTTATTTGTCGCATATTTCAACTACCAACGTAGAATACATTGGTACGTTGTGATACCACTATAGAGTACATTGGCATGTTGTGATACCAGGGTAGAGTATATTGGTTGGTCGTTCTTATATTAAATTCTTAGTGTCGTTGTTCAGTTCTATGTTTAGCACGGTTGCCAATCATAAACTGTTTTTACCTTTAATTCATGATTTCGTGGATACTGGGTTGCTGTTTAGCTATTATACATTAAGAACGCATAATAAATTATTCAAGATCATTTCTACATGCTTACACATTCAAATACATTCAGTGTCTTCTTGCAACATTGTTTCTATTTCAGTTGTCTGTCAATGTCAGCCTGGGCGTTTATATTTTAATGTCCGTTTAGTATACACCACTTATTTAAAATACTAAAAGGTGAAAAGTTTAGGAACAACACTCAGAAAATTTTAAATACATTTGAAATATATAAAAAACTATATTTCCGGGCAGAAAGCAGCGTGAAACCGATTAAAGAGATTCATAATAGACGAATGTACACATTGTACTGCTTTGCTTGAATCACACCTTACGTTATATTTTCATCAGCATGTTGCATAATAATTGAAACGTAGAAATTTTGATATGAATAGGTTATGTGTAATCTAAGACTATATTTATTATGATCACATCTTACAATGAATTAAATATCTTAATAATATTTACCTCTGTGATGTCGCTGGTCACATAGTCCAAAGTCCTTTTGTATATTTATTAAGTCAGAAGTAAGTCTCGCAGTGAAAGGAAATCATCTATATTTCTTACGTTTACTTTAATATCTTAACTTTCATTACATCAATAATAAGGAAAAAATACTAATGATGATTATTAAAAAAATTAAGAAAAAAATGTGCCTTAATGTTGATATTTCAGCGATTTTATATCAAAATGTGTTTACATTAATGATATTTATTTTCACGGAGCTATTCGTTTAAGAAAATGGCGAGTGTTATTATTTATTTTACTCTAAATGTGATGTCGAGTTTCATGTGTACCTATTATTACAAGTTGAAATGTTCTGTAATACAGAATACGAAATGATGAATTCGGAAAAAAATTGAAACGAAGAGCATGCTGTGTTAATGCTGTTCCAAGTTCTGAAATCTTATCGATAATATTTGTCGAAGTACTGTTATTAATTTGTTAATGTGCTATTTCACAAAATGAGATGTCACATACATTCGGTTCTGTCAGAACCCTTTTTTAATAAATTTTGAATTTGGTTCACGCGTCTCATAATTTTTGTTAAACTTTGGCCTTAGGTACAAACACATTAATATAGTTTAAAACAAATTTCTGTATTAATATCCATGATGTTTTTTCTGGTTGAATCAAGAGTTAAACAAGATATATTTAACCTAGAATAAAAACAAAATTTGAAAGTTTTTATTTCAAATGCATTTAGTTTGCAATTTGTATTAAATTTTATATGCCACTCTAATAAAGGCTAATGATTAAGACAAAGTTCAAGTTTAATAATGTATCGGTTAAATGCAATGAAAAATATTATAATCAGAGATATTAATTCCATACCGACGGAGCCCACGTAAAACTGAAGAATCGATACCGCGTTAATAATTATGTTAAGTCCATTAATCTAATTTAACCCGTAGATATCTACTGGAATTACAGCAGTTTGTATTTCCAAATTAATACTTTTCACAGTAGACACTGTTCATAGAGGGCACGGCCCTCTTTTCAAGCCTAATTTACCTTAAAAAAAATGTGTGCGTTTTTCATTTAAAATTTGCAGAAAACTGTGATTATTATCATAATAATATGATTTCACGTAAACATATCGTTTTTTACTGTAAATTTTATGATACGGTTGTTACCAAGTTATAGACAAGCTCGATTTATGTTTAGAGGTCTAAAATCAATATTTTAAACGGAGCATAGATATCAAGTCCATAACAACGGTATTTACTGACGCTGTATATATACCGCGAGATGGCTAGAGGTTCATGAAATATTTAAAGTTATTTCCTGGGTGACCTAATAAGATTTTCTTCGAGTTAAACTTATAGCCGCTAGATGGCATCTTAATTTTTCGCTTTAAATAATAGATGGCACTCGTTATTAATATTGTGAAATTGGAACTAAATAAAAATAAAGATCTTAGGAGTAAAATTCAGAGTGAGATCAAAATGAAATCATAAAGTTTGTTTTATTTTTGATTACGCGATTATTAAAATTATTTTAACTGAATGAAAGGAAAATGATTTTAATTCAAATGTTCTCGCGTATTTCTAAATATTTTCATATAATTTATATATTGTGTTTAGAGTGAAACTGCGGTGTGTTTTTTAAATTTTGATCTACGGTCAATATTTTTAGTTACTAAACTGTAACTATTGTAATCAATTCATACTATATTTTCTTATTCGTTCAGTAACGGGAGGCGGCACACATTATATTTGTAAATTTTTAATGCGACATAGGAACATATCATTTATTACTTAATTATATTTATTCCACGTGCAAAATTTTAATATGTACTAATTTCAGTTGCTACGGAACTCGATCTTCTTACAGGGTCTATCCTTCAGACTCGGAGTAAAATATTAATTGAAATATTAGCCGTTTTCACGTTTAAATTTTAATTTTTCTCAACAAATCAATTTGAATTATGTCGGCTTTAAACGGCATGTAATAAACCCACTTGATTGAACTGTCAAATGTTATTCGTACTTATAAAATAAGTAAGGTATAAGTATTAAAACCAAGCCATATGTTATAGAAGATAAAAAATAATTTTGTTTGTTGAAACTAAAATTCCAACAAGCAAAATTATTATTAAAAATACACCAAATTAAAATTAATCAAACTGTTATGTTATTTTCTCAGCTCTGTTATGTTATTTTCTGTAGCTCTTATGATTTATCTGAACGCCATATTATTACACAAGTCTAAAATTAAGTATGTATCATTTGTGTAATGCTAGTCGACCAGTTCTTTGTATAATTGGAATATATTATAAAATTTAATATTTCCAATTACTGAATTGAAAACATTAATTACTTAAATAATGTTTAATGCAAAGGTAATAGGAATTATAACATCAGGTCGTTGTGAAAAAATGTTAAGATGCTCTGATATAAATAGGAAAAAGTAATGACGTATCGCGGTTCAGTTAACCTATAATCCATTCAATTTCAATATAGAATATTTATAAACAATATAATTTGACAGTTAAAATATAGTTGGCACAAATATATATTCGATCAGCTGACGACAATTTATAAAAGTTATTGTATTATAAAACTGCATACATAATCAAAATATTAACTTCAGAAAGTTTCACTATAAAAAATGTTATAAATAGAAGCATTACACCATTATCTTACTGATACGAATTGTAAAATTGTACACGGTAAAAATGGACAACCCTCCATTTTTTTACGAAATAGTCAGGCCTTTCAAACATTTCATGAAAATATTCAAAATTATGACGCTGAAAAAGTCTAGACCATATATGCTATCATTAATTTTATAAGCTAAATATGTTGGCTTACGCTGCTATATTTTTAGATTTGATTACCTTATATGCAGATATATTTATGGTATATTTAGCGTATAGATAATTAAACAAACATTGTGACATGTTATTTTCTTTTCAAATAAGTGTTGGTACTAAAATGTTTTCCAGCGTAGACTATAAATTGTATATCCTAAAGTACGTACTATAGGATAATGTTTTTATAATAACTAAACTTTTACTCTTATTTCGATGTATATTTTCGATGATTATTCATACTATTAGACATATTTATTTCAAAAACATTAGAAAAAACTTTAATGTTAAAATCCGTTTGAAGTTGGCCGGTCATGTAAGGATAAGATGGCCATTTAATTTCCGGGTCATTTTTCCTCTCCCTATGCCTTTCCGTTACTTTTTTCTTTTTTCTCGTGTAAGTTTTTCTTTTCTGTTTCTTGTTTCTTCATTTTTGATGGATTGCAAGAATTGATGAATGGAGTGCAATTGAAGTGGAGTGGAATTTACAAACAATTCATTGCAGCTAATCTTCTATTTTCTTCAGACTTGTAGTTATTTTCACTGCATTCCACGCATCATATATATTATTTTTGGGACTGGAATTCTATCGTTTTTTCTTTTTCAGAACTTGAATGTAATTTCATTTTTTGCTTTTCAATATTAAGATTTTTCTTCATACTCTTATTATTTTCTCTTTCCTTTTTTCACTAATATAATTTAGGGAAGCGAGTACCTTTGCTACTTGCTTGCACAGTTTCCGAAAGCTATTTAGCAGTTCTACAACTGCGTACATATCAGTTCGGTACTTTGAAGGCGTGTCTTTTTATGAAGATCTTTATGTTAAAGGCACTGTTGGTGGTAGTTCTTCTTGAACCCGTTCAGACGTAGGATCCTCAAGTATCATTGAAATCTCTTCAATAACTCTGTCATTTTTAAGATTATCAGATATGTAAGCATAATCTGGAATTAATAATCCGAAATCTAAATTTAGCGCCTTTTATGAATTTGTTATTCGATTGAGATTATGTTATCGACACGTTATTGTATTCAACAAAAAAACAGTAAAAACAGAACAAATTTTAAAAATATTAACACTATAACATCAAATATCAACGTACTGAAATCTGAGATAAATTGAAACTTTGAAGTTTAAAAACACATACTTTTTAATTTTTTTTTTCAATTAAAAAATGTAGACAGCAACGTTGTGTTCGAGTAGCAATCGCTCACCAATCTTAGCTCACGATATATAGAGCAGACAGTAACATTTTTCGGTTGGTCGTTTCATCGAACAGGCCATATCTTATTGAATTACCCTAGGCTAATACCAGGAAACGCAGCCTTGATTGTATTTATATATATAATAGTGCATTCGTAGTGATTCCTTATGACGCAATTTAATAGTCTTACAAAAAGGAAACGCATTATGAGTGGCATAGTGAACAAAGCGGAAAATAATATAATATTTGAAATATTATTCTGAAACGAAAACATATATCTACGTTTGTGTTTCGAACAAGTAGTTTAAAAAATAATATATTTATGTCAATGGCTGCGGAAAATATAATGTTTACCTCATCTCAAAATCTTCGACAAGTAATTAAATATTTATTCCAAATTGACATATCTATATTAATTTTTATACTACTCGAATAATCTGAAGAACATTTCAATACATATTAGAAAGAGAAGAAATGTAATACCCATTTTTATGGTCAATACACCTTGACACTTAGTTAATAATATTATTTTGACAGCGTACTTTCGTTCGACTTTCATGAAATCATCAGTTTATCAGATAAAAATGCCGACTTGTGCTTATGAATATTGCGGGGCAATAAACTTTTATTCTCCCTTCGGATATGTATATCTGGTAAAACTAACTTATGAGTCTTTGGTTTGAGGACAACCGATGTGGGTTCATATGATTATCTATCTGTCTGCCTGTTCACAAACACGAAACTTAACGATTGTATTGAAGTGGCCATATATAAATTTACGTAGGACTAAAAAAATCTTAATTAATCCGAGCGCACAGCTAGTATAATTATTTGCGACATTCATTATTTATATGTTCACGAGGGACACACTTTTTGTCCAAATGTATGTAGTTTCAGGAGATCAATTATATTTTTTGTTTACTGTATGCCCACGTATGGCAACTTATTTATACAACGTATATTCAATGCTTGCTTGCAATACTTATCAACGTAAAGGCGATTAAAAATCGCGAGAGATGGCCGAACATCTCAATCTCTTTTCCAATATTGCTCTCTAAATTTTTGGTGTTTCATATAATTATTTTATATTAAGTTGATTATATTATTATGTGTTTTATAATGTTAAATTCGTTGTGTTAAATGTGTAATATTTTTAAGAACGAGTGTAATTAAAATGGGGTATGTTCTTCTAAGAGCCGTACCTACACAACTATTCAATAATACAGATCACTGTAAGATACTAAGATTGCCGTCATATCACTGTAAAATAAACAGAACCAAAATGATCTGGACTCAGAAGAAATGATATGTGGCGAAAGAAAACACTACTTTTAAATTAAACGATGGCAAAATATTTCTACTTGGACCAATGTCATTTAATAAGCCCCGCGGCATGGCTGAACGAACATTGTTACTGTTGATATACGATGTAATAGATAGATTTATTATGAATAAATTCTGCTAATATGTTCTGTAATAGGTATGTTCTGTAATACTATTTCTCAGTAATGTCGGCAAAAGGCGGCCTCGCCGGCACTAGCATTAGACACAACCATCTTTCGATATCGGTGTGAAGCCCAGATGCAATGTGATGCAATTGTATATGTATGCAGTGTATTTTTTCCGTGAAATGTTATTATATTTCGTGTATTTTTATACATTAGTTCGTTTTAAAAAAAATATTTTAATGATTACTAAAAATGAAGTATTTGCGATTACTTTGTAAGCTTAACATTTAATTAAATTACTATTTCTATTGAAATTTTTGGTATTATTTTATTATATGTCTTTTTTTATGTAACAGTAATACTTTTAAATTGTTCGAAACACTTCATCTTACTTATATGAATTTCTCATAAATATAAAATATAACCTATATAATATAGGTTACATATATATACAGTGTTAATATGCACACTAATAAAAATATATATTTTTTAATCACTCATACTAAATAAATCCACATTAAATTGCTAACGTGAATGTAAGAAAAAGGTTTACAACCTGAACTGTCAAATTTCATTGTTTATAAATATTCTCTTTTCAGTTTGAATGGAGTATAATTATATTTACGCAGCAACGGTGGTCAAATTATTTATTTTCAATCTCCTTTAACATGGGATGATCGGTAAATCAGTAATTTGCTGTATAGAGCGCGTCGTTTTCTAATTTCTGTCCATATGTTAAGTTGATATTTTTTCGGAATATTTTTCAAGTTTCTATATCTCGATAGACGGAAATGAAACTTTGGTACGATTTTCAAAAGTATCTACCACTCAAAAGGAGAAAATAGTCATTTTTGCTAACACGATACTACGTGATGTACCAAATTTTGGCTCTGAGTTAAAGCAAAAATTATACCTTTCCTTTTATTTACGATATGGGAAACAAATTAAAGTAACGTGATAAAGATCTGATAAAAATAATCGTGCATACTATACAAATTTTATTGGCATTGCCCTTAATTTAAACATTAGCATCAATTTCGAGCATTGCTTACGTAAAGTAAAACCCCATCATACAACAGTTATTATTGGTTAAACGGTTTTATAATAATAATAAATTAATTATTTTGTCAATATTCACAACAAATTGCTTTTATACACTGATATTGTTACTAATTTTTAATTTTTAACATTAATTAATTTTAACGTGAGCTGAATTAGAGCAAGATTATTCCTGTAACAACTAAACTGTACAATTTATCGTAATTCGTAACTATACCTTTTGCCTTGATAATAGAAAAAGGAATGGGAGTAAAGTGCTTCCTTACGCAGATTGTACAGATGAATACAAAAGTAGCGAGCTCACAACTACGCAGATTTTGAAGATTTATAAAAAAACTTCACGACTATTTATATTAAACTATTTTCAGACATTAATCTTTCACATCGTATTTCACAAGGTATTGCGTACTATATCTTTCAAAGGCGTAAAACATGGTGCATATTTAAATAATATTATTTCTCATCAAATAGGTATATATACTTATTGAACGTGAACCTAGTGAACGACATGTAACGACACCCGACACTGAGATATGCGAAAAAATTTAATTATTATATGTTTAGAGGAATTCCCTTAAACAATTAGTTTAAAACATTTCATTTCATAACTTCGTAGGCGTTATAAATATGTATAACAATACCAAATTTAGCTTTAAGTCTGTCAATAAAACGATTGTGATATACAGACGAGCAGACATACATATAGAGGGACATGGTGAAATTATAAGTGTCCTAATTTGGCTACGGAACCCTAAAATGTGATCTTCGTAAATATAACCCTTTAAGTGACCATATATTTTAAAGTAAATCGTGACTATATATTATTTTACGAGGGTATTCAGACCATGACTAAATAATTTTAACAATTTGAGCATATTAAAGATGTCAGTGACGTAATCAGTTAAAGTAGTCCAGATTATTATTTGGTCTTTCGACACACGCTATCTTCAATTCATAGTTTGGAATAAATTTATTTTGAAACACAAAAAAAAACAAATGTTTATTTCTTATTCAAAAAATAAGAACAAAACATTTTTTTTTGTTTTGTAAAAAGCAAAATTACCCTTGTTTTAAATAGTAAAAGATACAGCATTCTCCCGATTTCGATTTAAAGTAGCATTTCTAAACTATTATTAATTATTCACTGTATTTAATCCAGGTTAAGACTATACAAGATAACAGATGAGTCCAAAATTTACGTCTATCAGTTTTGCCAAAAAGCAAGGGTTTATTACATTAACATATTAGTTACGGTTATTTTATATCTATCAAGTATGAAATATTTACAGCCTGTAAAATTTTCCACGATTTTCTTTTACTTCTATTGTACGTTTTTTATTGGATTAAAAAACTTTTTTTAAATTTTTCATCAACATATCCTGTTAAACTTTGGCCAAAGGAGAAAAAACAAGTTGAAATGACATGAAAACAAGCTTCGCAGATATTTTTTTAGCTATTGCTAAATATTCATGTTGCAATAAATTCGCTTTTTATCTAAAATACATTTTCATCTTAAATCATTATTACACTTAAAGTAATAGTGACTTGTACGTGCAGTAACGTATCTTGCATAGTAATAAATACTGTTACTCCTTATATTTAATATAGTTATATTATTTTCATTAAATATCTTAGAGACTATTAGTATGCAATTAAGATATTTACTATCAAAAAGGGGCCATGTTATTTTGATCTAAATACTGAAATATTAACAAACAGCCAAGTTTAGAAACCAGTCGTTTATTTATTAATCATATATCGTTAATTTTATAATCATACTTGTAATAAAACATGGAAAATGAAAAAAAAATTATCTTCGTAATGGCTTAAAGTTTTTCCTATTGTTTTTCTTTGTGACCTAAACTCAAATCTACTAAGGATTTGGTATACTAATTTCTAGAGATGGTACTACAATATTTTCCAGTGTAACCTACAAATTATATACATATTTTAGGATAATGTTTTTACAAAAATTGAGCTTTTACTCTTATTTCGATATATATTTTCGTTGATTATTCTTAATGTTAGAAATATTTATTTCAAAAACATAAGAAAAGGCTTTAATGTTCATATCCGTTATATATTGGCCGTTCTTGTAAGGATAAGATGGTCATTTAATTTCTCTAATCTAAATTTGGGTTATTTTTCCTCACCCTTTGCCTTTTTCGTACTTTTTCTTTTTTTTATTCCTTGTTTCTTCGTTTTCTTGCCACAAGGATTGCAAAAATTGTTGAACTGAGTGCAATTTTCATGCAGACATAATTTACAAAAAGTACACTGCAGCTAATCTTCTATTTTTTTCAGTCTCGTGGTAATTTTTGCCGCATCACACGCAATCGTGTATATTATCTTGTTGACTTGATTTTGCACTGGCTAATTCTATCGTTTCTTCTTCCTCAGAACTTCAATTTAATTTTTTTCTTCATAATTTTGCTATTTTTCTTTTTCTTTTCCTTTTTTCATTAACATAATCCGGAGATGCGATTACCTTGGACCGTCTCCGACATTAGTAAGCAGTTCTACAACTGGGCACGTAACAGTAAGATACTTTGAAGGAGTGTCTTTTTGCGATATCTTTTTGTGAGCGTCGTTATTAGATCTTGATGGTGAAGGCACTGTTGGTGGTAGTTCTTTTTGAACCCGTTCAGATGTAGGACTCTCAAGCATCATTGAAATCTCTTCGATAATTGTGTCATTTTTAAGATTATCAAATATGTAAGCATAATCTGGAAAGTATGCAATCTAATTTTAGCGCCACTTATGGATTTGAGGTTATGTTATCGACAAGTTACTGTATTCAACGAAAAAATAGTAAAAGCATAAATAAGTTTTAAAAATATTAACATTATAACATCAAATATACCAAAATATCTGAGGTAAATTGAAACTTTGTTAAAAATACTTTTTATTAGTTAAAGAATACTTACTTTTTAATTTTATTTTTAATTTATTTCCATAAAACAATGTATACAGTAACGTACACGTTCAAGTGGCAATCGCATACCAATCTTAGCCTACGACATGGATGCCAAGAGGTGGCCGCGAGCCGAAACACAACCTTGATTGCATTTATGTGTATATTATAGTGCATACGCAGTGATTCGTTATGACGCATTTTAACAGTCTTGTAAAAAGAAAACGCATGCTGAACAGAATGGTGTACTAAGCGGAAAATAATATAATAATTGAAATATTATTCTGAAAAGAAAACATATATCTACGTTTGTGTTTCGAACATTTAGTTTAAAAAGTAATATATGCTTTTCAATGGCGCGGAAAATATAATGATTTACCTTTATTAATTTGTATACTACTTAAATAATCTGAAAAAACATTTGAATAGATATTAGAACTAGAAGAAATTTAATGCCCATTGAATGGTCAATAAACCGTGGGAGTTAGTTAATAATATTTTAAAACCGTACTTTCGTCCGTCTTTCATAAAATCATCAGTTTATCAGATAAAAATGTCGATCTGTGCTTATGAATTTTGCGGGACGATAAACTTTTATTCTCCATTCGGGTATGTACGTTTGATAAAACTAAATTGTTAGTTTTTGTTTTGAGGATAACCAATACGGATCTGTGTGATTATTTATTTGTCTACCTGTTGCACAAACACGAAACCTGACAATTGAATCGAAGTGGGCATATATAAATGTATGTAGGACTAACAAATCTTGTCTTCACAAGTGTCGCACTACTTGTCGAAAGATTTTTGTAACATATTTGGATATTGAAAGAGAAATCGGTAAGGGAAGTGGATTTAAACATATTTGAGAAATAATATATAGAGAATAAAAAAAAAAATAAAAAAAAGATGACAAATAATAATGAATATTACTGCCAATTTTCTGAAAAAAGTTATCTTTTAAATTTTATTTTAATGACAATCGATTAACAAGGAATAACGTAATGACAAAATAATATGACAAAAATTCATTAAAATGTAAATGTGAGGTTTTGGTCACAAACACTTAAAAATTATTACAAAGTCTAGTCTTACGAGTTTTGGAAAAGAGCATTTTTAAGATTTTTTTCAATTAAAAATTTGCATTTTTGAACTTTATAAGGATTTCAGTCTTTATGTACCATAATTCTAGACATTATGGAAAATTTCTACATCATTTTTCTCATTATGTAGAAATTTGAAATTTGAAGACAAAGAAATATTGCTACTCGAACATTCGTGGCTCTCAACAGGTAACCATACAGATAGACCAGAGATACCAGATTTTTGTAACATATTTGGATATCGTAACAAAAATCGGTAAGGGAAGTGGATTTGTCAGTGGACGATTAGGACGAGTGACCTTAAAGTAGATATCAGCCAGAGAAGATCTAGTCACGTTGAGTCTCTCGTTTTCTTTAACAAATATAGTTATGCAACCTATATCTGAGATAAAAGAGAAAAGGCAGGTAAATTTTTTTCCTAAATAATTTGTCTGATGGTGAGATGTTTTCTCACATTACTCTATTTTTTGGTTATTGGCTAAAACGTCTGTTTATTTTGACCAGAAAAAAACTCGTCTATTTTGTTACCTTAATGAACGAATTTGAAATATTTTTAGTAATCAAATAATTTTTAAAGTCCCTTAGATGGTTATTTTTAATACACTGCAGAAAATTCAAAAGACCCAACTGCTTTCTTTGTTCAATTACTTTTCTTATGTTTAAGCCGTAAAGTGTAATTTACATTATTAACTATCGTATATTGTAATTGACTGAACTGATCCTAATCATCTCGCCATTAAATTGGTAGATACTGTAAGAGATTGTCTGTTAGAAAATACTATTACGACATTAATTCCACGGAAAAACAGGGTCCTAAAACCTTGGATAACTCCTGGGATTTTAAAGTGTATCCGTAATAGAAATCATTTACAGAAAAAGGCTGAATTTGATCCAGAAAAAGAGATTCTTAAAATCACTTACAGGCGATACCGAAGCTATTGTAATAACATTAGCAAACAACTAAAAAACAACTTCCAGAGAATAGAAAATGCCGGTAAATATCCTAAAAAACTTTGGAATACTATTAATAATGTTACCAACCGTAATAAAACTAATACTTCTAATAATGAACTGTTAAAACTGGAATCCACACCAAGTAAATCAGTTAATTTAATTAATAACTTTTTTGCCAACGTCGGAAAATCATTAGCAGAAGACATCATTGCACAATCTTCAACATCACATCAGGATCTCTACACAGATAGCCAGAGACCTGTTCCATCGTTTGTGCTCCCTGAAACTGAACCCATAGAAGTGCAGTCAATATTAATAAGCCTGAAAACAGACAGTGCCTCTGGTGTAGATAGTATTCCGACAAAATTTCTTAAAATGGCCAGTACATTAGTAGTACCTATTATCACACATTTAGCCAACCTTTGCTTTAATCAAGGTGTGTTTCCTAAAGAATTTAAAAAAGCCATTATCACGCCTATACATAAGGGTGGAAGCAGAGATGACATTAATAATTATAGGCCAATTTCCATTTTACCTGCGATTTCCAAAATCCTTGAAAAACTGATTAATAAAAGGCTAATCAATTACCTGAACTCATTTGATATAATTTCTAAATCTCAATTCGGCTTCAGATCAGGTTTTTCAACAGAAGATGCAGTGGCTGCTTTGACTACTGTAATAACCGAACAAATCGATAAAGGTAGGAAATGCCTCGCGGTACTACTAGACCTGCAGAAAGCATTTGATAGCGTCTCTGTTTCCATCCTTTTGCAAAGGCTTGAAAGCATAGGCATACGAGGAATCCCTTTAGATTTTTTAAAAACTATCTGAGCGAAAGGAAGCAGAGTGTTAGAGTGGGTGATACTCTGAGCGAAGAGACGAGCGTAGGTTTTGGTGTTCCACAAGGAAGTGTTCTCGGCCCCACGCTATTTCTAATATATATAAATCAACTTTGCGAAATGAAATTCAGAGACGGACATATTTTTTCATATGCCGATGATACTGTACTAGTTTTTACGGGCGACACTTGGGAAAATACTCGTATATCTGCAGAAAAAGGTCTTACAATGATTTCGAAATGGCTTAATTCTAACTTACTTACCTTAAACAAAAATAAAACTAATTACATCACAAACACTTAATCGCTGCAGTGAGCGCAGCCAAGTCTTCATTTGCACGAATGCAATACACGTATAAGTCGTCACAATTATATAACTCAATAAATAAAATCTTAACTATATATCCCTTGACACGAAATAAATGCAAAATAGTAATTATAAATTCGTTAAAATCTTTAACATATGCGGAAACCGAAGCACTTTTATTCAAGTAAACACAATCACACACACATACACACAAATACACACACACACACACACTCACACATACTCACTATGAATTATGGATTTAAATCTATTTGCATGCCTTGTATTTTTTGCTTCTTGTCTTAATTTGTAAAGTGGTTTTGTTATAAAGAGCGGACCCTCCTAACACAAGTATTGAACTTAAAAGGGGAATCCGTCCTATGTAAGAACTAATGTAACCTTAGAGACAATAAAGCATTATTATTATTATTATTATTAATTGTATATCGTCACTCATCCAACGTCATTTCTAAAAAGTTGTAACTTTAATATTTACAATTGAATTATATGAAAATATTTTCGTCCATATTTCACAAGTTTAGCCAAAAGTCCATAATTATACATATAACGTATTTCTAATTTTAAGTTAATTAAAATTAAGTTAATTCAGTACGACATTGAATGCAGAAGAAAATTCGTTTTTTTATATTCTTAATTATTTTACATCCATAAAAATATTTATGTCGTGCACAAAAAATATTTTTTTATCAACCTTCCGTTAACTTTAAAATTATATATGAATACCAATAAAATATTCTCTATCAAACGCAAAATTTGAATCAAAACTATATAAGTTGAATCGAGGACTAACTGTTAGTATAAGTTCTTAAGTAACTACATATATTTTTCAAATTCCTATTTTTAAGTTTTATATTTCATCTCATTTTTTAAAAATATCTGGATATTTAATGTATGTAACTAAATTAGGATCAATTCTAAAATGTGCGAAATATTGACATTAATTTTGCACCGTTTTGAGGTTTACCATGAGAAACTTCTTGGCAAACAATTCTTCTGGATCGTTTCTCACATCAATCGAATACGTTCTCCTACCAATCCAAACGGGTAGTTTATCTTCACGAGTGATTGCATTTTATTCTGTCAACGTTTCATTATTATTGCTTTTTTAAATATTACTTCAAAATTACGTATTTTTTGTAAAAAAAACGAGTAAATTCAAAGACCGACTATGAATACAAAACCTTTAATTTTTTAGTTTAATTTGGAGCAATGAGTAAAATAATAAATATCAGTAGATATAAAACTTTTGACTTAATAATAAGCACCATGCATTTGTAACGTCAATACTCACAGCGCAGGAATGAAGGGAAGTAAGGAAAAAATGAAGACAAGTGATAGTTATAAAGATGAATTTCATAGTTTCTGGTTACCTGCATTGTTACTGAAAAACAATAACGAGAAGCAGTGCATGATGGACAAATATTTTGCATTTAATTATCCAAGAATCCACTTCGCACTCGCGAATTGAAGTGCCAATACACCACTTCAATTGGCGAAAAATTGTAAAGAATGTAAAAAACAGAAATAAAACACGGAGTCATTTTCTGCTATAAATTTGATGTCAGATTATTTTTAATGTACGATATTTTCCATATAATTTTGATAGTCTACCTACTTCCGTCATTCAAGAAAATATAAATAATATATATTAAGTATAATTACTTATTTTTTATTGAATTTTTGACGAATACACTAAAATACAGAATCAAACACGGTTCATTTATTGCTCAGAGAAATATTTATCTAAATAAAATTACCTCATATGGGGACACCGTAAGTATGATGATCGTATACGTAAAAAAAACTTTAGAGTTTTTTTCTTTTTTCCTATTGGTGATGGAAAGCTATTTTAGACAAAAGTTATAGTTTTTTTAAAGTGCTTCATAATAATGTATCGTTTGTGTACCTTTGTTGTACATATTTTAGCGTTTTTTTACATTTTTAAAGTATTAAATCAATTTTATCCCTTTATGAACTCATTCTAACATTTAAACTACGCTAATTTTAGACCAAATTTAATTTTAAGTGATTTAAATTGCACTTTTTAGGGCATTTACAAATGTTGTTATACCCCGAATGTATCTGCACAAACACTAAAAGTTACCGTGGATTTGATATCTAGGGACCATAATTAATGATGATATGATAAAATCACATCAAGACTCCAAAGTCGATTCTCTGTAATAGGTGAATTTCGGAGAAATTTATTTAAAAATAGCGTAGCTCAATCGACTTTAATTTGAAAATGTACATATGTCTATTTGCAACTACACACCTTCCTAATTTAAATATTATGTAGTGACTATAAGGCCAAATTATTACTAGTATCTGAGTCTTCTAGCTTCCAACCCTGCTAAAACGGTTTTTCTTAGAATTTACACCCATTATATTATTTGGAAGTACTCTAGATGTAGAAAAAATTCGTTAATTTGTTTCATGTCAAACTCCACTGGAGACCATTATAAAATGCATTTAAATCCAGTTTTTGTTGCAAAGTCCTCTAAACTAATTTTAGAGCTCATAAGTTTCAAATTCCTTTATAATAAATCTGAGCAATAGCTGCCCGCTGTTCGGAATACGTGACACAGTAATTAGTATGGTCGATTCAGAATGAAATGCAAGATTTACAATAATTTGTAAAAAAATGTAAACGTGACAAGGCCCGCAAGAGAGTAGTCACTAAATTAAAATGGAAACGTGAAGTATAACGTGAAAAAAATTTTTTTTTCTTCTATAAAAGAATCTGTTGGCCGTACGAAAGATGTTATGCAAAATGTAACCACTAATCTGCAAAGTTAGTAAACTCATTTTAATATTTATTTTTTGTTGTAGATATAAGCCACATCTGCTTTCGTCATTTCCATTTTGCGGTCATAATCGCAAGGCATTTCGATGCAGGACGCTGACATGAACGAATATCATAAGTTCCACGAATCATTTTACAAAGAGTTGAAGAAGATTTCGCAAGACAATTTTGTAATAAAACATTATTCTATCACGAAATCTAAAATTATGAAGTTAGATTGCAAAGGAAATTATTCGTTAAAATATCATGTATCTGACAAGCATTTACTAGGGCATTATGCATAAAGAAAGATCGTATATAGGAGAGATGCGAAGATTTTTCGAAAAAGAGAAAATGATATAGGGAGAAAGAGGGGGGGGGGGGCGTTTGTTATAGAAAAAGTAAGAAGTTCAAAGAAGGAAAGAAAATTAGTAGAAACCTTCATAGAGTTATTCAAAGTAACTGAACGCAATTATTGCAGAGTGAAATACTTAAAAAGAGTATACTTGCCTCCAGAGCTAAATATTAGAACTTTGGCGTATGTATAACGAAATTCATTCGATGTTAGAAGTAAAACAGCATTTTTTTAGGAAAATTTTCGTTACTTGCTGTAACATAGGTTTCGGCACTCCTAAAACCAAAGTTTGCTCGACGTGTCTGCAGTTGATCGAGAATATTAAAAAAGAGACAAATTCTTAGGAGGTATAAGGCATTTTATGATCAATGTTACATGAGCAGAGGAGTGATCTTTTGGCAACAAGTTTTGGTTGCCAAACAATTTAGTACTACTTAAAGTACTAGACCAGTATATTTATTATAGCTGTCAATTTTATTTTTATAAATTTATACCACAGTAATTAGTAACTCTAATACCAAATTAACAAAAGACAATATTTTTGCATACACATGGAATTAAACCGCACGCCATAAGGGGAGTAATAAAATCATTTCAGCAGTGCATCATTTTCTCGTTAACTTAAGTAGCGGAGAAGATATAAAAGCTCTGAGAAAAGTGACAGATGGCTGTTCTGGCCAAAATAAAAATACTGTAATGATCGCCACACTGGAAAAAATTGAAATGATTTTTCCCGCTGTGGGGCATTTTTTTATTCCGCCCGTGTGCATATATGGAAAATATAGAAAGCTCTAAAAACCGTGAAATAATATCGTCGCCCGATGAATACCATGATATTCTTAATCACTACCAGAAGCTGATTGATTTGGAGTCAATGGCCGTACAAGATTAAAAATTAGCCTACACATCCATCATAAAACCAACAACTAGATGGCACGTACAAATTCGAAAGTGTAAAATGTTTTTCTTGACACGTTTCATAATAAACAACCTGTTGCTGCAAAGAGGAACGGAGGAGGTTATATTATAAAAATGATTCCTATATTTAAAAAAACCAGTAAGAAAGGAAAATAAAAGTGTCTCTATGTTGCACCCGGGCATAATTATTGCGAACCAGGTAGTATCAAAGAGGGCGAAAATCACTGATGTTACAAATCGGTTAAAAAAACATTACGTAGATTATTGGAAAGACGAAGAAATTAGCATTTTATAGATTAGTGGAGGATAGGATGTATAATGAGTCAGAAGATCTCGAAGAACAATTGATAAAATTATCAGATGACCTTTGTGAATGTGGTTTTGATGACGTGAACTTTGTAGTTTGATTATTATTTCACATCTTCGTTAAAGTATGATGATTTCTGATTGATCTTTTTTGCGTCGATTTTATTGTTTATTAAAACGTTTAAAAGTTTCAAATTCATTTATTAAGATAATATCAAATTTAAAAGGTCTCTTGTGTGTTCATAAAGCTTGTTTGGAAATTAAATTATTTAAATCCTGTGTAATGAAAATATTTAAGGTAGATACAAAATGTTATAAGTTTTTTGAATAAAATTATTACCCACTTTATTGCTTTGTATTTTACTGCCTGACTATCTACACTTATTGCATAACAACAACCGTGACCTTTGAGTTTAATTTCAAATCCCGTCATTTCATTTCAGTCAGTTGGAAATAGGTCGAAACCTGTTTTTATCTGTTTAGATTCTATTGATGGACATCATAGACAAAATTTAATATTCTGTCTACAAGCGTCGTTTATGTTTCAAATATTTTAATTAACTTTTATGAAATGTTATAAAATCACTTCAGAGGGATTTAAAACTAGGTGACTCATGTACTTATTAATATAGTATTACACCAATCAATCACTCAGAGGGAGATAAAAAGTATCATATCACAATAGAGATAAAACTATATACATCTAAATGAAACCTGAAAAACATATTTTTGAGTGATATTTTGAATTATAATATAAAAACCATTATTAAAGGATCGAATGCAAATTTCACTTTTTCACTAATTCTTCCCGTTGTTTTCTTTCTTTTGACAGAATCGCTTTACGTCTTAACATGTTCGGTTTATTTGGCGAAAAATTAAGCAGGGAATAATATGCTCTATATTTAACACATAAAGCCAACAATATTATATTTTACTCGATCCGTGCTACTTGTTAAAACTTGCGAGAAATATGTTCGGTGACAAAAAAGTCTTAATGGACGAAAATGGTAGAAAAATTGATTGTTTCTTTATTACGCAATTACATAATATTAAAATGAAGGAAAGTCTGAAATTGGGGAACAAAATTGCATTTAGGCATATTAATTATTTTAAACAAAAAATTAAAGTGAGCATCACTTCCATTCATCATCGACGGCCATTCAGTATTGCCATGATTTTTTTAATTTATCAGAATTTGAGAATTCGGAAGCCACTGTGCTATTTATTACTCACATTAGTGACATGTTTGGTATTTTTAATTTCAGGAACTTTCTTTCTTCTGGGTTTAGAAAACCTTTGTTCAATTAACAAACAAGAAATATTTAACAAAGTCGATCAAGTATGCAAATATTTTAGAAATTTTAAATTTGAGGATGTTACCGTTATCATAAACTCTACGAGACTTTTAGGTTTAGCCGGGTTCTTAATAAACATAACAAGCCTAAAATATTTAAACGTAGACCAAATTCAAAACCGCCACTTGCAATTTTAACCTCTTTATAAATTATCACAAGACCATTTGGAAACGTTTTTAGTGCCGTACATTCAAGGAGAAATTTTAATAATAATCCAACGATCAGACGATTTATATCTACATACAAAAAGTTAGTTTGTGATGCAGAGTTAAAATTGAGTGAAAGTGGAAACTGTTAGTTGCGATTCCTCTATAATTTCTTCAGTTCACCCATTGCAGTTTTGGCTATCGCCATTTGCCTCTTATCTTCATCTATGCAGCCCCCATTATTTGAGATTAAAGCACCAAGATATATGTAGGACTCAACCACATAGCAGTTCGCAATCTGTGTCACCTCTGGAAAGTTGTTACTGGCGCGGTCCACGATCATCTTTTTGGTCTTGTTCCGGTTAATCTGAAATCCAAACATGAGGCTTACGCGTTTCATTTTAAGAAGTACTTCCTCCATCGAGCATCTGCCGCAAATAGAGTGGTGTCATCAGCGTAACGCAAGTTGGGAATTTTGTAGCCACCAACCGCAACACCATCATTCCAGTCTTCCAGAGTGATTCACATCACAAGGTCGGTGTAGGTTTTGAATAGGAGAGGCGATGTTATACACCCTTGGCGGACTCCCGTTTTGGGATGGAAGTTATCGAAAAGGATTGTCTGTCCGCACTGGAGCTGTTCTTCCTTCGTAAAGTTCTCTAAGTAGGTGTACGAGATGTTTTGGTGTGCCAATTTGCAGTAGTATTCCACAAAGTTGGCCATATTACGGAATCACTGGTTTGTTGAACTCTCGAGCTTTTTCTATGATCTGACGAATAATGAGAATATGTTCACGGGTGTCCTTCCTCTTCACAAACTCAGTCTGTTCGCGCTCGATGGAACGCTCTAATGGTTTCGATTGGTGTCCCATCTATGCCTGTTGCTTTCCCATTCTTCAGATGTTTTAGGGCTGCTTTGATTTCCAACTCAAGAATGTTTGGCTCCAGATTTTAATTTTCAGACTCTGTAGGTATTGAAAATTGCGACTGTGGATCCTGAAACAATGACTGACAATAGCTCCTCCAAGCCACTGAGATTTGGTCTAGTCCAGTGACCACATGGCCCTGGCTGTCCTCAATGGCCCAAGTTTTTGATTGCAGCGTTTTGTAATTAGACGAATTTTCTGGTGTAGGTCCCTGGATTCATACCTACAAGCATGGGATCGATCCTTGCAAATATTACGTAAGTAGGTATTGTAGTCTTGTCTGCATTTTGTCTGTATTAGGGCAGATTTCTCATTAAATTCTTAACATCTGCACCGACTGCTTTCATCCTACGACGTTCCTCAACAAGCGTGAAAGTGCTGTCAGTCATACAATGCTGTCGTTTGTGTGTTGTGGCCGGCAACTTGGATCCTGTGATCGCATTCTTACTAAGTGTTTTCGCTCTGTAGTTAGTACTTGAAGGTTATTTAGTTAATATGTTATTTGTTTAATTTTAAAATATCTGTACATATTTTTCTACTTTTTTACATTCATACTGTATATATTTTTCACATAGAACTTATTTTTTTGACACAACTTTTTTATTTTTAGTCTAAATTTAAGTGCTTTTGCGGCATTTCCGGCTGTGATATTCAATTTTCTATAGGATTGCGCTCGGATTGACATTTTTTCACAATACAATTAACGCACCCGAAATGTTTAAAGTTAAACTAATATTTATAATATATGAGAGGGAATGCCTCATACGAGGTATTGCACAATCAGTTTTGAGACAGGAGTTACTTTTACAGAATTTAATTATTCCTAAAAAATATTTAAAAAATTAAAACTATAAACATACTTCAACTAAAAGTAATTTTTTTTTCAGTAATATCGTTTGTTTGCCTTTGAATTTCTTACCACCCGCATCACTCTGCATTTCACCTCTAGCCACGCCCATTTCATCAATATATACCCAGATGGGAAATTTCATTGTATGATTTAGATTACACGTGTCTCTATCTATTGGTGTAGTTATGTACATTATACATTTGTATGCTGATTGTTATTTCAATTTGATCATTATGTTTTTTAAAAACTTTATTTGAGTTGGTGTCGTCAAAAGGAGAATAATAATTTTTACGTGACAGATCCACAAAGAAACAAATATACGGGCAAAAATTCCAAAAATGATCTTAATGCTCGCTATCACTTATCCTTCATCCTCCAATAATTTCTTTTTGTAAATATTTTCAATGTATAGATACGCAAAGTTTATAGTTTTAATACAAATGTATTTTAATATATACACATATGTTCTGCTATTTTTATTACGTCTAACAGTACCATCTTTTATGTGTCTCTGGATTTAGTTTACTTTTTTATTTACTGTATCCTGGCCTTTATTTCATTGCTTGAATATACACCTTTTCTGTCATTCTTTTTTTGTTAATTTACAATTCCATCATTCTTTTCGTTATGTAAAACTTCCATACATGATGGTTAACACTAAGAGCTAAAAACTAATCTTCTTTGTTTCGATGTCCTTTTATTCTCCACAATTCGTATGGAAATCCATTCTTCTGTCAGTTCTACAACCGTTTAATATTATTTATTTTATTGAATTCTCGATAATAAATTATCAATTTAATTATAAGATAAATCGATTTAATTATAAAAAGAAACAAAAATACCTTGATTACAATCTAAACTATATATTTAAATTGAAATTATTTTGTATCACTTTTCTTATCCTTGATATCATGTTTATTTTTAAATGGCCTTCTTCTGTGTTTCTTTATTTTATTGTTTTAAACGCGTCATTGTGATTTTAGTAACAATAAGAAAAATCTGCCGTAACAGCGACATTTTTTACACTTTTTGCATCGTTGTCGGTTGAAAAACTTTCCTTAAATTACAATTATTGTGGAAACCATTAAGTATAACGTATATTTCAAGCAAAATTTGTTAAATATGTATTACATTTAATGCTTTTTACTATATAGATTAGTAATAAATATTTAAAAATAAATAAATCGAGTGGAAAACCAAAACGGTTAGTTCTTGAAAGTTTAGCTCTCGAGCTTAGAGAAAAGGAAGAAAATTTTCACAGTTTGATAGGATTGAGACCGAAAATATTTTATTATCGACTCGCAATATTTTGGTTTGGACAGGTGGATAAATACGAGTAAAAACTCAAGTTCAAACTATGCCTTATACCATCAACTAGTATCTGATGGTGATTGAAAGGATTATTGTATATGCTATTCCAGGAGATACTAAATTTAGATGAAACGGCAACTGAGTGTGTGTTGCTCCCTAAACATCAATGTACACAACAGTGACTAATTGTCTCTAACTCTGTCTTGTTTTGTCTTACTGGCGTGCACCAATAGTAATACTACTTCGAATTTTGTTTTTTTTTCTTTCGCCTGGGATAATTATAATTTATATAAACATATAAACTAAAAACGAACACACAAAATATGTCATGAAGGTCGTATACAAATAGCATTTAATTTAAAAATGAAATTAGAAGAAAACACTGTAATTCGTTTTATAACTTTTTATTAAATTACAAAAGAATACAATAATAATTTTTATTAATTGCGTTTTGTGGTATGTACTTAATTTATATTCATTATTAATTGTTTACATATGCGTTATGTCTTCATTTGCTTCTTGCAAATTAATCAACGAAAAAATATATACAATATAACAAAAATCACCGGTAATTAAAAAGCTACTGATAAATATTAGAGATCAGTAATAATTTTAGTAAAACTGTGATTATTCAATCAAATATGTAAAAATATAGAGGCTAGCAAAGTCAATGAAACAAATATTGCAATTGAATTTTGTAGAAATTCATTATTCACAATTAACTGAAACTACGTGATGTAGTATTATTTCTACTTTCTTTAAGTTCTTTGCCACGACCTAGGTTTCGTTGTATAACAACATCTTCAGGTGGGCTATTAGCAAAGAATGAATACAACGAAACCTAATAGCCCACTTTGCTAATAGCCCACCTGAAGATGTTGTAATACAACGAAACCTAGGTCGTGGTAAAGAACTAAAAGAAAGTAAAAATAATACTACATCACGTAGTTTCAGTTAATTGTGAAAAATGTAATAGTTGCTTTTATTGAAACCGACCAAAAGTATTATATTTTTGTGTCTTTAAAACTTTATTTTATTTATTTGAATTTGTATTAAATTAAAAATGTTTTACTTTTACGTTATAATAACTTTTTACATGCTTTTCGAGGCTTCATGCTAAGATAGTATATGGGGTGCCAATAATGTTATCTCTCTATTACCATTCCTTAAATTATAAAAAGAATAGTGTATATGTCTTTTATATTTTAATGTGGGTATCCTTAAAATTTAAAAAGAATATGGTCTAATGGAAAAAAATAGGTTTTATCATTTTTGTTAAAAGGACCCCTATATGAAATATTCAATGATAGCACTAACCATTTATTTTATCGAGGAAGATTAAAAATATCCTTTCAATATATTGTCTCAATTAATGTTCTAATAACAGTTTTGTGGCAAGAACTTTATGTAAATTTTATAACCGCTTAGAATTATTGTTTTTTTTTTGCAGTACATTAATAAAACAGGGAATAAAATAACTTCGTCTAGAATTTAGTTTCTAGATGTTTGAACATATGTACCGACATAACATTTGGTAAGTTTTCAGAGTTAGTTTTTAAATGAATATCTTAATTAAAATGCAATGGCATAATAAAAAAATTTGAAGATTTTCTTGGTGTATTTAAAGAGCGAGTGAACATTGTATTACTCTCGTCATTGAGTGGAATGCCACTGCAAATGAAATTCTTATTTAAAAATGAAATTCTTATTTAAACTGCGTATACAAAATATTGAGCTTTAACTTATATGAAATAAATGAGTATTTTTTACCAATAGATATAAACAATCTGAATAATATTATCTCCATTCAATTGTTTTGATTAATTTTCATTACGAATTTTCGAAGGTAATATATGTCTATGAAACCGTACTTTATATGATTTCGATTTGCACTGATCGTTCCTTTATGTATCAATGTCACGTATCACTTCAAAAAACCTGGTAGTAAATACCTACTGAATAATCTATAACAGATCATCATGTATAAAATATCAAATATTCATCGACAAGCAGCAACTGCTTAGAATGGGTAACCATTATTTCAAGCACTTGCCCATTTTTATGGTAAATATTTATTGATATACTTTTTATTTTTCCTTTTTTTTTTGTTTCTCCTCGTAAGATCTTAATTATTCCTGTTACATAACTCAATATCAAGTTTCCTTTCTATGTCGTATATTTCAACTATATAAAAGCAAAAGGAATACTATAGGCCTGCGTATAATGAACGTATGTCTGCATAAATAATCATTGAGTAATTAGGCTGGCTAGTAAGTTTTTAGCTACAACTTCGGGACTTTTCTAGAAAGATTCTTGAAAGTTCTTGAAGGTACTTTACTGTAGGGTATAAATAGGCCAAAGTGCAGACAGTGGATAACATTTAGCGCCGAAGCTTTAAGTGAATTACATAAAAGATAATAGATTTAAATTGATATCAAATATATATTCTATTATTTTACGAATTTTGTCTTGGTCACGATGCAAAAACTGTCACAAATAATGTATATCATGCGATGGGCGAGTCTACAGTATCTTACGCGACGGCAAAGATTTGGTTCAGAAAGTTCAGGAATGAGGACTACGATCTTGAGATCGAACCGCGTACCGGAAGGCCTGTTGAATTGGACGTTCATGATTACGACGTCTAATTGAGGAGGATCCTCGACTGATGACTCGTCAATTGGCAGATGAACTACACTGCACACAGTGATGGCACCATAGAAACACATTTGGATGAATTGGGAAAATTTTCAAAATACGGTGTGTGGATACCCCACGAGTTGTCATCATATCACTTTCAGTGCTGAGTTGATCAGTCGACTGGCTGAATCAGTTATTAACTGGCGATGTGAAGTGGGTTACATACGTTAACTATACACGCAAACGAGTTTCAGTATCTGAACCTGACATAAGTACCAAAAAGGTGATGCTCAGCTGCTGATGGAATATCAAGGGCATCATTCATTGGGAGTTGCTTTCAAAGGGATCTCCAATTAATACAGATATTTACTATGAACAATTGGATCGATTAGCTAACAAATTGAATAGCCAACAGGATCGAGTTTATTTTAAACATGATAATGCTAAACCACATTTTGCAAAACGTACTCCTGATAAATTGGAGGAACTCGGCTGGGTTCTACACACTTATCCACCACATTTGCCGAACATTGCGCGCTCTGATTACCATTTATTAAGGTCTCTAAGTAATCATTTACGTGAAAAACAAATCGACGTCAAAGAAGATCGCCAAAACGACCTCGCAAAATTTTTTTTAATCAAAGTCACCGGAATTTTATAAGAAAGGCATATCGTCAGTGCTAACTAGATACGCCGTAGAGGCGAGAAGTAGCAGATAATAATGGTGCATACTTAAATTTACTTCAGTATAACTTATAAATTAAAAAAAGGGTTAAAAACTTATTAGCCAACTCAATAATTTGTAATATCACTTGTATACTGAGAAACTACTAAGTTTCAAAAAGTCCCCGCAATATTCATGTACATAGTTCGATGTGATAATTGTTTTCAACAAAGTCCGCGTCATTTTATGTGTAGTTATTTCGGTTAAATTTTTTAGTGCTACGATTTCATCTATTAAATAAATTTTATACTCACTTCTTATTAATTTATTTTATGTGACCGTTGAAAAAAATCTCTTGTACCGCTAATTGCCCGTTCATATTACGTGATTAGAAAAACCTAGATTATTTATATTTTTTCTCTTGTTCATATTTTTATTTATTCCTATATTTTGTACTTTGAAATGTAAAAATGGAACACTCTCATGGTGACTTTAATTGTAGGTTACGTCTATATAGCTTTACCATTTTTTAATCTTTAATTTGAAACTTGAATAAGTTTTATTTAACTGGAAAAATACTAACAAATAAAAATAACCCAACTGGAATTTGATTTTTTTTCATATTACCACAGTATGGATACCGTACAGATATTTGTCTGTTACGTGGTGTTATATTGAATTTTAAAGAAAAGCTCGAGAAACTGTTTTTGAACGATTGTCTCATACCCAATGTTCGGAAAAAACTGCATGTAAAATATGCAAAGTAGTCTTTCCTATTTATTTTTACATATTTAATCTACAAATAAGATATTTATCATTACGCTATCATATTAGAGTACCAAACGTTATTGATGAAATATCTTGTCATTTCAGTATTCCATATTAAAAAAAATTATGTGAATATATTCAAAATAACTTTAAATGATCCCAACAGCCAGAACAATAATATAATACACAGATAGAGTTTGCTTCTTTCAACTTCCTTGTATTACTGTAACTGGTAAAATTTGGAAATGAAATTGGGGACGAGAAAATGGATTTAGCGCCTTCTTTACTTGAGAGCAGTAATAATAATAATATGACTGAATAACGTTTTTCTGTTCCCGGTTAGTACATTTGTCAGTTGTATACTAATTATTGCAAGGGTGTAACGTGATGAGAAACACTAATAAATGTTATCAGATTAATCATGATTTAGTAATATCGGAATTCTTTATCAATATTATAATTTGAATGTCAATTAAGCTACGGAACGCTCGGTGCAAGATGTACGTCAGTCATATTTTGCAATGCAATTTATCTTATTTCATTGCATTAAAACTACTGATATTTTTAAAGCCACATTGAGTGATGATTTAACATTTATGAGTAACGACATGCCCCCTTCCTATTGATCCTTCCCGCCTTGTTCGTACCTTTCTCCGCTTTGTCTAGATTCAACGTTAAACTACGTGAACTGTGTACGTAGTTCGCTATAAACAGCCGCGTGATACCTCCCATAATATAAACTTATCAAATATTGAATATATTTGGCGTTAATTTTGTAGAAATTCATTATTCACAATTAAATGAAACTACGTGATGTAGTATTATTTCTACTTTCTTTAAGTTCTTTATCACTACCTAGGTTTTGTTGTATTACATCTTCAGGTGCGCTATTAACAAAGATGGTGGGCTATTAGCAAAGTGGAGCTTATCAAGACAATTTAATATTTGTTAAGATATTTTTTCTGTTCTATTAAAATAAGTTTATTTTACGTCTAACGAAACGTGTAACTTAAAATTATGCATTCATCATCCAGTGCACTTGTGTTCATACTTTTCAATAAAACTAATTTTAAAGTTTATTAAAATTTTAAAATTAAAAAGTATGAATAATGTATATTCGTAAAAACGTAAGTGAAATTCATATTATAAAGTGACATTTCGATAAGGGTTTTGGTCAAGTTTTAAACACAAATTCATCACGGGCGCTCCGTCCTTGGGTGCTATACCTATTAGAGTTTATTAATGTTCGCTTTGTTCTTTATTTTTTACTCAAATATAATAAATCATTGAAATGTTACGTAACGTAACATTTCAATGCTTTATTAATATAAAATTGATATTACTTAGCATTGGAAATATTGTAGAAGCGACCACGATCGAAGATATATAAAGGCGCGGCATACTCACTGATTCGGTAGTAACTACACGCTGCACTGTTGACAAGCATAAAATATGGACTACGAGTACCAATCTGGATACTCTGCTGCCGAAGCTATGCGTAACGTATGCTAACACGTAGCTCCTGAAGCAATATCTGACGCTATTACAAAACGATGGTACCAAAGGTTTCGCAGCGGCGACTCTTCCTTGACTGACATTCTGTTTGACCTGTGGAATTCGATACCGATAGGTTAAAATTAAGAAGATAGCCGATTGACGTCACGCTGCACAGTTGGGTCAAAGTTCGTAAAAGTTGGCAAAATCAATGACTTTTAAAAGTATTAACATATAAAAAAACTATTAGTAATGGTATTATAATATATAAAACTTATTCAGAACCAGAACTACTGCTTTCTTGAAAGCTATCATCTGAATCCTTTTAAGCGTAAGGAGCAAACAGCATTTCCATAGCTTCTTTACAAATAGGTTTTCTTGGCCGGGGAAGAGTTTTCATGCTTGATATTAGAAGATCTGATGCTACAGGCAACCTATTAAGTGTGTCCCGATTCGTTTTTTCTTAATAAACTTTTGGAATATTTTTTAAATATCTTCTTATTAGCTTCTTGAGCCTCATGACTCAATTTCCTAATGCGTAACTAAAAATTTGACATAACATCAGCACCATGTATTAAGATCTTATGTACGGTTGGTGGTATTGGATATCAATCGTACAACCTTAAATACATCACAAGTCATTATGTATTTTTTGTTTTTGATAGTGTCTATTAAATATCCACTTGCCAACGTTTCTAATATAGTTTTAAACTTTTGAACCAACTCCAAACTTGTATTTTTTGTGGGTGACCAAAATTTCTTCTAGCTGTGTTTAGGTCATTAGTGTTTCCAACCTTTGGTTTGGATTATCAATAATTAGCCTAATGTCTTCTTTGAATTGTTTTTGCATAGCTCTCTTATTCTGTTCCAAAATCCCTTGATCCTACCCTCTTGCTTGCTTTGATTGGCTATTTATATAATATATGTAAAAGGCACTTAAGAAAATCTTACGCGGCATGCAAAATCTGGGGTACAAAAGATAATTTATTGTCATAAATTCTTGCTGTCTCAGCTTTATCAAAATTATTGAAATATTTACTGAGTCGAGGTTATTTCTGTAATTGCGTTATAAATCTTACCATCTTCCATGGCAAACTGAAGTTTATTGTTTCTTTCATTGTCTCCTTCGGATACGCATGATGTAGATTGAAGCTACGCAATCTGATTATATATATATAATTTATTTCTTTTTTTGAAAGCACGTTAGTCTCTTGAGCAAACAGAAACTTTATGGGTCTGCAGAATCGAGTCGACGAAGATCTTGTATTTTGTCATATCACTAAATTCTCATTTCTTGTATTGTTCGCTTCAAGATACAATGGAATTAAGTATGCGTCTAATTAATAATTAATGCGAATAAATCTTTCACGTCAGTCGATAGGATTACATTTTTTTATTTATATTTTTCACGATCATAACTCTCTATTAAATGATTAAGGATTAAAAAAGACGCCAATTAAAAAGCATCACATAAATGTAAATTTATACTTGCCCAATGAATTGCAAAATATCTTTTAACGATCTATTTACTGTAAAAAAACAGTGACGCTTTTGTTGGTTATCTGATTCTGTAGTATGAACAGAATAATATGAGAGCAAAATGATTTGAGAGGAAACATTTTCTGCAATCGCACACACGATCGGGCGTAAACTACGGGTATCTCATTATCTATACACAAGCGTAGCTTTGCGCTTTAATCGTCCGCACAATGTGATCATTAGTTTGTACTACAGCCATTTAGATTATCGCCATTACGTGATATTCGAAAGATGACCCTCCGGATACGTACTCCAGATAAGGACGTATAAAATAATTCGATTTTAGTCTTGAGGTTTGAAAGGTGTAAAGCATTATACCGTTACGGTGTAATATTTATAATGTACATTATCATTAAAACATATTGTGTACATAAAATATATTTTCCTCTCCTATACAATTGTTAAATATTTCAATACAGAAAATTGAATTTATATCACTTTTACAGTTTATTGAATATATTGAATATCATTTGTCGTATTTCGGAAAATTAAAGACACGCAAAATGACAAGCACGTGCCATGATATTCAGAAATAAACATCATCTTGTCTTAATTTCAGTATGAAAGATTGAAAATGTTGTCAAACTTTACATAGATATATTATTAAAAACATTATTGAATAATTTTTTTGATAATGTTTCTGATGTGTAAACATCGTAGCGTGGAAAATTTAGTTCCAACAATTTTTGTAAATAGATCCATAAATGTAAAATACAACATTCATAAGTAGCAGGTTACTCTCAATTTTAACATAATTTTCCGACGAGGTAAATTAAGTACTTAGCATAAATATTCCGTATTAAATTTAATTATTTTTATTACATTTCTATATCTTCGATGCTTCTGTAAATGTATTAATATTAGGAAATCCTCTGAAAAGATTTTCGGGGAATTAAGCTAGTTTAATTGAATTTATAAAATACGCGAGACCTTAGGAAATTTTTCATAATTGCGAAGAGTTACTTTCATCCTGAAGTTTACATTAATGTCTAAATTTTGAATATCCACTGCTTTCTCCTTTAAAAATAAATTATTCGTGAAAACGAGGGCAACAATTTAAAATATTCAAAAAAATGGATTAAAGGAGTTAAACAATTTCTTTTTATTTTTCTCGATCTTTTTACTCAGATTTCTGTATGACAATGGCCGATCAATGCAGCCCAGGAGGCATTGATATATAATATCAATTGAAGTACGGGAAAACCTCGCATTCGAGGGCTAACTGGACTTAGGTAAATAAAAAACTAAATATCTAGGAGTATATAGCATTTCTATTAAACTTTTTTACAAATGTTAATATTATATATATATTATAATATTATAATATTATTCTTAACCATGTAAATATTTTGTCATCATTATCACAGTCATAAAAATATCGCGAGTGCGTGGCGCACCGCGGGGACCCGGGTTCGATTCCCGACCGCTCATCAAACGGGATTGAGGAAGTCTAAATCTTTCGAGGCTTTGGCAACCATTTTTCCATATGAGTTCTTCTTCATCTCATGTGGACACAACAACAACAACATAAAATTGAGAGTCAACTGGGTTTGCATCAATTATGCAACAGATACAGAGTTAAGGTGAACATTTTTACGACCGTTGTAACATCTATTTTGAAATAGACGACCTTCGGTGAATGCTACTTTCGAAGAAAATACCCTTCGTGCAATTCCGGCGATTACATGAGCCGTTTTATACTAACGAAACATTTTGTGACAAAAAATACTATTGTGTAAAAGCCTACATCGTCCCAAACTTTGCACGCAACGCTTATTTATAAAATGGTTTATTACACTTTTATGCAAAACAAACACCCAAAGTTCCAAGTTTAATGTACATTGGAGCAGAGTACATTGGTATTTGAGAGCAAGTTTAGCAATTGAAAAAGCTATTTAACTTTTTTTATTTGAAATTACTAGCTCACTTCTAAAAACATAAATATAAAACATTTCGTTTTTAAAGTATATTGGTTGGCTAATAAAATATGTATGTTAAATATTGCCCATATACTCCTAAATTATCAAGTTTTCTTCAACTTTTTGTTAAATTTTTTAAAATCAATTTTATCAAAATAAAACTTTGAATAAGTAACCTGGGAAAAAAATTTGTCTACTTGGGTCATTTATTACGAATTTTTTGTATAAAATGGAGTCTGGTATGAAAAAGTTAAACAATAAATAGTAATAGGTGATGGATTAAATGTAGAATGTCATGTAAATATAAGAAATAGTACATTCGTTACATATAATACAATAGTGGATATTGTGTAGGGCAGAGAAAGAATGCCATAGTTGTGAAAGTTGGCGAAAATTATTATTATGGAGCTAAAGTTTGTGAAAGTTGGCGAAAATTATTTATGCTGTCTATCGATGATAAAACAAATAAAAACAAAGCGATAGACTTCGACTCAATGATTTTTAAAAGTATTCGCATATAAAAAAACGAATTTATACTGATATTACAATATGTTAAATAAAACTTATTCAGAATTAGAACTATTGCTTTCTTGAAAGCTATCATCTGAACTCTCTTCAGTGTAAGGAGCAATTAAAATTTCTAGAACTTTACTAAAATATTTTCTTGGGCGGGGAGGAGTTTCCATGCCTCGTATTAGAAACCTATTAATTACGTCCCGATTCGTTTTTTCTCTGCTAATTTTTTTTGAGAAACTCACGATATTTTTTTTACACCTTGTTATTAGTTTCTTAAGTCTCTTCACATAATTGATCAATTGGTAAAAAGAAGTATAATATAATGTCAGTACCGTGTACGGTCAGTGCCATAGGATACTAACCGTATAACCTTACACACGTCTTGGCGGTAGTCATTGTGTATTCTTTGTATTTTATATTGTCTAGTAAATATCTGCTTGCCAACGTTTCAAATATGGTTTAAACCTTTACAACAACTCCAAATTTACTACAGTAATTTCTGTTGTTTTTTCTGGATGATCAAAGATCCTTCTAGTTGTGTTTCCGTCATTAGTGTTTCCAAACCCTTATTTTTGCTTATCAATAATTAGTTTTTTTTGTAATATTTTTTTTGTATCGCTCTCTTTCTTTGTTTAGCAATCCCTTAGTTTTGCCTGCCAGCTTTTAATTGGTCATTTATGTAATATATGTAAAAGGCACTTAAGAAATCTTACGTGTGCATGCAAAATTGAGAGCCAAAAAGATTATTTATTGCCATCAACTCTTGCTGTCCCAACTTTATAAATATTATTGGAATATTTACACAAAGGTAATACTGCTGGTAACTCTACCATGGTAACTAGAAGTTTATTGTTTATTTCAAGGCTACCATTGTCTTCTTCCGATACGCATGGTGTAGATTGAAACTATGTAATCTGATTATTTATATAGTTTATTCTTTTTTTGAAAGCTTGTTAGTCTTTCGATTAATCAACAATTTTACGGGTCTGCAGCGCGAGGCACGAGGCACGAGGCAAAGTATCGCCTCGTTTCGATCTTGTATTTTGTCATAGCACTAAATTCTCATTTTTTATTGTTTGCTTCAAAACGCAGTGGAACTAAAGACGCTATACAAATACTTGCATCTAAACTTTTAGGGTTAGAAAATGACTGTTTATATTCAGCCTGTTTAAACAAATAAAATTTGCATTTTGAAATCAAATAAAGGTCGCCCAAATCCAGTTGATTTTGTATTACTTCAACTTGCAATCTTGCAATATGCTGTGCTGTGTGATCAACAAGAGCTTGCAATTTAACTTCGCAGACGTTTCACTGACAATAATAGATGCTGTTACTGGGTAACATTCTTTTTGATGACTTTTTATGCGTCTGATAAACCAAAAGAACGGAAGCTTGAGGCTTCCACTGCAATAGTCATTGCACATGATTTATGACAGCAGCGTCTGTAAGATCATGACTCATGGTTTTCCATGCTTCTTTATATTGTCTAATATAATATTTGCATATAAAAAAATTTATTTCATTTTTACAAATAATAAAACTTTGTGTGAAATCATTAGAATAGAAATTTAGATAAATTCATTTAGTTTTCCTTATCTTGTTTTGTACGTTTTTTATCTCCTTATAACTTTAGGTTTTTGCAAGGAAATAATGGAGAATAATGTTGTTGAATGTGTTGTTTCGCTTTAATTTAACAAAAAATAGTCGAACATTTAAAAAAAATGGTCAATAACTTTCCTTCTTATTATTTTGAATAAAAATAATAATACCTCATTAAATGTTGATGGAAACGGTGAAATAAATAAAGGAGGATAAAATTAGGGTTATGCCATCACTATATGTATCATACTCACTGCGATAATTCACGCTTCGTTACAAGAGCCATAAGTTTTAAATTTCTGTTCAATTTAAAGTTATTTTCAAAAATGTTGTCTCTACAGAAAATATTTTATAATTTATCGAATTTTGTCATAGTGAGGCAGTTTATTCAGATAATTTGATAAAATATTAATTTTTTTATATTGATACATGGCGTCTTGTATTTGGAAGTAGTGAAATAAACTTAAATAATATGTATTCACATGTTTCCGAAACTATAATCTTATACTCATGAGTAAATTTTGTGATTTTATTGAAGTTTGTAAATTTTGTGATTTTAATGTGACTAATAATGTATATATTTCAATCTTCGTAAATGGATAGTATCGCCCCATAAAAGTGATGATGGATTTCCTTAGTTGCGATTTAAATTTAAAATTGAAATTATTAAAAGAAAATTATTATCAGTAAAACTTATCGCTTATTAAGCGGTAATTTTACTGATAATAATTTATCTACTTACATAACTTATGCAATAATATCTACTTACTTAACTTATATAAGGTCACTAAAAGTCATTTACATTATTATATAATAAATCTTTTAAAAAGTACGAATATAACTGGTACTACCAGGATTCCGTACATATTTATGTGTATACAAAATGGAGATCGGGGATAATGGGCCTAATATTATAAAAATATATCCTAATTTTAAAAAAGGTACTATTTTTAAAATATAAAAAAATTAACAACTCAGCGATTGACAGTAAGGAAATAACAAAAAAATAAAATAAAATTTGGGAACATAATATAGAACAAAAAGGCATCGTCATAAACGTATATAGGTTTAATTTTTAATGTATACAGAATTGTTAATAAGAAATAAAAATAACAATAAAAATCCACTCGGGTATATAATTACTTTTTAGAAACCACTTTTTCTAATGTGCAGCCATTGCTTTAAGGATTAAAAATATCTTCTTAAGTAACATTATCATTCATGCTGTGTTGTTGTCAAAATGGATGTCTGTTTCACTATTTAAGAATTTTGCTAGAGTTTTTTCGTCGACTATTTCAGGTCGTTGAAACGACTCGTCCCTTCAACGACCTGAAATATTAAAGCTGAATTACAGTTTCTTTTTGCGTTTTTTGAGATAGAACTTGGTAACAAAATAGATCTAAAAAAGACAATTTTGGTAACAAATCAAACTGTAATTTTTTCAGTGCAAAAAATTATAAACCTGGAGGTCATTTCAACTATACTCCGAATGCCTATGCACCGAAAAAATATATTGTTTCAATCACCCCATTATGTGTTTCGGAGGGGCCGTGAAATATAAATATGGGTAATTTCAAATATTATTTTTAAGTCTGGATCAAAGAGTCTACGTATTAGATGTGAATTTCAATTTTAATTTCGTTTAGAACTTAGAAGTCTTTGCCAGATAAACAGATAGACGCACAGACGGACACAGATCGATGCCACAACAATATAATTCCGTTGGGTTCGTATGGAATCCTGAAACTATTATCCAAGTTGTGCCAATGGAAGGACGTATATAACAATATTTAAACTCATTCGATGAAAATGTATATACAACAGCCCAGGAATTTCAGCGAAATAATAAAGTAATATAGATTTAAAATTCGTACATGTGTGGCATTCTAAAAAGTGCTTCATTTCAGAGCTATTCAAAATTTCGTATATGCATGTACGCATGCTTGGCCGTACGAAATTAGTTTTGCCTAGCTGCTTATGAAATTATTGTCGTAGAGAAACTTCGGTGCTGTCTCGCCCACTGAAGGTATGGCCGGTCTTTTTTTGTATATTTATCACTAATTTACTATTTATATAATGGATATTTATCACTAATTTACTATTTATATAATGGATATTTATCACTAATTTACTATTTATATAATGGATATTTATCACTAATTTACTATCATTAATTTTTTTTGTATATTTATCACTAATTTACTATTTATATTATAGAATGGATATTCCTATGGATAATAATGTCTTATACTTCTTCCTTATTGCCATTTAAAATTGTTTAAAAAATTATAGAAAATATATTGGATTTTTTTAATATATTTTTTTTGGTATAACTGAATTTTTTTTGACATGTTGTAACTTTACACGTTTTATTATTATAAAAATACTAATTAAAAATTCATATAGCATTTTTGCTTCTGTTCCTTACAAGTATCGTAAGGAATGTTTTATGATTAAATAAAAATGATTAAATATTTACAGCATGAAATGTCTACTGAGCATGCTGTTATATAATAGGCAGCAGGTATTTTTTTTTTAATTATGGCGATACTGCTCCATAGCGATAATTAATTTGATAAAAATTAATATTGTTGTCATAGCATGTATAAGGTTGCAACGTAACGTGGAAGTTTATAAACTACGATTCACGCAAGTACACATGTAATAAATACTTTCAAGGTTTGACTTTCTCAGATATGTCGATAAATTGTTGAATACCACACACTCTACTGCTCGTAAGTTCGTATATGTAAAATTGTCTGAAACTGAACTACGGTTTCATATATAATTCAAGGTACAAATTGATAAAAAAAATAAAAAAACAATTCATCATGTAAGAGTTCTTGAATATTCTAAATAAAATTACGAGGAGGAATTGAAAATTAACGTCAATTCTTTAAGCTGGAAATTTGTATTACGGTTTAATTTGAGGGGAGTTATCTCGAAGAATAAAATAAAATATCATTCTAGGTCTATGTAAGAAATGAATTAATTTTTTAAGTCGAAAAAGACATTTTTTGTTATATCTGTGGAGCATTCACCGTAGAGAAATGGCAAAGGAATATAAGAAATCTTTGTTAAAAATGTCTATTGTGTTTAATTTGGGATCGGTATTGTAAGTCAAGACAAGTCATGGCTTCTTTGTCAGTCCTGCTTCAATTATGCAGAAAAAACTGCATCTATCATTTAAAGAGAAAAAATAAGTTTTCGACTCTATGATCTACATAAAATTAAGAATCTATATTGTTACTATTAATGTTATTTTTGCTGCTACGATATAAAAGGATTCAGCCAGAAAACAAAAAAAGAAATTCGGTATCCTAATGTTTAATTTGCAATAAGGTTTGTTTCCTATGGACCTACCATTTATGTACATGTATCCTCGGATATTGAAAATGCAGAAGTAATGAATGAAAACCCTGAAGATGAAAGTTATAGATTTCAAGAGAGTATGTATAATTTTTTTATGTTTTCAGTAGTTCCGAATTATGGATATTTACTCAAACAGAATTGAATGATTTATTGCGAAATTTGGATATTTCGAAAACTTCAACAGAACTCGTTTGTTTCGAAAACTTTCAGCAGACTGTTGGAAAAATTATACTGAATATACTAAATATATATTTTACCTATCGAAGAATTAAAATTATTAAAGAACTTCTAAAGCTGAGATATGGCAAAAACAAAACTAAACTACAATTAAAAACTAATAAAATGGTACAAAAACACAAAACCACTGGAAGTACATAATGCTAAGCTGTTTCTGATAATTTCTCTGTGGCTAAGCAAATATCAATTAATGACAACATGTGACAAGAAGTTATGTTAATACTACAGTAGACCTACGATTACATAAAATTGAGAATAGCATTGAAGTCTTTGGAAACTGATAACTACCTCTCTACGAATAATGGAGTTGAATGCCGATGGATTGCTACACCGACAACATGAATTGCAAGTAATCCTGTGCACATAAAGTATTGACATATATTTTATATTAAAGACACACTTTAATAAATAATAATAAATTCTAATCTTTTAATAAATCTTTTAATAAATTCTAAAACTACTCACTTTATCATTCAATTCCTACTGCTAATAAGATTCGTAGTGGTGCTGATGTTATTATTAAAAATAATAGCAAACACTTTGAAGAAGATGAGTATGTGATTTGTAATAACCAAGTTACAATTGTAACGGTTGAGATAACTAAACGAAAACTCAGAGTAAGTGCAATCTATTGCCTCTCTAAATACAATAGTTAGGCAAATGCATATATCATGGTTTTCAACAACTTAATTGTCGCTTCATTATTGGTGGTGACTTCAAGGCTAAACATACCCACTGAGGTTCGAGGCTATAACTTTAAAACTTAAGGTACTCCTAATTATACAGAATCCATGTCAAATGGCAAATCAATATGTTGGACCAAAAATTCTGATAAACCTCCAGATGTTGTTGAAAAATATATCAGCAAAGTATATTAAAATTGAAGATGGCCTCTGATCATTCTCTAATTTACTTAAAAATTTGTGACAATGTCATCGTGGAGGATTAACACATGCACAGATTGCAATTATTTTAATCACTTCCAAGACAATGAATTAGGCTAACGATGCTGCCATTAATTAATTGGAAAAAGAATTAAATACCTTTACCGCTATTTAGAAAGTTACATAGAATAGTACGCTGGTTATTAAAAGATAATTAAAAAGTATTCGAAAGAAATTAGAGACCTTATGTCAGAAAAATGAAAGGTTAGAAGAACATGACATCAATAAAGAAGATAGTAGGATAAAACTTTATTTACTACAGAAACTAAAATTATCAAACAATCGTCAGTTAACAAGTTTCTCATAGAATTTACTATAGATAGTAGTGGTCAATGGTCACTCTGGGAAGTTACTGAATATATAAAACGACAGTTAGCTCAAATGCCCCCTACCAGAAATATTGATGTAAAATGGTTTCGTAATAATATGGAAAAAGCAAATATATATGCACAACGTTTCACGCAAGATTTCATCCAAATTAGGGAGATGATTCAATTAATGAGAGAATTCAATTAATCAGTCCTAAGGAAGTTGCTGATGAAATTAAAAACAACTTTAATGTGTTTGGATTTGCTACTTAATAGATTTCAAAGAAAAGCTTCAGTTAACTACTCTAATCAATGCCTGTTAACTATATCCCAAATTCATTGAAAACAACCGAATTATTATGGTTCCAAAACCTGGCAATGATCTAAGTGAAGTAGATACATACCAACCAATCTTACTCTTGTCAATAATGTCAAAGTCATTTGAAAAACTGAATTTAAGCGTCTCACATTTGTTCTTGATCAAAGAAACCTGATACCATCTCATCAGTTTGGTCCCAGAAATAATTACTTGATTATTTATCAGGTTCATCATATTATTCATGTTATTGAAAAAGCACAAGAGAATAAAAAAGCTCCAAAGAGGAATTTTCCAGAGTTTGGTATGAAGATCTATTATAAAAATTAAAGTACTTTTTTTCTAACTATTTCATTTAATTCTTAAATCTTACCAGACTAATCGACATTTCTGGGTTAAATACGAAAATTCTTACTCAAACTTGAATCTGACGTCCCTAAGTGTCCTAGACCTAGTTTTGTATTTGCTTTACATAAATTATTGGCAAAAGTGGCTGTTGTACAATATAAATTTGCAACAAAATTATATAGTGCAACAGCCACTTTCGCTGACGATACGGTAATCATGGCAGAGAGATGATCTATAGAAGGTTGAACTAAAAAATGCAATCTGCTCCAACAAAGTAGCCATCAGGAGTGAAAAATGGCAAATCTCGATTTTCAAATAGAAAGATTGCACAATAATTAGCTAACTATTAGCAATATTAACTTGATTATTCAAAAGGATAAAAACGTTTGAACTTACTAGATATTAAAGCGCTAAGTGATTCAGAAGAAATGTCTTAGATTAGACAGTTCATAATATATTCAGTTAGAAACAAATTACTCGCTAGTTATGTGATCCGTTTTAATAAAAAATGAAAAAAACCTTGCTCTTGAAAAATACAACTACTAAAACACAGATGGATCATATATGATCGCGTGGAAATTGTATTTATGTTGCTCAGATAACAAGAAGATTGCACCAAATTTCTATACTTGTTGTATGAGTCCCTCCCACATAAATAGCCAAAGAGCCGCACAATACACAAAGTAAAGCTTTGCATTGGACAAGAAAAGATTGACCTTCAAGGAAATATTCAGAACATTTCTAAAAGAAATTCAAGCTTAATACATGCAAGCACATTAAGTTTGGGCTGATGAAGCAATTCGGATTATGAAAGTATTACGGCCCAAAAAGAGTAGAGAATATCTTCCAAAACGTGAATGAAAGATAAAGGTTTTGAAGCTATAATGAATGTAGGGGAAAAGAAAGCTAGAATTTCTTTTAGAAACGTATTTAAAATATTTTTTGGTAATAATAAAAGCCCCGATTGTGCCCAATTTATATAAAATAAACCAGATAACTTTATATAATTATTTATTTTTTATATATTAAAAATCCACTTTTTTCAATCGCGCTTGGATAATTTTCCGGAAAACCTTAAAGTCTTCACTGAGAAAAAAAGAAGGGATATCATTAAGACGTGAAGATAATGGGTCAACAATATTAGGGTAAATGGGATGTAAATATAATAGCGAAATGAAGCTGTAAGCGAAAAAGTTTTCCTCATAATTACCTTTTACTTGCAGTTTCACTCGCGTAGTTTTTCTAATAAAGCGGAGAATTTATATGGACTTTTTCAGCTTTTAAGACGCATGAGCAATTAATTAAATATGCATCAATCGCCGTCAACTGACATATTGTTGGAATTTTTTTTTATTATTGAAAGAACATTTACAGAAATTTTGCTGTTCCTAAACTCAAAAAGCATCTCAATGTACTCCTTAAATAATAAACTATGTCTATATCAAACTGCGTGTAAAACTGTTGAGCTATTTGGGCGTCATTTTGAAATATCCAAGTTTTCGTGGCGGTAGTATTCCATGCGAGTGAAGCCGGGGATAATATCCTATGTATAGATTATATGTATCTAATCACTACATAAAACAAAGCATCTTTTTAGTCGCGTCGCTTTTGACAGAGCGATCGCGGTCAAGATGTGGCTACATCATCACTAGTGGTTGATGTGACCCTTCTCACAATTTCTCGCCATCTTAACCTATCTGCCGACATCCTAGTCCATTTATGTAGAGACTCTGCCGGTTTTATTTGTTCAGCTCATCGCATGGATAATCTGCCACGCAGTCTGTTTTCTTCCACTCCTCTCTGGATCACCAAACGCTCTATGGAGTCAATGTTTCGCCTTGAGACATGGCCAAAAAACTTCAAAATTCGAGACTGTACTTGGGTTGATAGACGCTACATGATGCCTAGTGCTTAAAGATGGAGGTGTTTGTACGAAATTCTGTCCATGACACTCTCAGCATTTTCCTCCAGCACAACAACTCTAGGGCATCTACTTTTTCAGCTCTCGCAATGTCCACGTCTTGGATGCGTATAAACATATGGGGAAAACTAGTGTTCTTATGAGCCTGGTTTAAGTGGATTTCTTCAGCTCTTCCATAAATCCATCGCAGTTCTGACTAACGCCATTCGCCTCTTGACTTTATTTACGCAGCCCCCACTATCTGAGATTAAAGCCCGAATGTATATATAGGACTAAACCATATGGCAGTTAGCAATCTGTGTCATCATCGGCAAGTTGTTATTGGCGCGGTCCACAATCGTCATCTTGGTATTGCTCCGGTTAATCTTCAATTGAAATATGAGGCTTACTTATTCCATTTTAAGAAGTAATTCCTCCATCTGACGAGCATCTCACGCGAACAGAGTGGTGTCATCAGCTTAACGCAGGTTTGCGATTTTGTAGCCACCACCCACAACACCATCATTCCAGTCTTCCAGAGTGATTCGCATCACAAGTTCGGTGTAGGTTTTGAATAGAAGAGGCGATGTTCTACACCCTGTTTTGGGATGGAAGTTATCGAAAAGGAGGTTGTCTGTCCGCACTGAAGCTGTTCCTTCTTCGGAAAGTTCCCTAAGTAGGTGTACGAGATGTTTTGGTGTGCCTATTTTCAGTAGTGTTTTCCACAAAGTTGGTCATCTCACAGAATCAAATGCCTTTAAGAAACCAACAAAGCATATATATATATAGATATAGATATAGATATACATACACGCAGAAGATTCATAGCTGCATCCCTCGTAATTAAAATATATATCAATAGATTTTAAACAACATATGTTGAAACAAGTTAACTTACATATACTGACATATGTAAAAGTATATGCAATCATTCATTTGCATAATAAATAAATTGTTATTTATAAAATTTACATTGGCTGAAGTTAATTTTATAGCTACTTACAAAGTAACTAATTTATCTCCATATACTTTTCGGTACTATTATACACACTAAAGCAAAAATCGAGACCTATTGAAAGGGCGAGACGAGGGATTAAAAAATTAACCCTTAGTTTTATATGGTAGAATATAACTGCATAACGTGTCAATTTTTTAAAAAATATCATTTATTTAACATTGCTAGACTTTTGACTATAGTTCCCCATAACTATAATTAAAAGTTAGGAAGGATATTACCAACAATATGACAATCAACATACAATCTCAAAAATGTAGGTTTTTTATTTAAATAATTTGTGCTTCAAAAAAAACGTACTATGATGAAAAAAACCTATTACTCATTTTCTTTAAATAATAAAAAGTAGTATTACATGAAAAATAGAAAAAAAAAACGTAAAAATAATAACATTTTGAAAAATAACAAAAGGTGCAGAACTTCATTCCTTGGTACGGTCGACACATTGTTTGCATTTTTCCTTGGCATACGACAGACCAATCAAATTAAGGGGATGAGATCTCTCAACGACCTTGAAGAATTTGATTTTCAGCTCTGTCCCTTTCTTTTTCGATTTCTCTTACACGACATATTAACAAACTAAATTGACAGCGTCAATAACTCGCTAGCCGCGCGGATGCTTTTGTGACTTATGCTCTTTGAAATGTTAATGTGGTTTTCAAATATTGCTTGATGGCGTATAATTTTTTACTATTTCTTTTAAATGTTCCGTGAAACTGGATATTCAGCGGATTTCGGCGTGGTCAGATTAATTACGAAATAGACAACATTTTAAGTTATATATTTCTTACTTCCTTTTTATTTATTTTACGTAAATGTTATAATTTTACTTTTAAATTTTTATAGAAATTACGTTGAGATTTTCCGGTTTAGAAAGGTAGCCTATATCATTTCATGGCGCGCCAGCTATCTTTGTACAGAATATCATGTCGATCTGTTGCTTCATTACGACGTGAAAGTAGGATAAACTAATACAGTATACAATTTGTAATATTTGTTGGGATTGCTATGTTAGTTAGGATAAGATTTCCTTTGTTGAAAAGTAGTCTATATCATTTCTTGGTCCGCTAATTAACTGTGCATAAAATTATGTTGATCTGCTGCTCCTTTGCGACGTGAAAGAAGGACAAACACATTTTGGAATTTTTAATGTTTGTTGGCATTACTTTATTAGTTAAGATGAAATTTTTTGGATTAAAAAGTAGTTGATATCATTTCCTGGCCCATCAACTATCTAAGTGCAGATCAGATCGACTCGTTGTTCTATTGTGACGTAAAAGAAGAACAAACCAACACACTTTCGAATTTTATATTAATTACGTCAAGGTTTTTCGAGTTGAAAAGTAGCCTATGTCCTCCTTTCACGTCGCCATAGTAAGGAAACCTCGATTTTTCGAAAACCGAAGACGTTATGAATTTAGAAAACATTTTGTCGGGAATTTAATTTCAAGATTCTTGAACTTTCTCGATATAATTCTCGATTACCTAACACGGATTTAGTTGATCTAGTAAAATAAAGACAGAGAGACAATCAACACTAGACAATTGACTTCAAAAATCGAAATATATCAATCGAAATATTAACCATATCCACGTTGTAGTACAAATATTTAAATGAAATGATCCAAACTTTGAACGGAGTTTTGAAGTGAATATTAACATATTTCTCTCGCCTCGTTATAGGGAAATTTATAAAAATAAAACAAAAAGAATTCCGTCAAAAAAGTTTGTTTGGAAAAAGGCATTATTGCCACAAATAAACGTGTAAAAGGGTTATAAAATATACTATTTGAAGCATACAACATGTAGTATTTCTTTAATAACAGTTTCATGTTGACACGTAACAAATCGAGGGTAAACCTTTTTTCCATTAGAAGTGCAAAATTTATGCAAATCAGTGTATGAACGAGTATAATAAATGTAAGTATTCTCGAAAAGCTAAATTTTTTGACGTAGATTAAAAATGATAAATGTTAAAAGTTGTTTAATAAGAATGAAAATAATTTGTACTTTTACAAGATTTGAAGGAAAAAATAAACATATATGACAAAATAAATATAGATGAAAAAATATACTAAATATGACTATTATGATCTCCGGTAATACTATGATCTTCGGTATTCTCTTTAGTTATGAATTGGGTTTCGGCGAGTAAACAACAAATTGAACACGGAAATTTTACGAAGAGAACACTTTTTGTTCATGATTCCTTTTACGGTGAAATACGAGCGAAGTAACACACAGGATTTTTTCCATAATTTTCATACAGAGCGACTTTATAAATTAAATTTAGAAAAATTAAAAAGCCTTGTTAAATATATATCCCAGGTTAAATTGGTTGTATCTAACATAACCAGTCTCGTGCTATCTTACTGCAATAAAAACAAGTTCATGCCTTCAGAAAGAAGTGAAAATGTTTTGTTTTTGTTACCCCATGACGAATTATATATTTAACAAAATATTACAACTAGTTTTTCACGACATGTGTACAATCAATAATACGTAATTAATTTATCAGAAAAACTATCAATGTTAACTTTACCCATAAACTGCCTTAGATATTACTAGATATCGCACACTGATAGAAGTATACCTAAGAATTTCTTCATCTGATTTTCCTTGAAAATATTATTTGCATATAAAATCTGACAAAGTTTATGGCTTTCGTCTTACCATTTTTTCTTATTATTGAAACCCCAAATTACTTATAAATTTTTACACTGAAAAGGAAATAATAACAATATTTTTAGAGTTTTATTATATTATACATTAAAATGAAACCTTTAATATATTGTATTTAATAATGAGGAATATTAATTTAAATTCGAGATCCAACCACGGAAAAAAGAAATCGAATTAAACAAACTGAATCACTTTTTGAATAGCAACCACTATGTCAGTAAAATATTGAAGTAATTATTGCAATAAAAATATATTTCAAAATGACAGCCATTTATACTAAATCAGAAAAAAGAGTCAAAATAACCTCAAAATAAGATAGCTAGGAATAAGAGAGGAACTCGTACTACGAGGCTTTCGCTTATATTTAGGTAAATATAAATATGTAAGGTTAGGTAGTATTTCTATTAAACTATTTATAAATAAAAATATTTTTTATAAAATAGTTTAATAGAAATTGAGCAGACAATCACTTCAATATGTTGTTCTATTGCGGCGTGAAGTAGCCTGTGTTGGTTGGTGCCTGTGTCATTTTCCGGTCCGCTAACTATTCCTGTGCAAGAAATCGCGTTGATCTTTTGATCCATTGTGACGTGAAAGCAGGACAAACAAATATATTTTCTGATTTGTAAATTTTGGGTTTGCTTTACTAGGGTAAAATTATCCATGTCAGAAAGTAACCAGTATTATTTCCTGGCCCGCTAAATATATCTGATCAGAAAGCCACGTCGATATGTTGCTCCATTACCATGTGAGAGAAAAGCAAATAAAGAGACTTTTGAATCGTGAATATTATTTGGGATTGTGATATTAGTTAGGATAAGATTTCCCGAGTTTATATTTTATCTATGTATGTTTCCTGTTCCCCCAACTATCTCTATGCAGTAAGTGACGTCGATCTGTTGCTTCGTTGCGACTGAAAGGAGAACAAAAACCTTTTCGAATTTTTAATATTACTTGAGATTTTTGTTTTAGTTGGGAAAAGACTTCCTAGGTTGGAAAGTAGTCTAGGTCCTGGCCCGCCAATCATCTCTGTGGAGAAAGTTACATTGATTTGTTGCTCCATAGCGACGCGAAAGAAGGATAAACAAACACATTTTCAAAATTTTTAACATAGTTTGGGATTGTAATATTGGTTAGGAAGAGATTTTTCGGATTGGCAATCGGTCTATTTTAATTTCTGGGCCGCCAACTATTTCTGTGCAGAAAGTAATGTCGTTTTTTTTGCTCCATTGCATCGTGAACAAAGGATTAACAAGCGGACTTGCGAATTTAAATATTAATTGTTATTGTTGTTTTAGTAAAATGAAATTTCCTAGGTTGGAAAGTATTTTATGTAATTTCCTGGTCTGCCAATTATCTCTGTGCAGAAAGCAACGTCGATCTTTTGCTCCATTACGACGTGAAAGAATGATAAACAAACACACTTTCCAATTTTTAATATTGGTCGGATTTGTTATTGTAGTTAGGATGAGATTTCCCAAACTGGAAAGAAGCCTATGTTATTTCCTGGCCCGCCAATTATCTCTTTGCTGAAATCACATGTAAAAAAAGGACAAATAAATACACATTTTAATTTTTAACAAAATTGTGAGGGGGGGAGGGGTAGAGAGACTGCCATATTAGGTTGGATGAGTTTTCCCACATTAACAAGTAGTCTACGTTATCTACTGGTAAATATAAACACGAATTGATATAAAAAACCTAACACAAAACGTCCAAAAATTTAATAAGCAAAAAGTATGACGTAACAAAATTTATAAATACGAACACGAATTAATATAAATAAAGACAAACTTACAATATTCAAAAGTGAGTAAGCAAAAAGTATATATAGAAAAAAGGTGAATTACGTGAAAGAAAAAAGGTTAAAACATATTCCCGCGCAAACAAATGTATGAAAATTTTCAAATACATTTTTTCATAATAAATAATAGCGAGCTACATTATATATTCTGAAATGTACGAAGTATTTCAAAATATATATTGCATTCAATATATAATGCATATTCTTCGATGTGATATCAAAAGATATTAAAATATCATTGTCGCTAAACTAAACTTATTCTTATGATACTAAAGCACAGATCCAAACCTAAGATTAAACACAATTAAATGATGCTACGGGATGCAGAATTATTTCTACTTTCTTTAAGTTCTATACCACGACCTAGGTTTCGTTGTATTACAACATCTTTAGGTAGCAAAGATTTTTGCTAATAGCCGACCTGAAGATGTTGTAATACAACGAAACCTAGGTCGTGGTAACTTAAAGAAAGTAGAAATAATACTACATCACGTAGTTTCATTTAATTGTGAATAATGCATTTCTACAAAATTAACGGCAAATATATTCAATACCTAAGATTAAAATTAATTTAATTATATCGCATTTTATTTTTATTGCATTTTGAGCGGGTGGAAAAACAAGCGACATAGATTCGACTTCCACCGCGCCTCAGCGCACATTGTCTTTTTGCACGCGAGTAAAAGAGAAGCAATAAACATCGCCAAAACGCGTCTTTACATTCGAAAAAAATAAGGGGTTTTATTATTTTTATTGGAATTCTATTTACTTTATTCAAAATAAAAATTAACCAAGATTTTAAATAAGACATGAACAATTAGTCTTTTTAATTCTTTTCATAAATTGTTATAAGCAACGGAGTTAATTTCGCTTAAAATTTATGCTATAAGATGTTTTTGGATTTTTTTTCAGGTACAAAAGATATTTTAGTAGTGTTTTGGAAACAACCAGAACTTTAGAAATATTGTCAAGAATATCATTTATTTTTTTCATGGCATAAATTTAGTACATTTTTTTGAAATAAGCTCAATGTGTTGCCAGCGCCTTAAGAGTTAATTATGAATTTTTCATTTATTAAATAACTTCCGCATACACGACCTTAGCCCGCGTAGGTCACTAGAGTTTATTAATTTATAGTAAATGTTTAAAATAAACACATCGTACATGCAATGTAGTTTATAGCAAAGTTGTTAAAAATAGAAGTTTGGATTCTTATAACTAGTAGCGTAAATATTGAATTAATAAACATAACTTCTGTCTTAATCATGAGAATGAGTAATATTTCTGTAATTTAGAAATATAATTATATTGACATTTGAGAATAAAAACTATTCATTGAAGACCACTAACATTGTTCGCGGTAAAATTCAAATTCATGAACATGAATTTTTTCAAAATTTTATTCCTAAATTACGGAAAACGCTCGCAATTTCCGTAGCGTAAAAATAGAATTTAATTGGATTTTTAAATTGAAAACTACCCATTGAAGTAACGATTCATCGGAACAAATCAACGATCATCAAGTATTGAATATATTTGGCGTTAATTTTGTAGAAATTCATTATTCACAATTAAATGAAACTACGTGATGTAGTGTTATTTCCACTTTCTTTAATTTTTTTACCACGACCTAGGTTTCGTTGTATTACATCTTCAGGTAGGATTTTAGAAAAGATTAACTCTTAGGAACAACCAACAGCATTTATATGTTTCAAACACAATAGCGGAAGCCTGGTTTGTGCGGATTTCATTGTTATGTTAGTGAGTTTATTGCAGGGGCGCAGTGTAGGTTTTATTATATTACCGAGAGTTATATAATATACCAGTATTTTAGTGAGGGTAATAAATTCAATTGTTGTTATTATGTGAGGTTATACAATGCAAACTTTACGGTGTATGTAATAAAATTAAATGGAAGTTATTATCGGTAATTTATTTATACAGAAGCAAGGGTATTTGAAAGTAAGGACAAGGTAATACACTAATTCTACATATCTCCGGTTTTGTGTATTCATATATTTATTTATTTATTTCTTTTAATTTTTTTGTTTTTATTACATATACTTATATTTATATGTGTATTAGTGCTGAAACAATTTCCAGGCTACTGTAGTATCAATGTTGTATATTTATATTATATCTAGAAGATATGAAGAATGGGTGATGATATTATATTTAGTTGTTCATTTAATATATTGACCTTGATATCTTTTTTACGTCTGTTTATTTCTAATGTTTCTAGGATATTTAGTTTATTACCTTTTGTATTTATTTGTAATATATAGGGGGCATTATCAGTATGGGGGTAATGGTTATTTTCAATGAGATGTTTATCAAAGTGAGATGTGTCTGGTTTATTATTTCGCCAGCTGGCAAGGTGTTCTTTATATCTTGTATTAAAATCTCTTCCTGTTTGACCTATGTATATACTATTACAGTCGTTACATTTAAGTTTATAGATACCACTCTTTTTATGTTTATCTATTTTTTCTTTATTATTAATAAGGGTAATCACTCAAATTAGGAATGTATCACTCTAATTAGGAAGACTCTTAACTAATAATAAAAATATAAATAATATAACATGTACGTATAGTACCTTAAATAACTTGGGTAAAATTTTGTTATTGTGTTTGAAACATATAAATGCTGTTGGTTGTTCCTAAGAGTTAATCTTTGCTAATATCCCACCTGAAGATGTTGTAATACAACGAAACCTAGGTCGTGGTAAAGAAATTAAAGAAAGTAGAAATAATACTACATCACGTAGTTTCATTTAATTGTGGATCATCAAGTAGCTAATTGTTGATTCTACCCGGTGCACGGTAAGCAACCGGTAATATCACGCATTGAATTATCAATGTACTAACATTGCCATACTTTATGTAATCAAATACAAAAGAGGGCATTATCACTACACAAAACACACAAGAATAAATAAATATTAATTTTATGTTAAGTTATTCAAAGAAAAAAATTGGCCCTCTTGTTTCCAAACTAAATATCACAGACAAAACACTGAATCTGCTCCCGGATACGTGTTTATAATAAGTATGATAAATGACGTCTGAGACTCATTTTCCTTTTCATTTGACGCGTTGTTCTACAGTCGTTACAAAAATTCATTAATAAATTCAAAATGTCTCATTGAATAAAAAAAGAATAGGTTAAAACGTTTTGCAAACATATATCATTTGTCATAATTTGCATTTGACGATTATTTTTCAGAAGAATTTTTATGCGATACTAGTATGTAATTATTAATATCGTCAGATAAAAACTAAATATCAGTATTAATTCAATAAAAAAAAAGACACAGAAAAACTTCCTTATTTATGATAGCGCCACGCGCAATTACCTTTGAAATCTTAGAAGTTATATTGCGCATTCAGTCGCTCCGATAATATATCTGTTTTTTATCTGTATATATAATAAGATTGTAGAATAGTCTTGTGTATACATTAAAGATATTTACTAAAAAATAATTTTAGGGCACGTAATAGAAAATAAAAATGTTGTTTTTTAAAATTTTTGTCTGATTGTTTGGAAAGGCATCGTATAAGTATTATTGACTAATTCACATGGAGTTTTTGGAGAATCGTATGGATTGACTTGACGTAACTTCACAATTCACAATCAAATCTTTGTTCCACTGAATTCCTTCAAATCTAGTTGATAGATCTAGAGATGTAACAAACGAAAACGAAACAACTAACTATCCAATTGAATTGTTAAACTCACTGCATGTGCCTTGCTTGCCACCGCATAATTCATCTGGCTCGGTAGTCAACATGCTTCGAAATCTGAAGCAACCTATGTTTCGAAATCTGAAACAACTATGAATCGGAACGTGGTTGGTGGTGAGAATATTCGTGGGCAATGTGATTCACGCGACGATACTCAAAAGAAAGTTCAAAGGTGTGGAAGTTCTCATTCCGAGAATTCCGATGATCCCAACCATATGCCATTCGAGTTTAAACGAATTCAATTTCCGATTCGTATTGCATTCGCCATAATATTCAATAAATCACAAGGCCATTTATTCAGTGTTTTTGGCCTGAATTTAGAAAATAAATGTTTCTTTCATGGTCAATTTTATGTAGCATGTTCACGTGTCGGTAAACCACCGGCTTTGTTCGTTTTGTTATATCACAAGGTGCTTCAATGAAAGGAATCGACCTGAGCGCAACCCATCAGAAAATATTTTAACGGAAAGTGCAACACTAGTATTGAATTTATAAATTAAATAAACAGTAACACGTATTACTAGACACACTGTACTCTATAATAACGTCATATTTTTGGAGTTTATTTTTGATCATTATTGTATTCTTTATGGGGTTCACACAGTAACGACGACAGTTTTTAATATATTTAAAAAAAATATTGAAATAAATAAAAACACTCAATTAAAAAACCCGAATTATCAAAACTCAATATCTCCATGTCAATTAATACACAGGACAGCCATCTAGCGCTAAACGCGCCAAACGTTGTTTATTCGTTTGAATTTTTTTTTCTGTTTTTAAATTCTCCTAGCGAGTCGCATCTACATAGAAAATTGCCCATGATACTTCTTTCTGTTATTAATTTTTCTCAGAAAATTTCATTTATGTAAAGTGGTTACTTCATATTAAGTGATTTTTGTTACCCCGCAGACAATGAGTTTTGTTTACCCCACGTTAATGAACATGATTTTCGATATTTGTTAGATGGTGGTAACTTAATACATTTAGAAATAACCTGTAACACTGAAAAGAATTTATAATAGAGTGATCTCGTTTTGTGAATTCCGTTTAAGGTGAATAGTGCACGAAGCAACATGCAATTCATGTACAGTGATTGTATTAAGTTTAGTCTCCTATGACAACCAAAAGTAAGCTAAATATTCGAACGAGGAAACGTTGATATCTCTGACGGTCGACATCCACAATAACCTTCCTTACTATATTTAGAAAAATTAAAAAGCCCAATTGAAATAAATCACAAGTTAAGTTCGAGTTATCTAGTAGAATTATGTTCATGATGTCACTCTGTAACAGACAAAAAGGGGACTTTGGGGAAGAAGTAGAAATATTACCTTTTGACTACATCATTCAAGCAAAATTACAATGTTGTGCTCTCATAGCGAAGGATATAGGTGAAAATATACGTGGAATGTACTGTGCTTTCTCAACCACCATAATCTCCGGACCTCTTGTCTCCCGACTATCAACTGTTTCAGAAACTGTCAAATTATAATTTACGTGACAAAAAGAAAATTAAAGGCACAGACCACCTTAAGGTTTAACTTGTCATTTTTTTCAAGCAAAAGTCAAGATTGTAAAAAAGCAATAGATAATGGTGGCATTACGTAATTGAAGATATATTTTATTAATTAGACGTAACAAATAAAGAAAACTTTGCGAATTGAGGTGGCAAGATTATTAATTGGAGCATGAGTTTTTAGTTGTCATTATTATTCATATGTGTGGTGTAAATTTAAATTATAGTGTAAAAAAGCAACATTTATACTGACATTAAGCACTTCAAATTAATAACTTATGCAGGTACGGTACTTCAGTAATGGGAACTCGACTCACACTTAGATGGGTTTTTAGACTTTTGTATATCTAACGTCTTTGGTCTATCTATGAATCTGGGAAAACCCTACGTTTTGAAACAAATAAAGAAATTCTAATTTTACCTGAACCCTAGATTTACAAACGTGTAAATAAAATAGAAAAACATTGCATAAATATCTGTTCTATATAAACTATATCGTTCGGGTTATTAATCCTATCGAGTTAATTATAAATATTATTTCAATTACATTCTGAACATTACGAGTTTTCTGCGATTTAAAATTGAGTGAGAAACCTAATTACAAATCTGGGCTAAATAACATACTTTGATTCATGGTTTTTGTAGAAATCGTTTACAAAGAATGTCAACAAATCCAACAACAAAGTGCAGCAACAAATCTTAATAAACACCATTTCTTTTTTTTTATAAATTAATCCCCTATAACAAAAGTCGCAGTGCCTAGTAATAATACACATCTTCCTAAAATATGACCAAATTTCATTTAATGATATTCTATAAAAAATATTAAAAGCAAACACTTTATATATTTGAAACATAACTAAAGTTCATATGACAATGTAATATGAAAACACATGGTATATTTACACAGGAAACAATTTTAGATTACTTTGCATATCCATAACGGTTGTCGAGAAAGATCTTGAAGCGTAAACATTGAAATGGCAATCATTTGTACACAGAAAAGATCGTAATAAAGGGGCGACGAAGGACGAAAAAAGTTATGCGGTCACAATATCTAAGTTTTAGAGCTACGGTTCTCGCAGCACATCATAATACACGTAGCCTTGTAGCTATTTGTATAATTGAGAGCTTAAATAAAACATTTGTACACCCTGTTATTAAATTAACGATAAATTTTCAGCAACTAAATGGTTAATTGAGGGAACTCAAAGGAACACAACAAATACAAGAGGAGATATCCCTCTATCTCCCTGACATATTTATTATAAATTGGTCCAGAGAGTGATGGAATTCAACGAAAGTACATATAAGAAAGACTAAAATATAAATTAACGTATAAAAGTCAATAACTAACCTAAATTCTGTTGCTTAACATTAGCTTCAAAAAAATTGCATATAGAATGGAGAAGGCGGCATGTGATTGAAGAAGTTTCAATAGTTAAAAAAACGAAGTAGTGAAAATATTTGCACTCGTAAAAAAAGATTGAAAGTGAAATCGAAAGAAAGGGAATAACCGATGATTCAAAAATGTATGTCTGGAAAAATTTTCTTTTAAATTTACATTTTTTTAAGCGAACGTTAAGAAGCAAATTAATGTTTAATGACATAATAGAATGCGTTAATTTATGTCTTAAGTTTTCTTTTGTAAGCCATATAATATAGTCGTACATACTACATACTTATAGTTTAGTTCAAACGAATTGACAAAGGTGTGGTAAAGAAATCAAAATAACAGAAGGAATGAAAATAAATAAACCAAGTACTAGAAGGGAAAAAACAAAACAAAGCGCGAAAAGTTAAAAGATTAAACGTAGATCGTAATAAGCCCAGCAGTTCTATTTATAGAAGTATATTTGAAATAGTTGAATAGATTTTATTAGAGAAAAATAGGTTAAAATTGGATATTGCTCATACGTTCAATATTCAGGCGGGCTCTGGAAGAAGATATTTATATAGAAACTATCCATTGTATTACCAACATTAGAGAGGAAAAAACGCCACCAAACCCGAAGTGGACGAGTTATTACATTTTAATTATAGAATAAAAATGTTATTTAGAGCATAAATAAGAACATGATATTTTGTCATGTCATTACTTCATTGTCTTAAAATTGCCGAGACAGGGGACAGGGAGACCGAGAGGAAAAACAATCGATGCTTTAATTTTTTAATGAAAACCATAAATGTCTAGAACCTTTTCTCATTTTTCCCCTTTTACATGTCATGTAAAGGGAGAAAAATGAGAAAAGGTTCTAGACATTTATGGTTTTCACCATTGTCATATGCCAGAAATAATTCACACTGATTAAATATGATATATTCAATCAGTGTGAATTATTTCTGACTTTTCCGCTAACAAACTTCAGAGGTATGGCGAGATTTTTTTTTCATGAGAATTTTTTTTCATAAATCAAAAATTATACGGCTTAAAATAAAAAAAATAGTTTTGGGTCGTATAAATAAAATATTTCCATACCTTGACTACTTGACCTTCTTGAAATAACTTGACCACTTGTCCTTGTTGCATCATCTTTAAATTACAACTTATCTTGGACACTATTTTAATAAGCAAATTTTGTGGACAAGAACTCTGCCAAATTTCAAGTCGATGCCTATAGTGGGTTTTGAGGAAAACAGACGTGATAAAGACAGACACAGAAATAACACCGTAAGGGTTTTATTTTAGGCATGGAACCCTGAAAGAGTGACTAATTAAGCACCACATTAAGCTATGTGAAAGTGTTGCGTTCTATGGCGAAATGAGGTCATTTATATTTATTTGAAACATATTCTTATGTACCTTGATAATTGTATCTACATTTTTTATTCAATTTTAACACTTGGTCTATTTAAACGTATTAAAATAATCAAGTTAAAAATGAAGGCATAGAACAATCTGAGAAAGTCAGTTTATTAATATATTGAAAGAAAATAAATCAACAATAAATCGATTCAAGTAATCCTATGTAAATATGACAAAAGCTTCACCAATATAGATATCAATACAATTATAAATATAGATAAATATTAGAAACACGTTCAATCCTCTTTCAAGTAATAAGTAGTCAAGAAAGAAAAATAAATTGAGCAAGTCTAAATTGGTCCTTGGACACCGACTTAATTTCTTTGGAATCGACTTAATTATCATGAATATGACCTCAATGAGCTTAATAATTTGGGACCCCTCTCTGAGATTGCATGGTTTCAATTATTTATTTTAGTTATTTCACAAATATTGGTCATTAAGTATGAAACGTCCGATATTGAATTGAAAGTTTGATTTATTATATATGAAGGAAGAATTGGTACAAGTGATCAAAGTATGCGACTAAAATATTCACACGGTTTTTTTTATCTTAATGGTGGTTTTTTAATGCCAACGGCGAAGAAGCTTGGACAGCTAGTGGTGATAAAATGGCGAAAGGAATTTTCTATAGCTTGTTGAGAATCAAATATTTTTTCTTGCGTGGAGTAATCCTAAGCCTGGCAAAGTCAGTTGTAATAATATAGATAGTCAGCAAGGTGCGAAAAATACGGTGGTTGACAGAGAGATTCCAAGTCCAGCTTCTGTAGTTTGAGGAACATTGTTTGTACGACATGTGGTCGAGTATTGTCCTGCAAAAAAATGGCCTGCCTTATTCACTAATCTCAGCTGTTTAGTGGTAAGCTCACTAACCGCGTCGTTTAATTGATTATAATAGACATCCATTGTCATCGATGAACCAAGTTGCAGGAAGCTGAAGTCGATAGCTTGAGCTCTGAAACGTCAAATAAACAACATTAGGTTTTTTTTATTTAGAATGGGTTTTGGCAATTTATCTTTAGGCAATCATTGTATTGAATACTTTGGATTGTCATAAAGAATGTATTTTTGTCATACGTAAAATATCAAATTGAATCTTTGCTAATATCCCACCTGAAGATGTTGTAATACAACGAAACCTAGATCGTGATAAAGAAATTAAAGAAAGTAGAAATAATACTACATCACGTAGTTTCATTTAATTGTGGCCAATATTTTTTTTTAGAAGGTTTGCCTCAAATAATACATGTGGATCCTTTCGTTTCAAAATTAGGAGTATTAATAAAGGAACCCATATAAAAGAATAGTGAAACAGCAACGAGGAAAATCTTAACATAATTTTAAAAGGGTGCATCAAAATTACGTTTATTTGATTTGAATTCTGTCACAGAGTAAGTACATGGATTGAAGGAACAAGAGTATGTTTAATCTTCATTATTTAAATTTGTATTTGCATTCTATAAAAAAGTGTTTCAAATAATCCTTATTTTTGCTCTATTTATTCCAAACGTTATTAATTATTTAAGTTGCTTAAAGTAAATGCTTCTGTAGTGAATTATCTTTTTAATTGAAATTCATAATAAAGCGGCTAGTAAGGAAGTTCGCAATTTCATAAGTAAATATTAATTAGGTTTCGTGATTATAACTTATTATCCATGAGTTTTCACTGTTGAATGTAACATTTGTCATGTCAAGTGTGTTTAAGATTTATAATATTGTTACTCTCCTAAATTGTTGTTTATTCGAATGTTTAGAACTTTCACTGTTGAAACCTTATTAAATATAACGCGTGTAACATATGTCATGTTAAGTGATCAGTAAATATATATGTATGGTATAAGAAAATATTAAACACTGTGAAAATGAATTACGAGGAGTTTTTACTATGAATGAATTCACAGATCTCCACGCAATGAAAGAATTATTAGAAGACATATATTTATGTAAGCATATACATGGAATACACTGGATTTATCGATAAATATGGGACGAATTATTTCTGTGGTTTTCTAAGACGAAAAGAGATATAAAATGAGAAAAATGAAGGATCGGATGTTATTAGAGGAGAATGTCTAAAATAGAGCTCCAGAAAGCATTAAATTGAAAATGCTTCTCATATAATACGGTTTATTTCAAAAGGTTCACAATTTTTAATAAGAACATGCTTTTTGCACAAAGTAGTAATAAATATTCGAGGAAAATCTTAAGATAATTTTAAAAGCGATCATCAAAATTATGTTTATTTGATTTGAATTCTGTCACAGAGTAAGTACATGGATTAATGGGAAAAGAGTATATTTAACTTTCAATTGTATTTATCCATAATTTAAATATCTTCATTATTTAAATTGGCATTTGCATTCTGTAAAAAAGTATGATATTCATTATCATATTTATATAACGTATTCCTTTTGTATTCATGTATAATGTATGCTCAATATTTAATTAGGTATACTATCCTGTACAATGAATACAGTGAGTAGATTGAAACGAATAGATTTTGCACGCGAATTTGTCATGCGTAACTGCGCTTTTTTATTATACGGCGACTTGATTTGTATCTAATTCAATGATAATACAAAATCTTCCTTTAAATAACAATTAAACACTTTGCAGTGTTCTACAAAAACAAGACAGTTTTGTGCTCTCCGAACGCGTAAGTAATGGATTTAAATTAGATGTTCCGACATCCATTAACTTGTTTTCTTATCGAATAAAAACGAGTTTCATTCTACGGCGCTTCAATTTCTCCATGTGAAAGTAGCCTACGTGTTTATTTGAATCATGAATATGTCACAGCAAGATTCGTGACAATCTATCTAGCCATTTGGATGTATTTAGTAATAAACAGCCAAAGAGAAATTGTGTGTTACTCCGACGCGTAAAATATGCGCACGTCTCTAGTGAGCGACTCGTTACTTGGCTCTATGTTTATTAGGTAATAAATGAACTAACCAAATTTCGTACTTGTAATGTTACGATAAATCGATGCTTTAATTTAAATACTAGCTCCTGTTTCTCGAGTCCTGGGTTGTACGTAATATTGAATTTTAGATTCACTGTATCATACGTACTGAATAAATGCTATTGCTATTCCTATTTTTGTTAACAGCCATTTTTACACTTTTTAAACCTTTTCGTTCTATTGCAAATATTCTATTATTTAAATTAATTACTCTTATTCGGTAGGCAGGTACTTTATTATGATAGCATATGTAATTCAAAACATAAGTGGGTAAATCTTTGATATTATTGCTATCTCTATTAAGGTTAGTCACCAAATTTGTTACGATATAATAGCAACGATGCAGTAGTAAGTGAACTTCATTTGGCTATAACATTTCTTGCTTCCAAAAAGTGTGCATGTGTCATATCTTGCAAAACTCTTAGAATTAAGTTGTAAAGTTTTTAATCGTTTATAGTATTGGTGATATTCGTTTCTTTTCTCATATTTCGCCTATGTACATAATGGCCAATCACATACTGTCAATTCATTGGTATACTGTCAATTCCAACACTGACTCCAGACGAGCCCTGGTTATCTCTGTGAGACTTCTCTCAACATTATAACAGTATTGAATATATTTGGCGTTAATTTTGTAGAAATTCATTATTCACAATTAAATGAAACTACGTGATGTAGTATTATTTCTACTATCTTTAATTTCTTTACCACGACCTAGGTTTCGTTGTATTGCAACATCTTCAGGTGGGTTATAAGCAAATATCTTTGCTTATATCCCACCTGAAGATGTTGTAATACAACGAAACCTAGGTCGTGGTAAAGAAATTAAAGATAGTAGAAATAATACTACATCACGTAGTTTCATTTAATCGTGATTATAACAGTAATTTGTCAAAAATATATAGCTATTGCTCTGTAAGTCCTTTTAGAATTTTTGCCACTTTTACCAAGTTTACACTTTATTTTTAAAATCTTACACTTTACATAAACTTTACATACTAATGAGTTGTTCAAAATTCATGGATAACATGATATTAATCATTAACTTATTGTTATTTTGATTGTGAATAAACTCTTTGAACTTCTGATGCGAAACCAATTTTTTAAGTCTTTTTTCTCAGTGTCTATTGAATAAATGTAAACCGATGTGATGTTACGATATTTGTGAAACCGATGCGATGTTTCGATGTTAATTATAGCATCATTTCGATGAAAAATTTTTGCCTTTTGTTACAGATACTTTCGTAATAATTAGTACGTATAATACAGAGCAGACAATATTCTACTTTTTATTTTTGCACATTTAGGTAGGTTAATAATCAAGTTTTTTCAGTAACATCATGATAGTTTTGGATAACCATAATCTACACAATATATGTAATACATGTATAATGTTTAGTTATTTATTTATTTATGTACTTTAATGTGTACAGTTAATACATATGGCGCACTTTCTGTTACTTGCTCGACGAGCGGCTAGGAATTGAACCGGGATCTCCGCTGTGCGCTGGGCCTACAAAGCCCGAATGCATTGTGATCAATCTAACAGATCACGGCGATGATAATGATCTTAATGACAATATAATTAAATTTCTAGGTTATATAAATTTAAATAATGGAAATATATAAATGGATTTCGCAGATCTACCAATTTAAACTATTGGAATGGAATGAATAGTGCGGTTAACAGGTTTCCGCCATATTAGCGGCAATAATTCATGTACCGATCGAAATATGAATTTCAGCGCTCACTAATAAAATAATAAATCTAACGCGCATCTGAATTTTACCTCAACTGGGACATTTCAGTTCGATATAGTAAGAAAAAAATATTTGGTGGCAAATAGATATAGAGGTAGATTCTGAGATTGAACTGAATTTTCAAGGTGTCTAAATAATAGAGTAGTTATATATATATTTCCTGAAACGTTTTATGCAAATTAATAAAAATTACTTTATTTCAAAGTTCTAATTAATCAATATATTGTTCGTTAATTTGAGGAAAATGGTAAATGGAAAGTCAATTTTATTTAGATTGATCTTTCCGATGATTAGTTTCACTCGATGAGGTGTACATAATCAAGATTCGTATCTACTTTACTTGTTAATATCGATAGGATCGACCTCGGAAATTTTGTAAATGTAGGCTTAACTTTAAAATTTATAAGCCTGTGTTAACTACCCAACGAGTAGGTAAACAACGAGTAGGTAAGGCAACGGAATTATGATGTTTCATTGGACTTCTTGTATTTCAGACTGTATCTCTATATGACGAGAAAATCTTTTCTTACCAAATTAAAGTAATATAAAGAAACCTTTTCACTACAACAAGATATCCCGTAAGCCTCGTGAACTAAAAATGTCAAATTTAGTTTGTACACAATTGAACCCACAACTGTACAATAAAATGAATTAGTGATGCCCCAAACAGCGAATACGAAATAAATAAAATATTTGATTTAAATGATACATGTGGTCGGTAAGAAATATTTTGCGAAAAATATGATAAATTAGTTTTGTCATTATTCACACAATGATTTTCATAACCACGGTTTACAAAATAACAAAAAAAACACATAACTTTTATCCAATTACAACACACGTATAATCCACATGTAAACGCAAGAAGAGGGAAATTAAGATGAAGCAGATTAAGAAAGTCAGACAGGGTAAGAAAATGTAGATAGAGAAATAGTCTCAATTATCATCAGTTTTGTTGCCAATGTGAATTATATTGTTGCATCCATGCTGCGTTGGCGTGTGAATTGGAACGAAAAAACGAGCACTGAGTTCTATTAAAGAAGCGCTCTGCTGTCGGTTTCATGGCACGAGCGCCAATAGCAGAGTGCTAATGAGCGTAACATTGTAAGCCTCAATTCGCAATTTACTGAGAAAACTGACGTTTTACATTATAACACATTTGTTTTTCTTCACCTTTTCCCCGCAATCTTCCAGAAAGCTTAAAAGTGCTGACGTATGTATAGATAATTTCGAACGCGTGCTAACGCAATCGACCGGCATCTCTCGCATACTCGTTCTTAATCCCGACTCCCCATAAACGTGCCGAAGAAACGAGGGGAGGGGAAAGGTATTATATCTTATATTTAGAATATGTTCTCTAAGTAGGTCATAATATACTATTGCATTATTTCGCAGCATTATTTTTTAAACTCGTTGCTGCACGAACAATTTCTCGCAGCCAACCACTTAAGCTGTGGTGGGCTGATTCAGAATAACCGAGGTCGAGTATTCAAATATAGACACACATTATGGTTGCATGGCGTGCTTATATTTTGTGATCTCCTCCAAACCTTTTTTGTGGATTGTGCGCAAAGTAAGAACGAGTTTATAATATTTCATATTTCAATTAAAAGAATTTATTTCTATTACGTAATCACGAGTCATTTACAAAAACAACAATAAAATAGTAGAAAAATTATAAGTAGTATAACCCAAGTATTTTTGAGATATTCATAATATTTTACATCTAAGGAAGATTTCCTAGGCTGTACATTTATATGATGAAAATTTAAGATTAACATTTGTAAATATTTAAATAGAAATACTGCGTATACTTAAATGTTTATATGAGCCTAACTATGTACGAAACCCCCATAGTATGAGTTTAATTTGTACTTAATGGGTTTATGGTAAGTATTTTATGATTTATTACATTATAAGAATATACATATCTCTAGATCATCTTTAACAAGTTCAGTACCGTTACAGTTTTGAAGATTATTTTTCAACACACTGGACATTATTAAAACTGATATAGAAACTATTCCTTGTCATATAATTATTTTACTAACAATATATAAAACTCTATTAGTATCACATGGAACAGTATGTTTAAAAGTTTATCCTCAATATTTATCGATAAAATCTTTTGGCAAGTAAGCAATGGATTTAATATAAATCTTGCAATGTTTATTGACATGTCGTAGTACATAATTTTTATTAATTAGAAAAAAAGCACAGCTTCACCCTACAGAAATTAAGCTATTCTAGGATTAAAAAGTATGGTTTAATTCAAATCCTGTCTGTATCAGTTTTCACAAAATCAATTCAACCCTTTGTACATAAACGAGTAATAAAAATTCAAACTTTCTTTTTGTGATGCAAGTATTTCATAGCTAGTTGTCACTCTATCGTACAAACGGTACGTGTGCGAAATTCAGTTGTGATTTGGCACGCATATACTTTGAAATTTAGTGCTTGCAGCGTTAATAGGTAATAAACTAACAAAAATAAACTATAGGATTAATCATATTAGCAGAGACTCATATAGTCTAATTATTACAAACACTCCAACCATAACTAAGAAAAAACTATAACTAACTAGTACAATAATATATCTGTTGGAATCATTTATAATTTCAATATCGTTAAAATCTACCCATCGTCATATTATTACTTCTAGACCTCCTTGTCAGTGCTCGAAGTGTGTAAGGCGTTTTCAAAAACTTAAGTTCGATTTGCTAGCAACAAAAGGTACAAAATAATAAAGAACATGACTAGTCAATTTCTGCACAGTTGTTGTTAATTAAGAAAAAAATATTGTTTAAATATTTAGATGTCGCGTCATCTTTATTTTTCCAATTATTCACTCCTATAGATCTGTGTTTAAAAAGCAAGCTGAGTCTCATATGAGATTAGCACATTTATCAATCGTTTTTATTTAATATGTAAAAATTAAATCACAGACTGTTTCAAGGACAAATTAAATCATTCAGTTCGGTTAATTTACGCGACCTACATTATTACTAATAGTAACTATAAAAAATGTCAGTCATTACAGAGGTTAATTCATAATAATTTCTACTCAAACTTAAACTTTTCTGCCTAACGTTGCGCTGTATTATAACATATTTAATGATAACGACTCTTAAATACAAATCACGAGCCTTATGTATAAACCGTTTGCTTCTGGCTTCACTTTGGAAAAATAACATTATTTGATGGCAAAAATGTAGTCATTTTATGAGTAATGATTAAAGTGAATACAATATCGCACTCACCGTTGAACGCCTTGTCTGATAGCAGACTGGTACAAACGTATTTTAATTAAATTTTTACACCAGTTGTGGTCCTTGCAATAGAACGTTATGTGTTTAAATCTAATATAGTGACCTGCGACTGCTACAATAAGAATAAGAAAAGAAAAGAATAAGAAAAATTGTAATGTAATATAATTACTGGGGACAATACTCCGATTTAAATGTTACATAATTATTATAATCGGTTAACAGTTTCGTGGCTAGGAGGGAATAAAGGAACTCATATTGTTACATACAATAACACTTCTTTTTGCACCGGCGAGTTATAATATTACGTATTGCTTCACCAATTGAGCACAGCGAGTTCTACGATGACGATAGTTTAAAGGTTTTTAAATATTAACCATCTAATGTAATGTTAAGTTACTTAGTAAGTATTAATCCATTTAATATCCTTCTCTTGTGAGAAATTTATTTCTATGAAGTTAATTCTCGATTCTCAATTTTATTTTCTCAACGGAAACGTGATTTACGACGCTCCATAAACCTCTTAAATATTACAAACCTCAGTATCTGAGCGCAATATACCAGATACATTCTATTAATATGCTTGATATTAATATCACTTTTATGTGTGTATGTATATATGTATGAATGTCTAAATTATTTAAAATGTTGTCACTCATAACAAGAACCGATGATAATACAATAAGTTCACAACTAAAAATTTGGAAAATAAAATTATAGTCTAAAAATGCTAAAACAGCCTGCTTTTGTAGCAATATGAATTAAATATCACAACTTGGTAAGAATAGTGATTAAAATAGAGTGAACAAAATAAAGTGATTGACAAAAAAGAAAAAAATTATTAACAAAAATTAAATTAAATGTAAAAAAATGTGAGTTGCTTGATATCATTTGTCGTAACTGTAAGCAAACCACGCTTTTTTACATTAAAGTTAATTTTTTTGTCAATCACTTTATTTTTATTTCAAGCGTATTAAGTACCGAGTTGTGAGACATCATTCTGCTCTTCACCAAACTCTTTAAATTCAAAAACTATTTTTATTTTTTAGTTTACATTGCTCAAAAACTGTTTTTTTAGTTATTAACTTTTTTAACTATAATTTTATTTTTTCCCAATACGTACCTAATTCTAATTTCTTTTCACAAATACTTCCGTATTCTGTTTATCTCGATGAAAACTGCGCTCTCTCACATTTTTGAAGACTTGCTTTACTGTACTAAAATTAATAGTAAGAAAACTAGATAGATTTTTATGTTGTGACGTCACGCAAAAATGCACACAATATTAAATGCATGGTTTAGTACATCTTATGTTGCGTTGTCCAAAAGTATGAGTTGTGTCTATGGATATCCAAGAACAAGATACAAATAAACGTAAATAATGACAACAAATTAGGCGCGAATATGAACATCTGTTTAACGATCAGGAAGCAAGGAGTGATGGGAAATGAAAGGAAGACTGGAGCAAAATGGAGAAAAATGGAGCGTAATAACTTTTATGTTCTCTTTAGCGATTATACATTCGCAATAAATTGATTGACACTTCATTAAGATACTAGCTTTTACTCACGACTTTGTTCGCGTGGACTACAGCAATGTAGCCTATAAAATAAAGAAAATGCTATTCCACGGATACCGCGCTTGGATTTAGAAATCTGAGATATACGCTATTACTTAATACATGCTAAAATACCAAACTTACAGAATTTGTCTTACAGATGATGCTTTGCAGTTAAATAGGAACCTAGTGAACACCGCATAAGATGGATCAGAAACTGCTTCAAATTTCGGGACAAGGTTATAATTGCCAAATTGCGTGCAGATCGGTTCGAAAATTACTGAGATATAGAGAGTTACACATGTTTATCCACGTACCCATTCATCCAAACTTTCATCATATTACAGTAAGATTCCTAATAAGTGTTTGAAACGCGACCTAATTCTGAAGTATGTTATTCTAATTATTGTGTAAAATGATTTATTGTTATTAATTAAATGTTAACGAATTTAAAACCTCAAAAACATGTAAATAGTTATAAAATAAAATCATAACCATAAATTACAAAGTTTGATCATAAACAACGAAACGTATATTACGTACTTCTAAATTCACGAAAACCAATAATTTTATTTATGTTAAAGTGAACTAAAAACGTGAATAGTTTAAAATATAAATATATTTTTAATCAGAACGACGAACAAATAAAATTATCTTTTAATTATCTAATTATTCTTATAATCGTCTAAGTTTACGTTATGTGTATAAATAGAGTTGAAATATATAAATAAAATGTTCTCTTGAGAACTGTTTGACAACTTTTAAAAAAAAACTAGTTATTAAAATAACTTAATTTACGAACCACTGTGCTAAAACTTAATAGAGCAGATTTGTACGACATTAAAAAATTATTTCGAAACAGAGAGCGATATCAGTCTAATCCCAAAAAAGTAAGACAGTAGTATAAAAAGGACAATTGTTACTTGTGATTTTTTACTTCATACTCATATTCGTAATGACAAAGGAGATTTTCAACAACACATCACCACTAATTGCCAATAAAATATAAAGTTAAATCATGGGTTTTAATTATATCTGTAATTTCGTAAAGCGAAATAAAACGTTTCCTGTGAAAAAGCTTGTTTTTGCCTAAATAAATACTTGCTCTTTGATCAGGAATATTTACATGTGATAAGTTAAGATATTAGTTTTATTAAATGCTTAGAATAATGTATAAATGTAATGTATTACATATGTTTTATCTTTTATATAAGGCAGATTTTGCATTTGGCTCAATCTGTGATTATTTAAATGAAATTGACTTACTACTGACGTTTATATAACATTTATAATTAACATTAAATTTTGTCGACAGCATTTCAAATTTGGGTAAGTTTATTTAATATGTTCTATAAAATATATTAATTATACCACATCGGCAATAAATACAGTCTTCCAATAATTGCAAATGAAAAATATTATTTACAAATTGATTATTTTATATTATGATATTCGTAACTGACTAAGGATACCGATAAAATAGGTAGACTACAGCAATTTTGCATTATTGCGACCTTTCTACGTAAAATGTTGGCTAAATCGGTCGTAAAAATTCATCTTATTTTCGTTTTATTTTTCCTATCATAAAACTGTAATTCTACGACAAAAGTATGGGTTGAAAATATTTGAGGCAATTACTTATACAAAGTTATCGAAAAAAATTTTCTGACAGAGGGAGAATAGAGGATAAACCATTTTTAATACAGACAGCTCTGATAGTGGATACCTTATCGTAAACAAAATGTAGGCATACAACATACATTTCTAAAACATAACACTTCAACTCGATTAATTTCTTTCTTAAGTACAGAAGTAGTTGCAGATTTTCACTGATTCCACTGAGCTAGTTAGAACCGAACAGGGGTAGTAGTCCATATCGAAATGAAGATCTGCAATTCCAAACTTACAGATTCTTAAAAATCCATCGTGTCAAACGAGTCTACAAATTTAAATATTTTTAAATGTCTATCTTTATCAGCAATTTTGTATATATAATATAACGTACATCAAAGAGAGAGAACCTTCTTTTTTCCTTTTTAAATAATTTCAAAGTATTTGTTTCATATTTAAAAATATTACCAAAAATATACATAAAAGTAAATATGCTAATATTTTATCTCTTTAAAAAAATAATTAAGGCTTTTGTTGTATCAAACCCGTAAAGTATTTGCGCAATTATAGTGATGAATAAACATTTTTGTTTTATCTGCTCGTCTATCTGTTTTATAGAAAAAAATAATCGCATGAAGGACCTATACAAACCATACTTTATAACAATACTTAAAGAACTGTATATAAGCTTACTTTATAACCCTTTTTCAACGGTAATTTTTGCATGCGTGCTTAAATTTAAAATTATTAAAAATCCTTTAATATATATCACTTGTAACCTTTTTGATTTATTTAACAGATAGATGTAATTTACATCAATTAGTTAGCAATTATAATTAATGCATATAAATATATATATATATATATATATATATCACATTAAGCAATATGGAGGTATGAGTCTCTAAAATTAATCTGAAATACTGATTGATATTCATCATTAGTAGTAGAGGAAAGATCAAATATATTAGTAATTTTTATAGTGTTGTTGTCGGTAAACAAAATTAAATATGCAATTAATTGCCACAGCTCAATTTCTCCAAAACATCATTAACTTACAATCGAATTCAATTGAACTATTAAAACAATTAGAGCATATAAAGTAAACATTTAATGCAAAATTTGCAAATTGCCGCTGGTTGCAAAGGAGTTGATATTATCTTAAAAAAGAAACCGACGTGGGTCGGATGTAAAAGTTTCCTTTATTTTATTTTACGACGCTCCGCGTCTGAAACGTAAAGTGCACCACCACGAAATAGCAAGAGACAAGATGTAAGAAGGCGGTCATGAAAAATATAAAACAGTCCCTTTGACAAACTAATCGAAGCAATAATTTCCTGTCAATGTTTCTACATGCGCCATTACATTATCGTAAAGAAGTTATACAAATATCCGATTTATAAATTAGAAACAATCTGAGTAAAAGGACCATTAATAAATATTACAAAAAAATCTGTTTCTCGGAAATTTAATTTGTTTCACAATAATGTAATTTATTGAGACAGCCTTGAAAATATCGAAAAAAAAATTCAAGTATTTTTGAAGTGAGTATAAAGATGTCTTCAGCGCAGTCTTGAGGGAAATAAATAAATACCTGATTAGAATAATTTCATTTTCATGTGATATTCCTGTAGTTTACGCATTCAAATCAAAGTTATATATATATATATATATATATATATAATACTTAAATGAGGTGTAATTTTTAATTTTAGATATCCCTCATATCTAAATATTTATAAAAAATTTGTCTTACTGTAAATTTTTTATTCCGGTGTGTTTCCGAAAATAGACAAATGCGTGTTATGTCCAAGCTAATAGAAAACATTATTAAGAACATTTTTTCAATGTTATTAAAGGTAAAATACTCAAATAATTCATCATAACTATTCAACGTTCTAAGTTCTAACGCATCATTAGGCACGTTTATTCAACATTACACAAAATTCGTTTTCAAAAAGTCCGTGGAAGAGTCCAAGAAAGAACAGACATGTGCAACATCGTCGCTCTGAGGAAAATACAAAGATAGTTAATATTAGGTTGGCAACTTATAAACCAGCCACTTTTTTTGACCTGGAATGTTATAGATGCTTGCAGAATGAATGCTCGGGGAATGTAAAGAGAAGATTCGAAGAAGGCAATATTGACCTGTCCGATAAATCTCATCCAAAGAAACCTCCTACAATTGATTTAGATCAATTTAAAAGGCTTATTGAAACAGATCCCAGATTAAGTTTGCGTTGTTTGGAAGAGCTATTTCCATGGTCTTATACTGCAATTGAAAAACAACTTTATGCTTTGAGAACGAAGTGGAAATATTCCATCAGGCTACCACATGAGCTAAAGTCCTTTCAACTTCGAAGGAGAAATATCGTGCGCTTGAAGCTACTGAGTTCTCATCGTGCTTACGAGAGGCTAAAGTATATGGTTACAGGAGATGAAAAACGTAAAAGCCAGTGGCTAGAAGCTGGAGAGAAAGGTGTACCTTGACCGAAATATAATATTAGACGAAAGATACTTTTGAGTGCATGGTCCCCCCCATACACTCAAAAGTATCATGAGTAAATTTCTCTTTTTAAACCTTCTAAATTGAGTTATTCATTGGGAACTCTTTCAAGCTAACAGTACTTGATGAGTAAATGAAATTTATTGATGAGTAAATGAGTAAATAAAATTTATTGTGAACAATTGAGCAAAGTCACCGCTAAATTTCCTTCAAATCAAAGCAAAGTTTATTTTTTACGTGACTGCTCGACCCCACGCACGTAGCAAAAGTAACACGTAAAAAACTACTTTTATTTGGATAGAGTATACTGCTTCATCCATCCTACTCTCCAGATCTTTCGCCATTTAATTACCATCTTTTTCGCTCTATCTAATTATTTATGAGATAGAAAAATTTATACACGAAAGTCATATCAAAATCGAACTTCATCGGTTTTTTAAAGTTCCAAAGATTTGCTACAAAGACTGAACTTTAGCTCTCCCTACACTCTGGCGACAAGTGTCAGATATCGACGGTGCTTATATTAATAACAATTGATTCTATTGACTACACATAAAAAGTTGAAAAGTTTGTGTACGGAGATGACGGGTTTATAAATTGTCAACCTAATAAAAGTATGAAACCAACATGTATTATACCAACATTTAAATCATTTTAATTGTTTATCACTAACCGATCAAATCTACAGTCCTGTATAGTTCCCGATCTTTATTTTTAGAATATAAAATGCCATTGTAACTACATTTGTAAAGTAAGATACGTGCAGTTTCTATTTGCGAAACTAAAGGATCCAAGGAATACGTAATTAGTATTGTTCTATAAATATAAATAAAATGTGGGAAAATCGATATTTTCTTTCTCTTTTTCCTTTTGTCTAGAATTTTGTTAATTTTATAATATAAGCCAATTTTAAAATCAAATATTGAATGAAATTCATGGAAATAAGAATTATTTAGTTTAAGGAAATTTTATAAGCGTAACGTTTGGACTAAAATAACATGTACGCAACGTAGTCGTATTTAAAAAAAAAAGGTTAGTGTATCTCAATATTTCCCCATATATCCCGAATTTACGACCGAAATATCTATTTAACATTTAATGAAACGAACATTCCATATCAAAAAGAACAATATATTGCCGTACATATAAATAACTACGCGTTGCGCGTTCATTGTCATAAATTATTATTCATGCAGTAGGATTTAGAATTTCATTAAAATGCCCGCGTTTTTGCCTAACTTATTTCAGTATTCATTACGCGCGTTCGCAGAAAATTTATCGTTTGAATCTAAAATGGAAAGAATCCATTGAATTCATCTGTAAACGTAAGCGTTTTATGTGAATATAGGAAGCCAAGAGGCTTTTTGTTCACCGCACAGTAATTAACATTCCACGACATTGAAATCGGGCGCCTTTATGGATAAGTTTTTTGCATGCAAATCGAACAAAAAATTAATTTACCATCCACCCATACATAAGTAGCTCAGGGTAGAGGAAAGATTTTTTCTGTTCGATTTTTGCGACTCTTCAGCATCTGTACCTGTCCTTCAAGTTTATAATCCATTGTCAAATAATTTACTATTAAATATTAGTTGATTTTTGGACATATTTGCAAATCATGACATGAATAGTTTCTGCTCCTTCTCCGACGACATATGTACATAACTAATAACTGAAAGTTACATTATGTATTTAGATAATAACAATTAAATATGCATCTATGCTCATAGCTGTAAATGGGACGAAAATACATTTCTTCACTTCGCTGTTAAAAACTATTATAAGTTCCAATTTAGGCAACATCTTCGTGACTTCGTTAAAGTTATATTTTTATTGTTAATTTTGTTACAACCCTAGTTGACTATCCAATAGATCAACAAAACAATATTTAATCATATTTTGGAAAGAGAAAAAACGACCGACTAAAAATATCTGCGTTCGTCTTATTCCGTTCCATTTATTGATTTCGGATAATTATTTTTGATTCCTATTTTATGCATACAAATATATTCACCTAAAGAATAAATAATGAAAAAATACGTAATAAATAATAAGGGTCATTTAAAAGTATTCTTTTTTTATTCTAGCCGTGTCAAGTTTTCAGTATTTATATAATTATATAATTACGCTAATTATTTATATAATTACGCTAAAGCAGATTATTTTTAAAATAATATTTAGACCCTATATATTAGTCTCGTAAGTTATCTCATATTTGTCAAATTTCCAGAATCATATATAGCAAAACGTCATTATTCGATGATGAACACATCGATGCGTCCGTTAATCGCAATTCGATAACGGGCGTTGACGATAGCTATGTTGACAGAATACCAATTTAGCTCGCGAACTTCCTCGGAATGCTGCAGTGTCATATTTTATACCTTAATATTAATAATAAAGAATAAATAATGGGAAAGAAAATTTTCGCCCTTATTTACTATCACCATAACCACAGTTTTTACGTATATATAATATTGGTTAAAAGGTCTAGTGAAATTTTTTTTTCTGATGTCATAGTGTATAAGTGTTTTTCTTGGTATAACTTTCAATATTGTTTGCCTTGAACTAAATGAGTTTCGCTAAAAATAACTGTTTCATTGTAGATAGTACTATTTTATTATTTATGTATCCCCCTATTCGAGACGTAATATAAAATTTATTTAATATTAGATCGTTTTACATTTACATGCAGTAAAATTTGTGATATGTTTTGCTCTAGGTAAGTGTAAAACATTAAAAGCGAGTTATCTATTATGTTTTGAATAGGGATGTACCAAAACAATTTATTGTCGTCTTTAACTAAGTAAGTGAGAACCCTGTAAAGTTTGTGAGATGTATAGTTGGTGAGATGGTACTTGATCTGGTCTATCTTCAATAAATTGTCGCTAGATTTAAAAATATATATCTGGAAGTTCCAGAATTGAGAAGTTTGGCACTCTCTTGCGAAATAAAATTAAAAAGGTTTTTTGAGTCTAAAATTGTTTCCTTTGAAAAAAAAATATGAAAATAAAAAAGGGTATATTTGATATGCTAAAGTATTGCGAATCTTGCATCTATTTTGTTGTGATTAACTTTTTTCTAACAATGTAAGTTTGTCTTGATATCTCTCAAGTCTATTGTAATAGAAAGTCAAAGAATTGAATTTATAGTCAGAGAATTTGTTCTAATTAAATTTCAAATATTAAAAAATTTAATAAAATGCTATTTTGTCTAAAACCTCATTTCATTTTTTTATCAAACCGATAAAAGTTTTAGCTTAGGCCCTACAAAATTACTAAGGGCAATAAGTTCCTAAGCGCCTCGTTTTACAAAAAATCCACGGACTCCAGGCTTAAATAGCTCTTCGTGTGCTCATATTTACGTAACTAGAAAAAACTGTTAGCTACATATCTCTTGTCAGTTACATACTATATGCATAAATATATATATATATATATATATGTATATATATAAGTATATACCTTTATCACAGACAGTCGTAAAAGGATTAATGTATATATGTACAGTACGCAATTTATACGTCGATACCGAAAGATGTCTTATATACATAGAGAAACGAGTTTATTACCCTGAATACTCGTTCATTCTCCGTAAATTCCTGTAAATATTAACGTTGACATTTTTTCAAGTCAAATATAATATTTGAACTTTAATTACACTACCAGTCATTTAACATCAAATCAGTTTAAAAATATAATATTTTGAATGGGTGTTTATGTTTCAAAATATTTCAATGATGTAAATTAAAATACAACTATTTATTTATCTGAAGACAGAAAAAAAAGCGATAGAGAGTATGCAAAATTGAGCCTAGAGCTAGTGAGAATATGGGTCCCGTAGTGGTCTATATCTGTTAAAATTGAAGACGTAAGTTAATCGAAATTATTTTGTTTCAATTTTTTTAGATTTTTCAAGCCTGTGGTTGAAATATTAGGAGGCCACACTGTAACGTGCACTGTGAAGCTTAATATTTTACTAAAAACTGAAAATGAACAATAAAACATCAATTTTATTTTGAAAGAAAATTTGTTACACAAATTTTACATGTTAACGCGTGATACGCGGAAAGATATTTTTTATTCACATTTTACATGTTAATATTAAAATTTATTTACAACATGTATTATTTGCGATCTTTATATGAAATTCCTATATGATTTATTTGCAAAAAATATGCACATATATTTTAAACTATAGAAACAGTGACGGATGTACGATGAAATTGTAAGAGTACCTTGTTTTGCTACAAAAAACTAAAAACAATAAGAAACATTAAAAAGCTGAACGAAAAGCCATAATTTCAAAAATTTTATACGATCCAAAAATTGTAGAAAATATACTCTGCCTTGAAAATTATATTTTTTTTACTCTCAAAAATTACGTTTTGCTTGTATATCTCAAAGAAGTAATATTAAGAATAATACCGAATCTCAAGCAGTGAAAAATTTGGCTGTTTACTCAAAATTTCAATCCGAATAAATGTCAAAAACTATATCAGAACAGTCACTCACGTGGTTGTTCGTCGATTGCAGCCATTTTTCTCAGAAACTCCTTGATATAGAAATTTAAAATTTAGTAGAGTACTAAAACGTATTAATCCAAACGTATCTCAATAGCTAACCTACAAAAATATATTGATTTCAGGGGGCAAATTCGAAAAAAAATGTTTGGTAGAGTATCGTATGAAAGGGCTAATATTAAGAGTCTCAAAAATATTTTTTCATAATTCATACAGTAATACCTTCAAAGATATACTCAAAAATATTCAAAAATAATTTGGTTCCCTTTTTTCTGAAACTAATAAACTTAAAATTATTAAAAATAAGGCTTAGAAGACTACAATCTTTATTGTAGGCAAATTATAGCGATTATGTAGATCTTATAATCCGTGAAATATGTTTTAATATACGTGGAAGATACAGTAGGTAATATACTCGCGTTAGGAAAAATAAATATTTGTAAATAGTGTAATAGAAGTATTGTGCAACTTTAAATGTTTGTAAGTACTTAGCTATGTACGAGATCCTAGTAGTGCGAGTTCTATTCGTGCTTAATCATTTTTTTATAGATTAACTGTTTTAAATTACTCAAAGGCAAATATTTTTCAAATAATTTTATATTAGATATTAACGCTAAAATAACTTCAAGGGAAATATGCTAAGTTAAAAGTGAAATGAATTTGTTCTTCTGTGTTACGGTAGGTTTTTACGCGAATTGCAATCATTAAGGAAGTTTTCAAAATATTTGTTGGTATAATAAACTAAAATTGGGAAAAAAATGTTATCACAATCAACCCGACGCGGCGGCGATTCTTCATTTTACTCATTTGTCGCAGTATTTATAAAATAAATAGTTTGACAGCATAATTGGAAATACAATCATAAGGTATAATAAAAAATGTTATTTTACGTTACATGGAGAATTTGAGCGAGGCATGGGCGTCTAGAAAAGACGATGTAGGGGAATATAGGAAATAGGTGCGGATTGATATGGGGAGAGATCTCGGGTGACCGGTGACTGGTGGTGAGAGGCAGATATTGGGGAGAATGATAAGAATATTTATATGACCGTATTATGTACCTACGAAAACGCGTGGAATATTCGTCTAATTTTCATTTAAATTTTAAACGAAAATTATACTACGTTTATTTTAACGAAACGATGTGTTTCGTTTATGAATTTCTTTAATAACATTGTCCGTTATATCGTATATATTTATTTTTGTCTTCGTACTTGTTGGCCTGTCGTAACCAGCCTTTATAATATTTTTAAGAACTCTCAGATATATACTTTTACAAAACAGTCTAAACTTCGTAGTATAATTTTTTTTATACAAGACGCAAATTAAATATTTCCTTTTCACTTTTATAAAATAATATTAACACTATCATCTGAAGCTTAATCAGTTACAATTTCAAACATTAATTCTCCTATTTACATAAGTAGCTTTCTGTAATACACGTACACTTAAAAACCAACATTTTTATATTACACTCATTTGTTTCCAAATATTGAAGTACCGTATTTGGTGAAACGAATAGTTTACATATAACATACAAGTAAAAGATAACAAAGTAGGTGCAACTTTGTGGAAATCTTTAAATCCAAGATCACGTCGATTCACGCGGCTTGGGTTGCGTATACACTGTCAATTGCGGGAGATCAATTTATAGATAACTTTAGAAGTTTCCGTGTAGCTACGACTCTTCCTATGTTTTATTTGAAATACGTAAACGAAAGATTGAAATTGTTTATCTTGACATATGTCGTTTAGTTTCCACGTTATGATAAAACTGTTACTAAGCAGGTCAACCTAATCGTAAATAAATGGACTGAAAATACGATTTACATTATGCCGCTGATAGAAGCCTATTAGTAGATAGATAAATATATGGAGAAATGAGATAGAAAATAGAAAGGGAAATGAATTTCAACTCTTTGATTTCGGAAATAACTTAGTGAAGTAATTAGATTTTACCCTAAAACATGTCGGTTTGGAATATATGTCAACATATTTATACATGATATCTCCTTATGGAGTCTACTTTGGCGAAGGAATGCAGAAATTTAGTGTTTGATATTTTCCGGAACTCGCCAAAAAGTAAGATAAAAATAAAAATCAATTAAAACAACAAACAAGTATATTTTCAGACCAAAGTGTATTTTAATTTCCTACATTAAAATAAAGAAAACTTATAATTTAATCCATCCATCCATTCATCGGCCCGTCTTTCGTCCGTCTTTCCCTCATAGTTTCAGTTTTTCCATTCTTTAATGTAAGTGTATAAAATGTTTCCAAATAGGTGTTTTTTTATATATCAATTATTATGTAACGAAATATTAAAGAAATATATAGTTTGTACTCATGTTATCTAGCAATGGATTTATTTTCTTATATTAATTTGTCTTCTTTAAACAAATCGGTTTCCTGGAGGAGATATTGTAGAGAACATGAGCCAGGTGATATATTAACTTTTATGGGTCTCATCATCATAATCAGTCAAAAGACGTCCGTTTCTGAATATAACTGTCCATGTAGTTTAATACATAAACGATCCTGTGCATCTAACGGATCATCTATCTACATAGTGGTAGTTGTTCTACCCTGCATCTTCCGGTATGTGTTCATCAATCGAGAATCTTTCTACTTTCTATCTTTCGATCCCGCGGATCTTTCTGTCCCCGCTCACTGTATCGGCTGCCCATAGACACTTCAACCAGCCATTGCTACGATATATATTCATGACTTTAGTTCTTCTATCAATCTCTTCATTATGGATAATTCATATTTAGTTGACAATTTCATATGCAATGAGGAGGTCGTTATATTTATTCAGGAATATAAAAATTAACGGTTACATATTAATTTTAACATAGAACATTAAGTTAAATATTTTCGTCAAACATCGTTCGAATTCAAAGTTAATAAATGTTATGGATATGTAATCCACAACAAACAAAAAAACATTGCTTTAACTAAATAGAGATGGCAAATAATCTAGATGCCGGAAATAATATCAAATTCTGCACTTTGCTAATAATTTATTTCGTTTTTAGTTTTGTTTGTCGTGTTAATGTGGTATTAGCATGGACATGAATTTACCTTCTGCGTAGTTTACAAAATACCTTATAATTAACGTTCATAATATTCAGTGCTTATTTCATTGTTTGCTTTCTATTTTTGCCAGTTTTCCATCGCAAATTTGAACACTAAATAAGTACTTTTATAAAAGAAATGAGAAGATTTTATCGGCTTCTCGTTTTCAAACGAGTGTGTTATCAATTATGTATTGTATATTCTATTATTTTCCACCTCATTTACTTATGCTGCAAAAACGATCGAGAAAGTTCACGTTAGCTTTTTCACATTTCTATTAATATTTTTGAATTTAAAGTTGTATACAGTTTTGAAAATATTCATACGGGCATTTAGAACATTGTGACGTGACGTGAAATATAATTGTCTCGTTATAATGTACGTACCCTTCTCCTTTAATTGTAAAGTGGCGATCAAATTTTTTTGCATACTCCATTTTGTATGGTCCTTTTTAGTAGGTCTGTCAAAAATATTGGGGGCTTATTATGAACACATTTTCGATACGGCGATCCGTTTACAAAGTATTAAACTTTAAATTTGTTATTTACGTTAGAGTTATCTATTTCCATCCCCTACCAGCTAAACTTCTATTTTTGAATATCTGGATGTATTCACAAGAGTGGTATATATATCAAAATTAAAAGGAAAATCACCACAGATACCTAGGCTCTAACAGTTTAAAAGTAATAATCGACCTATTAATGGATATATACTTGAGTTTGTAAACCAATTGTGGAAACTCCTTAGTAACCTGACTTTGTTAATTGTTTGCGTTTATTTGTTAGTCTGCACAGTGGACTTCCATCAGATGTTTAACTTTGGGTGCGACGGTCGTGCATTTGTGTTTACGTTGGCGAGGTTACTTAAGTCAACTGCAAATATAACTTTGTATTTTTATATCTATCTTTGTTATGTCTATAACAGAAATACTATGTAGTATATTTATGTATTTGCATGGTGAGAAATACTATTATTTAAATTTATACAATCTTTGTTAATTGCCCACATCAAAATGTTGTTATACAATGAAACCTAGGTCGCGGTAAAGAATTTAAAGAAAGTAGAAATAATACTACATGACGTAGTTTCATTCAATTGTGAATAATGAAATTCTATAAAATTAACGCCAAATATATTCAATATATACAATATTTTACGCCTGTGACAGATATAGTAGGCAATATATTCACGTTGGGGAAAATTAAGGTTTCTAAATAATTTAATAGAAATACTATATACTGTAAAATATTCATTAGTGCCTAAATATGTGCGGAATCTCCATAGTGTGAATTCTACTCGTAATTGACAGGTTTTTCTTTTTCCTTTTTTAATGATATACATGACATGTCGTAACTTTTTAAAAATTGATGATAATCTTGTTCGATTATATTGTTTTAAAAATTATTGGAAATTCACCATTCAATTATAAATTAACTAGAGCATTTTAAATTATAAAAGAGTTAACAATAAATATTTGTGTCCGTCTACAGATACACGGATTGGTAAAAATAAATATCGAAGGAACTTCTATAACAATAATAATATAATTTTAAGTGTCTGGATGTAAGTATCGACGTGAAAAGGGTTGAACGATACGTTCATTTGTTAGTCTGCACAGTGGACTTCCATCAGATGTTTGGGTCTGCACAGTGGACTTCCATCAGATCGCCTTTGGGTGCGATAGTCGTGGGCTTGTCTGTTTACGTTGGCGAGGACTTCGTTTCGTTTTTTTTATCATAATGCCAAATCCACAGATTCAGGGTCAGATTTAGGTAATAAATCAGTATAGAGCTAGATTTTACACGAGTATAAGAATTTAATAACAGATTAATATTCGTTTGGAAAATATTTATAACAGATCTACAATGGGAAAACCATCAAGATTCTCAAAGAAGAGAACCCTTTAAGATTTGATGACTGACTTTGATTGATTGGGGTGCTGATTGCGGGAAAAATGCTTAAAAAATTCCGTTACGTCAGGATTTTTAGTTATTTAGCATAGTTTTGTTGTCAAAAGTATCTAGGGGTACCTAGCTAAGAACTGATATTTTATTTTAACCGTTTCTTATTGTACAAAAACACATTAAATGGTTGCAGTAGGAAACAATGAATAAGTTCTCATAAATAGTTAGTTAAATATAACGTAATTAACTATGTGACACATCCCTATTATTGATAAAAGGTGCATTTTTACGTCATTTGCTGAAGACCTCATTTAACCATAATTAACTTAAATAATTAAAAGAGGAGAATAGATTTTTGTATAAATAGCAAGATCATTGTTTTTACAAAATCAATATTTCCGTGCTAATCGTAAGGTTCACTTAAAAGATGTCATGGGCGAAAATGTTTAAACTCACCGGACAATTTTTGTTATATTTGTGGGCAGTTTACGAGTATGCTAACAAAACAGCAGCATAACATTACCGAATTCATAAATAACTTTTATAATAGGTATTTCGGCCTAGCAATGGTTAACCAAAACAAACAGTGGGTCGCACATAAAGTTTTTGCGACATGCGTTCGTGAACTTCGAAAGTGGTCAAAAGGGTAGAACCTTTAATTTACAATCGCCTATGGAGAGAATCTCAGAATCATACCGAAGACTGTTATTTAACATTTCTAATTTATTTATTAACATCATTTAAATGTATTTATAATATTTTAAAGTCATGTAATATATATTTTTTACTTAGTAAAGTGTTTTTTTTGCGATTCCATACATAAGGCTTTTCAAAAAAAACTGAACGTGATGGGGAAATCTAAATACATATTCGTAATAAGCGCACTAAAATATTCTAAGATCAGCTATCAAATCCAAAAATGGAAAATATAAGTTAAAATTTGCAGCTCCGTGATCAACCACAGGGCTAATACACGGGGTTTTAAACTGCAACATGTAAAAGTTTTAATGGATAAAAAGTTAAAATAAATTGGTTAACAATCACAGTACCTTAAAGTTCGTTGATTTAATTATGGATACGCAAATTATTAAAAAGTAAATATAGTTTTTATTTAATTATAGTCAAACAAAGAACTACGAACCAGTTTTGTTTCACGTACATAATTATGCAAATTTCGTATTTCAACCACGCCATCTAATTTAGGAAGATGTAAATTACCTTCCACATATAAGAAAATATTTAATTTTTTTTGAAATAGAAAGCAGACTATGGTTTTACGCCATTGTTTCGTGTAATATTTTTGATTTGTGTAATTTACCTTCAGACTTTTTTATTAGTAGTTTATTTTAAAGTGTTTTTTTTTAAAAAGCTTTCATTGCATTTTATCTTCGTTTTCATTTTGTGTTTTTTTTTCTTTACGTGTATATAATACCGATGTTGGTTAAGAGATATACCCAGATTTTTTTTCATTTCTCTTTTTGAGGTAAGAAAAGTTAACAGCTTTAAAAACGAATACCTAATAATAAATGTATGTGAATATATTTTTCAATTCTAATCACGTAGCATCCTAAGCGTGTAGCGCCAACAAGATGGGCATATAGAGGTGAAGCGAATTGAATAATAAGGTTTCACCTGTTGACATAGCGCGATGACGTAAAACGTCCCTCCGGTCGCCGCTTCCTTAATTCGCGCTGATTGTATTTGATCACGATTCCGTGACGTCCATTATTATGAAACACGTTTTGAACTACGTCACGAAAAGTTTTTCGTAACACAATTTATAAATCTCATGTTTAGAAGGTTTTTATTATCATTTATGTAAGACCACGTGTAAGTGTAAAGAATAAAAATGTACGTAGAATCAGAATTCTCTTTACCGAATGTTACATTTTATTATATTCTACAAATGAAAACGTATAAGTGAATGTCAAGTAAATTAAAGGGTCAAATTTTCTAAGAACTAAGTTTGAATGGGTTCATTTGGAATAATGGTATTACAATAGCGATTAAAAAACTAAAATTATATTATTATATGTATAATTATTGGAGACGCCAAGAACATTAAGGAACTATTCTCTCTTCATCAGATTTGGCTGAGTGTTTAGTATTCGGCCGAATATTAAATATCTATTATTTATTTGATAATTGATTTGTTTAATTTGAAATTAAATGCGTGGTTTTATTAATCGTTTATTTATTATTTGTTGTGTTTACTACTCTCTTTGTGTAGACTTTAAGAAATTATTATTCACAGTAAGATTAATATACGTAATGCCACGTATAATAAATCTATTATTAAATGTATTTTTACGATTGGCAATTAAATATACGTTTTAAAGATAACATTTTATTAATTTTTTATTGAAAAAAAATAATGAATGAAGAGTTTTGAAATTCACTACCTTTTTAAAATCTTCTGTATTGTTAATACTCTATTCAGTCACTTCTGCAAACAAATAATTTGTCCAAAATGGATACTCTTAGCTCAAGTGACTGTGTAGGTGTTACCGGCAATCTGTATAATTCGGTATTCTATACAATACCTAGGCAATGTATAGAATACCTAAAACGTTTAGGTAATGTATGAAATATTATTTATTTACTATTCTGCCTAGGCATTCTATACAATACCAAGTATATAGGCGGTAATGTGTGTAAAAGACGAGAATATGGAAGGAGGAGACGTGCGGGCGGGCAGTAAACGTGCTGCGACTTGTTCGCTTGCATTACGCTGCGTGCGTCGCGGAAGGGAGGACATTATTTCATTACTCATTTATTTCATTACTTTTAAATAGCGGCCTATCACCGAATATCACAGATGAGAGAAATATTTTAGTTACAATTGCGAACTAAAAGAGATGCAGTAAATACTAAAAATCGTACTTTTGTTGACAATCAACGGTATGAACAATTGTTAAAAGAAATAAAAAAAAGTGCATAGACAGCTGACAGATTATTCCAAGTACTTCACAATACACATCAAAGTATCGGCCGTGGTGGACGAGAGCGAATGCTGAAGGAACTTTCTACGTGATACAAGAATATAACTCGCCATTATGTTGAACTATATCTGCAACTTTGCGAACCATGCCAGCAAAAACAAGTAGGCATAAAAAAGGGATCGTCGTAAAACCTATATTGCCATCCGAATTTCATTCTCGTTGTCAAGTAGATTTGATTGACTATCAATCTCATCCAGATCGGGAATATAAATTTATACTGGTCTATCAGGATCATCTAACGAAGTTTGTGATGTTAAGAGCACCGAAAACAAAACACGCGGGGGATGTAGCGTACAATTTAATTAATATTTTTACACTTATTGGTGCATCAGCAGTCAGTGCAAAAATATTAATTAAATTGTACAGCCGTTAGTGCACCACAGTCTGACGACGGTAGAGAACCAAATTGTAAGTAGTCTTCAAAGATTCTGGTCGACTTTAAAAATTATCTATGGCAAGCCTAGATATTTTCAAAGGCAGGGGAGTGCGAATGAGCAAACCAGGACATCGAAAACATGCTTACATCTTGGATGTAAGATAATAGGGAACAGTGGAATGATGGTCTGCGATTTGTACAACTCATGAAGAATAGATGATTCCATTCAGGTATCAAAAGAATACCTTACGAAGCTCTTTTCGGTTATAAAATAAAAGTTGGTCTATCTTTGCCTCTCGGTGCTACTCACAACCTGGAAAGTGAAGAAGATCTAAAACTCACCAAGTATTCCCATTGTACCAGAATCCCTATTAGTAGATCCATTTCGAATACAAGATCCACCTCTAGAGCATAGGTTCCTAACGTTTTACCTTATGCGCCTTATACCCAACTTTCTGCTTAAATACTACGCCCCCCCCCCTTGTCTGTTAAGTTAAAAAATATTTTTATTTCCTTTGCAAGAGGAGCCGAAATGAGGAGTCGAAATAAGAAAATTAAATAAACGCTGAAAATATAAATGGGCGTGTTTATTTTTTATTCAAACGACAAGTAGGTAAACAATCAATAAAAGTAAAATATACAGTTAGTGATAGCACTGTGGCTGCACTTTATTAGTCAATTGGTGAATATGAAGCCAAGAGCTTCATATTAGCCACTGCACAGCAGAGATAATTTTCAACATGTATTTCTTTGTTTCATATTTATTCCCAACAGCGTTGAAAAACCCCGTTCAGAAAGATAGGTATTTGAGAATGGTAAAGGAATACGCAGTGCTTCCTTGCCGACAATAGGATAAATGGCATAATATTTTACCCAAAATTCAGTCAAATCGACATGGCTGAAGTTATCGCGAGCAGATGAATAATTTTTATGTCAAAATTTATTCTTGCAATATTTTAGGCAGTTGTTCGATATCAACTACAACTGGATTTCTTATTAAGTTATGTATTTGGTTTTCTGAAAAGTTTTCAGGAAAATATCTACAAAATTCAGCAGCCAGACCTTCCAAGTGGTTACAGACAAAATGTCCAGCGGGAAACGCTGAGTAATTTTGAGCTTGCATTTGACGATTCTACAGTTGCAGTTTTTGGACTAAAATTTGGTATTTGATTTCATGTTTCCTTGCAGCTTCAAATTTAAGCTATTAAATAGCTTAATGCGATTCAAAAATATACGCAAGAGATAATTGAATTGTATCATTTGAGAAAGAATTATATAGGTCTGTTTCACCTTGCCATTCAAGAAAAAGTTTTACCTTATCCTTGAGCGCGAATAATCGTGCGAGCATGTTTCCCTTTGATAACCATCTCACCTCTGTTTGAAATAAGAGCGTCTTATGAGCTGAGGACAAATCATCACAAAGAGCAGCAAATAATCTCGTATTGAGAGCACCGTGTTTTATGAAGTTTACGATTTTAATAGCCAATTTAAGAGCCTTGTTCATCTCTTTGGAAAGTGCTTTAGCAGCTAATGCTTGTCTGTGTATCATATATTACATTGATATTATTGATGGATTTTTCTCTTTAATAATACAGGGTGTCCAGTGGCAGAATTCAATGTTTGAAAAATTGTAAAAAAAACTACACCTCTAATACAAAGTAGGTTTATTTTAACTTTAAAAACAAATGCGGATTTCATTTTTTAAAAACCACGTTTTCCAAATGGCGGCCATCGAGTCTGACACACTCTTCGAGTCTAGCACGCATGTTTACAAAAACGCGTTTGCAGAGCGACTGGGGTATCCTACTGACTTCGGCTCGAATATTTTCTTTAAGTTGTGTCACAGTGCTCGAAGTTTTGTAAACAACGGATTTTAAGTATCCCCATAAGAAAAAGTCACATGGGCTTAAATCGGGTGACCTAGGTGGCCACGGTACGGTACCGTTTCGGGATATGTTTTTTTTCTGGAAATAACTGCCGCACTGCATTCATGGACACATTAGCAGTGTGAGCTGTGGCCCCGTCCTGCTGGAACCATATGTTTTGGTTGAAGGATGGACTATTCTGTAGTTCTACTCTGAAAAAGTCATTTAACATCTGGGCATATCTCTCAGAATTCACAGTTACAGTTTGGCCACGTTGATTTTCAAAGAAATAAGGCCCTATGATTGCAGATGCAGACATGGCACACCAGACTGTTACTTTAGGCTTATGTAAAGGCTCTTGATGCATTTGTCTTGGGTTGTGGACATCCCGGAAACGAAAGTTCTGCTTATTCACATATCCTCCAATGTGAAAGTGAGCTTCGTCACTAAAGAATATGTTGCCCATCCGTTTAGCAGTACGAAATCTCAACAACATCACCTCCGCGTAAGTTTTTCTTAATTCAAAGTCAGAATCGTGTAAATCTTGAACAATTTGAATTTTATATGGATGGAACTTGAGCTTTTTTCGTATTATTACCTGTAAAGTTGATTTCGGAATTCCCAATATCCCATATTCCCAATATGAACGTGTACGCGGGGATAAACGGGGATTTTCAACGACAGAAACCATACCAGGCTCGATATTTTCATCTGTGGCTACCAATGGTGTAGGTCCTGGCCTGGGCCTATTTAATGTTGATCCTGTAGCTCTGAACCTTGCTACCCATGACTAAATGAGGTTGATCGATGGCCCATCACGTAATCGACGAATATTGTAACGATTATTAAATCGATGACATGCTACAGACAGCGAAAATCCACTCGAAATGTATGCCTCGACGGCAAAAGCGCGGTGCTCTCCACTCCACTGTTCCATGGCTACTAAAACATCCGCATCGCTTGCGCTTCTAACGACGCCCCCCAGAAAACTATGTTTGTTCAAACTTTGAAATCTGCCACTGGACACTCTGTATCACAAATCTCGAATGATAGCCAATCATATTAGGAGCGTCGTCCGTACAAACTCCGATAAATTTTGTCCCATAAAATTACATTAGTATCGAAAAAATCAGTGAATGCCGTCTTAATATCAGAAGCTGTTGATGTTCTTTTCAAATCTTTGACGAATAGTAAATAATACAAAAAGTTAAATATTATTAAATATGAAATAATTAATAATACTAAAATTTGGCAGCAATTTGCTACATAAGTATATTGAAAGAAAACTTGATCCCCTCTATAATTTGGTTTTGTAAATAAGCCTTCATATCACCGATATGCCTTTTCACACTGTGTTGTCTGAAAGTGAAATATTTGACAAGTTGTTTTTCTCCTGTGGTCCGAGAATTCTTTCTGCTGCTTTTAATAAACTCACCAACAGCATGAGGTTTCTGGTTTGTGAAAGTTCGTATGATGCTTCAACGAATTTACCCGTTGATGACAAAACGACGCCGCTGTATCAGTCTGAATTCGTTTTAGTTCTTGGCTTTTCATCACAAAATATTCTTCCGGTTTGTTTTTTAATGCGCCATGTTTTGTTTCAGATGTCCCATAAGCCATGTAGGTCGCAACGCATCGTCACTTAATACGTCGTAACATATCACACATTGTGGTTGCATAGTACGATTTTTATTAGTAACAGTAAAACCAAACTTGATGTAATCATCACTATATTTTTTTTTGCTAGCAGTACTAAATTTTTGCCTAATTTTTAATAATATTGTATGTATCTGTCAGCATAAGCGAGGTTATCACACCTCACCTCACAACAGACCGCGAGTCACTTCGTGACACCTCGTGACACTTCGTCAAACTTCGTAACACTTCGTGACACTTCGTGGCTTCGTGATACTATGTGACTTCGTGACATTATGTGACTTCGTGACTTCGTGACATTTCGTGACACTTCATAACACTTGTGATACTTCGTGACTTCGTGACTTCTTAGCACTTCGTGAGACTTGGTGACACTCCGTAACTCTTCGTGATACTATGTGACTTCGTGACTTCGTGACCCTTCATGACACTATGTGACTTCGTGACACTTCGTGACACTTCGTTACGCTTCGCGCCACTTCGCGCCACTTCGTGACACTTCGTGACACTCCGTGACACTTCATCAAGAAAGAAGTCAAGAAGTCACATAGTGTCACGATGTGTTACGAAGTGTCGCGGAGTGTTACATAGTGTCACGAAGTCACGAAATGTCACGAGGTCACAAGTGTCACAAAGTGTCACGAAGTCACGAAAAGTCACGAAGTGTTACAAAGTGTCACGGAGAGTCACGAAGTGTCACGGAGTGTCACGGAGTGTCAAGAAGACATGAAGAGTCACGGAGTGTCACGAAGTCACGAAGTGTCACGAAGTGCAACGAAGTGCCACGAAGTGTCACGGAGTGCCACGAAGTCACGTAGTGTCACGAAGTGTCGCGAAGCGTAACGAAGTGTCACGAAGTGTCGCGAAGTGTCGCAAAGCGTAACGAAGTGTCACGAAGTGTCGCGAAGCGTAATGAAGTGTCACGAAGTCACGAACTCATATAGTGTCACGAATCACGAAGTGTCACGGAGTGTCACGGAGTGTCACGGAGTGTCACGAAGTGTCAAGAAGTGTCAAGAAGTGTCACGAAGTCACATAGTGTCACGAAGTGTCACGAAGTCACGAACTCACATAGTGTCACGAAGTCACGAAGTGTCACGAAGTGTCACGACATGTCACGAAGTGTCCCGAAGGCACAAAGTGTCACCAAGTCACGAAGTGTCACCAAGTCACGAAGTGGGACGAGGTCACATAGTGTCACGAAGTCACGAAGTCACATAGTGTCACGAAGCGTCAAGAAATCACGAAGTGTCACGGAGTGTCACAAAGTTTAACGAAATGTCACGAAGTCACGAAGTGTTACGAAGTGTCACGAAGTGTCATTTAGTGTCGCGAAGTGTCACGATGTACACGAAGTCACAAAGTGTCACGAAGTCACGAAGTCACGATGTGTCACAAAGTCACGAAGTGTCACGAAGTCACATAGTGTCACGAAGTGTCACGAAATGTCACGAAATCTCACGAAGTGTCACGAAGTCACGAAGTGTCACGAGGTCACAAGTGTCACTTAGTGTCACGAAGTCACGAAAAGTCACTAAGTGTTACGAAGAGTCATGAAGTGTCATGAAGTGTCAAGAAAACACGAAATGTCACGGAGTGTCACGAAGTGTCACGGAGTGTCACGAAGTGTCACGGAGTGTCACGGAGTGTCACGGAGTGTCACGGAGTGTCACGAAATCACGAACTCACATAGTGTCACGAAGTCACGAACTCGCATAGTGTCACGAAGTCACGAAGGCTCACGGAGTGTCACGGAGTGTCACGAAGTGTCACGAAGTCACATAGTGTCACGAAGTGTCATGAAGTCACCCGAAGTGTCACGAAGTCTCACAAAGTGCTACGAAGTCACGAAGTATCACAAGTGTCACGAAGTGTCACGAAGTCACATAGTGTCATGATGTGTCACGAAGTGTCACGGAGTGTCACGACGTGTCACGAAATGTCACGAAATGTCACGAAGTCACGAAGTCACATAGTGTCACGAAGGGTCACGAAGTCACGAAGTGTCACGGAGTGTCATGGAGTGTCATGGAGTGTCACGGAGTCTTACAAAGTGTCACGAAGTGGCATGAAGTCACGAAGTGTCACGAGGTGTCACGAAATGTCAGGAAGTGTCACGAAGTGTCATGAAGTCACGAAGTGTCACGAAGTCACGAAGTGTTACGGAGTGTTACAAAGTGTCACGAAGTGTCACGGTGTGTCACGGAGTGTCATGAAGTCACGAAGTGTCACAAAGCGTCACGATGTGTTACGAAGTCACGAAGTGTCACAAAGTCACGAAGTGTCACGAAGTCACGAAGTGTCACGAAGTCACGAAGTGTCACGGAGTGTTACAAAGTGTCACGAAGTCACGAAGTGTCACGGAGTGTCACGAAGTGTCACGAAGCCACATAGTGTCACGAAGTGTCGTGAAGTCTCACGAAGTGTCACGAAGTCTCACAAAGTGCTACGAAGTCACGAAGTGTCACGAAGTATCACAAGTGTCACGAAGTCACATAGTATCACGATGTGTCACGAAGTGTCACGGAGTGTCACGACGTGTCACGAAATGTCGCGAAATGTCACGAAGTCACGAAGTGTCACGAGGTCACATAGTGTCACGAAGTGTCACGTAGTGTCACGAAGTCACGAAAAGTCACGAAGTGTCAAGAAGACACGAAATGTGACGGAGTGTTACGAAGTGTCACGGAGCGTCACGGAGAGTCACAAAGTGTCACGGATTGTCAAGAAGTCACGAAGAGTCACGAAGTGTCACGGAGAGTCACGGAGTCTCACGAAGTGTTACTATAGATTTTATTGCGTACTTACAGAATAAATTAACTCTTTTCAAAATTTATCTTGAAACAGAACCTTGATTTTGATACAGAGTGAAAAACAAATTTGGAGGACAAATCGATATAAATTTTTAATACTCAACTTAAAAATGGGTTTATGTATGGAATTTAATTATTATAGTAATTAAAACTTTGCAAATAAACATAATAACTTTGTATAAATTTAATTAATGAGCACATAATATGACAAATTAGGGCTTAATATTTCGTCAACAAAGACAATATATGAAAAATGGCGAATGGTACCTAAATTTTGTTCGGAAAGATCTTTTCAGTTTTGGTCTACTTGATAGAGAAAACAATTCAAAATTTTATATATATGTGGAATGTACATTAAAGACAATTATTATTATCTTTCATAATAATTGGGATTTATACAAATAGAATCGTCTTCCAAAATTTCGTAAATGTAGGCCTTAAATTTTAGAAACCAATCAACTCGATGAAATTATAATGTTTTCTTGTTTCACTACAAAACTGATGTTATCGATTTTCCGATCGCTTTTGACTATAGCCATATGGTTCTCCCTAGTGAGACTGAATTATTGAAAAATCGAAATAATCAAATTTATTTTTACAAATAATGAAAACCAAAAATATATATTTAAATGAATTACTTCTGCCTCTATCAGCAGACAGAAAATAAAGAAAATACTTTATTTCAAGTCTAAATGTGATCACTAAGAAATATATTCAAAAAACGTTGTAAGATTATCAATAAATTTTGATAATTATTCATAACATGATTTCCTAAACGACGATTAATGTGGTAATAAAGAAAACACATTTACAATTTATTCAATAGAATAAACAAATATATGCGGATAAATGCAAGAAAAGGTAATTAAGCGGTATGACAAAAATAATTCAGAGTGAGAAAATATTGCTAGCTAAAAGTAAATTAGCATCAGACATCGTTGGTTTGTGGCCAACATGAATTACCTCATTGTATCCATGCTGCATTGCGAAATGAACAAAGCGAAAAGCAGAGTGCCACTATCGGCACAATAAATACCATCGAATATGACACTGATCATATTTGTCAGTTTCAATTCGCAATTTACTCATTGAAAATTAACATTTTATATGGCAACGCGTCCGCTCTTATACACCGTTTAGCATCAATTCAGCTTTCGCTTCAGATGGACTTAAAATGAATAAAAGTATAGCTACTTTCAGGAATATTTATGGAAGCTGGCACAATCGTAGGTGGTTAAGAAATACCGTTTCAATTCCGTAATAACGCAATATTGCCGCAGTTTACCTATTTGCAGTTTAGCTTGGTTTTGCAGTTATATTATCAATTTATCAATCATTTTTTTTGATTTGTGATTTGACTTCTTATTGACTTTACAAATATTTTTATCGGAGGAATTTGTTTAATTCCCAATAAATAGTAGTAGGTCAATTTCAGTTAATGAATTTTAGACCACGCCAAGTGAAAATTAAGCCATATTTGAAAGTTAAAATATACGTAAAATATATTAATTTTAGCTCACCTCAAATATGAACTAAAACTAACATTTTTCATTTTACATATCATAAATACAAAATTCTTTAATATTCATTAGTTGTAACCGTCTTAATTTATGTATGAGAGATAAATATATTTTATAACAATTAATTGACAATTAAAGTTAAAATGCAGGGATAGGTAAGAGTAATCTAAATTTCCAAATATACATTTATTGTTTATTCGCCTTCGATTTTGTATAAAAACAAGATGCTTTAAGTGTGTTGTTCACTCTGACGATCAGCAGGAGAAATTAAAAAAAACCTTTTATCTTTATTTATTATGTTTAATGTCGGTACTTTTGTCGTTACAATCCTGGAGGACGTTGAATCTTTACTGAAATTAAAAAGTATAAACTGGGGATGAACTATTCCTTTAATTTCAAAAACTACAGTATTAATAACAAAGTCTCTCCTGACTACTTTTTCCCTAAATTCCAAAGTAATATTGTAAATGCGAATCCTAAGTTTGACTTACATGCTAATCACAAGAATAAATCTCCTATAAGCATAATAAGAAAAAAGAAACTGTAATAACGGAGATAACTCGATGACGAAGTCAGACGACACACTTCTTGACTTTGTAATACGACTCTGTTTAAATTAAAGCACAACGAACTTTACAAGTTCATCTATAATAATTTTATAAAATTTACAAGAAATTACATTCAAATTACTAAAAAAATTATTACGTAACTTCAGCCAGGGAAAAACTCTCTGAAAAAATTTGATTCCTCCTATTGTTACCTTTTTCAAAAAAAAGTATTTCTTCATCCAAACCACCACATTTTTCTGTAATGTCTATATGACTGAACAAATATATCTTTGTACTCTCACATTTAGTGTATGAGTAGATCAGACCTTTTAAATTTGAGTTTCTATGTTTTTAACTTTATAATTCTTCAAATTTAAAGGAAAAAACACTACAATAATTCGTGGGTTTACAAATTCTGGTTGTTTCTTTTCTTTAAATTTGGTATCCGCTCTTCCACTTTCTACGTGACCGTGTCAAATAATCCAAAAGATGTAAATTTGTAGGAAACTATAATGAGAGACATGCTGGACAGCATAATGGATCAGATGATCAACCTAATCTCATGACTAGCTCCACTGAGGGACTGAATATCCGTATCATCACCTGGAATGCCAACTGGTTGAACAACAGACAGCAAGTGCTTGAGTTATTCATGAATAATGAGAATATTGATGTTGCCTTGATATCAGAAACAAGACTTACCCAACCATCACACATAAAATTCCGTAACTACACAATCTATAGGACCGACTACCATTCATGGCAAGACTGCTGTAATATCGAAAAACAATATCAAACATTATTCCCTCGAGCCTTACAGAACGGAAAAAATCCAAGCAACTTCGATCAAAATACAAAGCAAGAATGCTGAGACGATATTTGCTGCAACTTACTACCCACCACGTCACTCGATTTGGGTTGGGTTCCGTTCTTATTTGTGGAGGAGACTGGAACTCCAGACATACTTATTTACTGAATGTGAGGATCTGTCGTCAGATCATACTTCAGTCATCTTAAATTTATTAATCTAATAAAATAAATCATCCCCTTTGTACTACCTTCCAATATTTACACCAAACTGGATCCTTTTGTAAAGAAATTATCTCGAGTAATGTAGGTCTAAATATTAGACTGAAAACAGACGATGACATTGAGGCCAGTATCGAAAATTTCAACTATACAAAAAGCATATTTTAAGTATAGAGGCAGCCACTGCTTCTACACTTAAAATATAATAAAGAACACAAGACAAAAGGAATTTCCAAAAAAATATAATTGAGAATGGCATAGAACTAGATATATCTCTTACAAAACTATGTTTAATAGAGCTACAGAAGAACTGAAAGACATGATCAAAGAGTATGAGAACCTCTGCCTACAAAGTCACCTGGCTCGCCTCACCCCACATAAAGATACTAATTATTTACTATGGCGAGCAACCAAGAACCTAAAGCGACCGAAAAACCACACCCCGCCTTTAAAACAACAAGATAGTGAATGGCCTAGATTTGATACCAAAAAAGCATTTACATTTGCTGAACACTTAAAAAACGTCTGCACACCTTTGAATGTTATCAACCTCAATAACGGAGATAAAGTAACAGATTATCTATAGTCACCAAATCAGTTATACTTTCCTCTAAAAATAGTAAGTCCCAGAGAAATAGCTCGAGAGATTAAAGCCCTGCTTACGATCTGATGTATGATCTGCTCGACTCCATACTGCCCCTGGTTTATGGTCTGCTCGACTCTGTACTGCTAAACAACCTTCTGAAGAAATGCATATTTTTGATAATACCCTTTAATGCATGTCCGAGACTTTTCCACTACACATTCCAATAGAAACTTGCTCAAGTTGTCATGATTGTTAAACCTGGTAAACAGACAAACAATGTCTCATCTTACGAACCAATTACTCATCTCCCTTTGGTTGGCAAACATTTTGAAAAAGTTATCCTTAACAGAAGGCATCCTTATTTAGACACTATTCTTTCTGAGCACCAATTTGGATTCAAACAAAAACATGGCAACATTGAGTAGGTACATAAGTTGATAGATACCATTAGCCTCACCCTGGAAAATAAAATATACTGCTCGGCTGCCTTCCTAGATATAAGTCAGGCCTTCGATGGAGTCTGACATGTCGGTCTCCTTTTAAGTTAAAAAATATATACCTCACTCCTTCTACGTTATACTGAAAAGCTATTTGGACAAATGATGTTTTGAGGTTAAGCTAGACTACGTAACGTCGGTATTGTATGAAATCAAGTCTGGTGTGCCTCAAGGAAGCATTCTGGGGCCAGTGCTGTATCTCATCTTTACAAATGATTTCCTTACAGATGACAATACTTCATTACCACGTATGCAGATGATACTGCAATAATGTCAGTAAATGCCAATCCAAGAATCGCATCAGCATACCTACCGAAATACATAACTGAAGTTGAAAAATGGCTGAAGATATGAAGAATAATAGCAAAGCAAAACAAATCCGTATACATCACTTTTACATTCAGAAAAGACGACTTTCCTTAAATTGCCCTGAATGGAGAACAAATTTCACATGGTAATACCGCTAAACATGCAACTGGATAGATAGGATAGAGTAACTGGCAGACATATATATGGAGCATAAGAAAAAACCTGGACGCAAAGTTCAGTGTTCCGAATCTTATTAACCGATTCCCCAAAGAATAGTGGTCAATAGACGTTTCCTCACAGCTCAAATGACATACAGAGATAGAGGTCAGACAAAGTTACAGCTAAATAACCATGCCAGATTGCTGTGTTGAGCGAAAGAAAACGAAAAAAAAATTATGCTCTATATTACACCACATTGTCTAATTCCGAATTCAGAGTTATAATATTATTCTGCAAAAGTTTTGTGAATATTAATTACTCATGATTCATTTTAAAACTGTTTGTTTTCGATTTTTATGAAGTTAAAAGTGCAAGTTAATTTACTCATATTCCCAAAAGAAACCTTTCGTGTATTTTCTTGTAAAAAAAGCTTTTTAAATACAATACGTAAATTTATTTCGTCGACGGTACGACCGTCGTATTCAAACGTAACAAAAATAAAAATAAAGAAATACAAGCTTTGAAAACAAACATGTCCAATTTCACCGTAATGGAATTAGTGACGAAACGTTAATTTGAGTGTACATTTTACATTTAAACATAATATATATATATATATATATATATATATATATATATATATATATATGTATGTATATGTATATATATATATATATATATATATATATTTATATATATATATAAAGATTAATAAGCAGTAATGCATTTTTAAATTTGTTTTACTTACGTTGTCTAAGGGTATTTGTATTTTGTATGTCATATTTCGAACAAAGGAGCAAATATCAAACAATTCTAAAAAATATAAAAAATGATAATTATTTACAGACATACACAAATACAGAAATAAAATTAATTCATGTGAAGGCGGATTAGCCACTATAAGTATTGATTAGCCACTGTAAGTGTTGATTAACACAGTTCAACCAAAATCTATTCAAAATGGCCTCTTTATATAAGGGACGGACGTCTAATTAGCTTCATAGTACACAACAACTACATAAAGATTTTTCTATGCCTATTTCATATGATATCTATTGTCTGTATTAACCTAAAATTATATAAAATATGTTGAATTAGGCTACAACGTCAACGATATTCACCATATTTTATTCAACTTAATGATAGACGAATTCAACAAAAACATTTTTTTTTATAAACCAAGAAATTTAAGACAAAGAAGCAAATAGCAAATGCGACATAGACGAGAATATCGGTAATTTCGTAGATTACTACTTAAGTAGAAACTAAATACCCGACTGAGAAACGCCTAGTTTATTAGTTTATATATATATATATATATATATATATATATATATATATATATATATATATATAATTTTTTTTTAATATGTGTGCGGGCGTCACTATATATTACTTTCTAGAACCAAAGTGAATAAGCATATTTGGACAAATGTCATATCATTGGAATCGTCTTAACCAGGTTTCTTTACGTAGATGACAATACGATTCAAGTAATATGGAAGCAGAGATTTGGTCTAAGGTGAACAAATACAAATTTAAAAAATACCATTAACTTAAAACAAACTTATCGGAATAAATATTAAAATTATATTTTTCTATTTGTTGTTTAGATTAATTATTATCTGCTTTTTAATGATAATTTAAGTTTAATTTTAGTTATAACTTCAAAATAAATCAGCGTGGCTTATTTATTTTTAAATATGGCAACACTTGCAAATATCTATAACCAATCGGAATGTTTAAATATTTTTAAAGAGGTAAATGACAAGTTCATTTGTGTTGAATGCGCGTCACTGGTTTTTGTTAAATATTTTTAATATCGGATAAGCGGAATTAGTGAATATGTCGTTTTTTAATATGAACGAATATTTAGACATAATTTTAGAGTATGCCGAATGCAATAATAATACTAGCGAAGCTCTTAGGTTATGTCGTACCCGATCGATCTATGGCGTGCACAAACTGATTTTATAAAGAATAAGTAATTATTAATTTAAAAAAGGAATAAATTATAAAAGGAAGCAAATGCATCGGATCTCATATCTTTTAATATTTTCGTAATGACAATTCATCTGACGTTAGACTAATTGACAATAGGAATTACACGTTGCTAAACTGATTATTAGCGCTATTTGCTAATTTATACATAATAATTATTTCGCGCAAAATTCAAACTTCAATTATTTTATAAACTAAGCTATTGGTTTAAAAGGATTTTGCCGGATTATACATGATTAATTGCACAACTGGTTGAAGTGGCGCTATTTAGTAATAGTACGTAGATATTCTCAAGCGAAATAATATTTAATATACTTACTTTATATTCAAATGTAGTAGTTTTATTGCCTTTGATAAAATTCGTTAGTTAAAAAAGTAAAGAATGAAGTAAGGTAGTGAACAGTTACATTTTGACTACGTTATTTAATTTTAAATTTACGGCCCCTTTTCAAGTGAAATATTCAAATACTACGAGATAATGATTAAATAATTCATTACATTCGATATGTTTAAACTCATAACTTGAATAACTTTATATTATGATCTTTCCTAACTTTTACTAGTGCATATAATTATAAATAGAATCTTTCGAAACTTTTACAGGTGCATATAATTTTAATTAGAGATAGAGAATTGAGTTATACGTTTAATTGATGGTGGAATACATTCGCCAAAGAATACTAACTACTACTGCGAGAAAGACACTCAACTCCCTCCGCCAATATGACTTCATCTGCAGATAAGGGGTACGATCAAGGGTGCTCTTTCCTAGGTTGGGGCTCGCTGCATGTCCGTGTGATTTGTTCAATTTTACGATGTTTTATTGAGTATAACTTGTGTAATTCACTCCTAATTGATAACGATTTATAATAATTCAATATAATATGGGCGCTGAGAAATATGAATAGGCGATTTTTTAATTTCCCTTTTTTGTTTGTTGCGAATAATTTTGTTACATATTGCTAACTTATTTGGTCAGTGTCTTTAATTTAATAAAACTGTTCTTAAAAGTGATTATTTCGTTTGAACGTCGACGTGGTTATAAAACATATCGGCTATTGGCTTATTATATTGCTTATTAAGAGATCTTTCACATGAAGCAAATCTAATCAAGTCAAAAGTACAACGCAGACAATATTTCAGTGTTTCACATTTATAAATAAACAAAATATATTTTTGTTTAATATCATATTTCATTTTTAAGACCCACACTTAGTACCTTTTTTAAAATTCTATCCTAATATTATTATTATCAAATCACTTTTTATCAAATTCTATTTTAATTTTATTATTGTCAAATATTTTGTGTACAACACTCGTATCTTAAAAAACCTAAACTCTATCAATCTAAAATAATTACTTCAACTTCCCAAAAAAAAACTTAATCTTACTTTTTGCCATTATATAATTAAGAGTAATTCGTACATATAATATATATGAATGTGTTGCGACTATATTTTTATTAATATATTTTTTTATTTAAACTACTATCTACTAATAAAATATGTACATTCTTAAACAAATTTCAATTTTTATTTGCATTGTTTTGTAAAGTTAGCCTAATATGTTAAATAATAACAAAACACACGTTACTAATTAAAAAGTTATACAAATGTCGATGTAACTTCCCTACTTCCTTCCTTTTCGTTATCACATAGCTGCAGATTCAGAGCTATTCGTAGGTTTCAAATTCGACGTTATGAAAGCAGATTACCGTTGAGTAAAAGCTTATTTGCGCTTAAATCAACAGTCCGTATTTGCTCAGCACGTGTATTTGCATTGGTTTTAATAATAATTTTCCACCGTGTATAAATGTACATTTTATGTTTTTTCAGCTTGCCTTAGGCGTAGAAATCTTGGTCAAACAGTGACCGATTTTAATTGTATGAAAATAATTAACAACAAATACAATATCGATATGGGCTTCGTCGATAGCTGTCACATTAAAATTTAATGACAATTTTTGATACAGCTTCAACTAGGATACCTGGTGTAGGTATGGTAGGCTTAGATTTTCAATAAAGTATTTTGAAGCATTATAGACGTAACAGTTATATCGTTTCCAGCTTTGTAAGGTTTTAACGTGGATGTTATCATCAGTTGATTGCTTCTCTAAACTAATTAAAGTAACAACAATTTCGTGACTTTGAAATAGATGAAAATGAAAGACATATTTCAAGTATCCTATATACGTAATAATATTATTGTGAATCACTGCTCTGTATATGATGCGATTTGTTTTCTCGTGTATCACAAGTTTAATTTTTATTAACAATTTAAATAGTTTAGTAATCCACTTTAAAACATATCATTATATATTTCTCTCACATTTTGTTATAGGCCGCCAATGCTTCGTTTCTTTGGAAGTTTACTATATATTTGTAAAATGACTAAATATTGCGATTATTTTAATAACCCTTCGTAATTGAGGTTGATGCAGTTTTACGCTGTCAACTGTTCTGTATACTTACAGAGCCATGTTCAATTTTACGTACTTAAAACGTTTTCAAATGTAATAGAGTGCCTGTTTCTATACGATTACGTTAATTTAATTATTGAAGTTGCCGGGTGGATTATTGTTTGTTAGATATCAATTACACTGTTCTGAATTTTTCTCTCATCACATTTTAGGTATGAAAAAAATAATTTGGGCATAAGATGAATAAGAAGTATGTAATAAAACAAATGAGTCCTCGCGCGGCGTATGCATTATAAGTTTTTAGCATAGTGTGCCATTTTATCACTGTTGAACAGCATTTTTGCAATTGGAGAAAATTTGGTGTTATTATATTTTACAACATTTTACTTATGTACATCGCAAGATGATTACAAAAGAAGAATCCTTGTCGTAAAATGTAGGATTATTTTGAAAAAATATGCTATTTTTAACTTATTAAAAAATTGTATCTATTTTTAAGTTACTTGCAATTTTCCTGATTTGTTTTAGGAGGAATGCAAGTGTTTATGTCTAATTGACTAATCCAAGCGTTTCCATGCGTATATGCAGTTTTGTGTTTTTTTTTATTCTGAATAGTTATTTTAAAATAAACAAGTTATTAGTAAAGAACAGTAATGACATTATAGATTACAGCATTTTCTATAAAAAAATCTTTTTTGACAATTGAAGTTTGGCAAATCAATTATCTTAGTCGTAAAAAAAACCTTTTGAACACAAATCATACTTAGTTAAATGAAACTACGTGATGTAGTATTATTTCAACTTTCTTTAAGTTCTTTACCACGACCTAGGTTTCGTTGTATTACAACATCAACATTACAATATCAACTTAAGAAAGTAGAAATAATACTACATCATGTAGTTTCATTTAATTGTTAATAATTAATTTCTACAAAATTACCGCCAAATATATTCAGTATTCAACAAATCATGCTAATCAAATATTGTTAAGTACCACTTAAATAGAACGAGTTGAAAACCTTTTTCCGTGTCTTATAAAAATAACAGAAATCAGATTCAGCCTTTGTTCAATTAATTATAACAATAAAAATAAAGGAAAAGAAATAAAATTAAATCATAAATTGGCCCGGGAAATAATCATAAAACGTTTTTTAACTACACCTGTGATTTGAAGTAAAAAAATACGAAGTGGGCTCAAAAAATAATATCGTAAAACTAGAAAAAAATGAAATGTAAGCAGTTCTGTGACAATATGGAAAGTTATTCACAATTAAATGAAACTACGTTATGTAGTATTGTTTCTAGAAGAAGAACTTAAAGAAAGTAGAAGTAATACTACATCACGTAGTTTCATTTAATTGACGCCAAATATATTTAATATGAGAAGTCCTGAAAAATTTTAATTGGTGATTTCTTTGTTAACACAGAGGAGTTATGCTTTAGCAATGAATTGTAGACTTTCTTCAGTTACATTACTTATAGCCTTGTCTACCCAATAATAATAATTTTGTATTGGTACCACTTATCGGCAAAATAACATATCTATGTTATCAATAAACACTGCACCTGAGTAGCATTTCCAGGTAGCCAATCTTTTATTACACTGATAAAAATTCCAGCACGGTACAAACAGCCTTTTCTCTCTATGACTCTCCCAGTATTTTTTTTGTTTTCTTGTACTTTGGAACTTTGACTAGAGCCGTGGTTTACCTATAATCCTTGAATATAAATTAGAATTATTTCCTTGCTTATTTTATCTTTCTAGATCGCGCATATTATTATTTTTTTACTTAATATTATAAATGTAGGTAAAAAAGATTTATCACTCTCTAACTTCGAATGCTTATTATTTAATTTAATATCAATTTTTTTACGACTTTAATTAGTACAAGGTTATGTTTGGTTCCTCACTTGTGTCGTGGAAATGATACTAGCCAATATTTTATAAGTATTTTTCATATTCAAAACATTATTTTTATTCTCCTGTCCCTTCGTATCTTAAGTTAACTTGTGTGAAACTACTTACTTGTTTTCTCACCCTCCGTTTTTTATAAATTTTTAGGGTTATTTTGTTATTCGAAAATTTTCATATGAACTTCAGGTCGGACCTTTTTCTGTTTTCTTTTCTTCTCAATGCTTAACTTATTTTACTTTTCGTGAAATTATTTCTATATCCTTTGGTACATATTTTTGTTTTTATTATCATTTTTATTTTTTTTTTAATGTTTACTTTTTTTTTAATTGATGCAGCTGGTCTTCATTTTCCAAGTTCGATAAAACATTGACTGGGAAAAGAATGGAAGAGAGGCCGATTATAGTTTATGGCTAGTTATAAGTCCATGACCTATAGTTCTTATATGTTTTGAACAGTTTTTTGAAACTATGAAATAACAATCAAGTGACTAATTAGTCGAATTGTTGTACATCATTTAAATACACAAAGTAATCTCGATATCTCAATAACACTAATTGCATGGGTATAATGGATGCACGGTAACTATTTTGTCGGTAGGCCATACAGTTACGTTTTTTCTAATAACCGACTCAGTAAACTCTTTCCCATTGTAACTTCATAAAATCATTGTACATCGTACTTCTAGAAAAAAGTTCAAAAGCTTGCGAACTTACTTTAATTTCAGAAATCTCATAATACATTACTTGGTCAGGTGATCCTGGTGATTTAATAATCAATTTTATACCTGAAAGTCAATATGGTCTAAATAATCCCAGCTATAAGACAGTTGAAATAATTGGTCTGTTTTGCGAAAACTCTTTTTTGCCAACAAACTGCATAATCTGGGAAATATTTTACTGGCCTTGAGACTTAATTGAAATTTCTAGTAAAAGACGTTTAATACATATAGTGTTGTTTTTGTCTCTCTATGTGCAGTATATTTGTATATGCAAATGTATAAGACGATCGTAACCATTTTCACTACAAAAAAATTTAAGTACGTGTACCTACTGATCCCGCCGTTTTATAAAACTATTCATTACCGACACTCATTTGGTCACATTTTTTAGCATTACGACATTGCTGATCGGTTTTTATTGATTTTGTGACTCAGTCCATTTAACACATTAGAGCCTAACGTTACCATATGGCAACGTAGTTGATAATTTGTTTATAAAATCATATATAAAAAATTATGGACCTCAGCGTTTGTTTATAATGTGTAACTTAAAACGAGATGTACTAGTCACCGATAAGAAACAATGAGTCTTCATTTGTGTTTCAAAGTTTGTAGAAAGGTAGTAGTGAGTTTATTCGTGAGCTATCACAAATTATACAGAAATGGCGTACAGGAAATAAGTCCCATTTTATTTATTTCAAGTAGTTTGTTTCTTGTTTCTTTATATAACATTATGTCCATGTGTATCTAAGTTTTATAATAAGAGGGAATGAATATTACTTTGATGTTTATATTTGATGTTACGAAGATATTCTTGCCTGTCGCCGTACATAATTTGAAAAATGATTTTTGTTCTTTTTAGTCTGAAGTTACATGAAATTGCGGATTTATTGGAACAAGAGGTTGAACGTGAATTACGAGACATTTTTATTGAACCTCTGAAGTGGCCGAGTATACAGATCAGGATTCTGCTGATGAAGATTCTGGTGGGTTGATTGAAAATTTGACAGGCAGACAACTTCTAACGGGCGCAGAAATTGTTTCACAAAATATAAATGAAGATGAACCTGACGAATCCCCACGCGAGTCAGGTCTATCTTATTTAAGAGACGCAAGACAATTAATAACTGGAAAAAATCTGATCTTCCTGCCCACCACCAGCATTTTCTACATTATGCTCTCATAATTATAAATACATATCGTACACTGATATGTTTGAATTATTTTTCGATGACAATTTGTGTGATTTTCTTATAGAACAAAGTACTAAGTACACATTATTTTTGAACTGTCCAGACCCTCGAATATCAACTGGAGAGTTTAGATGTTTTATAGCCATTTTGATTTTATCAGGGCATAATAAATTACCTAGTAAAGTGTCGTTCTGGGATAGCGGTAATGATGTGCAAAATACATTGGTACATCGCGTTATGACATGTGACAGATTTATTCAGATAATGCGTTTTATCCAGCTGACAACGATAATTTTGATACAAAATTGCAACCTCTGACAAATATACTAAAACAGAAATATCTTAACAGAGTAATTTATAATCAGTACATGGGCGGTACAGACTTTATGGACGCTCACGTAAATAATTACAGGACTGAGATTCGAGGAGAAAAATGGCGGTGGCCTATTTTTACGTGCCATAAAAATGTTTTCGTTAAGAACGCCTGGATATTGATGTGCCAATCAGGAAAATATATTTCGCAGCTATCTTTCCGTCGAGAATTGGTCCAAACATATTTGAAGAACTATGGAACTGCCCTTAAACCTGGTGGTCGACAGCCTACATCCAGGGTCTTTGAAGGAGTAAGGTATGATAGAGTAAATCACTTTCCAAAACCAGTAGAAAAAAAGTCGATGTGTTGGAGCTAATTGTGAAACTATTGGGAGAGTTATATGCTCAAAATGTGACGTTAGTTTATATCTTAAATGCTTTGAACAGTGCCATGTCAATCTTTGTATTTTTAATCGATTTAAATAAATAAATGCACATTAATCTTTTGTTCTTTTTTTCCCCTAAAACAGGAATGAATAGATATTTGTTACTCTTTTTAGCCTAGCGTTGTCATATGGCAATAGTCCAAAAATAAAAAATAGGATTTTGAAAAAAATAAAAAGTACCGTATTTATGTTTTCTTAATTTTAATCAATCCAATATACATAAAAAACAAAAAAAAAAATATAATTTCAAAGACTCAGGCTCTAATGGGTTAATTTATGACATGTTTTACCTCTTTAAAGTTCATTCTTTTCTCATGATTCTCAATGAATTTTTTTTGTCTAGTATCTCACAATAGCCAAACACAATATAAACAACAGCCAAACTCGGGGTTCGATTATTGGTCCCCAGGTACATCTGTCGTACTCGTTTGGATGATTAAGCATAAACACTATATACAAAGTAATGTTTATTTAAAATTAAATTAATTAAATAAATATACCCTCAAATTTTGAATAGTAAACAATGCACGGTGATCATAACGAGAAAACTAGCTAATTATATCAGAATGCGTGTGCGTTAGTAGTAACTGCTAATTTAAATGAATTAATTTTTTTGGTAATCACATCTATGTATACAATTAACCTAAAATTATGATAAAGATCCTGCTTTTGTAACTATTCTGTGACAAATAAACACGTGAAATACGCATGAATAACCTGTGATGTGCGCGTAACCTTTGGGTCTACAACTTTCGTAAAAAACGTGTTAACATTTCAATAATGTAAATATTATTGGAGGGGCTTGTAAAATTTGTTATGCATTTTAATAAAACAAATGCATATCGATAATTATGTTTTCGCTGTCACTAATACTTTGTTTGTAATTCAGATTTAACTAATATATCGTTTAAAGATATTTAATCTATCTTTTATAATGCAACGTTAATTACTTTTGTTCCATGTAGGGTTTATCACCAATATACTATTATATGTTCATATTTTTCTAACCAATAGTTTCCAAAGTCTTGGGGAAAGATAATTATTGCGGATAAAGTTCCATTATGCGACTGTAAGTTTTATAAATAGTAGGTCAATTTTATATAACTGTTTTATATATTTCAATCAAAGTACAGTCATATCTAGATGTCTACTTGCATTCTTCTTGCGAAAAATCAAAACTCAAACCTTTCTAATGGGTATAAAAATCTAATGTTTATCGTACAATTTTTGAGACACCTTTCTTTGAGCAAATTCATGTTTAATATAATACTAAATCAAATATTGAATTAGACCGTGTACAAATACAACGAATTACCTTAAAAAATTAATCTTAATGGAAAGTAATAATGTTTTTCGGTTCAAATTAATTTCGAAATATTAAAACGAAATATGGCTACTACGAGGGTGACATCAAATATTACAATTTTTGTAAAGTAAATACTTTTATACGGGAGGGAAATTATGGAAATATGGAAAGTTTTATTCCAGCTAGAAAATAAATATTTCGCGGCACAAATAGCCTCTAATTTAAAAACGGTTTATCTACCCATAGGTTACAATTCCTCTTAGAAAACCGAAAGTCATTCAAAATGAGCATAACTACGGAACATTTTAATTTATCCGTACAAAATACTAATCAGGTATTTACCAATCATAGGAGCGTAGAACAACAGACGCGTCCCATCCAAATCCAAAAAGAACAATATGAATTCAATGCTATTGTTAAAAGTCAATCTTCCGAAATAATTCGCCCTGAGCTCTATGTACACAAAACTAAATTGAAAACTACTGAAAAATGTGATACCAGAATAAATTTTAAAAATCTAAGTAAATGTTTAAAATTCCATTTCATATCTTCGGAACCAAATCAAACTAAGTTAGAAAATTCCTGTATAAAAATATTGCACATCAAATTGACTTAGCACTTTAAATAAATGCGTCAGTACATATATTTTCCCTTATTATTAAATGAATGATATAAAAAATTACTATCACATAGCATATAATAAATTTTATTTGCCCATGTTTTGGTAAGTATATTATGCTGATACTATTTGTTAGCATTAATGATTCCGTTTTTTTTCAGTTTCGGTTCTTATAAGTATGGTAAATTATACTTTGTTCTACATATGGAATAAAGTATATTTAACATTATAATTCAGAAATATACATTACCTCATTTTAGCTCAGAAAAGAAATGAAGAGTATTCAACATTCTGCTAAATTTTTTATATATTTAATTAATGTAATGACGAGAATATGGCAAAGAAAATTCAAAATAGAGTGTATCCGCGAAATTTACTGTTTGTGACTCATTTCAAAATCACGTCAAAAATCTTGCAGGTAGCAAAAACTGCATTGTTTTTTTTTGCTACAAATAGGTTGAAAAAACCAAAAAATTGCTGAAAATAAGAAGTTATTTTTAATTTTTCATTATGTGTTAAAAAATCTATGAAAATGGAGTCAAATTATACATTTGAGCATTAAATAATATATAACTGCTAATTTTTTTCAGACACATTTACAAAATAAGGTGAAAATTTTATATAATGACTAAAAATATTCACACAGTAGGAAACAAGATGAATTTCATACAATTCCGCTTTATATCCAACTTAAAAACAAACTTCAAACCTTCAGTTCTCTTGACGAAAGTTCACCTTGTCATTTACCATTCTAGAAATGGAGAGAATATCCGAAAGGGGAACGCAAAAAAATAATTTTTAACAAGACACGGTCTACCATCATTTTATATTTTTCACCAAGCATTCCATCAAAAACTAAATGCCATTAGCTCTGTGAATTTCTAAGAATACTCAAAATATGTCTTTTAAAGATAATTGGGCAGTTAGTTCTTCATTGTTGAGATTTGGGCCAGAACTATCATGACTCATAAATATCGTATTTTTGGACCAAAACAATACCCTCTTTTCGTTTAGTGTCGATGGTCTTGGGAAAAAACTTTTTAAATATAACTTTTTCACGATTTTTATCCATTTTTTCACAAAATATTTCATCGGAGCTACTTTAATATATAGCGTGAGGGACATACTCGTATATTTTATATAGCATTTTCTACACATAAATTTATTTTTTTGAGCCAATTATAAATAAGTAATGGTTTTATATCATAAAATGCTATGCCACAATCAAAGGAAGTGATAACATTTAATAAAGTCTCCTTGTATATAACTAAATAATAAAATAAAATAATAGTAAGAGAATAAAATAACTAGAATAAACATTGAAAATTTAATTTTTCTGTAATTTCCTTTCCTCTACGGGGAGCGACGCAGTTGTAACGTTAATGAAACAAATTAATTTTAACTGTAATATTGAGCACTGGGGAAATTAGTTGAACGCAGAAGTTTTTGTTATGTTAGTAGTAAATTCTCATATTTATTTCCTAAAAGTTAGTTATCATGTACGAGTGTCCCTACGTTAGTAAGTAGAATGCTAACAAAATAATGCAAATTTATAAAATTTTCTGATTTTGTTCGTCTCCAGGGTATGAAATCATTTTTTTTTAATTAATATGTAATTATACCAGTCATACAATTTTTTTTAGGTATTTGACCAGTCAATTCATTCTTATCCGCAATTAGACGTATTCAAAATAAAACATGCGAGTATGCAAAGTGATAGAAACTTAAGTGTAAGTCTGGTCATCTGTATATTTATGTCCTTATCTTATATTTCAAGAGTTTTTCAACAGCCACAATGAATTTAGACACCGATTAAAGGCAGCATTGTTTCCTGAAGGAACCCCATTTGTGTGAATCTCATATAACGTTATATCCACTAATAACATAATCCCCATTGTTACATTCTGGAGTTAATATCGCTGTAAACAATTATAAAAAAAGTTTTGTAAAAAAGTGTGACTTTGTAAAATGAAACTTCCATCTTTATTAACGGATAATTAGCCTTGAAAAAATAAAATTAATTGTAAATCTTTCTTGTCGTATTTAAAGCTACTTTTAAACAGCACTGCTCAAACCGAGGAAACTAAAAAATGTTTAAAGTATTTAGTAAGATTTTAATGCATTAACGTGACCGGCATTAAAGTAACAAGTCAAGCCAAGCAAGTCAAGCCAAGGCTCGAATTTAGATCCATCCATGAACAAAAAGTTCGAATAAGTTCGTTAGGTGAATTACTTTTCAAGGATCTAGGACGACATTCCATTAGGAACTTCACTGTATTTTTTTCCTGCGATAAATTAATGACCTATTGTCCTAAAGCATTTAGATAAATAAAACTCCATCTTGATATAGAATATCACATGGTATCTATAGTTCTGCAGTTCATAATTGATCTGATTACGCGATTCGCGACTCTTTTAATTATGAAAAGTTTTTCTTTGCTGCACAGTAACTATCATTTAAATATTTCATTCATAAATTAGAAAAAAAGGAGTTTCTTCCTCAAATGTTATTCATAGTAATTTATCTAACCGTTATATCTTGACGGTATAAATACGTGGACCGTGAATAAACAATGATTTAAGCTCGCATGGGGTTTAGATTGTAAAGATAGTTGCTGACTTGCCTTACTGTAATAGCTTCAATTTTAACACAACACAAGACTACGATTTCTATGGTAGTCCGTATTAGCGTAAAACTGTGTATTGACTACCGCTTAGATCAGTGCTCTATTTTTATTATATTATGCATCCTACATTTGACAATATTCTAACGAGCGTTTCACTTTTGTCGTACCTCTCATTTTAAATTGAAAATAATTTCATTAGGTTTAATTAATATCTCCCCGGATACTTTTTAATTTTAGAGTTTATTTCATAACTACAGCAAGCGTAAGTTGTAAAAGTGCACTGTAAATAATAATATTGAGAAAGAGCATATGGGGAACAAATATTTTGCCCTTGATTTAGTCAAAAATCAGCTTTTCAAATGGCACTTTTGTTTGCGAATAAAATGTCGTAAAAACAAGGAACATTAAAATTCAGAGCCATCTATTTCACTTCTGATACAAACTTGATTAGATTTGTTAATAAAATTACAACCTAATTTTATTATGTTTGTAATATTAAGCGTAGAACAACACATCACTCATTGGTGTTAAGTTGTATAGAGGTTAATATTGTCATACGACATTATATATATATATATATATATATATATATATATATATATATATATATATATATATATATAAATCAATGCCACTCAGGCTCACCTATCCAAACCAAATATTTAGGCTTTGTTCGGACTATTTAGTAGATGGTTTATGTGAAGTTTGCACAAAATCGGAAGAGTGCTTCTTCATTTATCACATTTTTTGTAACAACTGAATTCAATACATGGCGGATCATTTTGTAAATGGGGATTTTGCTGTCAAATTGAACCTTTTTTTAGATGGCGATTGTGCTGTCAAATTGAAACTTTTTTCAGTGTTGACAGTAGAAGCATGTTGTTATGTCATTCATGCGGTCATTTTATTTTGGACGTGGTTCGATTAAAGCAAATTGTCTGCGATAATTATTGCTTTGTGTTTATATTTTTTGTTCATATGTACTATGAATTAAATTGTCAAACGCATTTACACAAACGATAAGTTTTGAACTGTTGAAGTGAATTATATGTAACGCATGTGTGTTTCTTTATTTGAAAAAAACATATTGTGTACCACTATTAATGTAGCAATTATTTTTTTAATTTGATTTATTCTTTTTTAATTGAAGGAAAAATGCCACGAGCAAGACGAGCAAATATAGGTCGCCGAACGCGTAATGTAAATGATGTGGCATTACCAAGACGATCACAGACTGCAGATGAACGCGCACAAGCTAATGCATCGCAGCGTGAACGTAATGCACGAAATATATCTGTTTAACACTGTATCTGTACTGAATCTTGCACGGCGATCACGAATACGTCGTGCTGTTTTGGCTGAAATGATGCGTGCTGCTTTTAATTACAACAGTCAGATTGATCATAGTGTGTACGGATACATTGGAATGATGGACGAAATATGTTAACATTGTGATGCGGCTAACTTTCCAGGTGAAACGCCCGGCATGTGTTGTGCTACTGGCAAAGTGAGATTGCCAGCATTAGAAACTCCACCCGAACCATTGTATTCATTAATTTTTGGGACATCTCAAAAGTCGAAGCACTCTTTGAGTCATATTCAACAATATAATTCGGCATTTCAAATGACTTCTTTTGGTGCTACTAAAATTATTAGAGATAATTTTATGCCGACGTTTAAGGTAAATACTTCGACAGGATTGTCCCATGTTTATATCAATCTGAATCATAAAGTATTCGATAGTTTTAAAAATTATGATACGACATATACCTAAAATTATGATAAAAGTTATGATACAACATCTACCTAAAATTGCATACATGTTACAGATTCAGGGCAAGATTTATCATCAAGCTGGTTCATTATTGCCATACCCCGACGCTGATCATAAATTTATGCAAATTTATTTTATTGGTGATGAAAATCGTGAATTGGATCAACGTTGTGCAATTGTTTTGATTACAAGACGAGAAATTATTCGTGAGCTACAAAGGTTTTTCCATCAACATAACGCATTAGTTCAATTGTTCAAAATTGCTCTCGATCATATGCCATCTGATAATCACAAAATCGTAATAAGGGCTAGTAGAACACCTTTTGGAGAGCATGAAAGGTGATTCAATGCACCGACAATTGATGAGGTTGCAATTGTAATTCTTGGTGATCAGTTTCAATCCCGTGATATTGTACTTCATCGCAGAAATGAGCAATTGCAACGTGTTTCGGAACTTCATCGTAGTTACGATGCATTACAATACCCAATATTGCATTGGAAAGGTGACGAAGGCTACCATATCAATATACCAATGATTGATCCACGAACAGGTAAATAATTTACCTATTTTCAGTGTGTTGACATTTCATCATTTGTATAAATTTCTAAAGTCACATTTTGCACTTATTTTTAGGTCTACATGTACAGAAAAAAATTAGTGCCATGAATTTTTATTCGTATCGATTGATGGTTCGTCCACAAGAACATAATTATATCTTGAGATGTGGTAAACTATATCATCAGTACATCGTTGATATGTACGTCAAAATAGAAACTAAACGTTTTAATTTTATTCGTTTCAACCAAGCAAAATTAAGATCCGAAGAATATATTCATTTTCAAGATGCGATAGCGAATGATGCGAATGTTAATGACATCGGACGTTTAACTATATTGCCATTTTCACATATTGGTAGCCCACGGAATATGAACGAATATGCACAAGACGCAATGTCTTATGTACGAAAATACGGTCGACCGGATCCGTTCATTACATTTACATGTAATCCGCAGTGGGATGACATCAAAAATAATTTATTTGAAGGATAGTCGACAATTGATCGTCATGACATTACAGCACGTGTTTTTTCGGCAAAAATTTGAAGCACTTATGGATTTAATTGTGAAATTATGTGTATTTGGAGAGGTGCGTTGCCATATGTACTCCATCGAATGGCAAAAATGGAGATTGCCGCACGCACATACATAAAATAACTCCGGATCAAATCGATAACGTTATATCAGCTGAAATTCCTGATCTAACTGTTGATCCTGAGTTATTTCAAGTTGTCGTTAAAAACATGATACATGGTCCGTGCGGTGAACTAAATATGAATTCACCATGTATGATTGATGGAAAGTGTTCGAAACGATACCCAAGGCAATTTACTTCAGACACAATAACGGGCAATGACGGATATCCGTTGTATCGACGTAGATCACCTAATGATAATGGCAAAACGGCAACCATTAGAATGCGTAACCAGGACGTTGAAGTTGATAATCGTTGCGTGGTTCCGTATTGTCCATTATTATCGAAAATATTCAATGATCATATAAATGTGGAGTATTATAATTCAGTCAAACCATGAAATATATTTGCAAGTATGTAAATAAAGGGAGCGATATGGCTGTTTTCGGTGTTGCTGGTGATAATAGAAATGATGAAATTATTCAGTATCAAATGGGGCGCTATATTAGTAGTAATGAAGCTGTCTGGAAGATTATGTCGTTTCCAATGCACGAAAGACATCCTGTGGTTGTTCACTTGGCTGTGCATCTTGAGAATGGCCAACGTGTTTATTTTAATGTAGCAAATGTATTGGAAAGAGCAGCACAACCACCAGCGACTACGTTGACAACTTTTTTCAAATTATGCGAAACTGATACTTTTGCGATAAATTTGTTATATTCTGAAGTGCCTCAGTATTACACGTGGAATGTGTCTTCAAAAAAATTTCAAAGACGTAAATGGGAATCCTGGCATTTTCCAAACAGATGCAATTGGAAGAATATATACAGTACATCCAAACAATGCTGAGTGTTTTTATTTGAGATTGTTATTAGTTAACGTCAATGGCCCAAAATCATTTCAAGAATTGAGAACAGTCAAGGGTCATTTGTGTCAAACATATTGTGAAGCATGTCAACTCTTGCATTTGTTGGAGGATGATGCACATTGGGATTCAACACTTCAAGATGCATATACTTCAGCTCATTCACAACAAATACGAATACTATTTGCCATTATATTATCAACATGTATGCTATCAAATCCACTTGAATTAGGGAACAAATATAAACATTATATGGCAGAAGATATTTTAATTCGTATGCGTCATCGTGCAAGAAATCCTGATTTGTTGATTACCTTGGAAATGTACAACGAAGCTTTGATAATAATTGAAGATATGTGTCTAACGATTGTAAATAAAGCATTAGTACAATTGGGTATGACCGCACCAAATCGTGAGATGCATGATTTGTTTGATCGTGAATTGCAACGTGAGCAGGAATTCGATTCTAATGATTTGCGTTTATTTGTACAATCGAATATAACCAAAATGAATATTCAGCAAAAACATGTATATGACACAATCATGCATGCCGTTTCTAATAATGCAGGTGGATTATATTTCTTGGATGCAGCTGGTGGTACATGCAAAACGTTCGTTATATCATTGATTTTAGCGACTATTCGATCGGAACAGAAAATTACATTGGCACTTGCATCTTCGAGAATTGCTGCTACATTATTAGAAGGTGGTCGGACCGCACACTCTGCATTAAAATTGCCATTGAATGTACAGGTGATTGAAACTCCAACTTGCAATATTTCGAGAAATTCTGCTATGGCAAAAGTTCTGCGATTAACGTCAATTATTTTATGGGATGAGTGTACAATGGCGAATAAAAAATCAATAGAAGCATTTAATCGAATAATGCAAGATTTACGTGGTAATCAACAGCTTTTTGGTGGTGCTTTGATATTACTGTCAGGGGATTTTCGACAAACATTGCCTGTCATTCCTCGATCAACTCCTGCTGATGAAATAAATGCCTGTTTGAAGTCATCAGTTCTTTGGAGATATGTACAAAAATTGACACTGAACATTAATATGCGTATTCACCTACAAAATGATCCAGCTGCCCATGAGTTTTCAAAATAATTGTTAGAAATTGATGATGGCAAAATACAAATCGACAGTACCAACGGATTATTACGGAGATGCAATTGCGCAATCGATAGATGAATTGATTGAATGTGTTTTTCCGAATATTCTTCAGAATTACAGAAATCATGATTGGTTGAGAGAACGCGCCACTTTAGTACCGAAGAACATTCATATCAATGCCATTAATTTTCAAATTCAAGCAAAACTGCCAGGTGTAGTCACGACATATAAATCAATTGACAGTGTTATGAATCGAGATGAGGCAATGAATTATCCAATTGAATTTTTAAATTCATTGGAACCGGCTGGTATGCCACCGCATTGCTTGAATCGGAAAGTTGGTTCTTTGATTATATTATTGCGAAATATTAATCCACCAAAACTGTGTAATGGCACCAGATTGGCAGTGAAAAAGTTATTGCCAAATTTGATTGAAGCTACGATCTTAACTGCTAAATCAAAACGAGAAGTTTGTTTGATACCGCGTATCCCTATGATTCCAACTGATATGCCATTTGAATTCAAACGATTACAATATCATGTGCGTTTATCATTTGCGATGTCCATCAACAAGGCCTAAGGGCAAACACTTAACGTTTGTGGTGTGAATTTGGAGGAATCATGTTTTTCACATGGCCAACTTTATGTTGCCTGTTCCAGAGTCGGTACCCCCAGCCGTTTGTTTATTCATGCTCAAAATGGAAAAACAAAAAATATTGTTTATCTTAATGTTTTGGATTAAGTTTTAAAGTAGCTAGCAATTAATAAAATATTTTTTTGTTTCAATAAATGAATTTGATGTGCCAATTAATTTTTTTTAATATTTCACTTTATACGTAGCGAAGCACGAACCGGGCCGCTAGTATATATATATATATATATATATATATATATATATATATATATATATATATATATATATATATATCTACCAAATTCACGTAATACCTTTACTTTTTGATAAGTTCTTCATTTGTTTTGTGTTTAAATTTTATAGCAGAACCGCCGTCAATCCTACTGTACACTAACTTACGTAGAATGTTTTAATAATATTTAATACCGAGAAATCAGAAGACATTAAATATTGTCTTTAAGGTCTTCCGATTTCTTGGTATTAAATATTAGTAAAACATTATACGTAAGTCAGTGTACAGTAATCCTTATATGGTGAAGAGTAAATGGATAAACATAGGGCGCTTATCTGAACGGTAATACTAATATTTAATACCGAATAATCAGAAGACGTTAAACATTGTCTTTGTAATCGAAGCAATTATAACAATTCTATATAAATATACTTTTATTTCTCTTAAGGACATACGAATTTTGCCAAAAACAGCAAGTGAGTACTTTTAGTGCTCACTTTTTTGGATTTTAAATAAATTATACGAAGAAAATTCTAATATCGAATAGAATAAATGGTTTTAATAAATCAGAAGTTTACTATACCATGAAGTAATACGGGAAGTTTTCTTTAACCAGCTACTATCTTTCCATTAGTATTTATTCACAACGATTTTTTTTCAATCTCTCATTTCAAGCGTTGAAAGATCTGTTCTATGTCCAAATTTATAGCCTGTGAAACATAATCCCAAATCGACAGACAATAAATCTACGTTATATTAAATAATTACCGACTGTTTATTTTGTAAAGATGGCTCGACTCTCTTGACCGATTTTATTATTTACAACAAATAATAAAATCGGTCAAGAGAGTCGAAACACAAGAACGTAATATTCGAACGAATTATTAAATCTTATAATAAGAGACTGAATTAGTTATATTAGGTTATGTTGTAGATACTCTAGCATAAACTAATATAACTTCGTAAAGGTTATGTTTAAATATTGAAATTTATAAAATACTAATAAGTATGTAGATTGATAGGTAACATGCACGCAATGATTTTAATTGAACCGGTTCACTGAGGACTATAGCAATTGTTTCCGTATTGTTTAATGGATCGATTTTAAAATATAACTTGGGAACTAAGCATCAAAATAAAATTTTCTATATGGTATATTTGATTGCATTTCTAAACAGTTATTTAAAATATCCATAGTCAATCTATCAATTTTATCATCAACTAACGTTAATGTTTCCCAATTAAATGAAACTACGTGATGTAGTATTATTTCCACTTTCTTTAATTTCTTTACCACGACCTAGGTTTCGTTGTATTACAACATCTTCAGGTGGGATATTAGCGAAGATCTTTGCTAGTTTCATTTAATTGTGAATAATGAATTTCTACAAAATTAACGCCAAATATATTCAATAGTTAATGTTTCCTATAAAATGAGAGGTAGCCAATATTTTTGATTTTTTCTTTATTATCTATGCGATATACCAATATTTTTATGTAAAATTTCATCACAAAATCTTATAAAATTACTTTAAAATACCATTGGAACTGAAATCCATGGACCTCGTGTGACTTATAAATTTCCTCAGAACACAAAATTGTTAAATATTTAATAAAAATATAATCTGATAAAATTCATATTAAATTTTCTTACAGCCTAGGTTACCTGACCAAAAAAACGTAAATTGCGTAAAACGTAAATTTAATGTTAAGTTAGCATTGTTTTCTTCACTCGCTTATATATAAAATTTTGTTATATACGTTGTTATTAAATTAGCTAATGTTAATATATCTTTCATATCCGCTTTTAAACCTATATTTGCCAACACCCAGTTTTCTGCTCAGTGAAAAGTTCATTGAAGAGGAAGCTGGAGCGATATGAAAACACTTTATCGCTTTTTTTCCTGATAAAGTTTAGAAAAAAAATTAACTAAGAAAAGTAACTCTTGAAATAACTTACTTGAAACTGTGCAAACATTTTAATTTTATGACTCGTCACATTCCACCAAAATCAAAATTTTTTTACATTATATTAGTCTTTCATAATTATCAAACAACATTTTTTTTCATTTATTTCTTTTGCTAGATTACTGAGACGGTCTGTTAGAAAAAAATACTGTACTACTTTCTCGCAAATTAAATTTCTAAATGTATTCTCAGTTTGAATTTCAATTTATGACTTTAAAGGCCTCCCTTCTCTTCTAGAGAAGTGGATTACTAAATCATTTATTTTTTATTTTTTATGCTAAAATGTTAATTCTACAGAGATATTTTTCATCATATTTAAGGTATCAACTATTATTATATGGTAAGAATAAGCATCCATACGGTTCACTTCTGATAGTGTTGAAAACGAATCTGCATATTATCTGCAAGATAACAAAACATTGCTGTTCAAAGATTAAAAAAGTAAATAAGATTTTGGAAATTGCCTCTTCATTATGTCAGTGCTAATAAAACTCATTACAGAATAATCAATATTAAAGTACTTTCCACTGAGATTAATTTCAAAGAAGCCAACGAATATGTAATGGTTGATAAATAGAAATTATCTAGTTATAATATATTGCAAATAAATATTGGATATAACTCGTATTAAAAATTAATATAATACATTGTCTATAATTAAGATATATGTAAAAATGAGAAAAATCCTTTGTTTAAAATATAATCGAAACAAAAAGTTTAACTCAAAAATTAGAATTAACACGTCAGTATTTTAAAACATATACTTAAACTTATTTATCTGAAAAGCTATATTTATATGAAAATAATTATGAAAAAGTATCAAGGTAACCAGGTCTAGAAATGATATTTATTAGCTCTCTCTCTAGCCTTCCTAGACTAAATTATTTGAACAATCGTTAAAACTCAAATTTTATTACTACATTTATACTGTTGCTATTAGAATAAATAAATAAAAAATGACACTGCTCGTACTTTATCCGGCAACGCAATTATCATTTGCAATTTGTGCGCTCCGTCATTGTTTTAAAAAAATTATATTCAAATTTCATAGATTAACGTTCAGAGGACCCAATATTTTAGGTTTAGGAATTTGAAAATGAGCTTTTAAATTTTTACGATAATTATCTTATCTCCAACCAATGTTATATAAAATTGAAGATGCACTTCAATATTTGATTAAAATTAAGCTCATTGTAAAAACTAAATAAATTATATGTAATCCATTACGCATAAAATATTGACTAATTACAAATAAATATTTATTAATATTCCCAAGCAGAAGTCGAAAAAATTACATAGTAAATCTGTTGTTTTAAAGTATTATATTTATTACATCATGCCTTCGTAAAGTATCAAATTCTAATATATCTCTATGACTCATTGAATTAATTTTATTCAGTTCTTTCCCTCTCCCATTTAAAAGAACCTGTATTTTTAACCAATGACTATAATTTTCATGTTATAAGTCGCCTCGCTTCCTGAGAGTTCTAATTACTCACGGACTTCTATTTCACAAAGTACCAAAAACAGCCTCTGTCATTCTCCGATTCGTTGAGGAAAATTAAAATACTATGTAAGTAAATCGTGCTGCACATCTTTGAGTTTTTCTTGTAAGCGTAGTACAATTAACCTGTATTTTTTTCGCTATGCGAGAGCGATACTTCGAGACATTCATTTATATAGTTACTACGATCATTTAATTAAAATTAAACGAAAAATGATTGTATTCTATTTGTGTAAAAATAAAGGAAGTATAAAATTGTATAAAGTGCAAAAGTTAAGGTATTTACTTGAGGACATTCTTAGCGTGATTATATCAAATATATAAGATCAAAGTAGTATTTTGAACAAGAGCAAACTCTTCAACATTATGTGAAACTCAATTCAACTTTCATTCGATTTCTAATTAAATGAAATCAGTTTTCTGAAACGATTCCACTGAGGAAGAAAGGCAAACTTTTGTTTCATAACAAAGGAAACAATGAGCACAGGTGTGTTTGTCACATTAATTTGAGCAAAGTGAAGTAATTTGAATTCAACGAATCCCGTTTATTATCGAAATAGTTTATATTTAAAAAATACTTGCGCTTTCCAATTGTGGTACGTGGGACACTTCTCGTTAGCATATTGTTTAATAAATTTATCACCTTCACTTAACTGTCTTTATAATTCATTCGGCAAAATTAAATCGTAGTTTTTATAACTTGTGTTTTTACAATTGTTATTTTTTTACTTTCAACTTTAATATAAATTATTACTCTTCATGTTATTTTAACATGTCTACTGTACATTAATAGTTACGTGCAGATAAGTAACCACAATTTTTTCGTTGTTTCCTGTTACTTGAAATAATATAATAGTGAATACAGTTTCATGATGTAAATAAGTACAGAACCGTATGTTTAAATAACATACCTTTTCACTTAATTTGTTTTTAAACAACATTGCTTGTTCACCTTTGTGGTAAGAGTCAAATATTTTTTGAAATAACATTTTCTTGTGTGTTTTTAAATCTTTCGGCGCTGTTAGTAGGCTACGGATAAGAAAATTGTCACAGATTTATGAAAGAGACCTTATATCTCAGGATCGTCTGTAATTCTTTTTCAGTGAAATGATTATTAATACAACATATAAACAATTACACGTCCTTTAAAGTTAAAGAAATGTGTTCAAAATGTAAAATAAATTGCCTTATGAATATGTTTTCATGACCTTAAACACATAAATTGTAAAATTTGTGTGCTAATACGAACTAATACAAATATAAATATTTAACTTATAATATTCTGAAAATAACCTCAAAATTTCCTTTTATTATTTAATTAATTTAGGTATAATTGAAATTGAAATAAATTCAAATGAGAATAGTGAGTTGAATTTTAATCATAATCGGACGTTTCAGACATTCAACATCAGATTTACTTTCTTTCTCCATGAAAAAATATTTTTTGCTGATTTTGTGTAAATATTTCTGTAAGACGTTCTTGTGTCATAAAGCGTCAAGAATTTCTTTTATTTCTAGTGAAGTTACAGTATTAACATAAGAACATTTGAAGCAAAATAAATGAAATATTAAAAATTCTGCTGCCTTTTAGTTTTATAAAAATAAGGAAAGGTTTATTATAATTGCTCTAATTGATATAATAAATATTAAAAAAATTGTTTACTTGAAGTAATAACAAAGCGATATAGTTAAAATATGTGTACGTATATACATATATATATATACATACATATATATATATATATATATATATATATATATATATATATATATATATAGTTTAACAAATAAATCTGGATAAACTCTTTTACTTATTTAGTAGAAATAAATCAGTTATTTTCATAGTGCTGTTTTGGCTGACAAAACTGAATAAGTTCTTGGTTTTTACAGCTTACTTCTTTGCAAAATATCGCTAACTTAGTATACAATTCTTTTGGACCTAACAAAGATGTAAAGCGTAAAAAATAAAAGTTTAACGGGAGATGTGAGAATATCGCATCTTTATTTAATGTTTGGCCTTTGAGACGTAAAGTGTACCTCCAAACTAACAACTTTTTTTTATTACGCAAAAATAACAAAGGAAAAATAACATAGGATGGATAGTGAAAAATATAAAACATGCCTTTTGAAAAATTAATTTTCTGGTAATGTATCTTCAACCGAAAATAATTATATTACCGTAAATATATTAAATATATTATTATAGGTGAAATGGAAACAATCTTAGTAGAAGCGAGACTACGAAATATTGGAAAAGTGTCTTTACCAGTAAGTTTGTTTAACGAAAATAACAGAATAGTTGAGAGAGTGTTGCCAAAGCGAAAAAAAATTATTGTATGCACTTTGGTACATAAGCCTAATGCCGTGAAATACCCTATCAGCGCCGTCTTACAGGAAATAAGTAAACACATGGTTAAACTAATTTAATTTCTTATAAGAAATTATAGTATGTTTTGTGCCCATAGTGCACGCATTTTAATCAATCAAAATTATGTTTAATAAGTTAATATATTTTAAAAGAATACCTAAATATCTATATAAGCTCTAGAAGTACACGACTTAAAATTAGTTGAAGATGAACTCCCCTTGTCACCTTATAAAACACTTTAGAAGACATGTATATAAAACAGAGCCAAGTGTATGTCAGAACATGTACAAAGCAGGGTTCCACAGTTGCCTGTAGTTCTTGAAATTGTTGATTCAAGTAAACCGAAGTAATTTTATTTAATTTTTTTTACATTATTCAAGCTCACGATTAAAAATTAGAGAGGGTTTAGGGTATATTGGACGTCACTTTGAAGCTTAATATTTTCCTTAAAAAGGAAAAATGTAAATGAAACCTCAATTTTATTTTGAGACACCTATCTAATGATATACTACTTGTTGTATGCGAGAAATATTTTTTCATTACACTTTACGTGTAGTGAAAAAAGAAAGTTACATTAACATTTATTTTTAATACTTTTCATCATTTTGTTGAGATCCCAATATGAAGCATTGATTTGAAAAACAGCATGCATATATGTCTAAAATAGTAGAATCTTTGAGGATGTGGCAGGCAAACGAGTGGACCTGCAGATGGATAACTCATAACCGTATAAAATTTTTTTAAGAAAAAAAAAATTAATTAAATAAAAAAAATTGCACCGCTTTATATAATATATAAGGCCAAAACGAATAAAATACCAAATATTTCACTGTCCGTAATTTCGAAGCATATAATGAAGTATATAATTTCAGAAATCTCTCACAATTCAAAACAAATGATATATAAAAAAATGCAAACTACTCGACTTTTTGTAAGGATTTTATAATGAAAGAGTAATGGAGTACTGACTCTATTTTGTAAAGTAACTCTGTTATAAACATAGATTAACTTTATTTTACCGACTGATTATAATAAATTGTCAAAAGGCAATTATATTTCTCAGTTTGATAAAATTGTTATGATTTTGGGTTTGATTAGTTCGTGGTTAGTAATTTTATATGCTAAAATAAATTCTAATTAAGCATGCAAAAAATAAAAATTAAAAAGTAAAATGAATTTGTTCTGCCATGTCACGTTAGTTTTTAATGCCAAATTAGCTATCGGTAGTCGAAGTTTTCAAAATATGTGCCAATATTTTGTATCAAAATTCGAATACCATTGCACTCAATTCGGCACGGCATCTATTCCACACTTTATCTATTTGCCGCAGTAGTTTCGTTAGAGATAATTTATCATGAAAGCTAATATTTGATAGGACTAATGTAAAAGTCAATTGGAAACACGATCACGAAGTACAAAAACTTTAATTTAGTATGGGATGAAGAAAGAGATTTGGGTAGCTGAGGGGAGAACACGCCTCAGGGAGTGGAGAAGTATGAGATAGATAGAAAGTGGGGAGGGGAGAGGGAATTAAGAAAGAGAGAGATAAATAGAGAGAGAGAGAGAGAGAGAAATGGAAAAAAGAGACAACAGACCATATTGATATTATTTGACAATATTTTCGTGTCGACAAATTCAAACCGAGTAAAAGTACTTTACTTTTAAAGTATCAACTAAAAGTAAATGTTAATAAACGCGCAGAAAACTACGGAAGTATAACGCGCAATGCGACATACAGATGACTATTTTAATATTTCTTTTTTTTTATTACAATAATGTGTTATTCCTTTTGCCATATATAGTCTTCGGTTGAATTTGGAGCAATATCGATGAGTAGATGATAGTTGCCCTATAATTTTCTTTTAAAAATATCACATTCAATGTCACAAATGTTTAAAATGTTCTCACCTCATTTCTTTTATTGGTTTTGTAAATAATATTTTCACTATCATGCGAGATTTAATGAGCAACAATTTTAAATACTAAAACTCATATATTGCATATACAAGTATCTACATGTAACACAAGTCTACATAAATACCTTATTTTACATAAGACACGTATTTTATTCTTAATATTAATATTATTATTTTTTTTTTAATATTATTTATTATATCTTAATATTACCAATTGTGTACATGTAACGTACATGTAAAAAATAACAAAGCAGATGCAATTTCGCAGAAATATTTACAATAAAAACGTTATCGCGCGATTGAATGAAAAAACTAAAGAAAAATTCGGCGCGTCGATTCCAATTTATGGCGAATCGTACACGCTGATCTGTGTGGCTTCGATTGCGTGCATACTGCCAATTGCCGGAGATGGATTTATAGATAACTTTAACTCTTTCCACGTACCTACTACTTGGTATGTCTTACTCGAAGTGCGTAAAGATAGAAATTGTTTATCTCCGTGTAGGTCGATTCAGTTTCCATGTTGTGATCGAACTATTACCGAGAAGGCTAATCCAATCGTATGTTACAGGGCGGAAAATAAAATTTTGTCCATTCATCTTTGTGTCCTCTGATTTTTTTATGTTCACGATATGTACTTCAATTTTTAAGTGTCTTTGAGAATTGTTTTTCTGATTAATAAATCAGATACATAATTTACAATAAAAAACAAGTAATTAAAGACAAAATTGTTACATGATATAAACACGTTATAGTACTTTCCCATTTTTCTACGGATGGGGTATAAAGCTAAGGCAATCAATAAATTAATAAAGGGATATTTAATGGCTTACACTTTATGGAATAACTTAGAAAAAAATTAAAAGTCGAGGTCTTTCGGTATTCATCATCAAGTAAGACACAAATGAACATCAATAAAAATAAATATTAGATACATAGTTACATAAACTAATATATCATATCGGTCGTTTTTGAGTTTTCACAGTAAAATAAAGGACAATTATAATTTCCTCGTATACTTTCATCCATCAATCCTTTCATGGGACCATTTTACCGCCCTTATTTTTATCGTAGCTTCATAGTTTTTATAGCTTCAAACCGATATACATTAAATTTTGCACATGAATGCTTCAGATAGATAAGAGATCTCAAACAACTTTTAATGAAATATTGAAGCGGTCATGAATAAAATTGTAAATTTCACTTATATGCGTATACCCTAAAATTAATTTATTACTGATTTATGTGTTCTTTAAGTAAAACTGTTTATAGGCAGATCCACCGTATAGAATATGAACCAGAAATTATATACGTTTATCTTATCCACTACTGAATACTCCTCCGCTTTAGATTTTCATAAAGATCAATCCAGTGCATCTAATGGCTTTCGATTACTTTTACCAGATCATCATGCCACCTACCGGGGGTGGTTCTAAACTTCGATATTCGACTATTGTAGTAGCCAAACCTTTCTGCAGTCAACTGTCCCACACGCTGTATTGAAAGTTCAATATCAATCCTACGAGCTATATCCGTAACCTTAGTTCTCTCGAATATCCTCATTTTGGATCATGCTTCGGAAATCTCGTCTATAATGAGGGAATCCATTCAGTTTGTCTAAGAATATATAAATTAACGGTTACAAATTAATTCTTCAAATTTAGGTCTAACCTCAAAATGTTAGGTTCCAAACTTTCATAAAACGTCCTTAAAATTGCTTAATAAATGTTTATCCATCCACGACACATAAAAAAGCATAGGTTTAATGAAATTAATACGGCAACATAGTTTAGATACCGAAAACAGTAGCAGCTGAAACACTGTGTAGTTGGTTTTCTGTTTGGGTCGGTAATACAAATGACCGCATTGAAATATCCTTCTACCTCGATTACAAAGTACCTCGTAACAGCGTGCACAATGTTTGCAGAGATTATTTTCTTTATTGCTTTCCATGTGCATAAACATATTTTACAAGTTCAATTTAATTTAAAGCATTAAATAAAGACTTTTAAAAAAAGAAAGGAACAATATTTTAATTGGCTTTTTTCCACAAAAATGGTACAGTAGTTTATGTTTAACTACTGTACCATTTCATGTTTCTATGTGAAGCGGTTTTTTAGAAAAACAAATGTGACGGATATTACCATATATATATATATATATATATATATATATATATATGTATCTATATCTATATATTGGTACAATGAAAAAATATAATTATGCATAAATTTTTGTCCACAAAGGAGCATGAGCGGAAAATTTGAAACAATACATACATAGTACCCCGAAATATAAGTACTTGAATATAAATATTACAGTAAAAAGGGTTGAGGGACGCAATAATTTGTCAATCTGGGCAGCGGATTTTTATGTGGTGTTTAATTTCGGTTCGATAGTCGCTCGCTCGTCAAAGCGAGAGAGAACATGAAAAATTTTCCTTTTCTTTTTTTTTCGTACGTTTCTTCCTATTGCTGAATCAGTGTAATAGCCGTATGGTCGGATTTAAATAATGAATCATGACAGAGCTAGATTACCTATTTAAAGATTACACATAGTGAATTAAGTCTATGTCGTGGGTAGACAACAAAATATTAATATTGGATTGTTATTCGGTTGTAAGTTTAAATATGTCCAATGGGTTTAATTTACATCACTCAAAAGATTACATCACACAAATAAAACATTGTAAATATTAATATCATTTTTCAATTTAAAAACATATATAAGGCGGAAGTAAATATCCCAAAACACAAACATGTCTGAAATACTATAAGGCCAAAAATAATAATTCCAGTTTTCCCATAATCTTCTTATAAGATTCTTAAAATCTGATTTTTTTCATTATTTTTGGTTCAGAAGGTTCAGAAATAAGGAAGAGGGATGTGGCAATGGGCTTTTTTAAACATTTTGGTACATAATTCAGAAAGGTATGCTCTGAAAAAATAAATTTTTGTGTTGATACGTTCTAAATGGTATCCTACACTTTAAATAAACTAGGAATATAATTATCACCTCTAAAGTTGCAACCTACATATTTTAATATAAATTTTAACTATGGCAAAATATGCGAGTCAATACGATCACTTCAAGTTTATACGTCAAATAGTCTTCGATAAAATCGGTCGTAACCGACAGAACAGACGCCTGAGAGATCTTGTAAGGATTCCGTTTTTCTTTTTCTCAGATATTTACGTTAGTAATTATATATTTCCATGTAACCAAAGTGAATATTCGCAGGAGTATTTTAAAATAACAATTTTAGTCATGCAAATAATTGTCATATTTAAGTACTGATAATATATTTTATAAATATTTCTACATTTATCACCTTTTGCCACATATAATAAAACATTGCAGTCAGTTACTCTTCTCAATGCCTATTCTTCATTTATTTAAAAAAATTGTATCAAACATACAAGAAGAAAAAAATTGCATTTATTTAGCATCAATTATTTGCTAACCTTACTTCGATTAGCCTAATATATTTTAATAATATTCGCATTAGAAAACCTAACAGCAACAAATAAAGTGAAAAATGTATTAATACCCATAAGTATGCAACATAAGTGTTTTTATTTTTCAATTCCATTTTATTAATCCTTATTTAAATTGGGTATTTGACAAAATTTTTTTTATTTCACTGATCATAATTTCAAGGTACAAGCTGATGAAGAGTGAAAATTTTTTTCAATAATCTTAGAAATTGACCGAGTTATAAAAGTTTAAATTTAATCTTTAGACAAGGACAGGAATACTGTGTTGTCAATTTTAATATTGCACATTATATTCTGCAAGAGGAAAAGAGATAGGGATATACCTATCCCTAACCGTATCTTCAAATTTAGAAGCCTATAACTGGCTTATTTTTCAATCAATTTTTGAATTTTTTTCAAGACTGGTTTTTAATTAACTTATATTTCACAATATTGTACGAAACATTTCAAAATTTGGAATGAGTTCACTACCGTATTCAACTCAATTATAAATGTTATGATATCATGACACGATATCTGACGTATAAAAACTCTTGTAGAATTTTCGTCCGTCTGTCTATATGTCTATCCGTCCGTGTTGTACTTGTAAATAATATGTAATATATATCATATAACAGAGCATAGTCTGCGCGTTGTTTTCTCCCAATATTTTGAAATATTCCGTAAAAAGTAAAAAAAAGTCAACAGGGAGTCATAGCAACAGGGGGAGTAGACAGGCGGGGGGAACAGAGGGAGGTTGCGCAAGCCGACGCGCGCTGGATTTAAGCTAAATTATTTATTTGTGTTGAATATGAAAATATATAAAATAAATGCCTTAGAAAACTCCATTTGTATTTCGAAATTCCGTCCAAATGAAGTCGCAAGGTCCCGTTATTTAAACTATAAAACGCACAGGACACTAATGGTATTAACTCATTTTGTTATATTTTTTTAACTTACTCGCATAGAGCGTTGGGGAAATTAGTAACCTTGTTATTTTATAGTCCAATGCACAACAATTGTGAACTGCAAACAAAATTACAACTTGGTAAAAAAAGGTAAAGGAAAGTAAACATAAACAAGTAAATGTTACTTTATTAAGCACTAATAACTGATTTAATTGTAATGACCCAAACTCAAAACTAAAACATTACTTGTATTTTTTATTACTTTGTTTGTTACTTGGAAACAATTGAAGTGCCATTACTAAATTTATCATGTAAAGATGTAGATTATGTAATGGTATAAAGTTTATACTATTCTATGAAAAGTGTATATATTCTGAGAAGTTTGAATATTAATAACTCAATTACGTCTAACAGACGAATTTTCATAAAATTTGTTACAGATATATCTAATTTGAGAAATGGCATAATTTGTACAGATAATATAAAACGTAATTTATACAGATAATGTACCTGACATAATTCGTACAGATAATGTACCTGACATAATTTGTACAGATAATGTACCTGACATAATTTATATAGATAATGTACCTGACATCATTTGTACAGATAACGTACCGGACATAATTTGTACAGATAATGTACCTGACATAATTTATACAGATAATGTACCTGACATAATTTGAACAGATAATGTACCTGATATAATTTGTACAGATAATGTACCTGACATAATTTATACAAATAATGTACCTGATGTAATTTGTACAGATAATGTACCTGTTTACCCTGTATTAAATAAAACCATTATTCATTTATTAAGGAGATTTTTGTTAATGAATCCACTTACATACGATAGAATGAAATATATCATCTCGGAAAAAAAATTTACCAACATTAAATTGAATTTTATTTTGTTGTCGATTAAGTAAAAACAAAATAAAAGTTATTGTGTATATTAATCTAATAAATTTATGGGGTTTATTGATTTTTTTCAATGAAAAATGGAGAAAACTTTCTACGTGAAATTTGTAGTGTGTTAGAACTCATTTTAAGATGAATTTCTGTCGAATATTTTAAAATTTTGGTCCGCCATTATTTAAAAACCATGAATTGAATCATTTGGCTTTTCTTTGAATTTAACTTAAATTAAAATCTTAATTATTTTTGTGCCATTTTTCATTTTCATAGAAACTTTTAAGAGCAACTTGGATGTTAAATTTGGAAATTACAACTGCTTCATCGTAAGATAATAAAATCATTGCATAATTCAAAAGTGGAAACCTATGCAATTTGTACATTTCTCTGTTCTATTGACATAATAAAGATTATGGAATTTTTATAGGTGAAAAGATAGAAGAATAAACGATGAGGATAGATGTGAATATTACAATATTTAAAATCTCTTCATTCAAGGAATAGAGTCTCCAAAAAACAATATTTTCTGTATTATGTCGTTGTACTTACCTAGTACATAATGATGTAAAAAAGGAAATATTAGTTTTATGACAATTCTTCCTAGATTAAAAATATTGAATTTTTATAAACGTTTACGAGTTAAAAGCACTTCTTTACCAGCGTAATTAAGATATGATTGCCTAGTGATGACGCAAGCACTAAAATATTATTCAATGGACAAAACGAAATCATAAATTATATTATCACGAAACTGTAAGATTAAAGAAGTTTAAAGCCCGTAGAATATTTTTACTTTTTATTTGAAATTTTCTGCTTATAACTACCTCTCATAAATCGTATTCGGACAGGATTACTTTTATCTGCGATTCAATTCATTAGCTTCACGACGGTTTTGGTAAACCATCTAATAAACGTTTATATTAAGACGAAAGTAATGTAAACAATTACGTAGTAAAATAAACAAAACAATTTACCTTTATTTTCTAGAACTTACAGTTTTTACCGTTTTCCCTTCAATAACAATATTTCATCTTTTTACACAATATTATTTTACTATAAATTTTCAAAGTAGAAACAAATAATAACAATTAGATAGAGGAATAGGATACCAAAAAACGATTATACAATATTTCATAAAAACTTTGAAGACGATTTATTGGCGGAAAATCTGATGTTAAAACGTGTCAAAGTGATATTGACTCATTACTACAAGCAATAAACTAGATCGTCAACTTTTATAAAAAATTATTTTGTTTATGCTGTAAAAAACTAATTGTATTACAAAAGCTTTTGTGCTCCATTGTAAATAGTTTTTTAGAATAAATATATAATAAAGATGTAATAATTATTTTATAAAAATGATGCATCTATCTCTTTATAAACCAATGTAAAACGTTTACTTATCACAGAGTAAATAATTTTTGAATATACTTGCACCAAAAACAACACAATAATAAGTCATATCGAGCTTTGAATATTTCAATAAATTTGTATTTGTTTCACCTGTTCCACAGATATACAAACTACATGTAAAATTTCTGATACTGCACATTAAAAATTACTATGCTATAATGGTGTTTCATACATTCTACAAAATAAATTGAACTGATAATGGAATCTCAATAATTTTTTTCAACTGATGAATATATGTAGCGCCTCCTTTTTGTATTTTGGAAGTCCTCAATGGTAGAACTTGAAATTTCCTCCTACAATATGCACATCAAAGTAATAATTTATGATCTTAGAATATAGAGTAATCCAGAAAGCGCATGTGAACAAATCCAAAAAAGTAAAGCCAAAAATCAGTGGAGGGGGCACCGCGCTCCGCCTACTAGTGCCCCACCCTACGCGCACGGTGTTACCAGCAGAATAAATTTACCCACCAATTTCAGAAAATCGACGCATATAAATATGTTTGCTTGCGGCAGTACGATTCACATTTGCGTCGATTTATGTGGTGCATGGCTTGGCTTATATAAAATATTATTAAGGCCGCCATGTTAAATTTCTAAAATGTATATTATGACCACAACCAATAGCCAAAGTATTTAGGTTAAAATTATTTAAAAACTTTATGTCACATTTTACCATTTTATTAATTAAAATGAGTATTAAAATACATTATCATTAAACATGTGTGTGTGTATGTGTGCTCGTACGCGCGTTTGCGTGCGCATGTACGTATGCGTGTGCGTACGATAATGTGTATACACATTAATCTACAAAATTATTTTGGTAATTTTGCAAATAATTTTTTGATTTTTGTATTTTACCACCTTTTTTCTGGAGTAGAAGCAGGAAACGTATATTTTTTGTTTTCATTTATATACTGCCCAACGTTTTATTTTAATAAATAGTTTCAAATAAATAAAACTAATGTTTTTTCTCAAATTTCTAGTTTAATTGTAAACAAATTAAACCAATAAAATTAATTTTAAACAATTCAAGCTATAATTTATTGCAATTACTATATATATATATATATATATATATATATATATATATATATATATATATATATATATATATATAAAATTTTCCATTTTTTAGTATTGAGAAATTAAGTTTAATTTGGGTAAACAATTTTTTAAGACGTGACAACATCAATGAAAATGGCGCGTTTCTGTTAATAATAATCTACTTCGATATTTTAAAATTGCATAGTCAATTGAAAATGAAATTAATTAATAGTTTTTACGTATGAAAAGTAATCCCTATTTGTTTCTTTCGTAGTCCAGTGATATTTTTACAGGTAGGAATAGCACAAGCCGGCATTTTAAGCTTTATTGTCACGCACCCTTTCAGAGCTGTGTCTTAAATTGCACTGACAGCCGTGTTTAGATTCTACGGATACACTGTCGCGTGTGTTCTCGAATTCTGGAGTATTAATTAATCTAAGTTTATAATGATTAAAAGTGCATTTTAAAATTTTCGCATTAAACCTTGCAGAAGAACTTTATTTATATATCTTAAAAAATTTGGATTTTTCTAATTTGCAGCCGTGTTAAAACTATGTAACAAAATCAATATCCAACGGCTATTGATTTGCATTGTTACAACTGTAAATCTTGATCGGTTTTCTGGTTATGTTAATAGCTTCATAAATATCATTAGGAGACCAACAAAACCTGGCCAATTTTTTCACAAAATATTCTATTTTTGGCTTTGTAAATTATTTAGTGTGTCTCATACAAAGGAATAATAATATTCACCGTTACATTGCTTTAATTCACAGTCCGAGGAGGTTAGAGAGTATGCCGTGATCGATTATTCAACACACGTTCGATATATCGATGTGGATAATATTTATATATTTTTCGTGAGCCTTATTACTCACCATCTCTTGATCGGTAGTCTGGTTTACACTCTGGGTATAAACCAGACTCCCGATCGGAGTCTGGTTTAACTTAGGACCTAAGCAGTGGTAGCTTTCGTTACCACAATTTTCATGGAAATAATTATATAGTAGTCTCCTGTTATTTTTCATATATTAATGTAAATCGATTTATAAGTAACGTCATTAAGTTTCAATCAAGTATAGTTAGCCTCTATCCAGTTTCACATCAGAAAATATATTACTCCTACGCCACCGAGCCCGCTCTACGTTTTACCTTGTAGAATAAAGTAGCGAGATGACGGTCGTTGGAGGAATTGTGTCACTGGTGTCACAGGTGGAGAAGGTATGCTTGAAAGAAAATTAAATTATTTATCGATGATGTTTTGGAAGAGAGGAATTACTGATGTATAATATCTTATATGATATTAAGGGTTTCAATATTTGAAATATTTTTGACTCTATAACGACATCGCTAACAACGAGTGTAAATGGGCATGAAACGTGAATAGACAAAACGTGAGGTTTTCCGAATTTCCTTAAACTTTTCTTGAATGAAATGAAATGTAAATTATATGAAATTTTATGAAATGTAAATTATATTGTGAAGAAACGAATTAAAAAAATAGAATTTTTACATGTAGACATCATTTTGCCATGATAGCTAATTTTCCTTCTAAAATACGTGACAACTATGTTGATAAAAGTAAAAATATAATTCAATAGTTATTTACTAAATTTTCCTATGGATTTTTTCAATGGAATTTCTGTCTAAACAATACTTATCGTATATTTAACTAAAATATCTATTTTTTGACATTGCTTGTTAAAAAGGCTCTCGAGATGCTCGAGCTTCAAATTTAATTTATATCTTGCTCTATTGATGAAAAATATCGAGTTCAATCCTAAAATATTTATATATATTAGTAGGAATTCAATGTAGTTACATATAAATATACATAGGCACGAGTATACAAAAAATAATAATTTTTGCACTGCAAGTTTATAATCTTTCGTAGCCCATGGAGGACGTGGTTGCATAAATTTTTATAATATCAATTGTTACGACCGTGATAATATATATACATATATATATATATATATATATATATATATATATATATATATATATACATATATACGTATATATATACATATATATATATATATATATATATATATATATATATATATATATATGTACCAGCTGGTGTAACTGGCTTCGCTCAGGGAGTTGATATGAGATTGTATGGTAGTTGGAATAAAAGGATAAACTTTGAAATATAAGAAATAAATATACCCAATATAGAACTATGTTAACTATGGTTAAATCGTATAATAATTTAACTATATATTGTTGAATATTTTTGGATATTTCGGTTTATTAATTTTAAGATCATAAAAAAAGACATATTATTAAGTCGTTTACTCAATATTTGTTGAATCTCATTGTAAACAAAAAAAAATCTTAAAACCAATTTTGGTGCTGTAGCACTCAGCTAACCTTTCAAAGAAAATAAATTTGTAGCTTTCGGTTCTTATCCTAAGATTTATTTACATATGAGTAACAGCCTAAAATGTCTGCGAATTACATTTCAATAGTCACTAAGAGTGTTGTAAGATATAAAATAGTATCTAAAAACATGCAACCTAACATTTTATTTTCGCTGTGACTTTTGATTCGTCAGTCATATTTTCTAATTGTTTTCACGTTATTATTACATGATAAAATAGTCAGTATATATTAAGAATAGTTCAGTGTATGATTAACGTTTCTAATAAATTGATTGCTGTCAGAAATAAGTGCTAAACAACACCTCGCACTTGCACTGGTATCGTCTGGTATTGCCGCCACACTTATGGAAGGGGCATGAACTACCCATTCCGCTTTGTAACTACCGTTGAATATAGCCGAAGAACAATTCCCATTATGTAAAATTTCAAGAGCGTCTGGAAGGGGTTAACTTCTAAAACGAGTTAAAATTATGTTTTGGGACGGATGCACAAAGGTACATAAAAATCACTCGAAGCCATGGAGACATTATAACACTTGCGAGGAAACTCTGAAGTGATGAGAATGTGCTCTACTGGAGATTTTTGACAAACACTTTCAGTTATCTCCAAGTCACACATAAAAATATTGCGGCTAACAAAAAATATGAGATTTGAACTATAGAAAGATGAAACCACAGCACATTTTGCTCAAAAACTTTTACAAATTGGCGAAGGCACATATCCTACTTACCAGACAACCGGCCTCATTGAACTAAACAGTGATTTCTGCAACGTAGCTTACACTGACAACGAACTCATAAACCAAATTTGTCCAAACATTGTTTACAACTATACCAATCCGTAGTGGCTATTTTGGCAACTAAAAATAATGTTATCGACGATATCAACTTTAATATTCAAAAGAAACTTCGCGGTGAAGAGAGAATATACAAATCGTTGAAGAAAGTATCAACTTCCTTACAGAATAATACTCAGAAATCTCAACTCATCAAAACTATGTAATGTAATAAGGATGATCGTCAAACAGCTATTGAATAACATCGTCGATGATTATGACTGGAAAGGACTAAGGACACACAGTATTTGTACACAGAATACCACTGATCTCTATTGAATCGCCATTCCAATTTAAAAGACTGTAATTTTTAATCAAATTAACCTACAGTTTTAAAATTAACAAAGCGCAAGGACAAACTTTAAAACATTGCGGCATCAACCTCAAAGAATCCTGTTTTTCTCACGGTCAACTATATGCAGCTTGCTCTCGAGTAGGAAATTCGAAAACTTTGGACATATAACCCCGGATAATAAAATGAAAAATGTCGTTTATAAACAAGTATTGTAGTAAATATAATAGTTAGAATATGTTTTCAATAAAATGTTTTTACTTCTTGTATTTTAAAGTTTATTCTTTTATTTCAACTATCACACAATCTCATATCAACTCCCTGAACGAAGCCGGTATTGTCGTCGGATATTAAAGTGTTGTATTTAAAAAAAGAGTTATCATGATTAATTTAATTTTTTAAGATTTTTATTTGCTTTAGTTTAATTTTTTTTAATTACTATGTTCATGTTGTAGATGTATTTTGGAATTATTGTTCAGATAAAAATGTTTTCATACCACTCAGCAGATAGCTCCACGAGTTACGTCGTTAATGTTGACGTACATCAACATAAGTAAAGTGAAGTTTGCTAGGAAAAAATTGTTCCGACTGCATTAGGCCCACTTGTAATGCAATCGGAACAATTTTCTCCTGGTTCAATTTTTTAAAAGTTTCTCTAATTACTATAAAGTAATCTTTAAAAAATGTTATGTACAGAAAACGATCGAAAACGATGTTTGCCTTTATGGGTCAATTCGCATTCGAAGCGCTTACTCAAGCACGAAAACTTTGGACATATAACCCAAGTTGTTTCATTTGCTGTACAGGCTAATTCTACAGGTGTATTATATGTATAAAAATATAAAGTACATAACAGCCAAGCTATAAACTAGGCTATATTGACAAGAGATCCAAATTTTAAACGAATAAAGGAAACGAATTAAGCTTGTAGCAAATACGTACAACTTTAAAAAATGTTATGTATGAAAGTCGACTAACGGCTACGTTTTACTCTCATGCGTATGCCTATATTCAATTTGCTTATTTAAGCAACCTACCCCACCACCACCACCTCCCGCACCACTCCATACGTCATACATAGATCATTTTATCACGCGCTTCAAAATACGCTTAGATCCATCCATATGGATATATATATATATATATATGTGTGTGTGTGTGTGTGTGTGTGTGCTGTTGTGTGTGCGTGCATGCGTGCAGTGCAGGCTCGCGTGCAGGCCCGCGTGCGTGTATATTTGTGTGCGTGTAGATTTATACTGATTTGTTTGCTTGTATTCCAAAACTCAATGAATATTTAAAAATTAAATGGTAATTTAAAATGCATAGTGCGACTTTTCTTTGGGATAATAATTCACTGGAATTATAATTTTTAAATATTCATTTTTTGATTTTGATCGACACTGGTAAAACTTTTGATTTTACATGAAAATGAATATCGTATTGAATTTAGTATTCTGTTAAAATTTTTAAATTTCTGTCACATTGTTATGTGTAGACAATTTTAAATTAAAAAAATGTTTATAATAAAATAAAATTTCTTTAATAAAATAAAAATATAAACCACCAATGTGAAAACACTACCTTTTCCGCTAAATCTCCTAAAAGTCCACTGTTGTGAGGGCACTTTCACCGTAATGCTCGGACCTCCGCGAATACAAGTGACTCCATCCTAAATACATATACTTAACTCATAAGTTTCCCGACCAGATATTATAGTAATCCCATCCAAATGTTGGTGCCGAGTCTTTTGTCGCATAATTTGCAGACTTTATTGCCGTTTCTTTAATCAAACTTTACTTATATTATCACACTTGGTTTTTCTAAGATTCAGTTCGCTAAGAACCGCGCTTGGCGTGCAAGGTTTTGCATCTTTGGTTTCAATCTCGTTAAACTTCTATTATATCCTTCTTGAAAGAAGTAGAAATATCTATAGTACTTTCCAACTTTATTTTAAGACAGATGTATAAAAAGGTCAACGAGCACACTTATGACAATTTTAAATTAGCTCAATATAAAATGTTGAAATTAACACGTTGTTGTTGGAATAAAATTATGGAACTATAAAATATGAAGATATCTATCACACACAATAAACGTACATTTTAAAAATGTACGTTTATTGTGTGTGATAGATATCTTCATTGGATTCTATCTGAATTGAGAGACATGAAAGTGGGTTACATAAAAAGTGGTATATTTTTGATTTTAAACTAATATGTACCTATACATATATGGTTGACTCTCATATACACCAGCAACTAACAAAACATTTTACCGTTTAATTAATTTAAATAAATGAATTATTTAACTCTATTTTGGCATAAAATAATTTGCCAAACAAGAATGTTATATAAATATTACTAGGGTTAGGATTTATTTTTGATTATTAGAATATAAATTATTTAGGTTTTCATAAGATAATGCATACTAATTTTACGATGAAAGAAATGAATAAATTTGGCTTAATTAAAAAAAATGCCAATATTTTACATCCAATGTTGATAAGATATTTATATGTTTTAATTTATATTATCAAACTATTAAAACACTGCAATAACCATAGTACCACAACGAAGTGATATAACATAGTAGAATGTTGAATTGTGAAATCCAATTACAACAAACAAATAATTTAACACTTCTACTTCCAATGATATTCGAGTTAAATCCTATTATAGCGTCAAATCCTAAATCGCGTTGCTGAGTCGCAGTAATAAATTAGGAATAAATAACTAAATAAATTTGTAAGGCAATGCAATTGCATCACGTCTGAGCTACAAAAATTATACCTTATGGGAAATTTCTAAAAAACATTCCTATACATCTTGCTTCATGTGAGTTAAGTTTAGACGGGCAATAATTTCTACGTAGAGTTAAGATTCTTTCTATTTATATAAATCGCCAGTGCGTGTCATCGTTTAAGAGAAAAAATTGATTGTATCTTGTTTATGGTTTAATTACCACGTATGTTATATAATTGAACAATTATACGACATTTGACATATATATATATATATATATGTATATATATATATATATATATATATATATATATATATGTATATATATATATATATATATATATATATATGTATATATATATATATATATATACACACATATATATATATATATATATATATATATATATATATATATATATATATATATATATAGAGCATCAACACTTTTACGTTTATAATTCGAGAGTCGTATTTAATTAGAGTTGCCATGAAGAAGTTATATTTGATGATAACTGCGTAATTGCTTAGATTAGTGACCCATGCTGAAATAGATATAAAAAAATTATGCGTGTCAACTCCGACGCGCGACTGAAGGTAACTTCTTAAGTACCATTGTCTTGTAATGTATAAGATAGGTTACACTATATATAAATATAAATATCTATATAATTAAGTCTGAATGGAAAATTCTTTAATAAAAAATGTTAACAATATAATTATTTTCAAGTAAAACACAAATATTTAGTAACGTCAGACTAAGAAGTTAAAATTAGTAGTTTTGTAGGACAGAAGGCACCAAATATTCACACATAATAACATTTAATGATAACAATATAAAAATTCTATTACTGAAATTCAACTAGCGACATGATTCTCTTTTTGCCTATAGCTAGAATATTAATATATGCATTAAAATTGCTTTGCACTGGACGGTTCACTTTACCTATAGCCAGAATGATAAAATGTGCATTCAGTTTGTTTGGACTAGACAACATGAGCCAGTGACTGCTTTAATTTAGAATTTTATCAATACATATTTATTCTTGATATTTGGTAATATAACAAATACTTGCAAAAACATATTGTATTCTGACAATTGAATTCGAATACAAATGTTGACAAATGCCAGATTAAGTAAAAATTCTGTTACTGAACTGCAATGTATGGTTCAATTTGTCCATAACTAAAACAAAAACGTGCATTAAATTACTTTTTACTATATAATACAAACCATTCTTTCATAGGGGTTCAATAGGAAAATCCTATTTCATTAGTTAACACACCATTTTATAGAATATTTATTTTATCAATCTCTTACCAAATTGTAATGTATACTTATAGACCCTTATGAATAAGGCTTGATAAGAAAAATGCAACTTTAACAATTAGTAAATAATTCCCACTATTTTTGTGTAAGATCAAAAATAATGACTGTATGATTTATTATTAAAAATTTACCTGTCTGTTCTGAAATTCAATAAAAAAAAATATAGAATAAAACCCAATATGACCAGAAAATATGAACATAAAAATTTATAAAAATAAAAGTTATGAAAATAAAAATAATCCAAAAAGTAAATAAATATAGCGCATAAGAAATGAAAACGAAATAAGAAAAAACAATACTTAAAAACGCAGAATAGAATATTTAAAATAATTTTTTTTATTTATGCACTTTGCATAAGTAAAAAAATAATAACCTAAAAATGTATTACGTTTATTAAATTAATTAATAGTCTAAAAACGTATTATGGCTGAAAGTGAACCGGATATTCGATTACTGGCTGCTTGTGCATCTCCTGCGTATTGGTACATTCGTGTCTACGTCCAGTATCGTTTTCTGTACCTCACCTCTAGGCTGATCCTCAGGAATATCTTCCGTTGACTTGGACGACGTTGGCAAAGTTTCCGCGGTTTCAGCAAAAACTTCACTCTTACCCGTCGATTTTTGCTCAGGTGGATCCGTAGATAATTGACTCTAATCAATTCAATGTCTGTTCATGAATGTCCCACATTTTAAATTTCAACAAATTTTTGCATGTCACTAGAAAGAAAATAAAATAAAATCCAAAGTAGAAATGTTCTAAAATGAATTTTACAATTTGTAATTTGAAAGGTGATTAAATTACAAACTACTTTCGTTTGTAATACTGCTTCTTAAATATAAATTCGAATAAAATAAACTTCAAATAAATCAGTCTAAAAACTTTCGGTGCACTGTTACTATACTAATCAGTTTCTAAAAAAACACCATAAGTAAAGGATCAATCGTACACTTATTTACCTCGATTATATTACACACGTTGTTTATCTCGATTGAATTGCTGGGCAAAATCATTTGATGGGACTTCCAATATTAGCCCTGATGCTATAAAGTAAAAAAAGGTCAATTTGGATCTCGCTAACTGCGTCTCCTCCGCCGGTGGCCATGCGCATCAGCCCTTCCTTTGCCAGCTCTCTCCATTGCTTGGCTTTTATATTAAGCTAAAGTCAGCACAGTTGATTTCCTTTTGCCTAAAGGGATAAATAAGATACACGTTTTTAAGCACATTATTTAAAAAGAAGAAATTACGTTCGTTCAAACAAATTAATTCTCTATTCATCAAACAAATTAATTCTGACTTCGTGGTGAACGAGAGTATAGATTCTATGAAATCCAACTACAGAGATTTAATTTGTCATCACTAGCTGCATGGAGAAAAAGGGCTGATCTATTAAATTTATATAAAATTTTACATTCGCCTTGTTAATTTTCCCTTTTTCCTCTCTCTACTCGGTTTACGAAACCTTCAAAGTGAAATTGAATTCCAAAGAAATACTCTTTTCAAGGTATTGAAATGATAAAGTGTAAAGTATTTTCAGACTCAAAATGCGCTATAAAACTTGAATAATTTATTTATATTTAAATTTGATCGAATCCTAAATGGCACCGTCTAATGTAAAATAAATAGAAAGTCATGACAGGAAAGCCTTTCGTGAAAAACAAGAATTGTGAAAAAAAAACCTGCAAACTACTAATAAAACTAACAATAAGTGGGAAATCGTGGGTATTATACACTTATAAATACTCGAGGATATTTTTTTAATTTCTCAAAAAAGTACGAGATTTAAAATATTGCTACGATTTTCGGATAAACTTTGTTTTCATGATAAATTTATAATGATACGTTTTTTCGGTATCAACAATATCTTGGATTTTTATTTAAAATAATTCTATCTCAAATAAAAATCCAATAGTTTTGGCATGCTTGTAAGTTGTTCATGCAACCGATGTCCTACATTATACTTAAAAATATTTAACAAAATATTCTGAGTGTTATATTTTCACGCGGATACAAAAAATTGATCTCATGCAACTCTTTTTCAAACAACATATACATTAAACTTTTATTATTAATAAATTTATTTATTTTTTAATCTTGATGATTTTAAAAAGTAAATGAAAACTTTATCAGTGATTTATTGTCATATCGTTATTATACAATAGAATTATTATGTAAATTTAACTGTGCTCGTACTGCGTTTTGTCACATGTAATGATAAATGTCATAAAGGTGATTAGAAGTCAAATATTACATTTCTTAATATTTTAATAATCATTTCTATCAACCTATTTCCAGCAACTAACATAAAATATGAAAAAAATCCTCTTTGATACCGATTGCGACAACGAAACTAGTGAGCAGTGGTCATTATAATTATCGAGGTATTTAACTGAAATATGTCAATTAATTTTTAAAATACTGTATGTTAAAAGGAAAAAGTGGAAACCCCATAAGGCCATTCATATATCTGTCCATCTATCTCTCGCAACCCTTTTTTCTTAAAAACTATTCGTAGTAAAAACTTGAAATTGAACATACGTAGCCATAACAAACCTTTCGTTAAGTGGCATATTTTGCATGAATGGAGGAGCAAATTCAAGTTTGGCATGAAAGAAATCATTTTTCCTTTCAAAAATGTGGGATATATATCGAAAGGTGAGTTATAAGTATTCCCAAGATATAAGTATTCTATTATAAGAAGTTATAAGTATTCCAGAGATTTTGTTGGAAATGTGAAATACCAACACAATTAAAATTATGAAAAATCTGGGGTATTACAAATCGATTTTCGATCTTAATTTATATACAGGTATACATAATTGATTTTTTAAATAGAATTTATTCAAGAGCTGTAAAAAAAATAATTTTTTTGATCACTTTAAGTTTTTTAAAAAACTAGACTGAGATTTCTTTAAACCACTAAATAGAAACCACTATATAGAAAGAAAAAGTCCCGTCTCCGGGCTAAATACGGCGAGTGTAAGCAGTATTGTAGCTATATTATCCCCCCTCCCTTTCCGTCTTATGACTACGGTACATTTTAAAAAATCCACTGGCTGTTAGAATGATAATGTTATTATGAATGAACAACTAAATGGGAATTCTTATTAAGCTTTGGATATAAAATATGCTTTAAATTCTAACATATTTTGCAGTATTGAATATTGCTAGTTAAAGAGATAACGATTGCGAGGCATTTTAAATTAGTATCGGATAATGTTTAAGTCTCATGATGGTTTGTTAGTTTTCTGGCTTTAATTTTTTGTGCTTTTCGTAATTTTGTTGCGTTATACGAATGCTAAAAAAATATTTAGGAACTACAATTAAATTTTTTTGCCTTTACTCATTGAGACGTTATTTTTCAAAGATATTGACTAAACTTGACAGCATTAAGGTGTTCAATTCAGAATAAGTAGCAACAGTTTTAATAAAGTATATTTGCGGTATTAAGAATAAGATTTGAAATAAATTTGACATGAAATTTGAAGTAGCTCAAACTAAACATTTTTAAAAATTGTAAATTCGGAAATTAAAACGTAATAGATTTATTATTTTTGCAATATCGTAATTAGACGTGTATCATCATTGTCCTTATCTAATTAAAATGCAGTACGGTATCAGGATTCCGAATTCAGAATTGCAGAGAATAAAAAAATCCGTGACAATATAGAAGACGAGTTACACAATGTATGTACAATGTGATAAGAGTCCATTAAAATATTTCGGTTGGGCTGGGAATACTATTTTTAAAAAGAATAATATACGTTTAATTACGTTCTAATGTAAAGGGAACGGTTGGGAGAGAATTAAAATTTTCAGTGAATGACAGGCGTCGTAATACTTGAAATAAGTTTCAGGGATTTTATTTAAAATATATATATATATATATATATATATATATATATATATATATATTCAGTCATCAAGTATTCACATTAAATGTAGCCGTATAATGTCTTCTTTATACGAAGTATTTTATTTTACTTTAAGTAAATTAGCTATTTGCTTTTGACGACGAGAACAGATTTGAGAATATTTGTGTCCATCCATTCTGTGATTAGATTAACTTTGTACCGTGCTTTAGCACAATATCTAATGTAGATAAATTTTTATACTTAATAAATGTCTTATTTTGACGCCCGTATTCGTCTTATTATTCAAAAACACAGTGAGCGGGTATAGTCGTCATAGGCAGTTAACATTTAAAAATAACTAAGTTACTTGCTATGTACGTCAGTCCTACAGCTCTAAAAATGGAATATTTTACGGGAAAATGGGAAATATGTGTAATGGAATTAAAATATTTTTTCTGAATATGTTTAAAACATGTGATCTTAGTTGTATTAATTTTAACATCTTGACAACTATAATAATGTAGTTTCATTATAGTCACGAAATGGTTTATGTAAGGTTCAATCATGCCGAACACTCTTAGTAAGTACTGGTTGATCCATAAACTAAAAACTGTTTTATTAGTATACAGAGGTTTCCTCCTGGTAATGCGCACCGACAGTAGTTCAGTATCGATAAACTGGTTTAATAAAATTGAAAATGGGACGTTGCAAATGTTACGAGCTTGTTATTATTTTTTGTACTTTTAGAAATTTTACATGCTGAGCATATTGATATTGTTTGTATTTACTTATTATAGGCCTAATTTGTTCGACGTGAAGTTCTTTCTATTCTATATATTTGTATTGCATATAAATTGAAAAAAATATTTCGTGGAAACATTTGAATAAAATATTTGAAGGTACTTTTTACACATCTCAACATTTTTTTGACCTAACAATCACCAAATCACCAAATCGTTACTTACGAGTAGTTTAGTTTTAATACGAAATATTGGCTGTTTCCTTCTCAATTGTTCAAGAATATATTACACAGATATTAAAACCAAAACTCCTCCTCAAAGCAAAAAGCTGATTTATATAGTAATAATACTATTTTTGTTGTAATTTTGTTTTTTATTTGTAATTTTTTCTAGCTTAATGATCACACGATAAATTTAATGAAATTTTGTCAACTACTTTTTGTCTCGAGTCGTCTACAAATGTCGCCAATCTATTTCAATTTCGTATTCATAGCGTTTTTCAGTCATTCCCTACATAGTCGTGCTAGCACAGGCCCATCCAACATACGGCCCCTGCAAAGGTCCTGTATCCGGTCCGCGAGCTAGTTAAAACTTTAAAAACATCAATAGGATATTGTGCAAATATCCATTAAAGAATATGCCTATTTCAGTTACACTACACTAGTCGATAAATGAGCTAATAACTGATAGTCAAAGTGGATAATGTGTACATATTGGTAGGTAGTATATTACGGAACCCGGCGTCGCGATACGGAACACTACAAAAGACGTCAGTCTAATTGTCTTTATCGGTTGCGATCGTGTTACACTTACCTATTTCGTAAATCAATAATAGGTGAAGTTTATTGCAGTGAAAAGTGGTGAAATAAGGTAGGTAATATATATTTTTAAAATAGTCTTTTGTTGCACTTTTTTTGAGATTAGGCACAACATGCTCTCCTCTAAAGTTTGTAAATTTTGTCATATTTACCTAAGTACATAGTTTAATTTTGAAGTTCTATATTTAATGAATTATACTCCATGATCATGATTATATATGGTGTGGTGTGGTATCGTATTTGGTTATCATATTGATGTATTTCGAATTTCACGTGTTGAAAATTCTGAATTAAAATTTTATTAACATATTTATCGAAAGGTATGTATGTACATAATTTTATTTTATTTTATGGTTGTTGCAGAACTGGATGTCAACTAAAAAAACCGTAAAGTTTACGCAGAATGTCGAATATTTAAAAACAGTTGGACTGAAACCTTTTTTGTCACAGAACACAATGGAAACATACTATACCTCATAAATTATGACAAAATAACAGTTTGCAAGGAATACATTATTAAACGGCATTATTCTATAAAACATGCATCTAAATACGATGAGTACAAAGGTCAAATTCGAATCGATCGTATAAATTCGTTGAAAAAAAATTGTCGGTCAACAGACAATATTTAAAATATCAAAAGAACATTTCGAGATATTTACAAAAATTAGGTTTATGGTAACAGAAGCCATTTCCAAGCAAAGAAAACCCCTATCAGGCGGAGAATTTCTCAAGGAATGATTGGATTATAAAATTATAGAAATATTCACATCGATAGCGTGTCCGGAGAATAAAATATTAGTTAATAATAAAAAATTGTTACATCAAACCATAGCAAGGAGAATTGATGATATGTTCCAAGATATTGAGTCGTCTTTAAAAATAAAATTAAAGAAATGCGTTTTCTGTAGCTTTGCTTTCGACAAAGTACTCACATGTCAATACACAGGTCAAAATATCTACGAAGAAATAAAGAGTTACAGGGAAAATATGATCTTCACATAAACAATTTTTGCGGCTTAACTACAGATGTTGCACTAGCAAAAACAGGAAAAGCAAATAATTTCGTCACATTAAAGCACAATAGCATCACACGCACAATCATTTAGCATCATTGTTTTATCTATCAAGAACGGCTATGTGTAAAAGTACTTGAGCTAAAAGACGTGATAGATAAAGTAGTGCAGACAGTTAATTTTATACGTGTAAATGGACTGAATCTCAGACAGTTTCAGGCTTTTCTGTTTGATGTAGCTGCAAATCACGAAGACATCGTATAGTTTACTCGCATTCGCTGGCTTAATAGAGCAACCACACTGGAGCGATTCTATTCTGTGTTGAAAGAAGTAAATATTTTTCTTAAAAACAAAGGCTAAGATATTAGTTTTCTAACTGATGAGTAGTGGTTGGGTGATCTGGCTTTCTTAGTTGACATAACTAAGTATACATATAATATTGAATATATTTGGCGTTAATTTTGTAGAAATTTATTATTCACAATTAAATGAAACTACGTGATGTAGTATTATTTCTACTTTCTTTAATTTCTTTACCACGACCTAGGTTTCGTTGTATTACAACATCTTCAGGTGGGATATTAGCAAAAATTCTATTCTTTGCTAATATCCCACCTGAATATGTTGTAATACAACGAAACCTAGGTCGTGGTAGAGAAATTAAAGAAAGTAGAAATAATACTTCATCACGTAGTTTCATTTAATTGTGTATATATATAATATTAACCTAAAACTGCAAGGAAAAGATCAACTTTGCACGCAGTTATATGATCATGTTCTAGCTTTTATAAAAAAGCTCATATTATTGAAAAAACACAACAGGATCAAAAGCAATTGGCACATTAGGAGACTTTATCTTCAAGGAATCAAGAGACAATGGACTTAGGTAAGTGCGCGTCGTTGTAACAAAGATTGAGGAACGAGTTTGAGGAGCGATTCATAGACTTCAAATCACAAATACCTAACATAAAAGCATTTTAAAATCCATTTAATGTTCAAATTGATAGCGCCGAGTTAAATCTACAGTATAAATTCATTATGTACATAACAATTCTCTCCTAAAATATATAATGGTTGCCTTCCGTATGTTATGATTAAATTTTACAAAAAGTACATTAACCACAATCAATACCCAAACCTTACCAAATTAGCTTTTCAACAAATTCTTTTTTTGGTAGTACATGTACTTGCTGACTTGTTGAGTTGAATTGACTTGCTGTCTTGAGCTTTTTTTCCCCGCATGAAACATAGCAAGTCAAATACAAGATTATTTGTATCACATACCCATCTTACAGATATTCCGCGCATATAGCTACTTCTAAAATATCAGCTGATATAGATGCACTGTGCAAACAAAAAAATATCAGTCTTCTCATTAGTGTGATCATTTGTAAACCTGAGGCTTTCTTTCTTTTAATAAATTATTCGTGTTGAAAAATTAAACTTACTGTTTTCTTTACACTTAAAGTTCACTATGCCATTGGTCCGCTACGGTTTCAAAAATAATAAACCTGGCCCTTCACACAACTATGTTGGACACTCCTGTGCTAGCGCATTCGTAGCTATCCCACTGTTCGGTTGCTTTCCGGTTTGTGGTAGAGCATTTTCCGTTTATTGCATATAGCTCAGTTATTTAAACCTCCAAGTCTTGATGTATTCTTCTATTAAATGGATATAGTAAAAGTTGCAAAAGTACCTAAGTAACTCATTTTTGCCAATTGCACAGGGGATCTGTTTTTGAATTCTTTGCTTCTACTGCTCAATTCCATCGAGTGCCATACAAAATATTACTTTTAACATTTAAAAGTGGAAATTCTAGATTTCGGTAACAATTTATTAAACAGTTTAGTAAGGTGTATATTACAGTCAGTATTAAGTTTTGGGTTCCATTAAAGTTGAACTAATCTTGCCTGGTGTCATGATAATAAGAAGAGCCATTTATTTAAAAATATAAATGGTACGAAGTTTCTTCTACTACATAAACACCTATTATAACATTGTTAATGATTATTCATACGTGTACTGTAAAGGGGATGAAATCTACCTTATCAGCTATTATCATTTTATGTACAGTTTACGTTGTTGTATTTTATCTCTTCACCGCTTTATTACATGTCATCATATTGGCAATATCTACAGTCGACAAGACTTCGGTAGTACTTACCGCCACCTGTTACAATATTAACGGCGAAGCGTATAAAAGTGTACGAGAAATAAATCATTACGAACGCATTTAATTTCACCGGTAAGGAAATACGATTACGAAAATATATTTAATTTTCAAATATAATGACAATTTTACAAAGCATTCTTACTTGAGCTTTATGATCAATAAATGTCTCCCTGACCGCGATGTATTCAAATAGTGACATGTAGTTTATTATAAATTAAAAAGATAGGTTATATATAGACGAAAATGCTTAAATATATCTGTCTAAATTGAAACCTATTTGACTATAAAAAGCTTCATAATTACACAAGTGAGATATTAAAAAGAAATTGGACAATTAATATCATCGAATAATTGGGTTATTGCAAAGTAACTTTTTTTTATCTACTTGTTTGTTTGTCGACTGATAATGCAAGAAATATTTCATTATTTCTGATAATGTACCTTTTTCTAGTTTCATACACTCTGAATGGAACATTATTGTTGCGGTAATGTCATCTGTCAAAAGAAGAATCAGTGAAAAATATGCTCTGGATAATGATTTCTCAGTAAGAAATAACATAACCATTTGCAAATATTTGACTATAAATATATATATATATATATATATATATATATATATATATATACGTGTATGTATATATATATATATATATATATATATATATATAAATTAATATAAATACACCTTAAAAGTGTAATTTAGGATACGTTTTTTAAAGTTTCGTACCTAAACTAGGAACTCTTATAGTTTCGCCATGTCCGTCTATCTATCTCTCTGTCTCTATGACACCGCCGTTTTCCCGTTAAATCTTTGTGCTATAAACCAGAAATTTGACAAGGTTATATATATTTATAAAACCTACAATATTGTGAAATCTCATAAAAACTATTTGTACCTATATCTAAAATAGGAGGGAATATTCAAATATATTGTCACAGTTAAATAGGCTATACCATTTACACGTTTAATAGTAGACCAAATTAGAACTTGTACTTGAATCAGTAAATAGTTCATAGAAATGCCATGCAAGTGACCTAAATCAATCGCAAATATAATTTTGGATACTAAAGCATATATTATGTCTGCAGAAGATATAATAGGCAATATATTATAAATATATTGCCTATTATATACTAATAATAGTAAATAGTATAGGCAATATATTATAAATATATTGTCTATTGCATATACGTGGTGAGAAATAATATTATTTAAATATGCACGCGTGAAAAATGTAGTAGGCATACGTTGTGAGCAATTAATCTGTGTAGAGTTTGGTAGAACTACTATGTAATCTTCAATGTTAATAACTAACTAATATTCACGGAACCCTCTTAGTGCGAGTTCTACTCGACTTGAGAGTTTTTTCAGTTATTTTGACTAAATTATGAAATGCGTGTTGGTTTATCAACATACAACAATTGCAAAAAAAATCCAAAAGAGAAGTATAAACATTTTAATCATATTATTTAAAAGATTTATAAAACCCATAATCGTGACACATTTACTAAAAATAAAAATCTGTAAAGTAGAAGTAAAATTTTCGTTATAAAAATTTTGCATACGCTTAGGCATACACATGGATTTAAAGGTATTTCTGTTAAACTATTTGTAAATATTAGTAGTTTTTTTCACCACCTAATTATACTGGTTACTATATCTTCTTCTAATAAAAAAATACCTTCAGCTTCTCAATAACTGAATGATTTATTGTCACTGCTATAATTTTCTCGTGCAATTTCTAATTACAAGGTTTCTTTTATAACTTTGATTTCAGCAGTTCCGTAGATGAGTAGAAAAATATTTTTTGTTAGTATTTTTGGCAATGTTTTTAAGATTATCCTACGTACGACTATGAAGTTACAGTTTTGGATTGAAATCACTCTTTCCGATCAATACTCCACGATACACATGAAGTTAAAAATTTTAACTATTTCATTTGCCTTTTCACAAATTTGATATAAGTATTTTTGAGAGTTATTCATTGATATAAATGCATCCTGCATTTTTAATACATTTTATTACTATGCTAAAGTTCAAGTTTTTATTTCAAATGATTTTGAAAAAATACGGCTTTCACAATCAGCTGGAGGGGCAAGTGAATCTTATAGCGGTATCGCCTTTTTTTCTTTTGATCTATGGAACTCTAATTATGAGAATAATGTTCATATTATATTCTCTTATCCCCTGCATATTAAATTTAAAATATTAAATTTAAAAATTAAATAATTTTTCTCAATCTAAGGAGCTTCTAGATATGTGTAATCGGTTTACGATAGTTTAGATTTTATTAATATCGTTGACATTCTTTATTATGAGTCGATAAGTCAAAAACTGTTAGCAAGGTAATCATGATTATATAAATAGACATTTACTTAAAATACAGGAAAATATAAATATTAAAAATTAAAACATAAATCCTGATACTGATACAAACAATAAGTGCGTCAGTTTGTGAAAGTCTTCATTTTGGCTGTCTAACGGGGATAATGCCCAGTTAACAAAATTGATTAATTATTGAATATATTTGGCTTTAATTTTGTAGAAATTCATTATTCACAATTAAATGAAACTACGTGATGTAGTATTATTTCTACTTTATTTAATTTCTTTACCACGACCTAGGTTTCGTTGTATTACAACATCTTTAGGTGGTATATTAGCAAAGATATCTTGCTAGTATCCCACCTGAAGATGTTGTAATACAACGAAACCTAGGTCGTGGTAAATAAATTAAAGAAAGTAGAAATAATACTACATCACGTAGTTTCATTTAATTGTGAAAATTTATTAAGTTAAAACAAATAATTTAACCCTTTCTAACGTAATAATAAAATGTTAGATACATTATATGGGAAATAATGATGATTCTTATTTTTTGGGACAATATTTGATTCAAATTTATATTAAATATGTTATGGGGCTAATTATTAACACACTGTGTAAAAGTGGAATAAAAGGGTATAAAATGTACCGAAAATGAAAGACGCTGCAATTTAAAAATTTAACTTCAGACGAATAGAAAGGGTGTTAAGGTATTCTTGACGAGGCAATTTAAAATAACGTTTATATCTTCCGTTTACGACCTCGATTAACCATCTGCATTTGGTAACATACCTGGATTTAGTTGCTTGAAGAGTTGTAAGCTGAAAATGGTTTGGCTCTTGGATTCACACTTGTGAGCCTTGTTACGTTGTAATGTGTCGAGGAAAAAGGGAATTGCATGCCTAAAACGTTTATCAAAAACGTTTTCTCGTATACATGATCGTAACAGACTATTAAATTTGAACAAACTCAGCATTATGGAGTCATCAGGTTCTGTGACGGGATTTGGGCCAAGAAAATAATTTTACTAAGTTGCGATACTTGCATAAATTGTATGTTTACTTTTCGTATAGATAACTACTACTTTTTAATAAAACGTGTACGGTAGTTGATCAAAGACTGAATTTATTTCTTAATATTAACCTTAGGTAGGTAGTTACAAACGATACCACATAGAAGGCGCTAGTAGTACATTAAATACATTATTTTGATATTAATTCTAACATCTCCACTTATCAAAATAATCTGAACTTTGTAACATATAAATTATTTTTAACAAACTAATAAAAGCAAAAAATGTTATTAATTTACAGATAGTCACCTATTAAACAATGTTTTGAATACCTAACTTTTTTACAAAATAGTTATGTTTAACACTATCTAAACCCTTGGTCAGCAAGTCTGCTGGCATTTCAGATGTTGGCATGTAGACTATCTTTATAAGATTGTTAGCAACTGCTTCTCTAACAAAATGATGACGCACATCTATATGCTTTGTTCTTTTATGAAATAAAGAATTTTCAGACAGCTTCTGAGTGCCTTGATTGTCATTATACAATATAATTACATAATCACAACTGTTTACAATTTCAGAAAACAAGTTTTTTAAATGAATAGCCTCTTTACAGGCTTCGGCAATTGCCATATATTCTGCCTCTGTACTTGATAAGGCTATAGTACGTTGTTTTTTACATTCATATGAAATAACAGTTCCAGAAAGTTTAAAGTAGAAACCTGTATAGGATCTCCTATCTAGTGTATTTGAAGCCCAATCTGCATAAACGAAACCCTCTAATTTACAATTATCTTTGATAAACATTAGGCCATAAGATTTAGTTTTACATAAGTATCTTAGGATGCGTTTCGCATGCTTCCAATGAGTATAGGAATATGAATTATTAAATTGGCTCAAATAACTCACACTATAGGAAATATCTGGGCGAGTTAAAACACTTAAGTACATTAAGCTTCCTATTAGTTGTTGGAATGGATATTGTTTATAAACATCTACACTTTTCTCTAGTTTTAAATTTTTCTCAATAGGAGTACCAACAATTTTACAGTTTGTCATATTAAATTTACTTAAAATATGGTCTACAAACTTTTCTTGATCTAAGGAAATATTGCCATTCTGATACATTTTTACTCTCATACCCAAACATTGTTTTAATTGCCCCAAATCCTTAATTTTAAATTTTGACATTAAATTTGTTTTTAACTCCTTAACCATATTACTACTGTTTGAAAAAATGAAAAAATCATCAACAAAAATTGCTACTATGATCTGCTCCTTTTCACAATTTTTTATATACAGACATGGTTCTAACTTTGACTTAACAAAATTTAATTTTAATAAAGAATCATTTACTCTTTCGTTCCAAGCCCTGGCTGATTGTTTTAGACCATAAATTGCACGATTTAATTTAAGAACACTATTTTCTTTACAATCTAAATTAGGGGGAACTTGCATATACACTTTTTCATTTAAGTAACCATTTAGGAATGCTGTAGTTACATCTAAGTGAGTAATTTCAAGGTTAAGTTTGACACTTAAAGCAAATAGAAACCTTAGTGTAGAGTAACGAAGCACTGGTGAGTATGTGTCAGCGTAATCCACACCTTCTTTTTGGGTAAAACCTTTTGCCACCAGTCTTGCTCTATATCGCACACTATTATCACTTTCGTACTTTTTCTTGAATACCCACTTGCACTGTATCACTCTATCAGCTTCTTTCCTATCTACAAACGTCCATGCTTGATTATCGTCGAAAGTTTCAGTTCATCTTCCATCGCTTGTCTCCACTGTTCCTTGTCTGGTCCATTTATTGCTGCTTCATAACTGAGTTCTTCATCACATGATTCCAGATTATCCAGAAGACAGAGATTGGTCATCCCATATCTTTCTACTGGCTTTCTTTTACGCTTAGCTTAAATTTGAACTTCATTCTCTGCAAAAGACTCTTCTTCAGTAACAGATTGATACGAGTCATCTTGGGAAGACGATGATTCACAAATATATGTTGAATCATTTGGATCTGAACCTGGATTTTCTATTAAACTTTCATCTTCTTCAAGTTTTCATCTTTCTTTGACTTATTTTCACAATCGTTTACTACAATCTGAGCTTCGTCCAACTCCATTTTCTCCATAATGATGACATCTCTGCTCATTGTAACTTTTTTAGTTCTTGGGTTATACAATCTATATCCTTTCACATTATCTGGATACCCAACTAAAATTAATCTGTCAGCCTTCTTATCCCATTTTTGTCGTTGTATTTTGGGAACATGCACCATTACTTTACTGCCAAAAATTCTAACATGGCTGAGGTCTGGTTTCTCACCTGTCCACCTCTCAAATGGTGTCATCATGCCTAAACTGGCGGCTGGTGTTCTGTTCTTTAGGTAAACTGCAGTATTAACTGCTTCAGCCCAAAAACTTTTGTCGAGACCTGCTTCAAACAATAAACATCTTGCCCGTTCAACTATAGTTCTGTTGAACCTCTCTGAGAGTCCATTCTGCTCTGGAGTGTGAGGATTGGTCTTCTGATGGACAATACCTACTTGTTTTAAGTAACTTTCCATCTCACGTGAACAAAATTCACCTCCATTGTCGGTTCTCAGTATTTTTATCTTGTTTTTTCATTTTCATTTCATTTTAAAACTAATACCAAATGTCAAGAGAGCGTCTTTTATCTGGATATTTTGTTTCCCTACTTTTAATACTTGAGTTTACGAAAAACGTGCAATGTAGTCGTAGCTTGTTGGTTATTATAAGATATGCCTGCGATATTACCTGATTTATAATCAAAGTATCTCAAGATATGATAAATTTCTCAATCATTAAAGTAAAAATAAGATTTGATTGGTTTAAAAGGCTGATTTTTTGCTTCATATATCTAAGAACATTTTAGTCAGACTGTTCATCTTTTGTATCGCAGTTATATTTCGAACAAATGTTTTTAAGAGTTTTAGGATGAGGCATATATAAAAAAGCAGTAATGCGCAAGTAACGATAAGCGTGAGGTGAAATAGAATATAATAGACTAAAATAAATTAAAAAGTTTGTAGAGTATTTAAGTCTTTTTTTGTTCTTGTGAATAAATGTATCTGTTCATACAAAAAATCTACTTTTTTACCTTTGATGTCATCATCTAAATTGATGTCATCATCTAATTGTTCTCTTCTAAAAAAAACAATTTTTCTCTGTTTAAATTAATTTTGCCAAGAATAAATAATCTTTTCTTTACGATAAATCAGCCAAACTATACACGTCAGTTAAATGTCATGAAAATTAAATTAAATTAGAAGAAACTCATCCATAATGAAAAAAGCTATGAAAAGTGTATCCAAAGAACGGCTAAATCCTTTTCTAGGCAGCCAATTGATCTGACTCTGGAACAAACAATCAACGCAAATGCTGGAAAAAGATTGATTGGTACATTTTAGGAACTCCATTTCTACTAAACAGCGTTGGTGAGATTAGATCAACTATTATATCGCAAATATACGATACGGACAAGATAGCTATGAAGACGACAGAATGTTACTGCTGATTTGGAAAAATGTAATATGAGAAGAGATACAAAACAGATACAATAATTTATGAATGCGTTTACGAAATTTATTAACCCATTCGATCGTAGTCTCGGCCAACAACGACTTTTCAATATTTCTGATAGAAAAGCAGCTTCACGAGCAATACGAGATTATCTGATACATATTAAAGAAACAGGTGCTAAATTATAAGAATAATTTATTTTAAATGGAATTGAGCCTACAGATAGCTTCAAACAATCTATTGCTGATATAGTTAAAAAATCTCCGTTCTATTTATTACCTTTCTTACTGCTTAAATAGTTAAACAAACCAAAAAAAAGTTAAAAGTGCCAATAAGTTTAAAGAAATAAAAATGCAACGTGATTTATTTGGCCGATTGTTGGGTTTAACTATGGATTACAGATAGATTTTAAAAAAATGTTATGTTATATGACTCCTATTTTGATGTCTATGTGCCGTACAGATATATAAATATAATAAAATTATATATGGAATTGGGACAATCTTTGTATGCGAGTTTCCTGAGCTTTCGTTCATTGACGGGATGTGATTATAATCCATCGTTTTTCCAAAAAGGCAAGATAAGTCCTTTAAAGATATTAATGAAAAATAATAATTATCAAACGGCATTAACTAATCTTGGAGTTGCTCACGTAACCGAAATTTTTACGTAATGCATATTTGCTTTTTCCTAGTTCTTTAATATGCCTATAACACTAACACCTGACAGAAATGGATGGAAACAAAAGTCAAATACGCTTGAATTTTATTGGTTTGATGGAGATTGCTTACCGCAGTCTGTATTATATGCTATTCTTAATAAACAATCCGGGGATGCCGGCGAAAATATTACAGATGAGTCTAAACAAATTTTTTTCGTGATTTCTTTTTGTCATTTAATTACTTATTGAATATACATGCATCATTATTTCCAGATATTACAAGAATTTGAGTATTCAAGCTGTGATGAAGAGTTCACTGAAGAAAAAGAAGCCACTTCCGATAATTACTGGGATAAAAAACATTTATCTACTTTCATATAAAGTTTGATTTTATCATGCAATTTTATATTTGTATTAATTTACTTTTTTAATTTGTTATGTTTTATGATAATTATTAAAAATTAAATACATTTTTCATTTATGAGTAAATATATAACAAAATCAAAATACTTCAACTCAGAATCTTATACACTCCAAAACTCATATTATCAACCGCATAGGTACTGTGAACCACGTGGCCACGCGAGAGTCAATTGCACCGCAGCGTTCTTGATTGAGACAGTTGCCGATGTACGCTCTCTCTCACACTTTAAATTGTCTATATAATACAATACAAGTAAGTAATTTTTTGCTTAATCCGTTGGTTTAGGTGTTCCACAGGATATCTCCGTAATTCGTCATTCAAGTCCTAATCATCATTAGGTTTCTCATAAAACAATTTAATCTGACGTAGTTGATTCATTGGCTTCAAAAGAAACGGATGCGTACTGAAATGAATTTAATAAAGAACTTGTGATATTAATAATAAAAATCATTTTTATTGATAAATATTAAAACGATATTAGTTTGTTTACATGATGTTTCAGTAATAAAACTTTTTAATAAAAAAATTAAACGGACTTCAAATAAGCATTGAATAAGGAAACACAGAATTGGTGTCAGGTGGATACTTCCCTCTTCCTCTCTCACATACTAGCATATTCGCTACTGAACTCTATTATATTGTGTCCTGGTATGATAAAGGTAAATGAGACGCCCACCACAAGTGTATGTAAGGATCACGCACATACATTTTAGTGGCCGTGGCATTTCAGTATCGTGAATAATTCATAAGTCGACGTGAAAAGATTCACTGGTGCCATCTGATATCGCATGCTATAACTACAACGACTAAAATGATAGAACATTCTTCGGATAATTATTCATTATGACTTTATTCGGCCTTCCTGTGATTAAGTCGTCTTGATTCTCAGTTTTCTCTAAAAAATTATTACAAATACTGAAATTAACTTTAATTGTTTTACAACACCTTAATGGGTCATGAATCCCGAGCCTTACCCAGAAATAGTGATGTAAATCCACCATGGAAACAAGTTTACGAAAGGAATAGATAATCCATCAGTTTCACAAGAACAAACTATCATAAGAGAGGATTTCGAGCCGTTGGGGTTGTTTATTGGCAATAACGCAGCAAATATTGTCTTCAAAGTAGTCGAACGTCTGTTCTATATCGGCATTAATCCATAGGTCTGATATTAGACAAACGTTTAGACTAATTCATAAGGGCATTACGCAAAATTATGCGCTCATCAAATGCTTACTGCAATAAATTATGTGTCGCATGCTGTATGGCATGTTGAACTGTCTCGTTGAAACTAAATTCTTCAACATTAATGCCATTACATTGGGGAACGAGAATGTCAATAATAATGGGTCTAAGGCTTTCTTCATTGACTAATGTTCTCGCCGATGTCACCTTTGAAGAAATGCGAGTCAATTATTCCACCAGTCCATAAAGCACATTAGTGACTTTTTGTGGATGTTACGGTATTTCATTAAGGGCATATGGATTTTCTTCACTCCAAATTCGGCTGTCTTGTTTATTGATACAGCCATTCAACATTGCAAAAATGCGCCTCGTTGCTGAACAAATGGTTGGTTGAAAAAGTGGTTGGAAATTGTGCTATACACTGGGATATTACACACTACTTGCAACAAGATGAATTCATTTTTAATTAAACAAATGAATAAACTGTTAAACCCACACGCAATTGTTTTGATTAGTTTCAAGAGTAGTAACATCATTCAAGTCACCATGACAGTCTTAACGTTTTCGAGGTTAATTTAAATTGGTTTTAACACAAAATACATAATGTAAATATGTGATTTTAGGAAAAACATAATTTTTTGATAGACATTAAGGTTAAGTATTAACTACTTTCCCAAATTCAGCAACTGGCCTATTACCCAATGCATATCAAATTAATGAGATGAAATAATAAAAAATAAATGACATAAAATGTAAAATAAAAACGTACACAATTCGTTTCTTGTTTGGTGCAATATAAGCTGGAAATATTATCGGATCTGACTTACAGTCGCGACCGACGAAGTGATGATGCTACTTATGGCCAATACTTATTGCACGTGCAAACTATCAGCAATAAATCAAAATGGTACAAGAATTTTCCAAATCTGTGGAATGTCCCTGCAACACGTTTAAACGCAACGTCCGGACGCAACTGTGCAAACTATATAGGTCACAATTATCCGTCATGACTTAAGTCACGTCCGATAACTTTTCCCAGCAATATTCGCGATAAGTAGCGTTTTCGGACACAAAGGTTTAAATTATTTTTTAAAACTACTTTATGAACATTGATTTGTTACCAAATCGTTCAACCATATGTAATCATCACTTTATTAACTTAAATTCCTTAGATCTACTTCCTGCCACTAATCATCAATATTATGAAAATTAAGGTCATTATTGAAATTATGGTTGGATTTCATTAAACAGCATTATAGCATAATGCGGGATTGTTACTTCAAGAAAAACAATACGGTCTGTAATTTTAAATTGAAACCTTGACCTAAAATATCGCATCCAATCATGATGTTATTGTTTAAACTATGTTAACGACTTGTGTGCTGTGAACACTGTGTTGAATACTAGAAGTTACAATTGTACAATGTCATGAAATTGTTTGCCAGCTAATTTGCTTGCAATCATTTCTCCTACAAGTAAGAACTTACCTCCGGAATCAAAATAAAATGGATAACTCTCACCATTGATCCTCATATGACCGTGTATAACTAAGTCATACTGTATAGATTAATCACGATGTCATCTTTTCACTGCCGCGCTCGATCCTGACGGCGTCACCTCGCTACCCCACGAGGGCATCTGCCGGCGAAGCGACTGGTCGAGCTGCAATAAAAACAGACGACTCCTGAGTCGCCAGTGATGCACTGAGGCCCATTCCCTCATCTTCCTGTACTCCAGCGGCCATCCACCGCCATGCGGCCCATCGTCCTATTATGGAGGCAACAACCTCTGCTACCACGAAACATGCACGCTCTCGCACAGGTGAGCGGGACCGATTCCTGCAACGCCAACCAGGCCATCGCTCATAACCCCTGCTCCAGATTCGTACCCCGATCCAGATTCGTGCTCTCTGAATTCAGGCCTCATGAAAATGATTCATCTTTAGGCACCTTTGGAAGTTGACCTCCACTTTCAATATCTGACGTAAAATTAGTCGCTGAATGTGGCGGCCATAAAATTCAACCACATACAACCTCACTGCAGACACTGATATCACTAATATAATAAGGGTATTTGTTATTTATTAACCCCTCGCACGATGTGCTCCGCAAGTCAGATAAGCACGCATATATATTCCACTTCTGAATTGTTGTAAATTAAATCATAGGAAACACTGCCGAGAATAGATGAATGAAACTTATTTTCCAATGGGCTTATACTCTACATGAACAATTCATAAGCTGACGTGCACTGAATAATCGATAGATACAGTTCGATTAAAGAACCGGGAATCAAATTACAGGAAATGATCATAATAAGCACTAACCGTAAGTTTAATGTACAGAACAAAAAAGGGTCAGACAGTTCTGGTTTCAGAAAGGTATGGCTGTTGCTTATCCTGCGTTATGGATTAGCGTAAGAAAGTCTTAATAACCTTTCCTATTCATACCTCGTAGAAAAGGGTTTTGATGTAATTGCGATCTGGTAACGAAAAAAAATCAATTTTAAATAACCGGATATGGAGATTTAATGGCATCTCACTAATTTGAAGCCAATATTAAACAATGGTTGTGAGAGCGTGAGGCGTATGTTTCCCATTTACATAATTCTTTGTTTAACAATTTTATACGATTATTTGAGTAAGTTCTGATTTATTTCTTCTAAATCCAAATATTTACATGCATTACGTGCTTTTTTAAACTATTTTCTTTTTTTTAACATTGTGTTTACTGCGACAAGCAAATTTGATGTTAATAAGTTTTGGGAACATCCACTATTAGGCAGATCTATGAAAAAAAACAGCAAGTGGTCTACGGGGCAATAAAGTATGGTAACCTCTATTATACGTTACGTTTTTGGAGTGTGTATGTAATGAGTGATAGTAATTTAAATAAAGGTAAGGTCTTTTAAGTTTCGTTATATCGTCGCCTAGTCTGTCTAGCATCACAGTTTCTATAGTTTTAAACCTAAGTACATGAAACTGTAAGTAGATGCTTTACATTGAGCAAATAATTTATCTCCTTGTACACGTAAAGCAGTGTGATAATTTTTTCGTCCTTAATTTCGCCCACGGGTCATTGAATAGCTTTTTAAATGAAATTTGCGAAAACTTAAAAAAGAGCACTTCATACATGAAAGATCACTGCTCCATCCGCTGTACTCTTGGGTTACATTTTATTCCTATGATATACTCCGAGTCCCCAAAGCTACAGACTGTTGAATAACCTCACAAACAAATTAAATATCACAGTATTTTTGGTGAAAAAGAAAGTGACACTCCCAGTGAAGTATGAAGGGTCATTTCATTACTGCCTAAATAGGTATAGTGATTCTCAGTAATATAAAATATTTCTTAAAATTCAAGAAGGAAGGAGCTTCAGTTCCTTTTTAAAAAAATATGTATGAACGGATGCAATTTTTACAAACATTTATTTTTTAAAGTTTCGACTCTTTAAAATTGTCATCTGAACGACGAATATAAATTATTGAAACGTAGTGTAAAATATTCATATTGATATTACTATATTCAAACCAGACACAAGAGCGTTAAGCTGTATTCAACGCACGTCGTGACAGAAGCTCGGTGCGCGTTTCAGACTCTGAATATGCCCGCGACGTGACCTCCAAATGCGGAGGGTGAGATAAAATTGCGATATAAGCTTAAGTAGTGGCCTACTTCAATTGTAAACATAAAACGAACAATATATACACGCTTTCCTCACTAAATGAAAGTTTCCTCATTAACTGAGATCGTTTAGTTATGTTTTAAATATACTTAAATTTTTTTTTTCAATAACGAGATACGTTTAGAAAATTTGTATTTTATTTAGCTCTTTACTACAATCCAATGTCAAAATTAATTCCACTGAAAAGTTTAGAGTTTTGAAAGTTGATTAGAAGCACTTATATCTTTTAGATTTTTGCTCATTTACAACCGCATGTCAACCCTCAAATTTTAGGTTTACATATAATACATTTTCAGGAATCCAAAATTTCTTGAATATATTTAAAAGAAAAAACATATTGTTATTATATTTCTTGCTGTTACAAAACAATTTTTGTGCATTATATTTTGGTATTACAAAAAAAAATCTGTTGAATACCTATCAGAGAATGCAATAGTAAAGTTTGATATCAATTTCAAAGACTTTTAAGTGCACCATACTTGAAATTATTTTAAATGAACGTAATTGCTAAGTATACTAGTATTTTAAGATTTCTTCAGATTTCCTTTTATTAAAATCAATGGGGAGGGGATAACCTTATAAGTTATTGTGAAGTTAAATATTTCACAAACGAGGCTTCAAAATAAAAAACAAAATCTGATACATTCCCTTTGCATAGAACCTACATTCCCTTTTGGAAAAAAGTTGCATTGGATTAAAATTTATTTTAATTTTACCTTAGTTATTAAGATTTACATCAAAAGTTTCGGAGCACTGACCTAAAATTTTTGAACCTAAGATTTAGCAAAAGCGAACAAACGAATATGAAAATACTGACCGAGAGTTTATCGGAAAACGCACAAAGTATGGTTAGGTACATATCTATATTCTAGAATTTTTTGGAATTTTTGAACTTCATTATTAAAAAAATATGGTGGAGGAGGCAACACTTTGAACAATAATATTTGGCAAACTGTGTTTAAAAATTTAAATGAAAGTAAAATAAATTTCAATGGAATTTTAATATACCTATTCAATGGTATCCTATTTAAATGGATGCGTGAAAATAATCCCCTACCACGTGGTATGTACTTTTCACACATATGGAAAAGTATATTAAAATACACCACACATTTTTTAAAAATTGTTTTTTAATTTTAATTGCATGCATTTGCAAAATTTCATGCACATTGATTTAAAATGGAAAAAACCATGAACTCTAACAGACGGACGGGTGGATGACAATACGCATTTATAAGAGCTCCTTATCTGAAATCATTGGCCGATTCCTGATTATTTCAAAAAATTACAGCTCCTTGATTACGAAATCGCAAAAATAGTACCCCTCTTCCGCGTATTTGCTGTTATGATTTATAAGATACCTATGTAAGTTGTAGAGAAAGTTCTTCGCGTTATTGAAATATATGCGAATTAATATTTTTTATTATTGTGCCAAATTTCAAGTTTTTACATAAAGTTGTTTCGTGAGATGAATAGGTCTGACATGCAGACAGACAAATAGACACTTCAGTGATCTTGTAAGGGTTCCATTTGCCTTTTTGAGGTATGCAACTCTAAATATTGTAAATAATTACACAGGTCTACAATGGTTTTCCTCTTTCAGATTTGATTACTGATTTTGATAGCTTTTCGGACGCTAATTGCGGGAAATAATTAAAAATCCATCAAGTCAGGATTTTTGATTATTTAGCATGGTTTTTTTGACAAAAGTACCTACCTAGTCTAGAACTGATATTTTATTTTAATTATTTCTTACTTAACAAAAAAACATTCTGAATACTTGAAATATACAACAATGAATAAGTTCTCATAAATAGTTAGTTAAATATAATGTTATTAACTAAGTAACATACCATTATTCTTGGAAAAAAGGTGGATTTTTAGGTAATTTTCTAAAGACCTCATCTAAGCATAATTAACTTAAATAATTAGAAGAGGGTTAATGAGGGTAGATTAATAAATTTTTGGTTGAATAGCAACATCATTGTTTTTGTGTCAGATTCGCATATATTTCATTTATTGTTTTCAGACTATATTATATGAACAGTTTCTAACGAATCAAATTATGGTTTCAAATATTTAATTGTTCACGTCCATAAACTTTCTCTTGTATTGCAATTGATAATGGAAAATATAATTGGAAATGGTACAATAATCTTTTATTTGGTAATACCGCCCTTTCAAACACACACACACACACACACACACACACATACACACATATATATATATGTATGTATATATATATATATATATATATATATATATATATATATTGGTTGCTATTGTGCAATATTTGACGCTGAGTTTCTGAACTCCCGTTGTATAGCCTTTCGACATTCAACGAGCATTAATAAAAACAAGGGCGGAGGACTAGAAATTGCTGTGAAAAAACATTTCTCGGTGAATCCACTACTGGGGAGAGTGAAGTTTAGGTTATTTGGTTTATTGTTACTGTATCTGACAATAGAACTTTTATATTTTTTTTATGTCATTTACCACCAGACATAGATTTATTACAGCTGAAATCTTTTTATTCTAAATGACAAAGGATAATTTTTAATACAAAATATAATTACCACTTTGTTTGTATCGATAATTTTAATACCCCCAGTACATGTTGGACTAAGAGTCCCAATTCTACTTATATGTTACCATCCCCAGCACATGACCTTAAATCTGTATTCCTATTAGAAACAATGTCTTTACCTAACCTTACACAGTTCAACAAAATACCCAATAAATATATTAGATTTCCATATCTTATTTCCTCTACACATACTTGTATAAGTGTATATAGTACTGCTCCGTTAAGCCGTGCAGATGACATCATCCCCCGCTGCTTATAAATATTAAATTTTTAGACCAATAACCTAACTTTATTAAACTTAAGAATCACAAGAGACTCAACGTAACTCCGACGTCATTCTCAGTAAACTAAGTTCTGTTAATTAGGAACTACTTTTGAAGAATCCTGATATTAATTTTGCTGATCAATTATTTTATAATAAATGAAATGCAATAATCAAGAAAAATATCCCCATGAAAAGTGCAAGATCAAATAACTATACTATTTGGTTTAGCCCTGCCTTAATACGACGTTTAAAGAAAAAGCGTACGTTTCACAAACGGTATAAGTCATATAGTAATCCCCTCAATTATAACCCATTTGACTTAATACAAGCCAGGTTCAAGAATTCCATTGATAAATGATATTATGTGTATATATATATATATATATATATATATATATATATATAAGAAGAGCTGGAATATATATAAGCTGAGCTGGAAATCAATAACAAAAAAGGTCATAGCTCAATTCCAGAGACCATGAAATATGATGGATCAGTATCTTCAAATGTTTACGAAATAGTTCACATTACTTCATCTCTGTTTTTGAAAAGCAAGCGGATTCTAGCCACTATTCCACAAGTCTTCTCTTTCATTCCAACTCCTTGAGTGATATTCATGTTAGTAGGGAATCTATTAAAATAAAAATCAAAGTTCTCGACTCCAAAAAAGGTGCTGGACCCAATAGGATTCCGCCTATTTTCATAAAAAAATTTTAACAAATTTAATTTTCCGTTGTGTATTTTATTTATATAAATCTGTTACATCAGGTATATTTCCTAACCAAGGGACATCTGCTTATATTATTCCAATCCACAAATCAGGTGACAAAAACCAATGTAAAAACTATCGGTATCCTATCTGCTTTCGCCAAATTATTTGAATCCGTTTTGTACAACAATTTTTGTTCCCATTTTTAAATATTTCTGTCCACAATATAATTTAATAATTTATTAGTATATAAAAACTATCTTTGTAGCGCTTTTGTCATAAGAAGGCAGGTAGACTCCATTTATACAGATTTTTCGAAAGCATTTGATAAAGTCAATCATTCGATACTATGCGCGAAACTTGAAGGTTATGGCATTTATGGGAATTTATTGAGGTGAATTGGATTTTACTTTTTTTGATGAGTATCAAACGTTACTTTTCTGCACCTGTACCAATCACCTTTGGAGTTCCACAAGGCTTGCCTTCGGGACCACTTCTCTTTGTAATATTCATTAACGATTTGATACAAGTACTTACGTGTTCTCTGTTTACTATATGCAGATAACCTTAAAATCTACACCACTGCCAATAACTAACGTTAAAGACTGTATAGATTTACAACAAAACCTATCTGCAATAGTCGAGTGGTGTGCCTCTAATAGGATGTTTCTAAATGTCGACAAGTGCTATATTATCTACTTCACTAATTTAAGAAGTAAATGTTTATTTAAGTTCATGTTGGGCCCCTCAACCTTATAACTGAAGTCTGTGGTAAGAGATCTCGGGTTTTTTTTTGATAAAAAAGTGACATCTCGTTCTCACTACGATCATATTATTCATAAATGTACCAACTTCGAGAATACATCTCCCGTTTCACTAACGAATTTAAAAACCAACACACTTTCACATATTTATATTATTCACTAATCATAAGTATCCTCGAACATGTGTCAGTTGTTTGGTGTCCATACACAATCGCACAGTGATAGAATTGAAAAATTACAGAAGAGGTTCTTAAATATTTTTTGTTATAGACTTCATCTTGGACGAGAGCAGATTCTATGAAGTCCAACTACAGAGATTTAATTTGTCACCACTAGCTGCACGGAGAATAAGGGCCTATCTAAAATATTTATAAAAAATCATACATTCGCATGTTGAATGTCCCTTTCTCTTCTTTCTAATCAACTTCAACACTCGACTCAGGTCCCATATACCATTACAAAGATTATTCGTATTACAAGTTTATAATAATAATAATACCTCTTTTTTAAGCCCATAATTCCAATGTGCCGATTGCATAATCATATTGTTTCCCAACATCTCCTTCCTTGGATATTTTTGAACCGAATTTATTAACATTTAAAAAGGAAAAATAAAATGTATTATTTATAAATTAAAACCGGATAAAATAGAATTAATAATTTGTTCAGTACGTAGAAAACAATATAATTCTAAGTTAATACAATTAACCCTCGAAAATTAATACATAAATATTCTAACCATTTCGTGCACATATAATTAATTATAGTCTAGTTTTAAGCTTTGTTCTTTATATTATACACTTACGTGACTGTATCTTGTTTTGTGAGTCAATATATAAATAAATGATAAACCACTAATAATAATTTGGTAAAAAATACGACACAGTAAACCTAAAATCGTGATGAGTTTTTTATTCTTGTGTACATGCAAAAAGATACCTAAAAATCAAATTTACCCATAAAATTAAACGTAAATTACTAGTAGATATACGTGCACAGTCTTTATATGGATGCCAAACTAGGACTTGTTGCAACTAACTGAAAAATAACCTATAAGTTTATCAAAAAGCAATAGAGTGGAACTTTCTGAACATCAAACGGAGAGATAAAAAAGCATAACCCAGAAACAATGAAAAGAGCGAAAATTATACACGTATTACAACATTTTACAATTTCAAAATAAAAACAAGCAGGTATGTAAACCAGTTTATAAGCCTAAAGATAGACAAAATTAAAGACATAGTGGCAAGACCCGCTCGGTACAAAGCGAGAAGATAGCGTATAGGGAAGTTGAACACACAACATAGTAACTACTGCAGTAAACGAACAGATGGAGATTGCACAAGATCGTGATCGCTGAAAAGATTTGAAGGAGGTCTACATTCTGGAAAGGGGCCTTAATTGAATAAATAGTAACATAAATAATAAATAACTGAAATAATAATAGTTGACATAATTTGACTGATGGCATAATACAAATAAAATAATATTAGGTCATGTTCCAAATGCGACAATAAGTTTTTAATACTTCTCTTTTTCTTTCACACTATTACAAAAATGTTCGTAAAATTTTATGTATATTACCAATATCATCGATATAAATATAGAATGCAGATATACCTTTTATCTCGAAAAGAAATTAAAATTGTGGGGTAGTTAAAATAACCAAGCGGGAAAAATGAGATATAATATGTTTCAGTGGACCGTTATTGTCGTTAACAACATGATTCGAAAGTTGAAGCACAAGTGACGTAACATAAAAGATAAAATGAAAGGAATTTATGTCTAAGCGCCAAGATATATAAGTCGCCATGAACGGAAAACCTTTTTATATACAACAATACGTTTTAAGTGTACCCTCACCACATACTAAGTAATGAATATAGTGCAATTATATCATTGCAGAAAAAATTATTGCAGTGTGAAAATATTAATCGTCCATGTTGGAAATACGAATGGCTTCGTAACTTGATAGAAAATCGATTTGAATTTCATTAATGGATAATCTTCCTTACAATTATGTATCCGCGGAAACAACATTTCACGTTCGCTACAATAAATAACAGGATGCCACTTACAAAAAGGTATAATAGTATAATGTTTTAAATAAATATTTAATTATTTTTACAAATTTAAGTTAATCATATTGTAAAATGCACCATGCTTTTTGAAGCTCAGCAACTGACATGTAAGACCAAAATAAACAAGATGAAAATTTTTAGAATAAATTAGACATTGGTATAAGCAATGCCATTTTGAAAAAAATATTGTTTTCAACCATTTATCATCATGCTAATAAGCTATTGAATTATTGAATGGCTTGTTGACATGACGTCAAATTAATTTGGTCAAATATTTGCCGACGTGTCTCTGTTAACAATCGAATCATAGTTCTGAAGATGGAAATGATTTAATACGTACATCTATTTTTGGAAGAAAGTGTTACACTATATTTCATCATATAGCTTGTTATGATATACATTATAGTAAGTTAAAAACATTAAGTACAGTTATCATATTCAGTCTAATTAACACAATGTCGCAGCAGCCATATTTTAAAATGTTATATATAATTCTAAATTACTTTCGTAATTATACGAAGAAAATATTTTAATCAGTGTATCTATGATGGTATTGAGTAATGCTAACAGATCGCTGAAGTTATATTAGTTAGAATTACTATAAATAAATGATATATCGTATTGTAGTCAATTATGTCGCACAAGTGTGTACAGGTGTGACAGAGATAACAATGATCAAATATTTATTTTTTCACCGTTGTCAAAAACATTAAAATATTTAAGTTAATGGTATTTATTCCATACCTCAATTCTAAATTATTAAGGTCAATTTGATTAATAAATAAAATATATACAACCATGTTCCGTAGAAACTTTTTATTGTCTATAGTCGAATACATATAATAGTAATTATTGTTAAATACATTTGTTATACACAATGCATGACTATGAAATCCTAAGATAATATATATATGATACGACTGGATAACTGGGATTTATTTGGAAATTTATTATCCTTATATTACATTTAATATCGTTGTTTTGTGGAAGTAGTTTGCTTTTTCATTTTTGTGATTTCGTTTTTATTCAGAAATGTCAATTCGTGTAATTTTGAGTTTGATCTCTGTATTACCGTTTCTCAAAAAGTGTTTCGTCTGTTGTATTCTACTTTACATATTTTTATTCTTACCTCTTCTCTTGAAAATCCATAATCCATTCCTATAATACGCTCTACTAGAAACCGTTACTAGATCCGTTATCAGATTAATACCTTGAAAATTTCATATTTTTATATCAGTAAGATCCGTTATTTTTTCCTATTTTTTTGAACATGGGCACAAATTTTCAATTTAGTTTAGAGACATTGCTTTATCTACAAGATAGTATAAATATGTCTAACATTCTCTATTATGGGCAAATTGTTTATATATTTACCCGGATATACCCTTCGAAATTATGAATAATAGCTATTGTAATATTAAACTTTCATGGTTGACATAAAAACTTCGTCATAAATTCAAAGGATAACGGGGGAGATAATGGACGTTTCAGCATAGAAGTAAGGGTGGGCGTCTAATACCTCAGGGAGATCGACAGAGAGGGTATGTTTTCCTAACAAAGCTGTGTTTTTGTAACAAGGTGTCTTTTTATTTAATGGTACGAGATTCCCTATTATAGTTGAATTAACGAGATATTGGTTTTCCCCAACAATTTAACATATAGTTTAAATAATCTATATAAATGAATTTAGTTTCTCGATTTTATTTTAGAATTCAATTATTCATTTAGAATTTGATAATGCAATGATTATTCTTTTGGACAAACAAACGAAAGTGTGGTCCTTCCTGGAAGATTAAATTAACCAAACTATTTAAATCTAAGTAGTAAATTTTATGGTAAATATAATGTCAACTTATTTAGTATTCCAAATGATAAAGTTAATTCACAATGAGATAAAAATTTAAAAATCTCGCAATTTTAATAACTAAATACGATATTAAAGTTCATGCTTTGTCTTCTCATGATATGTTCACAGTATAGAAGAGAAAATATACGTTTCATATTTTGCTTAAATCAAACTCCTATTTTATACCCATTGATCAGCTCCTGGGATAAGTTCTAGAACACTTACAAATAAATAAGAAATAAATTTAGCTTTCTACGTAAGTACTACGATATACACGGTCTTTTTATCCTTTTTAGTTCTACACCTTCGGACGGGAAATTTTGCAAGTTGATGCTTCATCTGCAGATTTCAAATACTATTTACTAAAATGTTAAAAATAAATTCGTCTACCTCCTTAGGTAAACTAGTGGGAAAACATTTTCTCGCACATCCCATCGAATGAAGTATGGAGAGGTAGATATTTTTAATTGAAATTGAGACTTTGTTTACCATTTTTTACATCTTCTTGAACCTCTGAAATTGAGACTTTGTTTACATCTTCTTGAACCTCTGATTTTTCGTGCAAAACTATATGAACATTACTTTCAATATTTTACGACACGTAGTACACTACTGTGAAATAATAAGGATATTACAAATCTTTTATATTATAAAATATTTCTTTATCTTTCTATATAAAATCTTAATAATAGAGAATTGTAATTTTATGGCTATATTTGATATATTTAATATTATAAGTAAGAGACAATCAGCCCGCAAATGCTACTCGCACTTGGCGGGTTTTGTAACAAACTAACTGTGGCATTATTGCTTTTCAAGATTCCATTTTAGTTGTCAAACAAGGATCCCATATATCAGTGTCATGTTCGTCTGTCCGTCTATCATACGCCCACAAATTCTACAGCTCTACATTTACGTATATGAAAATTTACAAGTAGATACTTTAGACGGAGATCTAGCAAAATATTAAATAAAGTGGTTTTAATATATCTCTACCTAACATAACTAGCGGCCAAACATAATTTTCATCTTAAATTATGTTAACGTCTTCGAGAGATATAAATATGAAAGTTACCGCTAAATCGATTCCACATGACCACTTCATAACATCAATCCACAATTAATTTTGTCGCTTATTGTTGGTAACAAACTTCAAGTGATTTGCAAAGCTTCATCTGCACCTTTATTGTTAAGTATCATGGTTGCCGATTATTGAATAAAATGTAAATAAGTGTGAAATACACAGCTTTGGTACAATCCGCGTAGTATCTGCCTAATAAATGTAAATTAACGTTTCCAAAAATTAAAACGTTTCGACGTTTGAAACTAAACGTTTTATCTGTAACCGATCGTGCACTTGGACTCACGTTAAAGCGAGTAGCAACGGCACGTTTATACACGAATTCCCCGACATGCAAGTGTCTACCAATTTAATGTAAATTGAAGTCCAAAATTACAACAATTTTAAGTTTGATGTAAATTTACGGTATTTGATTCCTATTTCATTTCCCTTGGAATTTCTTGAGCATGTATGCCTCAAATAAATATAAATATTGTGGACAAATAAAGAAATTAAATAAATATTTTGATAAGTAATAAATTAACTTTCCGCATATATTAATAACAATGGCACCCTAATAAATACTCGTACAAGTTTCAATGCACACTATGTGTATATTTTTTGAGATTTATAACATTAGCCATAAGTTCCATCTAGTAGGCAACAATTAGCTAATAATTATAAAACTGTAGCATGTAGTCACTGAAGTAATATCCAATATTACAGCTAATAGGAATTAATTAACTTAACTAGCCACGACATTTTTAAAGGGTAGACCCCAAGAATTCAGTACAAATATAAAAAAATTATATTACAACTACAGCTGTGACTACGCATGTGAAATGCAATGTTCCACAAGTAGTAGCGCGATAATTATTTATTTCCAGAAATTTTACTTCATTAAGACTTATTTTTAATAAGAAGTTGTCAGTAGTCACCCCTCTATCTACACGGTAATTATATTATTATTTACATTTTTTACATTAGAGGTAAATATAATTTGGATTCTCTCAAATTGAGTCTGATAGGTGAGTGCGTACGAATTCAACCAGCATATTCTTTCCACAGTTATTAGTTTCCGTAAATCAGTGGACGCTTTGTCGTGTGGGAGCGGAAAAAATAACTAAAAAATTATTTCATTTGACCCCGAAGAAGTGTCGTGTTTCCGAATTAAGTGGCAGCATCGTAAGATTCTATGGATATTATTTCTGTTCGTTACAAAGTTGTTGACAAAGTCGCAAGTCTATGGGTATTTCGAATTTGCCAGCTGTGTGAATAAGTATTTTGCGAATTTAACGTTAAAAAGGCAACACTAATAATATAAGAGGTAAGGTAAAACCTTAATAAACAAAAGTTTATTTCTATTTTATATTTTTCTTGGAAAAATCTTGACAAAACTGACGAATTGACAATTAAATTAATTACTAAAAATTCTAATAAAACCTAATAAAACCCATTAACAAAAAAACAATTACGTTAAGAACTAAAATAGAAAATCCTCTATAAATAAATATTTATTATACCTCTATGTTTATGGTATATAAATGAAGAAATCAATAAAAATAAAAAATGGAAAATTTCATTATTTTGTCAAAACCTGAAACTTTGTTATAATTTTTGTTATTACGCAGATTTTTTCTTACTTCATATTTTTCGGCTTCCAAATTTAAAGGATAAGCGGGAGGTGTTGTAGCGCATTATTTTTGGTCATAAAACTTAAAGTATGTGGTAAAACAAAAAAAACTTGAAATATTAAACAAAACCTTAAAGCCGAATAAAAATAAAAATATTTCCAAAATTTTTAAAAATGTGGGAAAGCAATTTCTACTACAGTGTCAGAACGATTCAAGTCACTGAGAAAAACAGCCGTAACATACAAACAGACAGACAGACATTGAGATCTCACTATAAGATTGAAACTAAAAGGAAACAGTCATTGCATTTTCATCAGGTATCTGTCTATAAAATATCGTAAAGCAAACATTTTCTTGGATTTTTCGACAAATATTCAATTTGCCACTTATGTGATTTAGAGTTTTTTTTTCGAAAGATACTCAATAAAATCAGTAGCTTTTTATTCCAACGCACTGACGTCTTTTAGAAAATAGATTCAAATTTAATTTAGGCCAAATTAGTTTAACACGACATAATTACCCTACCATAGTTCCATATAATTTATTTATTTCTATGTAGCCTGACACATGTTTAGCATTCATTTTATATTTAAATGGAAACATTGTCGCAGGTCACATCATATACTATACTAAGTTTAACGAAAGTAGATCCCTCATAAGATAATTACGTACAGTGGATATGTAAGGCATGTACTTACAGCGCTTTATTTTTCAATCCGTTGCAATGAGGCTGTTCACATATGTACAATTTTATCAGAATATTCAACACTTAATTACATCATGCAGATTTAAAATTTAACCCTTTATGGAAATAAAAATGTTATCTTCCATTAAGCGTTAAATTTTTGGTTAAATGTCATTAAATTTATGCAAGCAGATCTGATGCTGAAAAGGGTAAATTAATTGTACTAGGAAAATTTTCTTTAGACATGTTATACATTTTCTTTAATTAAATCTAAAAATATTCGGTTGAGAATGGTGTAGCAGAGTATAAATATTTTTTGGCAAGTGTAAATTATTAATTTAAACGGCCTTTTTAAAGATTCCAGAACTACTTTAGTGTAAGTTAGAATTTTGTGCAGGTCAGTACTAGAGATACTGTTAGAAATGTTTAGAATAACACGTTCTTTCTGCCTGAAATAGCTAAAGTTAACATTCTGAAAAACCTGTCAAGCACAAAGGGAACTCGCACTGCGAGGGTTTACTGTTGAGGTTTTACTGCGAACTGTTCATTATCAATATCAATTAGCCACAACGTAAATAAATTGCCTACTATATCTTTTACAGTCGTAACAACATGGTGCAAATATGAGTAGTTTTAGAAATAAGTAAAGAAATGCTCCATTTTCGCATTTTTTAAAAGTGTCATTTTTTGGAATATCTTTTTAAAAGTGCAATTTGAAGATATGAAATTATTATTCCATCCCTCATAATAAGCTATTTCAAACGACATCCCACATGATATGTAAAAAAAAGTAAGACAATTTTACCTAATTTATTTACCTTCTATTTAATTTGTATATAAATATTTTTTATCTATGTGACCTGGTAACATAGACCTAATAACCACTGGACGCGTCATACTTCGGCAATCTTGCTAGCCGTATGCGTACGCTATTTTTCTAAAAATCTAATATTTCAGTTGCATATAGGTTACAGTCACGAACGCACACAAATTGCCAAGTTTTGCAATTAATTGGTGCGGAAGTCAAAGTGGAACGTCACATGTAGAAAAAGATGGCATAACATTTCATTTGTGAGTATAGATCATTTATTTTATATCTTTTATTTCAGTGCTAACAATTCTTATTTATAAATTATATGTAATAGAAGCTGACAAGTACTTCTTACGACACTAGTGAGTGTTAACTAAGCGTCGATGTTTTACTGATAACAATTATTGATGTTATAAACGAAATGTGAAACCAAGTTATAACGATATCCTTATTGCGCATCAAAAATATATCTAGGTAATGTTTGCACATTTACTATAAAAGTTTAATCATAGAAATTGGAAATTGGACGATAAAAGTAATTTATAATTAAAATGAAGTTTTATCAGAAAAAAGTTTGTCGTTTAGATAACTATATTGAATATTAATTATTACGGTTTTATTATTTGCATAGATTCTCGAAGGACCTTAATATAAGAATTAATAGAATAGAAGCTACTCGGCGATTAAAAAACAGGACACCTACAAAATATAGCTCAGATACAGCTCAAAGTATTTTACCAATGACTGCCTTAAATATTCATTTAATAAAATTAAATTTATATTATTCTCAGTGAAATATTTATACAATAGCAAGGGTATCTGATAGTTAGAACAATGTTATAACACTAATTATACATATCTCCCGTTTTATTTATTTATTTTTTTTTATATCATTATATATTTTTTTATTTTATTTCCTTTTTTTTGAAATATGGTTCTCGCATATGACGTCCTTAGGTACGTACTCCGTAATATGGCTACTATTATTATTAGTATTATTTCTACTTTCTTTAATTTCTTTACCACGACCTAGGTTTCGTTGAAATACAACATCTTCAGGTGGGCTATTAGTAAAGATTAACTCTTAGGAACTCACAACAGCATTTATATATTTCACAAAACAATAGCGGAAGCCGGGTTTGTGTGGGTTTTCCAACTGTTTAAGTCATTAGGGTTTATTGGAGGGGAGCGGTGTAGTTTTTAAGCGGGGAGCGGTAAAGTCTCTACATGTTTGATCATCAATTGTTACAAAATTGTACCAATCATGTCATCAATTGTTATCACCTAAAGGTTCTGTTTTTCAGTGCGTGGACGGACCGATAAAAAATAGGTAGACTAGAAGTTAAGGTAAATTTGACCGGAAAACTATAGCGTCCCAGATAGTAGAGTTTTTGAAAAAAATCCTATTAATTTTGCCCAGTAAATTACACATAATATAAACATTTATTTACGGGGGAAAATAATGTTACATTTATAAATTTCTCAGTACAAATATATAATATATATGTATCATGTTTAAATATTGTGAATTCCAAAAAAATCGTTTTGAAATATTAATTAAAATAAGTGTAAAAATTTACTGAATTGAGCTTACATTGATGGTTATTCTATTTTTTGTAAAGTTTTTATTTTACTTTAGAATGACAATACTGAGAGGCAGTTCTAATGGTTTGTCTAAAAAAAAAAGTTTGTCTAATGGTTTGTCTAAAATCGTTAGTAGGTTATTTTTCTCTATTTAATTTAAATCGCTAAGAAGAACAAAATAGTGGAAAATATCGAAAGAATAAATAAAAAACAATGTGATATTATCGTTTGCGATAAAATATGCCGACACAAAGTAAATTTGGGCATCTCTAATTAAATTTCAAATTAACTCCTGGGGTGTTCCTGGGTGCACTTCATATAGGTACCAAATAGCTGTCATTTTATATGATCTAATCAGCACAGCATATTACTATATTAGAAATCAATGTTTCCACATGATTACACAACTAACCAGTATAAATACAATAAACGGTGTTGATGGAATCGCAAAGATGATTAGAAATAACTATGGAGTATTTGCTCGGCTTGAGCTATAAAATATTATATTATATATTTATTACTATGGAGTATTTGCTCGGCTTGAGCTGTAAAATATTATATTATATAGTATTATTCCAATATGTTTATAACGCAGTAGTTTTATATAAAATAATTTGTCTTTTTATGCTAATAAATTTTTTTTCAAAATTCATGCTTATTGTCTTCCTCCCCACATTGTATGTATTGTATAAACCTGAATACCTATGTTCATAATATCATAATTATATCCCCAAACAATTTGGAAATCCCAGCCGGTTAAGAAGAACACCATTATAATATAATTGAAATAGGGATATAATTCGAGATCACTTTAATTTAAGTGATAGTTTTCAGAATTAAAAACGCTTTGTATATTTATGTGTGAATTGATAAAAATAATTTTTTTTAATGATGCATAACTTATTTATAAAAATACTATACAAAACATAAAACTAAAAGAGTTACAGTTAATGTATGTGGATTCTACAAGCCCCTGAACAACGTACATATTTTTTGTAATTAAATTGTAATAAAGCAACAAGCCCAATAAAATGAATATTTTTATGATAATATATTTCACAATACAGTAAAATAGAAGATAATATTACAGTTAAAATAAAAATTAACAAGAAAATAGTCTAGGTTAAAGAAAAAATCGTGACGTCAAATGATTTTCTCAATGCATTCTACCAATTATAATAGGTTTAAAATAAATTAATTTGTAATTATGCATTTTAAATCATTTATAGATAACCTATTTGCTGAGATGAAACGTCGTCTGTTTTATAAATTACATTTGGGTCTCATTTCTTTTGTAAGGTACTGAATTTAATAACGCAAAATTTGCCTGCATATGTCAAATATTCGATACAATGTAAAAAAAATTCTCAGGAACGAAAATCACATCCACTTCTCTATACTTGGTCTTGAGAATTTAATTATAGAAATAAATTAATTTTTATATCAAAAAGTGTAATTTTTATTTTAAGAAACACACATGGCGATAACTTATGTGATAGAATAAAGAACATATGATTTATTGCAAGACCAAACCGTTTCTCATCGGAAGCTTAAAAAGTAACTAAACAATATTACAATTTTAATTTCAAATTAAATTCCAAATAATTTCACTATTTTTTAAATAGTACATAATATTGTTGTGATATCTGGGATTTAAAATAAAAAAATAACTTGTTAGGAACATAGTTTATAACTTATATGTAATAGACACTTGATTTCTTTGTACTTGTCTAATTTTATTTTAATCTTAAATGTTTTAATTAACCAGGAGTTTTCTTTTAATCACTAAGTTAATTATTGAACAAAAAAATATATAGATATATATATATATATATATATATATATATATATATATAAACACACACACACACACACATATATATATATATATATATATATATATATATATATATATATATATATATAAGTACTACACACAATACATGGCATCAATCTTTCATTATAATTTCAAGTACTACATACGCCTTTTAAAATATTAAAACGAGGAACTCTTACACTTTTGACATTTCCCCCGACCATGCCTTACAATTTATAAAGTGAATAATGTTAACATTTTATCAGTGCTTAATAAAAGACTTACTACAAATTTTTAAGTCAATATGAAGACGTGTTTCTTTAAAATGCATTTTGAATTATAAAAATTTGCTTTTAGCTGCTTTTGCGATATGCACCAATAAAGTAAGGTTTACATTAAAATAATATACAGACAAGTCCAAGATACAGAAACTCCAATTCTAAAATTGTATTATATGTATAGACAAAAAAGTACGTAAAAGTCCAGTTTATACAGCATAACAATTAACCTACCAAAGTAATTAAATTATAATTATTGGCGACAGAATGAAATTTTAAACAAGATGTAGAAACAAATTCTGGTTGTAATTATTATATTACATGGAAAAATGTCATGTGCGGAAAATGACCTAACTGATGTCTGCCCATGTCATTCATGATATCTTCCAATAAGTGCCCGCATTCGGGTTGCTTACTCAAATTTCAAAGTAGACAACCACTTTTCGCACTATTTTATACTTTACATCTGACCAAAATGGACATACCATTTCGGCAGTGGATGTATCGGTAGAAAACTTCATTACGTGATTTAAAATATAGCCATCGCCATCTATTGATGTACATAGGTACGCGGCACATTTGTGCAATTCTTACGCTTCGAGTAACTAAGCACTTCTTTGTTACTGTTGTACTAACACAGATTAAGTAAATTATTGAAAATATTAAATTCTGGTTGAGGGAACAGATTCTAATAAAAAAATTAAATATTACGTCAAATAAACCGCTGCATTTATCATATATCCATTTGAATTGACTCACTAGTCCTAATATTAACAAAATTATATTTTCGAGAACTACATCCTCATTTTTTATTACAGAAACTATGGAAAGATAAAACTTTCCAAGTCCAAGTATTTAAGGAAGTGCATTCGTTACTTTATATTGTGCCAAAGACTAGTTTTATGTGCGGTTTAGGGTCCCACAGTGAAAAAAAAAAACTTCTGTCATATTGTTCGTTCATCCGTCCATCCATTATAGCGTTAGACCTTTTACAGTTGTTGAAGTTTCAATTACTATATAAAAAAAAATGACTTCATTTGGGATTCATTTACTTTTTTGCATATTATTAAATAAGTGTTTTATAATAAAGCAAAATTTCTATACCGAGCTTTTTTTCAAATCCGTTTGTGAAATATTAAGTTTAAAAATAATGGGTTTAACATTGAAGGTTTAACATTGGTTTAAAAAGTTAGAGAATTTTCTAGATTTTTTTCAAACTAATATTTGGTTAAAATGTTTTAATAAAACCACTTCGGTTTCTTTGAATCAACAATTTCAAGAAATATAGACAACTTCATAAGCTTGCTTTGTACATTAAAATTTTGATAAAACAATTTTTAGTTTGTCATGTGTAAAAATAAAAACGATTATAACACTCGTCTGTACGAAGAGTTCTTTTATTACAAAGTAATTATAAGTTTGTTTTTAAATAGCATTCATTTCTTCTATGGTAAACGTGTTTTTGCGTATTTAGAAATATCTTTTGTTTAAAAATACACTTAGTTTAGTTTATTATACTGTTATGGTTTTTGTAAAAGGTGAAAAATAAAATGAGAAGAAATAAAACTAATTTGTGTGTAGATTGAAAATTAGTGAATATGAAGAGTATAATAAAATAAACATTTTATTAATTTGACTGGAGGCGGGGAAAACAAAAATCACGCATGTGTTTATTATTAAAATATTAAAAATGAGCTATAATAATGAGTAAGTACCTGTAAAATTAAGGTTTTGATTTCACTTGCGCAATGCCATAAAATGTTCATTATTTTGTAATCGTAAATATCAATTTACCAGTATTAGATAAAACAGAAAAGCAAACATTAGAATCTCGAAATAAATTGGTAAAAACAGAGTGATTAGAATACTATTATGACACAGTCACAAAATAAATATATTTGTAACAAATATATCAAATTTACAGATGTTATTAAGCCAAGCGTTAAGCTTACAAAGAAAAGTTTTCATAGAAAATGTATTTTTTAATCCAGAAAGGTATACTACTGGTTTTTGAGGAAATATAAAGCTGTCAAATTAAGCCTCAAAGGCCTGAAAGCATTAATACATTCAAGTTAGTATTGAAAATAAATATTTTAGAAATAAAAATGATTTAGTATTACATCAAGGTAATCAGTTAACTTTTTACCAAACCAACACATTTTTAAGGAAACAAACATCTTATAATAATTTTCATTGATTATAAGGATTAGGGTTTAGAGATTACCTTAATATAAATTTGAAGTGTGAAAAAGAAGGATTTAAAAAATTTTTTAATTTAGAGTTTTGTCTGTAAAATTTTTTAAATTATTTTAGCCATGTGAAATAATGAAATCACGACGAAAAAATCATACGCTAATTATAATAGTAATCAGCATCGAAGGATAAATCTCAAAAATAAATACATGTATAAATATACAAAAGTAACATTAAATTTTTCAGTGGCAAAACTTTTGAAAGGAAGCTAATGCAATATTTCCATCGGTTCATCTATCCATATACTGACCGTGTTCGATTTATTTACCGCCAACAGCAAATAAATTCAACATCGCATGCAAAAAACTGAGAGAGTGATATACTATTTCAAATAGTATTATGATTACTAAAATTTATAAGAAGAGAATATAATAATTTAAAATGTTAGCTCTTTTTTTATGCAAAATGAATGTGGAAAAATTCCTACGTAGGTAACTTATAATAAATTAAATGAAATCGATTCAGCAGTAATGTAATATTTATTAAAAAAAAGTTAAAAGAAACTTAAATGTTATGTAAAATTTACTTGCGTTATTACGAAAAAGATATTGACAAAATGTGTCAATTTATTTTTCGTAAAAAATCTTTTTTCGTGGTCCATAAACCCACATTTTAGTTTTATTACAAAGCAACCGATAATTTTGCGTAATAATTAATATTTTCACATAACCGTTCGTTACTTTCCCTGATCCGAAAGATTGATGTATGTACATTTAATGTGTTACAGCGTTAGCTGAACAAGGATCATTGTGAGAACTACAAGAACAAGAACCACTGAGAAGAAGATAAAATAAAATAATTTAATACAGTGGCAGCTTCTCTTCGCATCATTAAATATTAATTTTCTTATACCTCCGAATATGTGAAAAAAAATGTTTAATAATTTTTGTATGAAATATGAAATAAATGGTTTCATATATATATATATATATATTTATATATATATATATATATATATACATATATATATATATATATATATATATATATATATATATATATATATATATATATATATATATATATATACAATACTTTGAAAACAGATCGCCTTATCATTTTTTTTTACGTGTTAAATACTTATCTTTATATAATTTGATATTACTTAATTCCAGTCTTATTTGGCAAAACTTAAACTGAAAATAATATATTTTCCGCGAAGTCAGTGTATTATCATTTCAAAAATCTTTTTTAATTAGACAATATGTTCTTAAGTTTTCTTCGAAACTCAAACAAATTTATATAAGGAAAAGAAAATCTCAAAATCTAGAATTAATTTCATTTATTCCTATTATACTCACACTGGATGAATATTGAATAAAAATTAAGTAATGCTTCTAATAGAGAATTATAATTTAAAATTAAATTGCTTTCAATGGAATTGCAGAGGACCCATTGCTTCGTAGACTGGACGCCAAGGACGCGACAGATGCAGAATACAAATTAAATGAAAATAGGAAATTTGTTTTCTCCAGACCTTCTTAATGGATTCCGTATGTAATTGAGTTAGAAGATAATTCAGCTTATTTACGATTCCGAACCTGGAGCTGCACTTTTAATTTCCTGCGTGTGTTTCCTAGTTTGTTCATCTCTGCCACGGGGTTAAAATAAATATTTCACAGTGTTTTTGTATCGGTTTGACTAACCTTGCCTATTATTCCCTTACACCTATGTAAAAATTCGATGTGTTTATTGGCGCCTGCATGCTTAATTCATTTCCAACACTTGCAATCTCATAACTGGAAAATGTGTGCTGACTTCAAAATTAATGAATAATTAAAATGAATATTTCCGTCCAATTTTTCAACTCCAAAACTATTATATAGACACAAAATCTTGCTGGTCTGACTTATACTCACCAAAATTAAATAATGTATTAAGTTAATTTACTTCTTCGCGGGCTCATGAAGAACTAATAATATAACAGTTTTTATCAGAAACCGTTTTACGTAGAAACTGAAAATCATATGGTGATACAGTATATTAACCGGCATTTATTTCATTAAATGCTTAATAATATTTTTATTGAAATGTTTGGTGGTAAAAAGGCAATAAATATTTTTTTTCAATTCTATATATGTGTGGTATCATTGAATAAAGAACAAGGTATAAGAATCCCAATATTACTTTTTACAAATTTTATGCAAGATAGCTTCTAAGATATCCTTAAAAATACCCAAAAAGATGTTAATGGCACGCGAAACGCGAAACAGCAGAAGTCTACACAGTGAAAAAAAGCCAACATTAACAGATATGAAAAAAACCAACATTAACAGATATGTTCACTTAGTATTAGTTAACCGGAAAAACTATAGAAATGATTTTGGATCGCATATTTTTTAAAGGTGCACGCCACGGTATTTTTGCTCCTATTAATCAATTTATCGGGCAATATATTTTTATGGCAAGAAATAATGTTATATTTTTAAATAGTGTAATGGAAATACTAATATTTTTTAAAATATAACTGTTTCATTACAAAATATTAACTGTACTATTTACACTAAATACTGGCTGCACCTTCCATTAATAAGTTTGTTGCTATAATGATTAGTGTTTTAAGTAGTTGAATGTTGTGAAAAATTCTGGTAAGATTTTTTTTTAGAGAATGATAGTGCGTTTATTCAGACTAAATTACAATACTGCGTTTTATTTTTGTAGATTAAATTTTGTGACATCTAATTTAAGGCAATAATTAAAAATGTACTATTTATTAGTTTTCGTGAATCATATTGTCTATATGGTTAAAATTGAGATAACCTGCTTAAGTTTTGATACCGTGAATACTAAACATTGATACCGTGCACACACATTTAAATATGTTATGAAATATTTGTTCCATTATTTCACCTTTACTGCAACGTAAAAATACATATAACTATAGCTTCACGTTTTTTACTTGAACTATAGCTTAGGAATGTAAACAATTTAAGGGGGATTCCGAAAGGTTTTCATCGCTTTAATATTGACAACAGTTTTGTTAAATAAAAATAATAAAAACTGTGTAAGCAACAATTTTATTTACAACAAAGGATAAAGACCAAATAAGAAAGAATAATTTATAAGGAAAGAAAACATGCGGGTAAGATCATGGCATGATTTTTTCAGATGACTTTTGTAATATTTACGTGGACGTCGAATTTTTGATGTAGATTCCACAGTTTGGTAGCAGAGAAAAAATATTAATAAAAGGACGAACAATATTAATAATAATATAAGAAGTGAAAGGAGGGCGTAAATTTCTGAACATAAATTCAAGCCACGGGCAGATAAATCGGTGAATCTGACGACAAGGTAAGAAGGTCTGTATACATAGTATACAGACCTTCTTACCTTCTTTAGAAGAAATATATATCAGTCCGGATTAAAATTTCTTTAAAAATAACCCTTAAAAGTGAATAAACAAGGAACAATATTTTATGTAATAATAATAATTATTATAATAATAAGCCATTTCATTTCCAAGGTAATATTTTACGACTTATAAACATACAAGTTTATTATACAGTAAAATAGGAGGTCTCTTATGTAAATATATATATATATATATATATATATATATATATATATATACACATATATATATATATATATATATATATATATATATATATATATATATATATATATATATATATAGTCAAACAATTTTATTCAAAATTTAAGAAAAAAATACATCCAAACATTAACCATTTTATAGGATAGACAATTCTGTTAACTGTGGTATTGAATTCAAACTAACTCTGTATTCAAAATAATGTCATTACTTGCAATTAATAAATTTTGCGACTAAGTATAATCATCATTACTTCTTAAATTTTACATGAATTAGTCCGGACGGACCAGACTACGACTGATGGAACGTCGAAGGATGATGGTGGAGACCTTTACTCTAAAATGGGTAACCCAATTTAATTCATGTAAAATTTAAGAAGTAATGATGATTATACTTAGTCGCAAAATTTATTAATTGCAAGTAATGACATTATTTTGAATACAGAGTTAGTTTGAATTCAATACCACAGTTAACAGAATTGTCTATCCTATAAAATGATTAATGTTTGGATGTATTTTTTTCTTAAATTTTGAATAAAATTGTTTGACTATATATATATATATATATATATATATATATATATATATATATGTGTATATATATATATATATATATATATATATATATATATATATTTACATAAGAGACCTCCTATTTTACTGTATAATAAACTTGTATGTTTATAAGTCGTAAAATATTACCTTGGAAATGAAATGGCTTATTATTATTACATAAAATATTGTTCCTTGTTTATTCACTTTTAAGGGTTATTTTTAAAGAAATTTTAATCCGGACTGATATATATTTCCTCTAAAGAAGGTAAGAAGGTCTGTATACTATGTATACAGACCTTCTTACCTTGTCGTCAGATTCACCGATTTATCTGCCCGTGGCTTGAATTTATGTTCAGAAATTTACGCCCTCCTTTCACTTCTTATATTTTTATTAATATTGTTCGTCCTTTTATTAATATTTCTTCTCTGCTACCAAACTGTGGAATCTACATCAAAAATTCGACGTCCACGTAAATATTACAAAAGTCATCTGAAAAAATCATGCCATGATCTTACCCGCATGTTTTCTTTCCTTATAAATTATTCTTTCTTATTTAGTCTTTATCCTTTGTTGTAAATAAAATTGTTGCTTACACAGTTTTTATTATTTTTATTTAACAAAACTGTTGTCAATATGAAAGCGATGAAAACCTTTCGGAATCCCCCTTAAATTGTTTACATTCCAAAGCTATAGTTCAAGTAAAAAACGTGAAGCTATAGTTATATGTATTTTTACGTTGCAGTAAAGGTGAAATAATGGAACAAATATTTCATAACATATTTAAATGTGTGTGCACGGTATCAATGTTTAGTATTCACGGTATCAAAACTTAAGCAGGTTATCTCAATTCTAACCATATAGACAATATGATTAACTAAAACTAATAAATAGTACATTTTTAATTATTGCCTTAAATTAGATGTCACAAAATTTAATCTATAACATAATTTATTATTTATTTTCTGATTATACTCTCACTCTTTAGTAAGGCATATAACATCACTTAACAAAATTGACTTGGTTTAATTCTTTATGTTGCTGTATTTCTGACGGCAACGCACACGAAGATGAATGTAGGCACACAGACGAACAATTTGATATGATATGATATATATATATATATATATATATATATATATATATATATATATATATATATATATATATATATATATACATATACATATATATATATATATATATATATATATATATTAATCTCATATCACAGTCGTTAAATATGCGATCAATAATAATATTTCTCGCGTATTTAACGATGGTGATATGAGATTAATCTATATATATTATATCAAATTGTTCGTCTGTGTGCTTACATTCTGCTCTGCGGCCAAAACTACGTTCGCAGGCGAATGAAATTTTGTACGTGGTAGTAGCCTCAACCCTCTCATCGTGCACAATGGTGGTTGCGCGTAAAGAGCATAAGCATATGGAAGATTAGAGGGGTTGAAAGTAGTCGACCTCGAAAATGTGTAACTCACAATATAAAAGTGCAGTTTTTTCTAGAAAATCGTAGAAATGTTATCCAAAATTTCTACGACGATCTGGAACAGTCGTATTTTCACCAATATTTATTCCCCTTGCCTTTCTCTTTAACGTGCAATCCATCCCTCTCATTTATCATTAGTAATACATTACAGTTTTAAGAATGTATTTAAATAAAACTGAATATGGATATGTAAGATATTTATGTACAAAATATCAAAAAGTAATCAATAAGAGAAGTTTTTTAACATATGTTTTTATACAAAAAAATGTAAAAGATACGAATAAATATACGACCAAAAAACCCAGGCAAGCGGGTATTTACTGCTGGTAAATTTATAAAATGTACAACCAATTATTATGTCTTCATACACAAACACACTCGCACACACACACACGCACATATATATATATATATATATATATATATATATATATATACACATGTACATATAAACCAGTTTAGTACTTTCAGTTATGTAACAAGATTAGTAGTCTTTTATCTAAGCTTATTAAATTCGTGTCCCGTAAGTTGTTTGTGTATGGCTCGCTAGAAAAAATGTGCCTTGTGTTCAATCTATGTGTTTATATTGCTGATAGTACCTTATGAATTTCGCAATGCTTATCAGATAAATTATGGAGTGGGTATACTATATTTGTTGTCATCTACACAGCCGTATGTTATTGTATACATGATTGTAATTTTTATGAAGCTCAATCTTTCCGTATCCGTGCTAAATTAGCGTAGACTTTGTTTCTTATGTCTTATACGTATATCTACAAATTTAGTTGAAATATTTTTAAAAATATTACATTTATCTCATGTCGAATAATTTTGTTGAGAGAAACTTAAACAATCATTCTAATGTTTTATATGAAATATTTTATACGTACCGTTACATTTCACACAATATGATATGTAGCTAAACATACGAAATATTTGACCATTGTTATCTCTGTCATACCTATACACACTTGTGCGATGCACACAAGAATTTACTATAATGCGATACCATCTATTCATAGTAATTCTCACTATTAAAGCTTTTTCAGCGGTCTGTTAGCATCACCCAGTAACATAGTCAGTAGCATAGTAGCCAAATTAAATAATTTCTTCGTATAATTACGAATGTAATACATAATTATGTACAAATTTTAAAATATTGCTGCTGCGATATTGCGTTAGTTAGACTGAATAGTATAAGTGTACTTAATGTTTTTAAAATTTTTGTAATATATAGCATAACAAGCTATATGATAAAGTATAGTGTAACACTTTCTTATAAAAATAGAAACAGCTATGAAATAATTTCTAACTTAGAAACTATTATGTCATTGAAGATTCATTATTGATCCAAACAGAGACACGTTGGCAAATTTTTGATGAAATTGATTTATCGTCACGTCAACATGCTATTTATTAATTAAGTAGCTTATTGATACGTCGAAAAACTATTGAGACAATTTTTTTTTCAAAATTGTAATGCTTATGCCAATTATCAATTTGCCCTAGAAATGTTCATATGGTAATTTGATATGATTCTCAAATATAATCCTTAATGGAGCGATTGGCGTTCTATTTCATCGTAATGTGTGGTCGGGCAGTTAAATCGTCGTGTAACACCGGGAGAGGAAAAGCAGCAGGCTTGTTCTTTAGCTTTGGTGATAAAGACTTTGACGGAATGTTCGAACGTTATCAAATAACTGAACTTTGGCCTATTTATACCTAAAACACATTCTTTTAGAAGTTTCGAGAATCTTGGAAGTGGCTAGAATCTTACTAGCCAACCCAATACTATATGCAGTGGCCAAATATTAACAGAAAGGTTTAAATTTTTCCAAAATATCTAATACAATAAGGCCATTAAATATTTTATGAAATTTATAGACATGTAAAATTGTAAATTTATATACATGTAAAATTGTAAATTTTCATGGGAGTCAGATTCTTCAAAAGATGGTATTTTGATTGAGTATTTGTTTCTTGTTGTACAATAAACGTTAGTTATTAGAAAGTGATCATATTTAATGGGGAAATTAACAAAATATTTTTTTATAATTTTCAGTGAAAGGAAAGATTTGTTTGCACCGGTATCAATTAAACATTTTAATGGTGGGTTCACAATTTGCAGATAAGACGTGGTTTTGAGTATTAATTTCTATTAAGGGTTCCCATCGAGGTCTGAATCGGGTGGAAAATTTGACTGTTCAATATTTTGAGACTCAATTTCAGTATTTTGTTGATAATATGGGTATTCAATTATGTCTTCAGAGGGCTTAGATTTGTAAAAAACAGCTAAATAAGTTGTAAGCGTTTGATTTAAAAAAAAAATCGCTTATAGTTTCTGAGATTTTCGTTATTTTCATGAATATCTGCTTAAGTAATTATTGTGTTTAATAAATTTAAACATCTTTCATAGTATAACTGAGGTGATTCACGGTCTTTCTGTTTGGTATTAACTAAGTCTCCGTTTAATAAGTTTTCATGCCCCTGATTCTGATAGTTAAATTAATTTTGGCCCATGTTTCGGCACCGTTAATATTGACTATTACCTTCACTTTGCCGTCCAATTTTCCAAAAATTCCATTTAAAATTGGTATTGTGAAAATAGTTAAGTTCTTTGGGGTTATAGTATTGTTTTAGTATAAGTTCTTTAGTTTTAATATATCTATATAGTTTGTTTGGATTGCCGTCATAATGCGGAACAAATTTAAGTACTGCATTGTATAACGCTACATCCTCCAGTGTGCTAAAATTTATTTATTTATATATTTGTGACAATATTTTTGCATTTGTATGCATATATTTATGTGTCAGTGTGTTTATTTGTTTTTCAAGTGAGATTTATTTTTTTAATCAAACTAGAATTCGGCAATCAACAACACGACTTTAGATGTGGTACAAATGGATTGGACTTAATAAAAGGAATTGCTTACTGGCAATAAGTAATTAAAAGACACACTTACTGTGCTGAAGTCTTCGACGGTGATCTGCGATGTTCAGTATTTATTCGAGTACGACTTCTTCTCTGCGTCGATGATAATTTGTTGTAGTCTACGTCGATTAGTCCTTGAGATGAACCAGGGTCACAATTTTTCGCTGATCTGTCTGACGTATCCTATCAAGACTATACCAATTAGGCGATGGTTTGAGCGGTTAAGTTTTTAAAAATCAATGCGTAATAAATTTATTTGTGTTGTAGGTGACTACAATCAAATTATTCAATTGAACTTTTTAATATTTAAATAATTTATAATATTTTGTTTATTAACTCACTTAATTTAATTTATTTTCTTAATTCTACTTGAACAAATAACAGAAGTAACAAGTGTTGAATAGAAGTATATATAACAAAACAACAAATGACTACAAGCGTGTCTTCCCTATAACAAAGGCCCCTTTTACATGATAGTTCGATGGTGTCGTCTTCTGGTTCTCGATTTCTATTTTTCATTACGATTGTCAATGTTCAACGATGCCTTAATAGAGCAATTAGTTTCTATTTCAATTATAAGGTGCGGTCAGGCAGTTAAGTCGTCGTGTAACACGCAGTGCCGGACCGTAGGAAAATAATGGCCTAACGATTGGACCCGATATTTTAGATCAAGGGCTCCATTTAAAATTACAGACCGTATTGTCTTTCTCGAAGTAATAATCCCGCATCATGCTATAATGTTGTTTATTTTATAAATAAAATGAAATCCAACAATTCTTTCTATAATTACTACTTTGACCCCAATTTGCATAATATTAATGATTAGTGGTAGGTAGTAGTGGTAGGCAGGATCGTAATAAGGACTTTAAAGTAACTAAAGTGATAATTACATATGGTTGAACGATATGTCCATAAGGTAGTTTTAAGAAAGAATCCTAAACCTTTGTGTAACGCTACACATCGCGAATATAGCTGTGAATAAATTATCGGAAACGACTTAAGTCGTGACTGCCAGTTTGCACAGCCGCGTCCTGCCGCTATGTTTAGACGTATTGCGCAGATATTCTAGAGTTGGGACGTTCTCGCAATATTTTGATTTATTTTTGTATAAACATTCTTATTCGCGAATTGTGTCAATTAATTTTTCCTCACCCATCATTTTATATAAAAAGCTGCAAAAAAGTCTACATTTTGCGTAAGTCTACATTTAGTCTACAATTTGCGACTGTCTGCCACGCGGTTGCATCCAAAATCTGTGTACATGTGACCGGTGCGTCTGCGCCTGAATGAAATGTTCTGTGAGCCACATTTTCGTCAGACGTCCGAGCGCTCAAGCGCGACTTATTGCTGATAGTTTGCACATTTAGTTGCAATAAGTACTAACCAGATGTAGCATCAGTCACTTTTGTCTGTCAGGTCCGATAATATTTCCAACTTATATTGTACCTAACAAGAAACATGAATTGTGCATGTTTTTACTTCACATTCAGGGTCAATTGTTTTGTCGTTTTACTCAGTTTTTGATGTCATTTTATGTTATTAATGTGATGTGCATTGGGTAATAGGCTAGTGGACAGAATTTGGAAAGGTATTTAATACCTTACCTTAATATGTATTTAACACAAAAAATTATTTTTATAAAAATAAAATATTTACATTACCTATTTTGCGTTTTAAAAGAAAACATTTAAATTTATTTCGAAAACATTCAAGACTGCCATGGTGTCTTGAATGATGTTATTACTTGTAAAAGTGACCGAAATAGTCATGTCTGCGTGCGACAATTTCTTTCATTTCTTTAATTAAAAATGAATTTATCTTATTGCAAGTACTGTGTAATACCCCAGTGTAAAAGCACAAGTAATGGGTGTTTTTTAGATATCATGATAATGGCCCTGATATTAACTTTATTGGAATGGTAATTATATGCCATTTCAGGCATGTGAGCGTCGCGGTTGGCTAGAATGAAACTCAGATTGAGTTTCATTCTAGCCAAGAATCTAATTTCCAACTTCTTTAGAAAGTCTAATTTCCTACTTTTCGAGCAATCATTTGTTCAGCGACGAGGCGTTTTTGGTTGAATGGCTGCATCAGTAAACAAAATTACCAGATGTGGTGTGAAGAAAATCCATTTGCCATTATTGAGATGCCATGATATTCACAAAAAGTCACTGGTGTGCTTTATGGATCGGTGGATTCACTAACTCGTATTTCTGCAAAGATGATGCTGGCGAGAACGTTAGTCAATGAAGAGTGCCTTGAATCCACTATTATTGACGTTTTCGTTCCCCAATTGAATGTTATTAATGTTGAAGAGGTTCAGTTTCAACGAAACAGTGCGACATGCCATACACCACTCGACGCAATCAATTAATTGTAGTAAGCATTCGATGAGCGCATAATTTCGCGTAATGCCCTTGTAAATTAATCTCCACGATTGTTTGATATCACACCTATGGATTAATACCGATATACAACAGACGTTCGACTGCTTTGAAGACAACATTCGCTGCGTTTTTGCCAATATACAACCCCAACGGCTAATACGGAAGGGTAAATATTAATTCTTGAAATATATGTGAGTCAATATACTTTGTTACTACGTGAAATTACAAGTTTCTATCTAAAAACCGTAAAAAAACTTAGAAACTGGACTTTTGAAGCGGCTAATCTGCTGAAAAAAGATTAATTAAAATATTGAATATATTTGGCGTTAATTTTGTAGAAATTCATTATTCACAATTAAATGAAACTACGTGATGTAGTATTATTTCTACTATCTCTAATTTCTTTACCACGACCTAGGTTTCGTTGTATTACAACATCTTCAGGTGGGATATTAGCAAAGATTGAAAAGAAGATCTTTACTAATATACCATAGCAAAGAAGATCATAGCAGAGAATATTAGCAAAGAAGATCTTAAAATTAATTAAGAAAGAATCAATAAGGAAATAAGTCAAACTAGAGGATGTGATATGCTATTATTATTACCACTTATCATAAGAAACATAAAAAGCAATTAACCGAAAAATTTGCTCCTGCTCCGAATCATATAGATACTCATTAAAAACGTATGTAATTCTACCTTTTCAAAATTAATTTCATAATTTGCATGACAACAAATATATATTTTAAAATCTAATTTGACGTATAAATCATGTTTATGTATTAAGATTTAATCCTTTCAATTATTAGTTCAGAGTTTAAGTGTCATTAATTTTTAAAAATTTGCATGTTAAAACTAACTTAATGACAGTAGCAAGCTAATATTACATGGAGAAACTATATATCACTATAATTTTTATACTTTTATAGTACTTATGCTATAATTTTTATACTTTTTATAGTACTCATATATCTTCTTTCGTGTATTTCACAGAATTATTGTAATGAATTCGATCTTCGTGAAACTCATCACAGAATTTTTAAAACAACAATTAGAGAAATCATCATTTTCGTACGATTCGAATACGCAAATATTTATGAATATGTTATTTATCACGAAATAAAATCAATTGTCTTTATGTTCTGTGAATTTGGCAACACATATTAAACAGATCAGTTTTAGACTATTGAAGGGTGATCAAAGTGCGTGCCAATGCGCAAACTTTGCAAAACCGACCGCGTGCGTACTCTGTAACTCAATGAAAAGCCATAAACGTACCAGAAAAGAAAGTTATTTCAGCTTTAAAAATACGTTAAATCCCACCAAACACACTCGTGCAAGAAAATGTTTTCCGCGGCCCATTCAGTCCAAAATAATGTAATTTAAAGTTCACTTTCTATGCAAAACTTTGCAACCTAAATTTGTATAAGGAGAAAAAAAAACATCTTTTCAATTTAATTCTGAGATTTCAATTTGATCGTATTTTTAATCTTCAGTTAGTATTCAATAGAGACCCAAACATAAACTTAGGGAGCTATAATTCTAGAAAAGGCGATAAAGAATTAACATAAATATGTTATTTGATTTCGTATTGATGCCTAGGTGTAAATCTTAGGTGATGTTATTGAATATTACCTAATGATTCCAAGAAGAAGTGACAATGTATTATAATTTACTTACCAAAACAATTTCGTTATATTCCATTATTTTATATCGCGTAACTTTAGTATTAGGATTTTATATAACGGATTATAATAATAAATAGGAAGTTACAGACAAGCATTCGTTAAAATACGCCTAAGAGTATTTTTTTAAAAATATTTAATGAAATGGAAATACTAGTAAATTTTTTTATTATTGATCTTAATATTTTTGTGCTATTGCAAACCTACACTGAAAACATATTTCAATATTAAAAATAGTTTTTTAAGGTAGGGTAAATTAAGAAAATTTCTATTGTATTGAACAAGAAAGCTATTTTATGAAATATAAAAAAAACAAAACGTAAGATTAAAGTAACTCCCATTTATTATTTTATTCCATTCAGTAAAACATGTCGATAACGAGCATGTATAGAGAACGATAGGTATATACTGACTATATTAATAATTAAATATTGATATTGAGAGAAACTAAAGGTAAACAAAGATGTATAACTGTTCATTAAATGCGATAGACAGAGACTAAAAATCGCCTGCACTGCGGTGCTGGCGGAACGGGATTGCATCGCATACGCCATTACGCCGTGTGTTAATTCATCCAGAACGTCCGAGCTGTTTGCTCATAGATTGTGTACATTAGTGTTTTTTTTCAATTATGGGTTTTTTTCTAAGTTAATTAAATTTTATAACTTTTATAATAAAATTTAAATGAATCACAAAACAGAAGAGAAGTCCTCTTTTGTTTTGTGAATGATAGAATGACAAGGTTGATAATACAGCGTCTTAAATTAATAAATAAAATGTATAGTACACTATTCCAAAATTATTACAAATATACCAATAATTGACCAAATGGACGTGCATCTAATAACGCGCAACACATAGAGGTCCACTAATAAATAATAATAAAATATAAATACAGCACCTATTGCTGTGAAGGCAGCATAAACTTTAAGTAAAAAAAGCAGCAGAAACTTTAAGTAAATAAAGAAAAATGAGAAAATTTTGCATTTGAATAAGATCGTGTGTAGACTGTTACTTTTTTTGTCATCAAATAATATCCTTTATTGGTGGCAAAAACGTAACAGCCTTTACACTATTTTATGAGAAAATGTCATATTCTTAAACACTAGAATTTCGAATCGGACCAAAAATTAAGAAAAAAATTTTAAAAAATCAATAAAAATTACAATTACCATTGAATCAATTTCATTCAATATTTTCTCTCCAATCTAACAGTTCCAATGTCAATGACTCACAATTACAGAAACAAAGGAACTTGGCAAGAAAAATTGATTACTTTGGACACTTTCTCAACATAACTAACACCTCAAGTAGAATTTAAAGTAAATACCACATTTCAAGTAAATCATATACTTTAATATAAATTTAATTTTTTTTTCTAATGAAGCATTTTAACTTACGATATATTTCATAAAAATATTTTGTGGAATTGCCATATTTTCTGACATAGCACATCCTTTACTAGTTATGAATTTGAATAAGTATTGCAGTTAGCGCCTGCCGCCCCCCCCCCCCCTAAGTTTTTTTAAATATAAATGTCAAAAATCTGTAAAAAAGTCAAGAAAACGGCATTTAGTTACTTCAAAATTATGGCCAACTGACATTGATAAATTAAAGAACTATAGTAAACCGACCTATTTATTTTATGAATGTTAAAAGTACCATATATAGTAGCCAATGTATTTATTAATGAAAAATAATGTCAATAATTTTAAATAATTTAAAAATAACCTAGAAATACTAAATAACTTTAAGTATTTAAATTTTCATATATACTAGTGTAGTGCAATTTCTGTGCTTATATGACTAGTTATTTTTCACGTAATTCTCTATATAAATTGTAAGAAACTGAGTCTAGATATTCAATATTTTAGTAAAACTAAGTGCTGCCAACTAAAGGCACGCTGCTCAGCCTAAACCAACAGTTTTTAAATTTTTTATTTGTCAAATATTTTTTACAATTATGCTGACTTCAGTACATTTTACTATATTAAAATATATTTCTTTCTATTACAAAAAAGTGGATTTAGAAATATAGAAACTTTGATGTTAATAAAGTTCCAATGGAAGATTTAATGATTTTCCCGATATTTCGGGATGATAATTTTTTCATACAACTTTTAACAGATTTAAAAAATAGGAAGTTCTAATTTCGGCTTGTACATAGTTTTTTAATATACATGCAGCTGAGAGATGCATTGACCGGTTTTCATGATACTTTTTTGTTAAAAGGGAATGGTTTCATATAGGTTATATATAAATATGGCTAGGACTTGAATGAAGGATTTCGGAGACATTCCATGAAACTTCTCAAGGAATTATTAATACAAGGACCGTGTATAAATAATTCCTTAAGAAATTTGATACCAATTTGATCTCACTTGACGTATATGTAAAAAAAAAAAAAAATATATATATATATATATATATATATATATATATATATATATATATATATATAATTATTTTAGTCATGGATAAGGGCGGCAAGTGTTCACTTATATACGAATGCATAAAACATCTAAGGTAAGTAGGTTAATGGCTAAGTAAGTATGCAGAGGTGTATATAAAAACATAAAGTAGCTACGACATTAGTAGCTTGGTAGATAGGTTACTAAATAAATATATACAAACTTATAAAAAGACGTGAAACAATTAAGATAACAGTAGCTTGTTAAAATACACAAGACATGGAGCAATTAGCATGTTAGTCTGCAGGTCGTAAGTATATGAAACGCAAGAAATATCATGGATAGTAATGGGTAAATAAATATATAAAATTATAGGAAATGACAAAAGACATGAAGTACCAAAAATATTAGTGGTTAAGTAGATACAGCAATTGCATAATATTCAAGAATATACAATTTTTCATGCCTTTAAAAATGAAACAACTAGTATATTAAGTGGTTCGATAAATGAGTAGGAAGAGATATAAATCAAGACATGATGTAATTATTATATTAAGTACGTAAGCTGATATGTTAATGTTTACAGGTACATAAAAGTCCTGATGCATTGACTATGGTGAAGCGAAAAGAAGGAAATATTACTGTTAAATCCGTATGTGTGTTCCTAAGGATATCTATGCCCGAATGTATGTATATAATGCTTATACGTTCATTTTTGGGCCTGACTAATTTACTTATAAGCATCACATACATACCAACTATATTATACCAGTGTGCAGTATAATAATGGTCAGTGGCGAATGGGCTCGTATGTAAGAGAGGAAGAGATAGAAGTATCCACTTGGTACCAGTTCAGCGCGTTCCTTATTCATTGGTGTTCCACATTCGATGGAAATTCGGTTTAATTTTATTAAACATTTTATTAACAAAACATTAGATATACAAACGAATATTGTTTAAATATGAAACATTCTAATTTCGTTATAAAATTCATTTCAATACGCAAGGGTTTTATGTGGAGTCAATTAAGCAGCCATATTACATTACAGTATGCTACAAGCATTATAATATTACTGTGGAATAATTTTAGCTTTATGGATCTTATGCTGCTGTTATTTTATATGTAATGTTGTCCGTATGAACGTTCGTAATATTAAAATACTAATAAAAATAATTTAAGTTTTTCATTGACAGCTAAGGTTAAACGCCACTTTTATTTGGTGGTAGTTATGGTAGAACTTATTTTACATAGGTTCTAATCGTCAATATAATTAGTAGTTTTTTTTTGTTACAATGTAAGTTATATCATTTCCACGAAATTATTTTTCTAACTTTTCAATGTGAAATTTTTAACCATTACTGTTATATTCCTCTATTTGTACCCTTTGGTAGTAACTAATATTAAGTAAATTCAATAAAATTAAATACTTTGAAAACGGCAATAAAGTTGACGCATCGAAGGTTATACATTGATTTCTTTTTAATTTGAGCATTCGCAATGATTAATTTCAACTCATATGTAAATACAATACACATGTCTAAATGTGATCGCAAAGGACACAGCTAAAGATCATTATAAGATGTACTTTCATGTGATAGGTTTCTATGTATAAAACCAAAAGCTTGATTTCAGCCTTGTGACATTTCGTACATGTTAAACTGCAGTTAATTTACGAGAAATACGTTATATTTCATAAAAAGGTCATTTTTATTTAATAGGATAACCTAATTCTCAAAATGTGGTTCAAGGTATGCTTTAGACTAGATAAGAGCCGTTATTTATTATATACCATAAATTCAATAATTGCACAAACCAAAAAAAGTTTAACACTATTTGTTGTAAATGCTATTACTTTTTAAACTTTAATGAGCTTTCGAGTTTTTTTAGGTTGTCCCTGCTGACAATTTTGCTAACTTTAAATTTTTACATTTTACTACTATTTTTTACATATATGTTCAGCGTACCCCTATAGTTATTTGTAGTAATCTTACTTTTGAATTGTGGTACAAATTATTGCAATGAAAATATTTAGTGCACGGTCATGCAAGGATATTCTGTCAAGACATCTAAGATTTGTTAGCTCGATCATGTCGATAGAGCTTAGCTTAAAAAATCAATTATTTGAGAGATTTAGATATTTCCTACGAAGCAACATATCCTATTCTAGTGTAAATACAATACATAACTTTAGTCAGCTCACTTAACATTTTTCTCAGATTATGTGTTATTTCAAACTCTTAATTCCAACAAAATAAATATGCAATGAGGAATTTTATAATCGGGATGTGTATATAAATTTCACAGTTATAACGTGTTATTAAATACAATAAAATACATAACGAAATCCATTTTCTAGAATTAAATGACCTACTTAAAATTATTGTTATCTGCTGATGACAAAAGAGTCCTGATATAATGATTTGTCATTTCGTGCACATTGCTTAAAAGAAATATGGCATGGAGGATGACTAATATTTCTCATATTGCTAACATGCTCACAATAATAGAAACAACGTCTCATGCCTCATATATAACATTTAATATTTAATAACAATATTTCCTATAACACTTATGTCATGTGTACCTGATATTTTACTTTTACTAAAACGTAAACTATGTGCTACACTATTTTAAATAAGTAGCTCTCCAAATCACTTTAACCAGCAATCCATTCTACAACATGATATGCAGAGTACAAGTAACCATAAGTGCAAGCAAAATAGAAATGAATTAAGAAAATAAATTTTAAAATAATTATTACAGACAAAAAAAATTAAAATATGTGACATGCTTATATCACAATATCGCAAGTAGTATATTTGATGAAAAATTATGGTTGGTCTATAATTAAAAGGTATGTAAATACTCTTCCTCGCTAAGCAGTAAATAGGAACGAATGCGTCGTTTCATCTTTTATTCATTTCTGTTGAAATATTTGCGACTCTTGTTTAATAATCATTTTATAATTCGATAACAAATGATTACATATTTTCTGTACAAGGTGATGGATATTTAGTTCATTACCATAAAAAGAAAAGCTTTATAATATAAGGTAATTAAATCAAATATTAAAATATTTTCAAGTCATTCTTACACGGCCTTTAAAATATTATTTTGTATTATGTTATAGATTACTTGAAATAAAAAAAATGTAGTAAAAATAACTCTAGGAGTAATTAGAAAGTAGAAGAACAAAATTCAAAGAACGTTATTCTCAAGGCGGGTCAATCGAACTCAAATATGTCATTTCTGTAATTTACTATGACAAATTTAGAAGCTAATCTAAAAAATCACATAGGTAAATACGGCAAGTTCCTTTACCTAATTATGTCACCTTTTAATGATGACTACTTGAGAAAGTAAATGCAAAGTATTGATTTTTGTAAATGAAATATATATCTACAATCATTTTTCTTTAAAATAAGATACGACAATGATAAGTTCTTATTGCAAATAATATTATTTTGTATAATATTAATAATCCTATAATGGTAATTATAAATATATGGTATTTACTGAAACATAGTTGCTGCAAAGTCAGTTTTATATATTAAGGTCTCTCGGTTACAATACACTTAAAGCTTGTTAAAATATAGTTAATATCAATAGAATTATATACTGATAATAGACAAATTTTCTTCTGTTCTATGTTAATAAATTGCGATATTTGGAGTTTTACGTTAGTTTATCGGAAGTGGCATAAAGAAAATATCCCCTAGAAATGAATACGCATTCAAAGGGAGAATCTTATTTTGTCAATATATCTGCCCTAAATCTCGTATTTATTTAACTACAAATATGTATTATTTTTTAGGTTACATTCGCAGCAACGTGATATGGTATGCAGTAATTGCTTCATAATATGACAAGAATATTTAAATACTGCTCAAAGTGCAAAACGACTCGGAGACAGAAGCACGCGTGCTTCTTCAGTGTTAATAGCCACGAATAACATACAAATTTGTTTGGTGTCAAACGTATGTTATTTGGATTGACTCTGAGAAAAGAAATATTTTTGTGCAATTGACTGAATACCTGAAATAGTGAAGATCAAATGTAAAATATTTACATTTCATACACAACTTAAGCGTTTTTTACATTTCATACACCATTTAAACTTTTGATCCGCCCGTACGTTTTATCATCTATTTTCATTTTCTCTTATTATTCTTAGTTCCCTAATTCAGGCAAATTTTTAGGATTGCTGGTTATAATCCACTCTAACCCCACTCTATCAATATAATGAGAATATAACAATAAATACCTATAGAAATAATGCCTTCTCATAATGAAAATAATAATAGTATTTTTTGGCCACCACCATTGCCTCATTTATTAACATTATCCACCACCATCCTGTAGTATCGCCAATTACATTTACCACATATAAAATTGCTGCACTTTCTTTCTAATATTATATTTGTAGACATTTTGAACATAATACATCGACATATGTGAAACCAATTGGTTTGTTCGGGAATTCAGATCTGCATCCAGAGAATGTGCCAGAAATAAAAATATAATTCCTAAACTTAAGGCATGGAGTACCCTTTCGATGTAACTGCATGGATTTCTGCTTGGTTTCATGCTCGTAATTACGAATCCAAGTGCCGTCACTCTAAAATTTTGGCCCAAAAATTCAACCTTATCCTCACCATGTTGCTTTTGCTTTTGCAGCAGCGTTAGCACTCATTTTCCGCTAGGATCTGACATACCAAGATATATATGAATTTTCAAAATAGTTGCAGAAGATGCTTCAAAGATTTCTTCTTTAATACCTTTGGGTATCTTCCAATACAAGTTTTTCTACTTTTTCAAAAGTGTCCTTTATTGGCTGTCCTCAGCACGGGTTGTTTTTGATTGAATCTTTGTCTTGTTTGAAGAGATTATGCCACTTGTAAATCGTGGATTTCTTGGTTCCCGTAAACTGATGACATTCAATGTGACATGATGTTTTTCCTTACTTCGTTAGGAACTTGAAGAGAGCTCGAAATTAGGTGCAAATACTTGTATTGTGTTTTTCATTATCGACTATGTGTGTAAGCAACTCTCATCCCTTGCCATCCCATCCATCCTACCTCAACCACACCTATACATATATATATATATATATATATATATATATATATATGTGTGTGTGTATATATATATATATATATATATATATATATATATATATATATATATATATATATTTGGTCGTTTGTGTGCCTATGTTCCGCTTTGCAGCCAAAACTACATACTGAAGATGAATGGCATTTATGCATGGTAGTAAGCTCAACTCTTCCATCCTGTATTACGATTGCGCGTTGACATCTGCAAGAGTGTGGAAGATATGGGAGTTGAAAGCAGTCGACCTGGAAATATACGACTTCCAATGTGAAAGTTCCAGTTTTTAATTAGAAATTTGAATAAAATTTCTTAAATTTTTTGAATTTTCTTTCTAGAAATTTCTTTAATGATTGTCTGGAACATTACCGATCTCGCACATATTCATTATCCTCGCCCTTTTTCTTCACTCTTGCACCCCCAAATTTACGTACAAAATATTAAAGAAAAAAATATAGGCAGTTTTTAAGACGTTTTGTATACAAAAAAAACACCAAGCGTTATATATATATATATATATATATATATATATATATATATATATATATATACATATATATATATATATATATATATATATATATATATATACATATATATACATACATATATATATATATATATACAGAGTTAATAAAATTCAAAAAATTGTAACGTAATGGTGTAATTCTTTTTTAAATCGTGCCAATTTTGTACCGAAAAAGTAGAAAAAAATCAAAATTAAAAAATGTTAAAAATACGTTTGCTGTTTGTTATATTTTAAATACATATCTATAACAATTAAGCTGAAACCACAAAATAAAGAAATAATTGAAAAAAGGTGTAGCCAACACACAATGAAATAGTTTTATCAATTATTTGGCAGTGAAAAATCCCATGATATATCATTGCATGATATCGCAGTCGTTATTTGATCTGAACGTTGATTACTGTATGGATAGACAATAGTAACATTCAAAAAGAAATATTGCATCATCATATTTGTGGTAATTGATTGCTAGTATAACAAAATTTATTTCGTCAAGATTTTACTCTAGGACAACAGAAGTTAGTTTTATAAAATCTTGACGCCTTTAAAAAAGAACTCAACACATATGAAGAAAAGGCTTTCTTCGCACATGGCGAAAAGAATTAATTATTTGACTAGTCGAATTATAATAAAGATATGAATGTGAATGGGTAAAAAGTAAAGATATTTGATAGGATTAATTTATTTATATTTAAATTTTGTATTTCCCGAAATAATCTCATTTTTCTAATAAGTATGTAAATATATATATATATATATATATATATATATATATATATATATATATATATATATACATATATATATATATATATATATATATATATATATATATATATATATTGCAATTTTGATATAAATTTTCAACAGGGCTTACAAAGTACGCTTAACTTTGGGTTCATGTATTAATTATATTATTTTCCCCTGTGTGATAACTCATTTGTCTGTCAGCCCGTTAATCTAACACAGCTTGGTCCAACAAATTATTAATTATGATAAAATTTCATATTCAAATCAAAACATATTTATTTTTGGAAATAATAACATAATGTGCTATAAGTGTAAAAATTTAACAAAAGAATATTATCGTTTATTTAAAAGACACAAGAAAAATTTTAATAATTAGCACATTAACATTTTTATTTCACGGCTAAGTACATTATTATTCTGACGAGTATAAATTATCATCATTCTCCAAATATTATATCTGAAATGCTGTTAATACTTTAGAAAGCATTCAATCGTTTAATTTATTTTAATTAATGATTTTAGCTGGGATTATACCCATTGGACTTCTCTACAGAAAAGAGTTTATGCATTTGTTTAAGGTTTCCGTAAGAGAGAAATTTATGTTTTAATTTTTAATATTTCTATTTCCTTTATTTTAAACAGCTGCTGTGTATTTGATAAATCATTTTATTGAATAATTTTAATTATTTGACTCATAAGCGAGAATATTAAAAAGTTTAAAAACATTAAAACTATCGTAAACCACTTACTTGTGTCCAGAAGCTTGTTAAATCGAAAAAGAATTGTTTTGATTTTGAAAGATAATATTTGGAATTTAAATTTATAAATAGGAGGTAAGAGAATATGATTTTAAATTTGTTTATAAGTTTCACTTTTCCGTCTAGGTGTTTGATGGTTCACATGGTTTACAGCCTTTTCTTTACCAGAATCGTTTGAAATAAAACCTTGAAATTTAGCACACAAATAAAGCGCGTTATTCTGCATTTGCACTAATACTTACCTCTCAAATTATTTAGAAGGAAATTTGTAATTGGGCAAATTAAAGAATTGAAGTTTTTTAAATTTCATATATTTTGTTTAGTTTCTATACATATAAATATGTCTGAAAGAGTGGTCTTAATTTTAAACTAATTTTCATCCTTTTATGTAAGATAGTCCTAGAAATATTACTGAAAATATCAACAAAAAATATGTTTCACAATATCTCCGGAACTTCTGAAATCAAAATTAGAAAAAACATCGTTACTAGAGGTTTACATGTTAGAAGTTTACACGTATTACGAGAAAATTACAGCGATGACACCAAATCTTACAGGTTTTGAAAATGACAAATTATTTAACTGGTGAAAAATATCATTAATATTTGCAAATAGTTTAACATGATCCATGTGTATGTCTAAATATATCCGGAACTTATCGACGTGTATGTCTAAATATATCCGGAACTAATAATGCGAGTATTACTTCAATTTATACAATTTTTATTTTTGGGAAAGGGAAACTAACGCATAATTTAAGACGAAACACATTGATTACTGCAAAATAAAGTTTATATTTAGATTCTAGCAATATAGCAAAATATTTACGAGGTTAATGCTTCAAGTCTGGGTATCGACAGTCTGTCACCTGTAAACAACTCACAAACTTCATATATATGAGTCTGTAACGGTTACATATTTTTTACAAAACAAATTACTTTCACCTGTGATAAACTATGCTACCAAACGATTAAACATGTCGCTGCAAAATTGATTTGACATAGCCTTTTTAATGTGATAATTGTTAGATAAAAACGAAAAATTAATTGTTCTTATTTCACAATAGTTTTACCGTCCGACTCCGCACATGTTAAAGTGGTGGTACTGTAAAATATAAACTTTTAAATTATAAAGATGAGTTAAGAGTCCAATCAGATTTTTTCCTAAAGGCCGACTGGGAAAAGTTCAACGTTTTCGAATAAAAATAAATGTATTTAGATTTACGATTGTATAATTCTTTTAAATAATGTGATGATTCAAATTGCTATACTACTATTTCAAGTTTCACAAGCCGGCATACATTTCATGATGGAGGAAATAACCCGCACAGTTTGGCGATGGACGGCGGAGAGCACTGACGTGCGTGTAGTGTGCGTGCGTGCGTGCGAGCGAACGTGCGTGCGTGGGAATACGTATTTCTATGTGTGTGTAAAAGAGAAACGGTACAATATCAATTTTACGAACACTTTGAATTACAAATTGGTTTTATTCTTTTAATTAGAGTTACGGCACATTCCTCTGATATCATCATCCGTACATATCAATCGAGAATCTTATCCGTCTTATTTTTGTACCCCTAAATTTACACGGTAAAAACCATACTTGCAGATTAAATGCTTGAAAATTTAGAGATATAATTATGTCTGAAGAATATAACAAAATTACAATATGCTATTTTATGAAATATGTCACGTAACGCTTTTATGGAGAGTATGAGTAATATTCGTACGTAAAGTGAAATAATTCCAACAGGAGGAAAAGTGAAACTCGCAGTAAGAGTTTCTTACAAACTTAAGTAATGTAAAAATTTTAACATTTAAATCTACATATATTTTCTATTTTCAAATATTTATTTCATTCTTCGTTTTTTAAAAATGTTACTTATTTTGTCGGTCAAATACGTAAAGGTATTGATTATTTATAAAAAAAAAATTTTTTCAGATCTTTTTTTACATTTTTATATTTTTCTTTTTTTTGTTTTTTATTTAATTACATTATACGGGAGATATTAAATCCTAATTAAACTTTGGCACGTAATGAAGTTACCAGTTCTATCTCAAAAACGTCATTAAATTTCACATTTAATTATGTTTATTCATTTAATTCGACTTGTTATGATCACAAGTAAGTTTTAAGTGACAAGATAATTAAACAAATTTTCATAAAAATAAAGTAAACCGGCATGAAACCTAAATTAAATGGACTGCAAATTGTTACATTATTGACATTGTGACCATTCTTATTTTATTATAAAAAGTATACCAAAATATTGTCTATAACGCCAGTAATGCTATCTGGCCTAATTTAAAGGTTTTTTTAATTAAAGAAGTGTAAAATTTGGCTTTTCCTTACCGGGCGCAATGTACGTGAATTAATAATGTTTATGCTTTTAAATACTCCTTGCTAGCTACTGTACCATGAATATAAATGTTTGGTAGCCAGTCAAATTGAGACGTGCTTTGAAGAGATGTAAAATTAAGACATTGGAATATCACTTTTAGCTGCAATTTCCGTATTTCTTTTGTGGGTTTCTTTGCAAAACAAATATGGAATGCTTATAAGATCATTCTCATGTAATTTTGTCTATCAGTATGTCATAATAACAATGATAGTAATGATAATATCAATTTCAAAAGTGAATACCCAAAAATATTTGAAAAATTTAGAGTGGGAAAATAATGCAATGGGATTTTTGTTTAATTTCCTGTATTGTGAACGGAACCCTCCACATGTTATGTGAAATTTAAAAATCTGCGAATTCTCTTCATATTTTTATATACAGTTCCGTATAACTTCATTATAACAACTTCCACATGTTATGATTTTTAAACAATTTAATAACCACAAATTAGGAGAGTGAAATATATTACTACTCTGAGCTGACTGAGCGTGCTATGGTTTTGCATTATGGCAAACTTATATATAATATACACATTTATTTTAACCAAATCAGTCTCATTCCATGGAAATAAAATATGTAAATCGTGCTATATTTATTCTAAATTTTCTTTTATTTTAATAAAACGTTAATTATTTTTTCTTAATTTATATTCGACAAATAAAAAAAACTGCAAAAAAATGTCTTACCATCGACAAGTTTATATGAATTGGAACTGAATTGTATCGTAATAATAGTTTCCTCTTTAAAATGAGTGTTTATATAAATAAGAGTGATAATCCTTGTACACCTAGAAAAAAACATTATCTAATTAGCTTCAAGTTAATTAGTTAAAAAAAAGTTAAAAAAAAATATTTTTCGTGTAATCTTATATGAGAAATTATATCAGCTTCTATTTCTTCACTGTTTTAATTGTGATTTAGATTTAGACATTTAAATTATTTATAGCTAAAAACCTATCGCAAATAATGGTATAATGGTGATATTAGTTGAGGTAAATCTTTATTATCAACATTGCCGATTTTTTCCAAATTTTTCAAGCCACATTTTTCGAGGTAGAGTACGCAATGCAAGTTCGAATCACCCAAGCACTGAACGCAACATTACTGAAATTCATTATACCGACATTTTTATATTCTTCCGAACCGACTTCATTGCATTTTCTATGTCTATCCGACTTCAATTGCATTTTCATTACTTACCCTCGCTTAACTGTTTTGTGATATGTAACATATTTTTATTTTTCATTTTTTTGTATTTGCCTCCGTATATCTATTGTCGATAGACTTTTGAATATGCTATACAATTTGCGTGTGTCAATACCTGGAGTACTCATCTACTCGTATATTCTCTGCCAGGTAGATTCATAACCGAAAACATATTTTTTTCAAATTAATTCTGCCGAATGAGTTATCCTGCTTTATTTATCAGAATATATCATAATGACGAGCAATGAAACAATTTCTAAGTAAGAAGCCCACTGAAAATCTAAATATCTATTTAATGTTACCCTCCTTACTAGCTTATCATTAGACCTTTATCATTTAAATTCGATAACGGCACTTGTGCTGTTCATTGTTGAGGAATTATATGGTATATCTTCAATTTATGTGGTAAGGATCTACCCATAAAATATATACTTCTGTGATTATACTCTTCGAAATAACAAAAGAATCGTGCAAATTACTTGGTAAATGTTGAAGATATGAAGTAACATAAAAAACAATAGAAACAAATTAAACACTTCCAACTTTTTTTAAAATTACTGAAAGTAAAGTGTAAATATGAAAAAATATTTATTAGTTTTGTTCATTTCCCAAGATGAAAGATTGATTTTATTTCCCGTCACGCATTCTCATATTCATACAAACTTTTTACTGATAACTATGCAAAATTACCTCTTTCATTACTTGTCTGTCTACTTACTTCTTTATAGATTAACGTGTCTCAAAATAACCAAACCGATACCAATATAATATTACTCGCCGGTTCGTCTATTCACCGGTCACAACCGTTTTTTCCAAAAAAAAAACCGTTTGACTTAAAAAGTTGAAATTTAGCGTGATTTTAAAGAATAATTCGACTTATATGTTTCTATAAAACTCAAAAATATTTATGTGAAAATTTAATAGGGAAAAATACTGTAATCGATTTTTTAAAATATTTTATATGTCAGTAAACTATTTTACTGATATTCTAAAGGTGTCAGGACATGAAAATTGAAAAATAATTATTAGTTTATTTCTAGTTTTTATTCTCTATATTTATTACAAATATATACTCATATTATCACCTAGAAGTAGCGCGACCTTCCCTAGTAATTATCGTTTTTAATTGAAACAATGAACTTGATACTTTAAAAACCATCATTCCATTTATTTGAACATAGACCGTGGACGTGAGAAAAATAACGGTTACTAGTGTTTTTGCTTATTATATTATATAAATGAAGACACTTTATAATGTTATTGAAACTGTTCGTAAATATTCATTTTATTTTAGTTTCCTAAATATAAAGTTCTTTGTGTCGGTCATAGGCCCAAAAATATGAAGAAATTAGGAAAGAAAATTGATTCTGTTACTTACACTTTTTTACAAATTTATATTTTATTCTTTTTATTATCTTTAATTTAATTACAGGATATAACAATTGTATTAAAGTCTAATTACATGATATTAAAGTCAAGAAATGATATCAAAGTCTAATTGCAATTTCCTACGTAATTGTGTTTTTCTACCTGAAAATTTTATTAAATAATATATTTGATGATGTTTACATATTGATATCATAATTATAGTAAGGAACTTCAAATATATTCTATAGCACGGTGTTATAACATTGCATTATTTTTTTGTATGTCTGTTGAATTTAAATTGATTCATAAAAATTATTTCAAAATATGTTTCTTTAATCGTGTGTAAATCAACTTAATATTACAAATCAAAATAAATGAACAAAAAACTCAACTTCTACATAAATCTTATAGAAAAAGTACGATTGAACCTTGACATATAATTAAGTAGGAACTTATAGTGGCACCTAGTGCCATAGGAGACATAGAATCCTTAAAGCCAGACAAATTTAAAATAATTGCAACGATCACAAACATAAGTTTCCGAGCATTCTGGAATGTCAGCGCGAGCTTCATGAACCCATCCGTTACAGCTAAAACACTGGATCTAGCTTTCATTGTAATCCTCTAAACGAACCATGCGACTTATTTCAGTGTTTGAGGATTTCTGTTTTAATGGTTCATTTTTTTTACAATTTCTTGGCTAGTTTTTTTAGATATCTTAACGCGGATCTTTTTTGCACTCTTGGGTTGCTTTTATTTTTTCCTATAACTATTTTCTAATTCATTCCAATTCGTTTCTTTGCTTCCTTAAATGTCTTTTCATTTTCCATTTCTTCTACAACATTTATATAGGGGTTTGATTTGAGGATTTTACTTTTTTTGCAATTCCTCTTTCTAACAGCTGACCGTTTCTTAACAGCATCTGGTGACGGGGATAACTTATGCATAATTTCGATAATATTTGGAGCAGAATTTGTTGATGGTTAAGGATTAAAGACGGTTGATGGCTGGGGATCAAAACTAGTACTAGTAGGTAGCTGAAAAATGGTACTAGTTGGTAGCTCAGGAATCGTATTATTTGCTAATACTAGCCTGTGAACGATATTGGTCAATGGCTCATATGTGCCGTTAGTTGCTAGCTTGGGATGGATGTTGACAGATGTTTCAGGGATTGAGTTTTTGGCCGCCATCAAAACGGAGCTAGTGAGTACAGTTTGGGAACATTCGCATTCTTCTGGTGGTTTTTCATGTTATCGGGCAAAAACTCTAGGTTTGAAAAGATGATTTTATTAAGTGGATAAATTCCTGTGCATTTAAAACCTGAAGAAGCAATCTCGAGCCAGGCTATCTTTGTAAACGCTCTATTGGCAAAGACAGCAATATCGTAATCTGTTTTACGTGCTCCAGCATTCGCCCGCATCCACATGTCACATTGTCCGTGATGGGCGTTTTTGAACGGCTTCATAAAAGTCATATCCAATAGTTGTTGTTTATGGGTTGTATGAGGTAGTAAACGCATTAAATGAATGTTAAGCTCCCAGAAAAATTTATGACATCTAGTGTCTTATTGCTACTGTGGCCATCTAGCAGAACCAGCACAGAGTTTTCTTTCGACGAACGAGAAAATTGTATAAAATGATGCATCCATTGAAGAAAAAAGTTGCCATTCATCCAAACCTATGGCTGGGCCATGCCTACGCCTTGAGTTGGAGCGTTGGCCATGAGCCAGTCGTTCATTCGCTGCCTTGGCAATACAAAGAATGGGGGTATAAAATACCCATTAGCGCTCATAGAGAACAAAATAGTACTGTTTTTTCTTCTTTCAGCTAAAGTAAATTTTCTAACCTGTCTAACAGCCATGGGAGCAATGACTTTTGAATGATTTTGTGTACAGCTGACACCTATTTCGTCACATTTATGAATATTAGATGGTGGGAAATTGTGAAGAATCATCAAATGCTTAAGATTTAAAAAAAACGGTCTACTTGCAGCTTGTTAAATTATAATGTTCGCATCACACTTGTAGACTCAGGCATTTTAATGATAAGTCAGGATGTCGTGCCATGAAATCATAATAAAAATGCTTACCAGCAGCATCTTTCTCACAATTAAAACACTGTGGAATCTTCAATACTGTTGCCAAATCGTAAGCCAACCTGAGGAACTCCTTTTTCGTAAGCGGCATACATATATTGAATAAATCCTTTACATGTTTCACTGACAGCTCTTAATATTTAGTTGAAAAAGTTTTGTCAAATCTGTCTATTTTTGGTGTGAATTTAACTTCTTCTGCATACTTAATACCAGCTATTTTATCATGCAGTGTGCCTTTGGGGATATTATACTTCACCGAAGCTTGTCGCAAATTTATTTGTTTCGACATAACCAAATTGACGGCAGTCTTTAAGTTTTTATTGAAGTATTTTAATTATATTCTAAGTTATGAAATTAGAATAAATTTTCACATTTGTTGACATAAAAATCAACGGATGTTAGTTCGAGTTATTATTTTCCCAATTTACTGATTTTCGCGGTGTAAAATGAGATGGAATAACTCAAGACAAAAAAAATGGAATCCTCCTCAATCGCAGTATACAAGGAAATGCTGCAATTATACTGCCAGCAGCTTGATAAAATAGGCTGTTCGTCCGTGAGTCTGAACGCTGGATGCGAAACCTTCGACTAACTTGATGACCGGTGTAGGTACATCAAGGTGTAAATCTAGTCTCGTTGTTTTTGTTTTAAATATTTGTGAATACCAAAAATATACATAGAAATTATTATCAGCATGCAAAAATTAAAAAATTTGCATTGGTTCAGAACCCCCCTGCTATACCTGATTGTTGAGTGGACTCAAGAAATTACTGTTTTTAATCAACCTGAATAAATATCAGCATATTATTATGGGCAGTCAGAGATACTCTTCTAAAATTGTATTGTTAAACATACCATATTTGATATTATACGGTACTATGATCCGTTTGCTTCGACTAGCAAAGACCTAGACCTACTAGTTGATCAGAATGTTAGCTTACATTCTGAAGCAAATAATATTAGTTATTGAATCTTCAGCAACATTTAACTTCTATAATAACTTTAATAGCATATGCCGATTGAAAATAAAATTCACTTTTGTCAAACGCTTTCATTACCCTTTCTTGATTGTACTACCTTTATACATGATTTCACAAAAATAGGTTAATATAATTAGAATCCCTTCAATTTGTTATGTATTCCCTATTCATTTACCTCAAAAATATGCTCATATTTCTGTGTGTATGTATGTATACATGTATATATAATTGTGTATGTATATATATATATATATATATATATATATATATATATATATATATATATATATAAATACAAAAAATTAACAAAACTAAATACAATCAAGGTCACTTTTTTCTACGCATAGCCGAGATAGGCAATAATTTTTGCGAAGATACTATTTAAGCCGTCTGCAATATTTGTAACCTTTTGGTAGAAGACATTTTTTTGCACTAAACTTTTCGGCTTTTGGTTTACCTTGAAGCCTGTAAAAAATAAATATTTTTTTTGGAGTGCTGCACAAGAGATGACTAAACTTTTCCGCGTAATTCACCGCCTTAGCCAGTTGTAAATATTATGGCTACAAAGATATTTGAGCGCTTTTCAAAAGCGAGGAAGCACTATTTATTATTTGAAATACTTAATCTCGTGCCAGTCGCCAGTCAATGAATAGTATGAAAAAATGATCAGTAACGGTAACAAGGGTCCCTCCCTTGTTACCGTTACTGATCATGAAACATTGTGATGGCGCAAATCCTGCACAACGTTAAAATACAATCTGAATTGATTGATAACATCAATCAAGTCACGTGGCCTCGTTTTTATCACACAGTTGTCCCTTTCCGTATTATCGGGACGTGCTTGGATAAATCTGAATTTATCGCTTTTTATTTCGTTACAGTGCGGGCACGCGAGATACTTTTTAGCAAGTTTTTACGTTTGCTCCCCTGTCGAACAAAGCGAATTTTCTTTAATTTTTGATTTACTAAATTTCAGTTTTAACGTCACAAATTTCAAACGTGTCCTGATGTCAGGAATGAACGGAAAAGTAATTATTTCATTTTGAACCGTATTTTCATAGCTATTAGAGATATGGAAAAGTAAAAGGCCCTCATTTGTCGAGAATGCAGTTCTATGATCTTGAGTACTTCTCGTGGTTTTGAGTATGTTTTAAATAACAAGGTAATTAAAATGATCCGCATACAAATAAAGTAAATCGCCATGAATAGTAAATTAAATGAACTAGAAATGTTTAGATAATTAACATTGCGACCTTTTTTATTTAACTATAAAACGTTTATCAAAATGTTGTCGTTTTAGGGCCATAAATGCTTTCTGGTTACATTTAAAAGCTTCTTAAGCGTAAATAAGTGCACAATTTGGCTTGTTTATTACCGGGAACAATATCCTTGAATTATTAATATCTTTGCTTCTTAATACTCCTTCCCAAGTTAATGTACCATGAATGTAAATATTTGGTAGCCAATCGAATTAAGACACGCTTTAAAGAGGTGCAAAATTAGGGCGTTGGCTAGGAAGACTCAGTTACAAAAGATTAATTTTCGATGGAAGCTCTAATATGCCAAAAATTGATCCATCTTTGTATAGTTTTGTCCACACAATAAATTATTTATTATTGTAATTGGCTAAAAATTATCCGCAACAGAATTATAAAATATTATGTCGTAATAAATTATCTCAATAAAAATATATTTAAGAAATGAAAGATTTTTAATAAAAAAATGCCATCAAATAAGTTGATGTAGAAGGAGAGTCTCACGGTTAGAAAATTGGAATCGTACAGTTATTTACGAAAGAAAACCTATTTATGAAGGAATATTTGGATTTTGTTGTAATAAAACTAAATAATAAGCAGCTGGAAAATAATAAAAGACAGGTGGAAGGTACTTTGCTTGAATTGATAATGTCATACCAATACCACATTCTATATTTTCGAAGGTATCATACATTAAAAAGCAAAATGGACATTATGGCATGTAATTGTCAAGCAGGTTTTTGAATTAATTAAGGAACCTTGGCGGTAAAACATAGTGATTCCATAGTAAAATTAAGAGGTAAATATACCCTGTAGGTTGTAGTTTATTATATTACAAACTTAATTTCATAAGGATAACGTTTTGTTTATTTATTTTTCTTATTAATCGTATAGTGTCCAGATAGATTATTCATAGACCATAATCGCTATATTAAGCTAATATATGAGGATATTAAATAAATTATGAAATTTATCAAACTTCTGGAAACCCATGCAAGGTTCTATTACGTGATTAGGCCATACAGTCCTTTACTCCATTAAATGTTTGAGAAAACCATCAACAAATGAACTACAAGTAATTACTATATAAAAGAAGAACGATGCAAAATACATACAGCTAGTATGTACATATTTTTCTGTATATAAAACGTATCATAAGTATGTAACATGCACATTGCCTATTAATTATAACAAACTAGTAAACTAATACTGAAATCATATATGTCGATGAGTGTAACAGTGAATATTGGGTTGGCTAAAAAGTAATCAGCGTTTTTGCCAAAATTATCTAGAAAATATTGGAACGTTCAAGAAGCTTCCATGGTCGAAGTTTTATTAAAAGCGCGGCACACCCTCACTGACTCAGTTATAACTAAGACGTTGCACTGTTAACTCGCATAAAATATGGATGACAGTAAGATGCATGTAAGACCCTGCATGTAAGGTACTCTACGAGTACCAATCTGGTCACACTACTGCCGAAGTAATGGATTGTAAGTAATGGATTGCAACCATTTATGGTTGATGATCTTTGATCCTCTCGATGAGTTTTGATCAAAAATTAGACGGAAAATCTTGTCAGGAACGGCATAAATGCAATGCGATTAAACCTCAATGATATAATACATATATCCCCACCATATTCATAGCATAAATATGATGTTTTCTTCTTAAATATGTTTATATTTATAGACTTACAGACTGTAGCATAGCATTTCAAAGATACGAACATAAAAATAATATGCCACAGAATATCTATTATTTTGTCGTCTCGTGCCTGTGACACAATTTTGTAACCAATAAGCAAGTAAGGGGAGACAAAAAATGCAAATGAAAATAATAAAGATATGACCAAAATATTTACTTCCATTTAAAATAAAGACATTAAAGAAAACAAAACAAAAAATTAAAATTAAACGATATACCTCTTATATCCTTAAATATACCGATATTTATGTAACATGGTTAGAACGTTTCCATGCCAACTATTTCTTTGTTTTTGTACTGAATTCTACCTACAAACTTAGTTTATTATTTCTTGGCCAACTGGAAGTGAATTATAAATTTTAATTACGTATCCAGTGCAGCACGATAAATACTAAAAGATAGTCGTACATATGTTTCTTCAACAAAATTGACATTGTTTAAATTGCCAAATGAATTTATATTTAAAAGTTAGATAATAAGATATATGAACAATAGTTACAAAAAAAAATTAAATGTCGTTTAGTAAACTTTTCAACTTTTCTGTTCAGCGTTATTAAATAATAATTTTTTTTTTTATTAATCGTAAGAAAGCATACCGGCTGTCCATCATCTGACAGCCTATGCTCTACAGTATACGCCGCTCGTGTTATTGAGATAATACTACTAATTATTTAATATAAATGATCGCGTCACCGCTATCGCCATACATTCTTTAGGACCCCTTAAGCTTGATGCATTTCGTCTCTATTTTTGTTTCTGCGCGCTGTTATCGATCTTTGCTAATGTTCGAATACTGTGATGGATTTAAAAAAAAACTTATTATACCCTGAAATGCTAAGGCAATAGTAATAATAACAATTTTACAGTCTTAGATACAATTAAATCGAAATGTTTCCTGAAAATTGATGAAATGATCACTGTTTTTTTTAATATAATTTTTGTTATATACTGTAGGAACATAAATAGTGGCTAAGAATTTTAAACTTAATCGTGCATTACAAAATGAACGTTTAAATTTTTAATTACTCTTAACTACTAAAAACTTTTTAAATAAGCATACCTCGTTACCTCAAGTAAAGACAATGTTTGGTATAAAAATAAATCTTTTTTTCTTGGTTTATATGAACGCTATTTATTCTTGCAAATATACTTTAAAAAATCTAAAACAAGTATTTTAAGCCCACAGAGTTACTAATATAATCTGAATTAATCAGAACATCGAAAAAGGTAAATTACGTTATTAATACATTTTATTCTGATAAAAATAATAAATTATAATCACATTTAATTATCTAGTTTCTTCCACCACCGGACAAATTTAAAAAGGAAATCGATAATAATCCATTCAATTTCTTAACAATTCATTAAGTGAAAAATGTGGTCTTTACAAATAGTAAGATTGGTTCCGCCTGACTTGAGATGGTATATTTGCAATATTGATCCATTTCCGCAGTTTGCTAGTTTATGATTTTGACTTGTCGAAATTATGTGTCACAAATATTTTAATCATGTGATAAATTACATTAACATACCTTATATTCAAATTAAGTTCCTGATACAGACAAGTACCCATATGGAAAATTCTTTATTTAGCGATTTTTCAGGGATAAGCCATATTTAGGGATTAGCGGTATGGGAATAGGAAAAAAAAAATTTACAGCAAATGTAAACATATAGTTTAATAATTACTTATTCAATAATTCAAAATATTTCCGTAATTTTGACTTTGTAAAAAAATTAACATCTGATTCCTTATCCCTTGAGACTTTTAAACTATCTTGTTTTAATTATGAAACATAGATTCTGACTGCTTATTTAAACGATTAAAAATAATTTCCCATGATTGTGCTAAATCTATGTAATTAAGTCATGGCTATACATTTCACTGTGTAATGACATGTAAAGTAAACCTAGTTAACTTTTTTCAAGTATGCTGTCACAATATGTAGTTCTATCTTCATTTTGCATTAAATGTTTCAAAATTCTTTATTATTTTATGTTTCATTTATTCTAAGATATATGTATGAAAATCCACGAGTCGAAATAGCCGCGTGGGTGCGCCTCTAAAGGAATGTTTCCGAACATCGTCAAGTGTTTTATCATTTCCATACTAAATATAAGCATAAAACTTGATTTAGATCCATGTTAGGTAGTTCTAAACTATATTATAATTCTGTTGTTTTAAAATTTACTTTGATGATAAACAGACATATCGTTCTCACTATGGTCATATTGTTCACAAATTCTAGCATTCGCCCCTCGTACTACATATAAATATGCAAACCATCACATTTTTACATATTTATACTGTTTGCTGATTAGGAGTATCCCCGAAAATGGGCCGGTTGTTTGGTTTTTACATTACAAATTACACAGTGAGAGAATTGATAGATTACAAAAGAGTTTACTCAGAAGGATACTCGGGTATTCTTTGTTACAAACTTCATCTTGGCCGAGAATATAAATCCTGTAAAATTCTAATAGAGAGATTTCATTTATCGTCACAAGTTTGATTGGGAAAAATTGCTCATCTGTTTTATTTATGCAAAATCACACATGGCAATTATCACTCTATTCTCTTTCTACCGAACTGTAACACCAATAAAGCGTCACCTAGATTATTTTTATTCCAAGTTAAAAACAAAGATATCTCTTTCTCTAGCGCTTTTACTCGAATCTGCCGAATATATAACGATATTGTTTCTGAACATACTTCTTTGGACATTTTTGAATAGAAACCATTTACATTTAAGGAGATAATACGAAAGGTCTTATTCATAAATGAAACCTTAGCTAAAATAGAATTAGTTATAATTTTAGTGAGTATAAAATAAAATAAATTCTAAGTTAGAACTAACGTTACTCATTGATCAACATGTTATGTACTATATACACTACCACGACTAACCCTTAAAATATGTATATAAATATTCTAATTATTTTGGGCATACATAATTAGTCTAGTTTTATAATCTGGTCTTTTATTATAAACTTAAGTGAATGTAACTCAATTTACGAGTATTTAGATAAACAAATAAAATCTAATAAAAGTATTCTTGATGTTTAAGTTTATTTAAAAACTACAATAAAATTAGGTGACTTAGTGATGCTACGCAAATTCGTTAGTGGACAAGAACGAATCATATGGGAGTTTGTGGAAATGTTTAAATTACGTGAGTATGTATGTACATACTCATACGTCCCTTTTAAAGGTTTATAAAATATGAAAGAAGCATCTGTTTGACTACGGACCACTTTTATTTATTACTGATTTGGACACTGTTGAAGCGAATAAAACATAAACCCGTTCCACCTTTGTTTAATGCCATCGTAAAGTTTAATTTTACGTCCCATAAAAACCTAAGGATGAACTAACTAGATTAGACTTAGATAAATTGCGGGCTATTCTATTGGTATATAGGTGTTATCTATCAAATTTGGTTGTTATCGAAAAAAACTATTTTTAAAGGTAAAACCATACACTAAAGAGTTGACTTCAGAGGCAGATCGCGCGCATGCAGTAGAGAAAGATTACTGCCTTGTTGCTTCGCCTTTCTATGTTTAAGTTGTTTAACAGCTCATATTCTAGAAGATCATCTTTTCTGTCGTAACTTGGATAAGTCTGATACTCTTGTTATGCGTCGTTGTTAACTACATATTTGATAAATGAGTGGTTTTTTGACTCAGTATCAAACTTTACTGTGTAATACTTTTATTCGTGTAATTCATGCATTGTCTCATTTTTATGAAAGTTTTTTTCCAGTTTTTTTTGGGGATTCAATCTTGGCTCGGTTCCAATACTAACCATCTGCTTTCACACATGATGATATACATATTTATCTTACATGCAATCCAGTAATCAACTGACTGTCTTCATTATCGACATTAACATCAGAATGTTCATGCATACTTTAGTAGTTAATTAGGCCCGTTAAATTTAGTGCAATGAAACCGTCGAATAAAATATAATACAATATTTTATAACGATAAATTACAATTGGATTCATCGTCTATAGCTCATTTGTATTCATTCACTATTAACAGGAGTTTAAATTTTCCCTTTGTCCGTTCACTCCGTCTAACAAAGTAGGAATAATTCGTGTCCACTGAAAGTAGCGGCGACGCAAAGTTACGTAACCCTTCCCCCTCCTCCTCTATATATACAGCTCTCCGACTGCCGTATATAGAAAGGTGGAAAATGCGCTTCGCTTAACTTTATATGGCTTTAGCCGAGACATTTGTGTTTAGTCTAAGAATAATAGTCTATGGTTATATACAATTTATTTTAAATAAATTTACAGTTTGTCAAAAATAGGTAATAAATTAAAATAAAATCAGTCTGGAAAAGATCTGGAGTAGGAATACGTAGTAGTCTATAAATTGTTTATTCCAGTTAATCCAAATAGTGTTAGATAAAAGTTATAATCCACTGTTGCATCCATAATGTTTCCACATTTTTCAGACATTTTTGATAAATCGAATAACGAGGCGAGAGGGTCGTCCATCTGAAGCTTAATATTTCTAAAATGAGACTGAACGATACCATATTCGACGTAATGCGAAAACATGTTTGCATTTCAGTGTATGTAAGGTACGAGATTAATGTCTTGTAAATTACATATAAATATGAACGATCTTCGTTCGTTAAGAAAATATTGTTTAATGTTTTGCTACATATTAAGTGAGATCTTTTTATTTAGTAGATTTTTACGAAATTTCATGCAGGCGGATTTAAATTTATCGAAACTATAAAACTCTTACAGATCAATGAACGACGTATGTGACGAAATTATAAGAGTTTCTTGTTTCACTGGCGATAATTTTAAAAATATCACGCTACCTGTAACCTACTGTCATTTGTCTCCTCATGTTTCACTAGTTTTGTTACTGGTGAGATTATTTGAAGCGAGCTTGAAATTAAATAATAATTGACACGAATCTCGTGGTCATTGGTGATAAATTTAAACTGGAAAGAAACATTTATTCCTAATAAACTAAATGCCATATGTCGTCTAGAATTTAATTTAATTTTATAGAAGTGTTCAAATTATACAATACAATTTACATATATTCGCTTACGAAATATAATAAGTGCTAAGACTCATCTCGCTATTAATCTAATATAATAATATTAGTATTTCTCTAAATTTAACAAAGTTCAAAGACGAGATAAGGCGAAAACTTACTTCGCGTTTTTCTCGGCTATACTTTATTTTTTAATCAAATATTTCCTTTCAAGAAATATAATCACATGAAACGGTAAAAGTTGATTCCCTTTAAAATTGTACTGCTATGAATGTGCGTTAAGTTTTTTCCTTAATCAGAAGTCGATAGTCAACACTCCGCTATTGCTCGCATTTTCATAGTTTTTCCTAAGTTAGTGAAACATTATTATTTAACTTGACATTAGAATATCGCCAAATATGACTATGACAATTTGTACATTTTAAAGTGACCACGTTTAATAAACTTTTTATCTTTCACATAAAAAGAAATTTATAATATCATTTTACATTTGAACGATTATACCTTTTGGCTTAGTTTATTACATACTAAATTATTTTACATGCACATGAAGGAATATGCATGGAAATTTTATTCCAGTATATTTGTTATTTGATTTAAATTTAAACAATACAAGCGCATTTCGGAAGATTTTGGCTACGAATTTTTTATATTGCGTACTTTAACTCGTATTTTTTCAATTTTTTTAGACTATTGTCTGTAAAATGTTGTTTTGGGATCTACTATTATCGTCACCACGTGAATGCCACATACAAGTGGCGTCCCTGAATTATAAATTTGTAATTTGTTGTCTCTTTACCCTATTTAATACTGCAACTTCATTTAAACTGTAAAGCATGTGTTCTTAATTTTTAAGTTCCTTTTCTGTACGAAGGTCTAAATTGCTGACTTTGTGTAATCGAGAAAATGTGCAAACTTTACTAGTTCCCAAACGATAACAAAACACTATGTTAAACCTTTTTATTGCACCATCATTTCGATATTACAAAAGCGTACTTTCTTGTTGAATCTTTTTATTAAATTCAGTACAGAATGAATTGCACTCTAGACGGGAGGTGTCCGAAAAAAGTGTACAGTTGCTATAATTGTAGCATATATGTACAACCTTGGGTGCCGTGCGTCTAGTGAAGAATATTTTCCCTATAACTATGTAGATGCATATTAATTTCCATACTTATACATCTACTATTTATACACATCGACATGATACTTTCCAGCATGTTATTCATCTTAAAAGCATATAATATTCACATCATACATATATTATCATAGAATTTTAATTTCCTGATTTCATTGACTTTGATTGATCAATGAATGAAATAATTTATGTGTCAACAGTTTACGTTTTATATATACAGCACCTTTACAAATTATGTACGTCTACAAATAACTATACTTGAATTAAGTCTGTTTATTTCAAATAGTTAGTTTTCATTCCTGTGAAATTTAGATTTTCTAAGGTAATAAAAATGTGCCAGCTTTAAATCACTTTTACATCATAAACTGAAGTTTCCTTATAACATAGATAAGGAGTTGTGGTTATTAACAAATATTTTAAAATATTATGACACTCATATTAAAAGAATTTTGAGAATAAAGAGGTAAAGGAAGTAAAAAGAAAACAATTAAAATCATTCACATTATTGACAAAAGAATAATATTAAACCATTTTTTATTTATTAAGTTATTGCAATCATTTATGATTTGAATATAACATAATAACTTAAAAATAAATACAACTATCCTGTCATTAAATTACCCTCTAAAACAAAAACAGAACTATTCTGCGTAGAGGAGAAAAATCGCGTCGAGAAACTGAGTAACTCATTTGGTCATTTGATTAATTACTTGTTTACGTCAATAGACGTTATACGAGTATATAATAAATTCTATAGTCATTATACCAATTATAAATTTCCGTGAAAATTAAATAGCAGTAGAACTTTTAACTAACTATATTTGACAATTGAGCGCTACTCTATAAAAAATAAAAACAAATTATATCTTTAAAATGGTGAATGCCAACTTCAAAATATTAATTATATAAACTAAATTAATAACCCTAATCCATTTTTCGTCAGTTATTGAAATGTGATAAAATCTATACAACAAAATATGAATTATTATATCTATAAATGTGGAAATTATGTTTATTATTAGATTATATATGTATGAGCAATAAACTCTGCCGCGTAACAATATCACACAAGTTTTACTGTCGGAATTAACGCTAGCCATTATACGTTGTAGAGCGCGTTCCGCCAGAACGGCGAATTTTTGCACAGATTCTTCGTTATCTCTTGAGTAATTTTAACAGAACATTTTTTAACAAATTTGTATAACTATGATTAATTATGCGTGGTTGCGTAACAGAATAGATAATTGGATAATTAATGTTAAAGGTGACTTCACAACAACTTTCTATCGCTGAGATACGATATTTATAACACAAATTTATGATGAAATTTACTTTTATAATATTCAGAAATGCGTGGAAAGTAATTATATTATTTAGTATTAAAGGTTATTAGTTAAGTTAAAGAAAATAAAAAGGTTAATCCGTGATGACAGGTGACGGGAATTTAATCGAAATAATATCAAGTGCTACATCATAAAAGATTCAACTCGTGTAAATACTCTTTTCTAACGGATATAATGAAATATCTAACATCCTTATCCGTCTTGATACATTTAATTTAATTATCTTTTTTTGAAATTATAGTGCCGTAGCCAAATACATGAAATTTGTTTTAGATATTTCAAAAAGTAGATATAAAGTTACGTTATGAATTATCTGATGTGACAAAAGATATGTACAGGGAATTTTTTAAATAAAAAACTAAAATCAGATCGTATTTTCTGAAAATTTAATCATTTTCATAATGGTAATAAATATGAATATCAAATTATACATAACTTTTTTAAAAAGTAATTGTAAGAATTCCACTGTAATCACTACTATATTGACAATTTTTAGTTCGTAAATATTGAGGGTCATCTAAAAATAATTTATAAATAATTTAGGGGGTTCCAGATATTTAATTTATTAACCTTCTTATGGTTTCAATATTTACGTTAGATAACAATTTTTTCAGCGTTTCTTTTTTTCAAACTTTGAACTGTTCTGTTTAAAAACCAGCAAAGAATTATGAATAAGTATGTTTAAAAATCAAATCAACGAAATAATTAATATACTAACAACACCATTTTTTTATATGGTAATTAGTATTTGGCAATAATTAAATAAGTTCAATGAGACATAACGCAACAAGGCGCCTTTCGGACCATTACTGATCTCATTTAAGTAAACATGCCACATAATAACGGAGAAAATCAACATTTTTAAATGTCATTCTAAATATCTGTACAACATCATGCGAATCAAAATATTTCAATTATAGAAATAAATAATCAACTGATATGATGTTTTACCAACATTTTAATATTTATTAAATAATATTTCTTCATTCTATTGATCAAGTAAGTAACTAATATAAATTATACAAATCACAATATTTCACTTTTTAATTCGAAGTTTATATCAATGTCTTCATTGTTTGAATGTTTTTCGCAAAAAATTAAGTGAATTAATTCCAAAACAAACTTATCAGAACATAAAAAAGTAAATTTAAAAAAGTGGAATATGTGTTATAACATTTTTTCATTAACGGTTAAAAACCCATAATGGCCCTCACGTATATATCAATCTGTTTCAGAAATAGTGTCTAAATGGAACATATTTTATTGAAATATATAACAGAATCGTTGTTATGTTATCAGAAAACATTTATAACTTTTTTCTTCATTTGATGTTCCCACTATAACACTATGCACCGATTCATAGCATAATTTGGCATTTAGTTTCACAATATGCTCACGTGAAACTGATCTGACATATCAGTAACGAAATTGTAACGAAATTATCAGTAAGACGAATTATACCGCCACACGGTTCACGGAGTTGTATAAATGCAGTTTAAGTGTTTTTAGATCCATAGTTTATCACATTTTGGTTGAATTTTTTATAATAGTGTGGAGGCTTCTTCTTGAATGTGAGCTTAAAATCGATAACAAATCGAGGTGTGAAATATTATAATACGCCCAGAAAAATTATTTAATTTTTAGCGAAATATGTTATTTATCATGTAACCGAGTCTTAAATATTTAAACAAAAATGAATTAGGTTGACACATATAAACAGTTTTTTTAAAAGTACGATATATGTAAACAGCTAGATTCTGTGAAAGATTTAAAAACGATGGAGGCTATTCAATATTTTTTTCGTTTTTTTTTTCGCACAGATAAAAAACCAAAATTTTAAAAAAATATCCTAAAATTCTTAAGTTATAAATGACATTATAAATTTGGAATCAATGGGGAAATTTGGAATCAAATTGGACAATGACAGGGTAAATTTGGAATCTATATTTCAAGTCTTAAGTTTTCGTATGACAATAAATAGTTTAAAAAGTTTGTTTTTCATGTCATTTTAGTGAGTTTGGTAATCAAGATTTCTTACTAAGTTATTAACGTCTATTTGCAACTATATACACTATTTCCGCCTTTCCACACGGGTTGTCTCAGAGCCCCTCTTGGGACATAAAAAAGAGGGGAGATTTCAAAGTCCCCAAATAGTGCCCTGTATCTACATTCTCAGTGCTTCCACCCAATCTGGTTAGAGACTATCCCTTCTCAACGATTCATATAGGATCTCCATCTTCGCACTTAGCGAACACTCTAAATGATTCAAAGGTCGGTCTGTTCTCTATCAAGTTTTGGTGGCTAAAGTTACCACATTCTAAAGCTCCGCGTGATTCTACTCTAATGTTAAGATGCATGCTCGCTAACAAAACTCTACGTGCATCATTGTGCTCACTGCAGTGGAACAAAACATGATTCATGTCCTGCGTCTCAAAACCGCAGGGGGATGCCGGGCTATCTCTTAGAGGGAATTTATACAAACTGGCACGAAATGCGCCATGTCTCGTTAAAATCTGCGAAGTGTAATAATCCGTAACGAGTCAGTTCTTGTGTAACCGCTTGGACACATTGGGAAAAAAATAATTGGATTGTTTCCCCATTTGAATCGGGGGACAACCCAGGCTGCCAATGAGCATCAAGAATATCCAAAATAGGCTTTTTCTATAGGAAAGGGATTCATCTGCTAAAAACTCTGAGTGTAACTGATCCGTATTAAAACTCTTACCTCATTCCAAGATGACATTTGCCATACGTTTCGCGATCACGAGTTTGGCAGGCAGAAGATCCGCCAAAATCGGCAATGCATCCATTAAACCGGTCCTATAATCTTTGGTCAGCGCCAACGGCGAGCGTTGCGATTTCAATATAACCCGTCTAACTTTCTGAACCCAAACGCACCACCGAGCCCAAATCGATGGAACATAGGTCAATATAGACGTATACATCAGCACAGAGGGCTCCTTGGCCAACCTGTATTTGAAAAGTAGAGCCTTGGACTTTTATTGTGCAAAGTTGAGCTTCTTCTTAGTGTCCCATCTACTACTTCCTGAAGGCCGGAAGAAGCACATTGAGTCTCTAAGATTTTGGATTGCTAGGCGATTATTATTTGGTATGACTTTAAACCCCCCATTTTCCATGCCCTCAAAAAAAACAGCGGTTCAAGACCGCAAGTACAACCTTAACCTGTTGTCAATTTTATGAATGCCTGTAGCTTTTTTCGAGTATAAATTCTTAACAATGTCGTCTAACTCCGAGTGCCGCAGTTCCGGATCAAAACTAAAGTTAGCTGGAAATATTTTCACTGCATACTACTGTTCTACGATATCAAGACCAGGATCGTTATCGGGGAAGAGGGATACACAAGAAACTCGAGTGTTTCGCGATTGTTCCTGGTGTAACTTCCATCAGCCCTCTTAAGGGTGGTTAAAACAAAAGGTTTTAAGGGGCTCCATACACTTCCGTTTACAGCTCTCTACGAATACTAATAACCTACACGAGTGACAAAGTTTCGAAAATGGGAGTGCCTAGTTCGCTTAACTTCTCTATTATAGTTATACCGGGTGTCTATTAAGGCCACTCGGTGAGTCTCTGCAATCTAGTAGTTACGTTTTTTTTCTAGTGCTCCTACCGCAAGGCCTGCATGGGTGATAGATACCCTAACAAGGGTTTTTCTTGGATGGGCCCGTCGAACCAAACCCAATCCTCCCTCTGCACTGCTGATCACTTTCTTCTGATACTCAACAACGTTAGGACAATTTATGCATTTCGACAATTTTGCAACAATGTGCAAATCTGGCAAATTATTGTACTCTTGGTGGAACATTTGAACTAATCTACCCCAGTCTTAGCACCCTGTCTTGAATCGGGCGCTGGTTTGCACCCCAAGTTCAGTTGTGGGATACGCCTGATAGAGAACAAAATTGCTCTGTGGTCACTCTAGAAAACGTCCTCTTCGACCCGCCAGCTAAGCACACATCCCACAAGCCCGCTCGAGACAAAAAAGGTATCAATATCGTTCTCTCCCGAGGGCCATGAGAATATTGTGTGCATTCCGAGCAAGTTGCATAGGAAAACCGAACAACCCGCAGGTTTATCTCAACCCGAAGGGTTCTTTTGAAGTAATAAATAAGAAATTAATTCTGCTTCTTACCTGGCTTATTTCTAGTGGACATGCGTTATTATAATTACAACTGTAAAACATGTTAGAGGATGCAAAGAAAATTCATGCACTCGTTCATATGATTGGCCATATGAAGGAGTGCATGCACATGATTAATTATAGGGCTAAGGTATGTTCGCTGCATAAGTATAGTAGAAAACAGTAATGATAACCTTGTTGGTAAATTTACCATCATAAAAAATAGGATTTTTTAAAACGTTTCGAATATCACGTTAAAAAATGGATAAACCTAAAATAAATGCATCTACAGACTTTTTAATTCTTTCACCGAATTAGGGTCTTCGCTGTATTATACCTAAGAGTGTTTACATAAAGTGTTTACATGTATGTAATTAGTGTTTACATAAAGAGTTTATATATATATGATACTTGAAAAATTTTAAAAATCAAAGTTAATTGCTATTAAATGTGCTGTTACACCGCATCATAAGAGACAACATAATAATGACAACACAGACTAAAAATAATGGAATGTTTTGATATTAAAATGGACATGATTAAGTTCTTTCATTAATTAAGTTCGTTCTGGTAATATTCTTAGAAACTTTGTGTGTTGCTAATTTTTTTATGAAAGTTTAAAGTTAGTTCGTGGAATGTACAGGCTCTCATTATTTTTGGTATGTAGTTAATTACAATTAAGCTTTTATAGTTCTGTACTCGAAAAGTATGCCTTCACTCATTCATCCTCTTGCCTGTTATTGCTTCTTGCTAATTTCTAATAAAAAGCTATATGCATAAAATTGCACAGAATACATAAAATGCAAGTATATATATATATATATATATATATATATATATATGCACATACATATGTGTGTGTCCAATACATTGATAAAACCATGTTTAAAAGAGACTAAAACAATTTTTCAAAAATAATTTGAGCTTAGAAGGCATGAAATTAAATTTTAAGAGGCCTTAGAGAACTTAGAGTATATGAAATTAATATTTTAATTAGTTTAGTATAATTTCAATTATTCCACTATAGATTTAACACCAATAAATAAAATAAAAACTAAAAATAACAGTCTATTTTCAATATTTTTCTTAGGACTTTAAAAGACATACTAGCTAATATTATAACTTAATGATAAAGAAGGATTAATATTTCTTCAAAATTAAATATAATTATTATGCAAATTAAATTTGTTTAACTTTTTTATATGTAAGTGTATAAGCAGCCAATATAGTGTGGGTTCTATCCAGTAATTAACGAGGTTTCTTTTACATATTTGCAGACACATGATTAACTAACTAAAATCAAAGTATAGTACGATATCATACTTACTATTCCTTGTAAAGACGATTGGAAAATTTCAAAATATAGGTATTTCTTTTCAAAACGCTCTTCTTGCTTCGATTTGTGCTGTTTCGTTATATTGGAGGAATTACTTCAGTATCTGCCTATTTACCTGTCAAATATTTTGAGATCAGTTTGATTTTGCCAATTAAATAAATATATAAATAATTTGTATTGCGTTATATTTTAAGCCAGTTTTTATAACCATTTTATTTGAGGTTATTCATAAACCTGCCTACTTTTGTATTTTACGTTATAATAATTAAGATCTAACAAAGGAGCGAAATTCTTAGGACTTTTTAAAATTAACAGTGTACGACTGACATATAAAATTGAAAATATTTAGGTTACGACTTAATGATGAGATTATGTATATTTTCGGATACAACTTTTACAGAAATACTGTCATCACATATTTTTCTTATTAATTTCGTGGTTCATAAAATGAAATTCCACAAACAAATATAGCTAGTGTAATTTTGTTTGTATAGATTTTATTTTAAGTATTTTAAGACTTTTACTGTGGTAAAAAGAGAAGATATAAATTATATGTGATATCGGAAAAACCATGAATTATTTTTTTAATTTTATTGAATCGCCGCAACGTAATTATTTAAAAATATTAATTATTTACTTGAAAAAAAGGTGTGAAGTTTTGTTTTTTTGAAAACCTAGTTTCATCATGCAATTGTTGCTTTCAATTTAGCCAAAACTATGTTACTAAATTATTTAATACATCCTGAATATATTTGAGAAATTTATCCGATTTATGTCCGTCCTATTTTTAAAGCAAAATGCGATAACATTTTGTTTATCAAATAACTTATTCAATTGTGCTCAATTAACAAATTGTCTTCACAGAATAATACATGATAATCAAAATTTAGATTATGCCCGATGAACGCATTTTAAGCAAAAGAAAAATGAAAACATTGGCAAAAGCTCCATTGTGTGAATTAAAGTAAAGTCTTATTCCGTAAGCGTTATTTGTCCTTACTAAGCTTTAACAGTTGTTTTATAAAACTGTATTATTAAATTTAATTTTTGATTACATAATTACAGGGAAAACACAGACAAAATTATGAAATTAGAAAGCAAATTACAAAATTCTGACATTTTTTTCACATATTGCCAACCATTTTGGTATAACTCAATTTTGTAATTTAGCATTTCTGTAATTATGTTAATACAAACAGAGAAGTAATCTTAGTGAAGAAAATTGTAAATCGCGGTATAAATAGCAATTATTATATAATTTAATTGTTATACCTATTTACAAGCTGAGAAAATAAAGGGTTGAAATTTGCACATGTATCATTGAAATTAAAAACTAAATAAATCTGGTTGATTCACCTGTGCATTTTAATATTTAGATAACTAAGTGATCGCCTAATGGGAGAACATTTTATTTGACCACATTTTTATTGCCCTCAATTTGAAATAACCGTAAATATTGAACATATTTGCGTTAATTTTGTAGAAATTCATTGAAGATTATGAAGATTAAAGAATATATCTTTGCTAATAGCCCACTTAAAGTTGTTGTAATACAACAAAACCTAGGTCGTGGTAAAGAAATTAAAGAAAGTGGAAATAATACTACATCACGTAATTTCATTTAATTGTGGATAATAGTAAATGATTTTTCCTAGGTTTTTAACCAAAGTTAATTTTACTGATGTGGTGAGTAAGTGAATGGTATTCCACTCAATAAATTAAATTTGTTAATCATTTGTTTGAAAGACTTTTTCAAAATTGCTTGCTGTGTATATCAGATATTCAACAAAATCGAAAGGCTATGCTTGTAACCGCTTATCGTAAACCGCGTTTCTCCACAATCACGTATCACTCACAGTTGTGCTGGTAGATAGCCCTTTGTCTCCTATCGAAGCTAAAAGGGTTTCGAAGTGATGATGGTGCGCGAATTGCAAAAATATGTGACTTACAATATCTGCTGTATAACCATAATCGATTAGTCAACATATTTAAGACTTCTGTGAAAAAAAGAAAGTGACATTATTTTTCCAAACGAGTGTTAAACCACAAACAACTCTTTGTCAAAGGATATTAACTATTACTACGTAAAGAAGCGACACTCATATCTCCCCGCGCATTTAACGTCACCCGCAGATAATGAGTACGATCATGTGTATGCGTTCCTAGGCTGCCGCTTGCTACGTGTGTGTGTGATGTTCAATTATGCGATGTTTGGTTGAGTTTAACTTGGGTAATTCAGTGTTACTATAATAATTAACTATTTATAGTAATTAAATTTTTAATCATAATACTTTTTTAAGTTTATAATTAACTATTTATAGTATTTCAATGTAACAGTCCGTTATTGCACTGTGTACAAGTGCTTAAATAAGGATAAAATCACTGATAGGAGATTGTTTTGTCTTCATTCGTTTGTTTGTTGTAAATAATTTCATTTTGTATCATCAACTTATTTACTTAGTACCTATAATTTTGTGTCAACCAACATATTCTTAAAAGTCATTGTTTTGTTTGAACGCGATGTGTTTGGAAACGTATTCTTCTAGTGTCGGCTGTAGACATGTTATATTGTTTATTAAGAGATCTTTCACATAATCTAATCAAGTCAAAAAGACAACGAAGACAATATTTCAGTGTATCATATTTATAAATAAAGAAAATTTATTTTTATTTAAGATTTTATTTCGTTTTAAGATCCACGCTAAGTACATTTTTTTCAAATGTTATCTTAATATTATAATTATCAAATCAGTTTCACAAAATTAAATGTATAGTGTAAAATATTTATTCATGCAATTACACTTTTACAATTAGATAATAATAAAGTCGCGTGCGCCAGTACAAAGCTACTGCGCCAGCGCCAGCAACAAATGCGCCAGCAACAAATTTTAACTAAATTTATAATATGAATTTATTAAAAATTTTCCCACGGCCAATGCATTGCTTATACCTGGACAACTTTATATGTTTATCGTTTGTAAGAAGCATTAAATTTCAAATGTCAATCAGTTAACATTTAGTGAATATTCTTATCACATAATCAAATTGTATTTTTATACATGGGAAATTAATAATTTTCTTGATCAAATATTATGGAGAAATAAAATTACATAAAGACAAGAATCGCAGTATATTCTTCCGTCATCGTAACATCGTTTATAAGCCGTGTATCATGACACAGACAAATATTTCACGTCCCAAGTACGGCAGCCGCCTGGAACGTGGGTCACAATCTGTCTCCCCGTTGCTGGGATATAAATAGTCATCGCCAAGTAAAAATGTAATGCCCAGATCAAATTCTCAACTTGTAATATTATCGGCGCATTGTCGATGTTTTATAAAGAAATGGAAGTAATTAATTTTAACAGCGAATTGCGTTGTAAATATTATTCCGTTTCAGAGTTCAATTTTGCCTTGCTAAAATCGCTTAAATTAGTAATCCTAGTAAAAGTTATAAAGAAGTTTCCAAAAATGCGTCGCAATGACGCTTTAAAAAATACGATAAAAGAAAATAATTTTGACATTCAACAAAGAGAAAATAATTTCACTTTATTACAAACTTATTTCAGAAATGTCCTTAAAGTTGTCGAACATTTTTTTATTTTGTTTACGTTGTCAATGAGTGTAAATTGTTTGAAAATAGTGTCGAAAAATAACTGGCCAAGTGTAATGAATGCTGTGAGTATCCTTCCAAAAGCAGAAAAAAATAAATGAATCAGAACATCTTATTTAGCTAATTAGAGTTAATCAAATTGTGCAACACATTCAAATTTAACATTCCTAGGAACCTAAAGATTGAAGATGAGCGACATATTTTATCAAGATTGACTTATGGTACTGAAATTTGGACAATGATGAAAAATACAAACATTATTCCATGAAAAAGTGGAAAGGCATTAATTAACGATAAAACATGGCTAATAAGGAGATGTGACGGTCAATAAAAATAACAACTTAGCTGTTAAATAAAATTTCCCTAAAATCTTTACAATAATGCAATGAAAATATAATTAAAAGCATAAACGAAATAATTGTTTTAGCTGCGAAATACAAATGAGTATTACGATGGCGTTTTCCAAGTGAAGAAACGAATAGGAAAATAAGTCGAAGGAAGGACCAGTTCATGACAGAATTAAGAAACACCGATATATATTATCTATAAGTATTTCATTAGATCGCAACGACGTGAGACAAAACAAATTTAAGTTTGATTCATTGTCTCCCACCAAGCAATTGGCACAGGAACATAAATATTTAAAATGTCGACGATTGCCGGAGTCTTTAATGTTGGAATATGTTCCAACTAATTGTAACACTATATAATATTTTGATTAATATTTTTCATATTTTAATAAGACATAGTAATTTTATTGTGTAGATGGAATTTCTCTGTAATTTGCTTTATCAATATCGAAAGTTTTAATCTTTCAAATAACTAAAGGGCCTTGACGAAAACACAAGCTGAAATATTTAATCTCCACTAACGTATTGAATATACTTTGCGTTAATTTTGTGGAAATTCATAATTCACAATTAAATGAAACTACGTGATATCGTATTATTTTTACTTTCTTTAAGTTCTTTATCACGACCTAGGATTCGTTGTAATACAACATTTGCAGGTGGGCTATTAGCAAAGATCTTGGCTAATAGCCCACCTGAAGATGTTGTAATACAACGAAACCTATGTCGTGGTAAAAAATTTAAAGAAAGTAGAAATAATACTACATAACGTAGTTTCATTTAATGCACTAAAGTACTTAACAAAATTCAAATACGAAAAAAATATTTCGGTAATATTTCTAGAGGTGGGCCTGCATCGATAATATATTATTCAATATTCGATTAATCTATAAAAGTACTCCGACGCAGTCGGGCACAGATGCAGGTAAGTGTTGCTATTAAGTGTGTATACAATGACGATATAAAAGTACTGAAGTTTTCCTTGGATTAAATCTATTTGCACAGTGACAAAATATTTATCAATATGTTTATTGCAAAACAATTTTTATAATTTTATTGCAACGCAAAGCATATTTAGAATTATTTATTTATAACACTTTACCAAAAAAATGCATTACTTCGAAAAGAAACTCCCCTAGCCAATAATAAAATAAAATGTTTTAAATGGTAAACTTTTAATAGTTTCTTGATCATTGTTAAATATTAATTACTACTCTGACAAAAACGGCAATAATTAATCATTAAACAATGTAAACACAAAGAAAATATTTTTAAAACATTGAGAAAAGGAGACGAATGAAATCGTAGTTCAATGAAAATATCGAATGCAAACTAAATATAACTAAATCTATTAAATTTAATATATTGACGGCAAACCTTCAGAAATATGTGTCTTCCACCAGTAATTTCTTTACAATATACGAAGCTAATTGTAATCTAAGTTTGGATATGGCTATGGTAAGGACGAGGATTATAATACTCAATACTTTTAAAGCGTTTGTTACGAATTCCACGCTACGGTCAAAAAGCAAGTGAAAAATATCACAAGCTGAGCAGAAGGCTTTCAGATAAGAAAGGGATACGAAATGTCAACAAGGCAAGTCTGTACTGTCAGAATGCTCTGGCTCCATCATTTATTTTGTCCTAAGCGGAGAGTTTTAAATCAAATTAAAATTTTGCCGCAATGTATAAAAAAGATGCCCGAAAAGTTTTTTAAATGGACATTTATATTTAAATAATGGATAACAAATATTAAAACTTTTAACTTTTAGCCAAGGAATTTAGCCAAAAAACAAAGGTCGATTTGTTTATTTGTAGTCTTTTTTTGGTAAATTAATATTATTAAATGTCTGTCATCGTAGATTATTATTAGTGCATCGCATTTTATTGCTTTTTAAATATGTATGTGAATATATATATATGTATATATATATATATATATATATATATATATATATATATATGTATGTATATATATATATATATATTATATATATATATATATATATATATATATATATATATATATATATATATCTTTCTATCTATATTTTATATTTAAATAACTTATATTTTACAATTTTCTGTGATTTATTTTCAAAAAATAACAAAGTTATACTTTGCATAAGGCTTTTATTACAAATTACATTAAATTACTTTTATGTTAAAAATAATTTTAAAAGAGTCAAGTGTTGGCGTAAATTCGTAAGCCATGTTAAAAAACCTTTGCATTTTCAGATCGGCTTAAGTTTTGAAAATGGAAAATCAACACAAAATACATTATTTTATTTTCATTATATTTATAATAATACACATTTACACTTCAGTATATTCACCATTCATTATAAAGGCAATGGCTAGATTTTATATTGAGACGGAATTTAAAAGTTTTACATCGCTTTCGTGGGTTATATTTATGATAATAATATAACCCAGAACTGGATATTTAATTTTTATGCCAAACAATTCATTATAATAATAATTTTCACAGTTTAACGTTCGTTTAATTTTAAAAATTCCTAGAAATCGTCGTGAACATCTTATCATAAAATATTCATTAAAACAAAATGCGTTTTATATAATCCGTACCAGTTAACCTGATACGGATTGTATAAAATGCATTTTGTTCATGTAGTATTTTTTTCTTATACTTAATTGACACTGCAAATTAAATTTTTTGCCCGAACATTAATACTGAATAGCATGAAGTTATGAAACAGCAAATAATAAACTAATAAAAAATCGATTTAAGTATTTACTATACGTCTTTTGAAAATGATTAAGACCTCACCTCATCAAAAAAGTTCCTATATATTTCAACATAACAGATAACGCATTATTATGTACATAATAATTATAAAGCTCTTTTAGTCCTAAAAACTTAATAACTTCTGTAATCTCATTATAAAATTCCCCATAGATTGGCAATAACTATGCCAATGGAAACTCTAAATACATTGTCAAGTCCAGCGTGCAAATTATCTTTCGTTAATTTAAATACAGAATACGCATGTATCACGTGTTGTTATCTATACATATAATAAAATTGTAATATAGTGAATTCTATAAATTGAAATAATTAAAAAAAGTGATTGGTTTAGTGTATAGAATGTTAATAGAAGCATAAGAAACTTTTTTTATAATTTTTGTATGTCTTTATTTTAATTTGAGCGGGTATCACGCAAAAGCTACACAACGGACTACGACGAAATTTGGTATGGTAATAATATACACCAAGGAGCAACATGTAAGAGAAAAAAATTTCTTCCTAATTACACGCAATCGAAGTCGTAGGCACAGTTAGTGTATAAATTTGAGTTTCGCAAGAGCGGATAGCAATTTCATAAACGGTTTAAAGATATCAAAACTTTTCCAGGCAAAAATCATCAATAATGTCAATATCGTTGAAATTTTCAAGTTAAATTACATGGGAGTGAAATTCGTTTAATGTAATTAGAATTTAACAAAGTTTGTTCTATTATTAAAGTGTAAAAAGTATCAAATCAAATTTTCGAGACGATAAGGGTATCGTATCGAAAATTTGATACCAAATTATATTTTAAAATCTATCTCTCAACGTGTAATTTCTAGCTTCATAATAAAAGAGACGGTTGTTTATCAAAAAATGTCTCTGACACTCACAACTCATTATAATTGTTGAGTCCATGTGCCAATCAGAGGTTGTGATCGACAAGGTCGTGATAGTCGAGACAAATATTGTTCAGGAAATAATCTTCCATTCGTCCTCGTAGAAGCAAATATGTGCAATCGATATCTAACAAATTGGGATCTAACAAACAGGGCATCGGTAGATTAAAGGTTAAACAGCCCTATCAGATACTTTAAAGGTGAAACGCATTCTCGCATTACCCTGTCTTTCTCGGTTAGCACAAGTGTTTTTGGCTAAAAAAGTTAATGATGCTCAGTTATTATGTTATTTTAAAGAATATTAAAATTTTTGAATTATGGTTATAATATTATTAGTACTTACTAAAAAGAGCATTAAAACATTTTTCACGTGTTCTCAAATTATCTTCAAAATCATCTGGATAGTTATTTTCAAGTTATTGGAGAATGTTCACGTGACCCAACTATTTTATTTGTGAATTCCATAATTTTTCCCACGTGTAACGTTCAAGAGAAAAATGTAGTACATGACCTATATAGGTCTCTTCCTGCAAGATCTAACAACAACTTCTCCACCCTAATATTAGTCTCACAACTCGAAATCTCTAAAATACCTACCAGATTATAAAACTCTTTGAAGATACTCAAAAGTTTGAGTTTGTCAGATTATCTTGGCCGATTCATATCTGGCACATTCTGTCTCCTAACTTGCTGATTTAATCAGGTGACAAAAATGATAGCTAAATCTATAAAGATATGCTTTACGTTAAAGAGTAATAGTAGACAGGAACCAATAAACTTCCTTTATGCGATGATCTCGTTCTATGCACCAGGTCTGCGGAAAAAATCTGATCGTGTGTGGCGTGCTTATGTTCGAAATATCTCAGGCTGCCTTATAAAGATATTGCCTATAATGATGGGATTCATTGGCTTTTGGATCAAGCATTTGTGACGCACTTACATTGTCTAATCTACAAAGTACAATTTATTTTACTATCTAAATGATTGAAATATTAAAAAAATCACATAAAGAATATAATTTCTTAATTATTAATATCTATACAACACAACTTTGCAAAAAAAGCTTAACAAATTTTTTTTTATCATAAAATTTACAACCAAACAATAACAACTTATAAGGATGAACATGTTTGTTGTATGTCAAAAATATTGTTTTATCGACCTTCCATTAAATTAATGTTGAAATTAATGAACTATAAGCATCAATAAAATATTGATTTGATAAATGCAAACTTGTATTCGGATCGTTCAAGCTGAAAAAAACACGTAATTTGATCGAGAACCAATTGTGATTTTAAACAAATAAATAACGATATTTGCTTTCTAAACTCATTTGTTTAAACTGGCATTTAAACTATTTTGCTAAAATATCTGGATAATTAATATATATAATTAAATTTGTATCAACTCTAAAACAAGTGATATATTAACTATAATCATTTTCACGTTTTTGAAGTTTAGCATTCAAAGTTTCTTAGCAAACAAGCCTTCTCGATATTTTCCAACACTAAAAAATATATATATTCCTCTAAGTCCAAACCTGTTATTTATATTCAGGAGTTATTGGAGGGTCTGTAAGTAGAGATACGATTATTACTGCTTTGGTCAATGTGATTTCAAAAAAATTAAGTGAACTCAAAGGCCGAGTTTAATACATATAGTATCAAAAGTTAACAGCATCTAAAATATTTTTGAAGGCTTACTTAAATTGGGAGCTAATGACTAAAATAATAAATATAAATAGATATGAAGCTTTTATCTTAACAATGAAGACAAAGTATTTGTTACAATATTATTTATAGCTCAAGAATGAAGAAAATACGTGAAAAAAATAAAGCCAATGGCAAGTGCCAATTTTAAAGATGAATTTTGCAGTATTTGTGGTTACCTGTACTGTTAAGATTTACTTTACCTTTTTTGGGATTGGCATTTTGATTTTTAAAGAAAATATAAAAAATTGAAGAAATTCTGCACCATCTAGTCAAATAGGTCAAAATTTATATTTAATTTTAGAAACAAATAATAATTAAAGAGAGTGTACGAGAGACAAATATTCAATATTTAACTTTTCCGAAAAAATATTTAAACAAGTACACAAAAATACGGGGCCAAATTTTCGTTATGCGCGCATCTGCATCTGCAGTTATTGCGTATCTACCTTTGTTATATGAGATAAAATAAATATTAATTATAATTTGAATTAGTGAATTATATACACATGTCGTTACAAAGAAAAATATTGGAAAGTAAATTGACATTGTATGGCTTTAAGTATTATGGGGCTATAGGTTGAAATACAGTTTAGGGTGTTCTTTTTAAAATTTCTTTTCAATATTATATATTAGTGCACTTTTGTTTTAAATATAATTCTCGGCGAATGTTTTTTACATTGAGAGCTACGAAAGTTTTTTACATGAGTTCTTATACATTTTCAATTTTTAACAAACTTCATTGATTTACGAACTTATGCCAGGATTTACTCCACTCCAATTTTGAACCAAGTTTTATTCTGATTGGAGAAGAAATGTGATTTTTAGAGCGTATGTAAATTTTTTTGTATTTCATATATATTTATAAATAAACTTTCGATGTTACCATGGATTTGATCTGATCTGAAAATGCAATGAAATTTTATAAAATTTCAAATTTCGTCGAAATTCAGGTCAACCTTCTTATTGATTAAGTATTACACTGAAATTATTTTGTACACATTTCCTATAGTCGATACGACTTTTTTTGTTTATGTTTAGAACTGATTTTTTCCGTATCTCATGACATTATCCGTATGACTAATAATATTAATAATAATCAGCCATAACATCGACATTTTTAGCAATTCTTTACATTGAAGTCAAACGAGACAGTTTGCTTATTTTAAAAAACAATTTACGATTAAGGCTATTCATTTTCTAGATCAGCACTTAAGACTAAAAATGAATAAAAAGAAAATAAATATCAATTAGCTTAAGTATAGAAAAGGTCATTCGTATCAAGGAGTTTTCAGTTCTAGTGAATTGAATTTTACGTCGTAGACAACTATAGTCAATTCGGAGTAACTGTTGCATATTTGATGAAATTAAATAGAAAAATAAATCGTGCGCATATGATATACGGATGGAAAAAGTTCGTGTGTTAACACATGTTAATGACATGCACAAGTAGACTCATCATTTTTATTGACAAGATTTGGATAAAAGAGAATTACTCATTTAAACAAAAAAAAATTAAGTTTAGACAGGAAGTTTCATGGTGTAACTTCTGTCCTTACGTTAAATAAAAGTAAATAGTTAGTTTTCAGACCTACTCAGGTATTTTCATTGAATTCTATCCGGTCATGATTTATAAATGTTGGTACATTCATAACTTTTTTGGTATATTCATAACAATTTAAGGAAGCTTTATCTTTGCAAAATCTGAACAAATAATTTCGTTCTACTGGCTGCGAGGATCGCTCCTACTACAAGCATTCCCTCTTTGGTTGGTAATAATTTATGGAATCAAAAACATTTTCTAACAGCAACTCTAAATTTCACATTTTTACTTTACTTTTTAATACGCAGTCGGATTACCTGTTTTTTTAAATGATTTTTTGTTGTCAGTAAACTTACTTAATCATATTTCGTAATGTTTACATAGCGTTAACGTAGGGTTTTCGGACGCATTCATACGTTTGACATATAACCGAACTCGTCAACTAAAAACGAGTAAATAAAATATCTCATGGAGATCGATTAAGAATAGTTTGGACTTAAAATTAAATTATAAAGAATGTTATAACCATTTTTATTAATTTTATTACATTTTGTGGTATGTACCTAATTCCAATTTATTAATAATTATTTAAATACCTATGTCGTCACAATTTCCTTTATTTGTTGTTGAGGTGCACAAACTTAAATACTAATCAAAAGAAAAATAATATATCATTTAACAAAAATTACGATCAACGAAGTACTGAAAAATTTATAGATCGACAATGGATTTGGGTAAAATTGCAATTCTTTAATCTAATCACAAATGCAATCATCTAGAGTTAGCAAAGTCAATTAAGCTAAAGGTTAGCGTCGCAGATTATTTTAATCAAAATAGAAATAAAATTGTAAATAGCACTTTCATTGAACTGGACCGTTAGATCAACTATAGTTTTTGGTAAAATTACTATTTTTTAATCATGTAGAGCTAGTAAAGTCAATGAAGCTAAAACTTAGCATCGCAGATAAAATATAAAAATAATAATGGAAATATAATTATAAATAGCACTTCATTGAGATCGCACGCACATGCATTTGCATTTATTTAAACATGTGTTATGCTTCATTATGATAACTTTTTAATTGCTTTGTCTGCTTGTATGTTTTATACTCACGTCGTTCATACTCAAGATAATATATAAGGCAAAAATTATTTTATCCCACAATTTATACCAACAACACAAAAAATTACTGCAATTTGACAATTTTAAATAATTAGTAACAAAAATAGAATTATAGAGAATATGAAAATTATGAACATAATGCCATGGCGACATAGGAACAAATTGTTTTTTGCATATTTTATGCCAGAGCAAGTTTCATTACTAGAATCAGTTGTGTCAAAGGGACTCTATGTAAAATATTCAGCGATAGCACTAAACGTTTATACAATGATGAAAAAAACTATATTTTATTTATGAACTTTTTTTTAAGAATAAACTAAATTATTAAAAATAGAAGGCGATTAAAATTCTGCGCTATAGTACTACTTTTGCTTCAGTAAAATTCATTACTTCAGGGTATTGGATTGAAATATTAGTCGTTCAAAATAAAAATGGTCTAGATGAAATCTTGTAAACTTACTAAATATGTTTATAATTCTCTATTTATTGTCTTCATAAAGAGCTCATTCCCACGATAACAAAGTCTTTTATCATTTCAGATTTTTTAAGGAGCTTTGTAATATATTTTTACATTATTCAAAGCAAAGTATAAGAGACAATAGCAGTAAACGTCGATATGAAGAGCAAAATAAATTAAAACAAAAAAGATAAGACTATTTATATTTAGACTTGAACTTTTTGCGAGAACTTTTATCTCTCTTCAATCGAAATTACGTTCTTAGTATCTCTTTGATGTGAAAATGTTAGGATACAAGTTAACTTAATACTTGAAAAACTCGCTTATTGCATCTCACTATGACTTGTAATTGTTTTTCCCCTTAGGTGATAAATAAATAAATAAAATGTTCCATCATTCCTAACAAGGTAAATTATTGTATGGTGAATGAACTGTGCTTTTCGTCTGTACTTGGGAGTCTCAATTATAAGGAATTAGCTGCGTTCTAGTATAAAATCACTGAATTATAAAGCTACATCTTATTTTTTTCAATTAATATTCTAATAATAGTCTCGTGGCCATAACCTTATGTAAATGTTTCTTGTCATTTAAATTTATTGGATCTTTTCAAGATTCTGCAATAAAAGAAGCAAACTTTTTCACATCACAACTTTAGAGTTTCATAGAGTTGTATAAGAAGTTCTTAAGTTACAATGTGTCATAATAATAAAAGCAATTAAATTCTTCTTCAGGTATTGATAGTGAATATTTGTTTTGCACCCTCCATTGAGTGGAATGTCACTGGAAACAACTTTTTGGTTTTGATAAATATTAAGTTTTTATCTAATATGAATTACGATTGGATTGGATTACATCATTCTACTTTTTTGACAATAAAATTATTCCTAGAATCATGTTTTCGACATTAATAAGCAAAACGAGTAAAAAGTAAAAATTATAATGAAGATGCTGATATTTTCTTCTGCCATGCATACTCGTATTTCGGAAAAGCTTCTGAAATCACACTTAACAAGCGCCAAGTACTCCAGTGGGCGTCAAAGAATATTTCATTAGAATGGTTGCATGAGGACCACATGAGTTACTACATTTCTGGTTCTTACGAACAAATGACGAGCACGTACGTACACTTACACACTTTCGCAGTAAGTTTTCGCTTTTATAGTAAGTTTATTGATAGAACTGATATTTAGTGTTCTGATTATTTGTGTAAGATCTTCACTATTGTTCCAATGTATATAAAACATTTAGTATAATTATAGGATATGAAAATAAAAAAAAGGTACATAGGTCTGCGCAAAAGTATTAGTTTAGTATATTTGTATATTTACTGACTTATTATCTTGACTCTGTCAAAGTATGAAGTTTAAAATTCTTGTCATTAGATGAGTAAAAACATAGTTAAAAATCGGAAAGATTTTCAACAAATTCCCTATCATTTTTAAACATACTTATTTCAGTTATATGAGTTAATACTACTGTAATAGTAATTTAATATTAAATAATTTCTACATAAATATAAATATGTATTTTATTAATATATTTTACGCTACCTTTGAAAAACATTCTCCGGTATGGTTGTGAATTATTCTATAGTACTAAGTGATGTAACGTGAAAAAAACTTACAATTTAAGTTTTTTCCCCTTCTTATTAAGGTTTTAAATTCTTTTTACATTTTATACTTTTAAAAATGTAAATTTCAAACTTACAAAACTTTATTTCACTAGAAAAGTGTGCTAACAAAAAGAAACAAAAAAAAATCAACCGGATATTGTTTTTTATACATCGGCAATATGGACACTATTTGATGTTTTTCCCATCCTTGTTAAAGTAGGTTTCACACGTACGAGACAAGCCCTTTGTTCTATACCTAACTTTCAAAACAACTCCACCTAAAATATCTGCAGTAATCATTGTCATTTATGGTCTAATTTTTTTCCACTAATGAAGTACATATTGCATCACAATATAATAATGCTATCCATTCTATTAGTATTCTTAGAGGATTTTTTAGGATGTTTTATCATTCCTGTATTCAATATAAGAATTATGTATATCTTGAATATAACTAGTCTAATCGATCCACAACATCCATAATAAATAGGATTTTTTAGGATGTCTTATCATTCCTGTATTCAATATAAGAATTATGTATATCTTGAATATAACTAGAGTCTAATCGATCCACAACATCCATAACAAATAGGATTTTTTAGGATGTTTTATCATTCCTGTATTCAATATAAGAATTATGTATATCTTGAATATAACTAGAGTCTAGTCGATCCACAACATCCATAACAAATAAAAGGTTATGAAGATGGATTGTTTTTTTTTGATGATTTGTTTCTTTTAATTTTTAAAAATATACTTTTTATTTTAATAATATATACTGTGTAACAATAAGTATTAATATATTACACAACTTCATATTGGTACAATTTCAAGTTTCAATTTCACAAGTCCATTTGTAATGTCTGTTAGGCGTTACTTTCTGTCATGTATTTAATTTTTTCCAACTTTATTAAAAATATGATAATAATGTATAAAAAATCATAAATAATGCACGTGTCGTTTGTAATAGAAAGCATTCACAGTCCTTTTTTTTTCTTACCTGGTTTTCCATTTTTGCAGTGGAAGACATTTCAACTAATTACGAGGATAATGAAGTAATACAAGATAACATCAGTCGAGAAAAAGGTCCCCTTTGTAGTTATTTTAAATGGTTTTGTTGTTGGTCGCTGTCACAAAAACAAAAGCCAGTGATGACAACATGGATATGATTTCATTGATAAAGGCCTTTGTTTCAAAATTACTTAACATGTTTTTGTTTATCCCAAAGGTCTGCTTTTATTATAACTCAAGTAATCAGACCTACCATCGATGAAAAATGATCATACCATTATATAACATTTTGGCCGGTATAAAACATCCCTTTTCATGGTGCTGTAATGAAATTATGAAACCTTTACAATATCTTCATATCCTTGCATCTATTACAGCTTCAAAATTTATACAGTGTTAAACCTGTCATCATGAAATATTGAAAGGAAATAATACAAGTGGAGATTTCAGTTAATACCACTATGCCTTTAAAGTGGGGTTGCCAATTTTTTTTCATGCATATTATGAAGTAGAAATATAAATATCCCATCATTATGATAGTTATATAATTGTACCAAACTGTGAAGCTTTCACGACTGTATCACCAGAATTATTAGGAAATATATTTAACAAAATTGGCTTGCCTGTCAATATTGTGTTACCATTGATTCTTTAATATTTTAATGAGAATCTGACTTAAAATGAAAAAGTCACGTGTGAATTTATGTTTTAATTGAAATATTCATTATCTATTTTGATCATATATCTATTTTGACCCAACCTAATCTGCAAACCTATAGCTCCAAGCGGTACTTCTCCGCTTTATAAGTGCTGTATTTTAATTTTCTCCAATTTTTTAAATAGTTTGCCAGTTCTAAAAGCTCTGTTCTGCAAAGAAGTTAAAAGTTGTGAATTAGTTTAAAAAAAATCAAAATCAAAATTGCAAATTCTATCACCAAACAATATAATCAATTTGGTATTGAGCACTAAACGAATACTTTCGTGCAGAAATATTTCGATTATTAAAATGTTATTCGATCTCTTACGAATTCATTCTCTTTAGACAGTTATCTCAGCTAAGGTCAGACTTAAATTCAAGAGCCATCACCAGTAATGATGTCGTAGATGCGACAAGCAAACGTTCGTTGAATTTTTCTGTCATATATGTGGATTATCGTATTTTTACATGCCTCCATTTAGACTGTAGTAAAGTGGCGAGGCACCATGTCTGCATATAAGTTTTTCAGAAATTTCACCTCAGCAAATGCTTCTTAAATTAAGCTTACTCTTATTATTTAATCAATATACTGACAAAACATACTCATAATCGTAGAACCCAAATAAATGTATTTACACAAACATTGTTCACAAAAATCCTGGACATGCTAGACATGCATTAATAATATTTTCCTCTTATATAAAGAAACCAGGATTTAAGATCGTGTGGTGTGAAAATACAGAGGGCTGGTAATTCATAGAAAAGACATGTTCGAAGAGTGGCAGTTTACAAACGATACTAATTTATACGATCTCAATATATAGCTTGCTACATTTATGTATCCTTAAAATGTCATAAATTTGGGTTTTAGAATTTAATACATAATTTTTCATTCCTCGATTCTAGCACATGATGAGTATGCTTGTTTACTGAAAATTAAGTATAAAATAAAATATACTTGTAAGATATAGGGGTATCATTTGACTTTTACGAATTATTAAATCTAAATTTTCCTATTTTTAGAAGCATAGTTGCTTATAATTTATTACAAAGATGACCGTAATTAGAACAAGTGGGTTTAAAATGTGATAAACAAGCTTTGAAAAAGTTAGGACTTATTCAAATGAGCAATTTATGAGCTCAGTATATGTATTACCCAGCTGCTTATTTCTTCTAAATAAATTTTATTCATTTTACGTTTATGCTAATTATTATATTTACAGTGAAGGCATTTAATTTCCATAATTTTTCAAAGCTTATTTTAAGTCGCCCACTTTTCTACTGTAAATACATATAATAATATATTAATGTAAAAATATGCACTTTATATTTTAGCTAAATATATATTTTACGAAATTCTCGAAACAGAAAAACTAATTAAGTAGAAGACATCTAACACAAACTTTAACGTTGTTATCTGTTGATAACTTTTCCTGCCTGCGAAGCTCAGGAGCTTTTAATTTTTTTATTTCCGCCCAAAAAGTTTGCACCGCTGCGCCCAATATCCGGGATACTCGAGTAATTATAGGAGTTATGTTTGGAGATTTGACCACTTTCTTATAAAACCAATATAAAACTCAGCTATTTTCACTAACGCAAGGAAGATTAAATCCTTGCATTAGTGAAAATTTGCCTTAATGATGGTTACAATTATGTCTTTTTTTTCTCAACTTGACTTTAAATCGATGCGAACACCGAAAGCGACTTTCAATATAAATCGTTTAACAAACATAATTTACAAGTGAGTATTTTGAATTAATGCGATAAAAGAAACTAACTATACGAACTTAGCTCTAGAAGGATTAAAATTTGATTCAGCAATTTAAATGTTTTGTTAATTATTTTTTTTCGTTTATATTTTTATATTAATATAATATTTTACTTATAAACGATTATTAGTCGTCTTGATTTTTTACCATACTTCCATAAGTTATGTTTTTTCCAGAATAGGATTTAATGTGAGAAAATTTGTTTGAAAAATTAATAGTTATCAAACTACTTATTTTTGCATATATATTTATACTAATACCGAATACTTACTTAACAATACTTACTAAATTGATCTCAATTTAGAATAAAATAATTTAGTGAGCCAACATTATCGGCAGGAATTAATACAGTTGAAATACTCAGTAAACTTCACAGAGTCATATAATTTCTTTTAAATGTACTTAGAAATGATTGGTATAATTATTGAACAGATTATTTTCAAGAAAATGGGGCCGTTTTAATTTTGCGCGAGTTATTTCGGCAGTCTAAAAGCCAGTGAACCTGTTTACTAGTATTACACTATTAATCATTATAAAAAAGGCGGCCTGCTTGTAAAATTTGACGTATTTTTGGAATATTAACTGCCACTTAATTCCTCAGTTAATTCCAGAGTTATTCCGCAACCACCACACAATTCCGAACTGCAAACGCACAATTTCAGAAATATGATATTTCTGTTAAGGTACTTTAGCAGCCACGTGTTTGATTAATTGCCCCCATATGAGAAGTGCTTTGCATTGAATGAAATAAATGTGTAATATTTCAGACAGAAATCATATTTTGATGAAAAATGCATGTCTCAATTACCGCTAATAATTTAGTATGACTTTTAAAATCATAAAAGTGCATTTTATGCAAATTAAAGCATGAAAATCGATGTAATTTATATCATTATTTTTTATTTAAAAAAAATATAAGAAATTAAACTATATACTTGATATTTCAGATTATATATAATAATTATTTTACTTTGAGAGACGTTTAGGAGAAATCGTCGTCATTTATAATACAATCAATATATATTATTAATGTCCCTTTTAAATGCTTTTTTGGTATATATATACATAGATTTATTGAAATTTTTATGAAATTTGTATCATACGGACCCACAATTATTTTTTAATAATCTAAAAAAAAACTTTGTCAAAAAATTATATTTTTAACCAATATTTGACATGGAATATAAAGTGAAAAATGTGTACATATGAAGAGAAATCGCGGGAAAGAAAAAAAAGCAACGATATCGTATTAAATAATACTAGCGTTTAAGCAATTAATTTTGAATATAACAGAATAGAAATCGATGCTATTCCAATAATTGCTATTAACCCTACCTAAGGTAAAACTTTTAACAGAGCTTTGATTTAGAATTTTTTTCAGTGAAATAAATGCATCATCTTCACTTTAATTAAATCTTCTTTTCTGTTTACTGTTAATCGGTCCACACTTTAATTAAATCTTGTTTACAGATGATTAGAGAAGTTGCTATTTTAACTTTATTTATGCTGGCTTAAACTAACTTGAAAACAAAAAAAAATATTGCTTGTAATCTTGTCCACGTACGGCATGACGCCATGTCCTGGCAAATTAATACGAGTACATCTCTATTCAATAAAGTTGATAATACGTCCAATTGGTAATAATCTGTATAAGCTTCCGTCGAATTTACTAATAATTTGGGTGATAATAAAGGCTTGAAATCTAGAAGGTTTACTTAAAAAATGTCAATACTAACCTAAATGCAATTCAGTATGATGGTTTATAACATTTGGTTTAATAATGGTAATATGACATGATCCTTTTTATGGATCTTCAAATTTTCATTCATTAATTATAATTTTCTCCTTACTTTTTTGGAAGATAATGTTGTTGAAGTGAATCATGATCGGCTGCTTGATAAAGTTTATTTTTATTAAAAAAAAAGATTTGTTTATGTAAGAACTCTTATTTCATTTACTGAACAAAAGTAGAATTCTATTTAATCCAAGTGAAATTTGTCAGTATTTAACTTTATCAAAAATCATTAGAGTAAAGATATTTTTGATCTGTTTCGGATTTTTATTATATTTAAAATAATAAAAAACCGTTTGTTAGAATAAATGATAAACAACCAACCAAACGGTTAGTGCCTCCTGATTTTTCTTAGTTATTCTTTATATTTCCTACTGCCTCATGTTATTTTTAATTTCTTTTCCATATTTTTACTAATTCAATCCTTGGACTTTCCTATTTGCAACTAATGTCGGTATACATAATAAATAAAGTTAATCAATAGACGGTATTGAATAAATATTTGAAACTCGACTTTGTTGACTAATAGCGACTAAACTAAACCGATAGAATCTTTTTCCATGGAGTTCTTTATGGTGATACCGACCAGAAAAGTAATCTTTGAATATATCATTTCTACAAATAATTTAAAATAAGGAACCTCATCAATCATATAGAATTTACTTTCAAAGAAAATTGTTTTTCGATATGTTATAGTATATATATATATATATAGAGTATGTCAAAAGAAATTCATTTTTCTTGACTAATTTCATTTTTTCAGTAATTTTGGGTCATTGGAGATGTTAGATAAGGAAGAAAATATCAAACAAATAATTGTATTTGTATTTAATTTTTGTTCCGATTTGGAGCATTTATGCCACTACTTACGCAATAAGTTTAAAAGGATATAATATTTTTTACACGCACTCTTTCCTAGAAAATTAGTTACTAAATAGAAAAATATAACAAGGGAAGTTACTTTAAGTTGAGTTCTATTTTAAGTAAAAATTTTTTAAGAATATTTCATAAATTTCTCATTTTGAAAAAATATTTTTAATACCAAGTTCATTTTTCGGTTTTCTAATAGGTATTAAAATGATATTTTAATGATTTAATAATTAGGAAAGTAATAACATTTAAATTATTTTCTTAAATATCTATATTTTTTAAATTATACACACTATAATCTGTTTTATCGAAATATAATAATAAAAATACATAATTTAAAAGAAAAAACCTACTGTGACAAATTTAATTTGATATTTAGGAAATTGCAGCATTTTATTACTGCTACATTAAATGATTAATTATTTTTTTAACATGACGTAAGACATTTGTACTATTCGATGATTAAGTATATAATTTCGGGTTAGATACTCTAAAATTGTAGATCCCTAAAATAAGTTTGCGCCTCAATTAAATAAGTATAAAAAAGTAACCAAATTCAAAGCATAGTATAAAATTAAAAAAATTCTTTAGTTTAAGCTAATAATATTAGGTTGGCAACTTATAAGCCCGCCACTTTTTTTTAGTGACTTCCAGAATGTTATAGAAACTTCTACAATATTTATTGTATGGTACATAACGAGTGTGGCATTCAAACTTCTGTTTAGTTTGCAATTGAGTAATAAGCGAGTAGAGAATAACTTTAAGATGGAAGTATTTTAGCGAAGTGAATTTAGAAGACTCTTTCTTCATGAATGTCGTTTAGGGCGAAAAACCAGCGAAGCATCACGCAATATATACGCAATGATGGGTGAAGTTATGCTCTCTTACGATACAGCCAAGCACTGGTTCCAAATATTCAATAAAGGGAATTTTGACCTGTCCGAAATACCTCATCCAAAGCGACCTCCTGCAATTGATTTTGAAAAAATTATAACCTTTATTGAAAGACATCGCAGATTAAGTTCGCGTTGTTTGTTAGAGCTATCGTTACGTTCTTATACTGCAATTGAAAAACAACTTTATGCTTTGAGAAAGAAGTGGAAATATCCCATTAGGTTACCACATGAGCTAACGTTCTTTCAACTTCAGAGGAGAATTAATGTGTGTTTGAAGCTACTGTTCCGTTGTACTGTTGTTAGTTCCCATCGTACCGATGAGAGGCTAAAGTATCTGGTTAGAGGAGATGAAAATCGGATGGCTTATGTTAATTTTTAGCTTAAACGCCAATGACTAGGAGCTGGAAGAAAAGACTTATCTTGACCAAAATACAATATTGGATAAAATATACTTTTGAGTGCATGGTAACTCTTTCATCTTTCATTGGGAACTCTTTCAAGCTAACAGTACAATTAGAGCTAAGATTTATTGTAAGCAATTGAGCAAGTCAATTGCTAAACTTCCTTCAAATCAAAGCAAAGTTTATTTTTTACATGACAATGCTCGAACCCACACTCGAAACTACTTTCACTTGGATGGAGTATGCTACTTTACTCACCGTTACTTCTATAATAACTCTCTGTTTCACTTTCTATCTAATAATTTACATAATTTTAATAAATTTAAAGACGACGAGAGTCATATCAAAATCGAACTTCACCGACTTTTCACCGAAAATGCTAATTTTTCTGAATATTATTTTAAAAGTTTTGTAATGAGTCTCAATGAGATTCAAATTATTATAATCACGTTGTGAAATATTCGAAAGAATATACGTCATGTCAAAAAACATAAAAAAACAATATAATTTATAAGTTATGCACATTATATTAGCTCGTTACTATCTTAGGCCAGTTTTAATTGAATTTTTTTTAAAATCAATGTCACTTTATATCTCAAAAAACCTAAAATGAAGTCGTAACCTATTGACTAAATCTCTATTTGTCGAATTACACTTTAAATCATGCATTTGTGCTTATAAAAATTAAATTGTGTTTCCATAATTTAAAACGCGGTGCCTAAATAAGATCACGAATGTTCACTCTGGTAACACAGATGTTTTCCTCTGGTTTTTAGTTTTCATTTTCGGTTTTTGGGGTAGAAATTCAAATTTGATACATATTATTCCTTTTTACAAAAATTGTTTTTATTTCTCAAATTACACATTAAGTATCCAATGAAAGAGAGGATAATAAGGGTACAGAAGTATTTTTTTAAATTTTATTTATTTAGGTGTTTTTAAGGACTGAAACATGTGTTTATTGATGAATGTACATTTATTTATATACAAAATTAATTTATTTGCTTGCAGATATAAATAAATATCTATTAACTTGAAACTTTGTATGTACTAATTTTCATTCCAAATACTAAATGAAAACTTATGTAGAATAACAGATTGAAAGCAACAAAGGAATGGTTTACTTCCTTCTGGTCTTTTATTATTTGAAAACAAAACACTTGATTAACTTAACAAAGAACAGAGGTCATGAAAATTATTGGTATTAGATGTAATATGTATTTAAATTAGCTGTGATCACAAATAACTCATGAAATAATTAGTAAACTATATTTTTTTTATTTGCGGGTTGATAAAACCAAAAAGTGGAACTAGAAGATGTAACAATTTATATTGCCATTAAATGTTACCCAATAGCAGGGATAAAATAACGAAACGTCCCGAACTCAGAGTTACACTTTTCACATTTACAATATTAAGTAAAAAATTATGTTCAAAAAATATTAATATTTATATTTATTTATAATTCAACAACACCGAATTAAAACAATAGATATAATTTTTTGTGTACTTCATCATTAACTACAAAATGTTGAATAAAAATACTGAAGGAAAATATATTATTAATTTGATAATAGTGATGGTATATCACAATTCCTAGTTTTGTCATACTTTTTCTACAGCAATACGAATTTTAATGTGTTTTTCATATTTTTTCTTAAAATATGTTAATTTTCCTTATTACTTATTCCCGTAGTTCAGCCGGTTTTTCTTAGTTATTTCTTTTTAAGATTCCATACTTTAAAAAGCGGAGCCCATATAAGATCACTCACATTGAAAAAAATATCACGTTGTTATAAACATCATAAGAAATCACTTAATGTTATTTTAAACTCAGCTCACTATTTAGGTAATTTTAGCTCTTCTTACTTCTCAATGGATACTTAAAATGATGGATTGAAGTTTAATACTGACAAACTGCGATAGTTCCATCTAATACATCCGAGTGTTAGATGGAACTATCGCAGTGACTGGTGTTAGGAAAAGGATTTTATTATTTTAAGAGTCCGATATACCCAAATTGAACATTTTCTATTTGAAATTTTACTTAATGATTGTCGATTTTTTTTCTGAAAATAAATAATATGAAAGTAGATTATATACCAAATTGGATCCAACAACCAGAAACATTGTAGATAAAACTTTCCTCGATAGATTTTATTGCTGAACCAATCTCGATATTCAAAATATTTTAATTGTTTTAATGTCATTTTTATACTTATGTTATGTTGAAATCTGCAGTAGTGGCTAGTTTAAATATTTTTAAAACTATGGATTGGTTATCGAAATATTTAGAAAAACATATTTTCACTACTTTTGCTTCTAAATATTATGGCCACAACCGGCTCCTTATTGGACGAGATGTTCTCCATCATTCGCCCGCGAGCCTTCGAAGGGTTGAAGGGAGGTTGTATCGCAACCCGCATTAAGAAAAAATCGTAAAATCTTGCTAAATTTCTTTATCCACGAAATATTAAAGTAATACCTCGATTGTATCACCTTTTGTCAATACTAAATTCGTGAGGAACAATTTCCTAGTATCCAGGGTCATCTGTAAAATAAATTTCCCCATTTGTTTGCCATATTCTCAGTTATTGTATAGTATGCTAGTTTTTCATCTATACCCAGCTTTCGAAAATTTTCATTGACGTAAACTATAAACCCATTTACGGTACAGAATAGAACACTTTCATTTAAAATTAGCATGCACTATATAGATATCTTCATCTGGTGTAGGAAATTCACGACAAGTAACACTGAACGTTTTTAGAATAGCATTAATGGAACCTACTGACAAGTTTGTAATTTATGAATTGCTTTTTAAAATAGTCTCCGCGGCAAGTTATTTATATTCGACGGAACCGTAGAAAAAAGCAGTGTTTGGAACCGTAGAAAAAAGCCTTTTTGAAAGCAACACCGCTTTTTTGGCGTCTGAGAATCGTGTTCTGACCTATAATTTCTATCACCGATTTAGTCAAATATGCGGTCGTTTGTCTGATAGACTATAGTGGTGTTGTCGTCATAAATTCGTGATTCTGTTGTGACGCCATTAATTTCAAACTTTTTTTCAAAACAACAAACAAACAATTGCTGGTATATCAGTTTGCGGTAACTGTTCTTTTATTCTTGAGAAATAAAGGTAGTCTATCCATCTATTTCCAGTATTTCTTATTTTCTCCACATTTGTAGGCAACTCTTCAGTAAGGAACACCTACGGCGCAGACTGCCTCTTAGATTTATATTCGTAAAAGTATATTCAGCTTTTGCAACTGATGATGACGTCGAATTCAGATTTTGAGTGTTTTCTTTCATGTTTTTCGATCAGTTTGCGACACTAATGTTCGCGATGGCGTTTTTGAGTTACAGTCGAACCATAAGGTAGCCATTTAGCATAAAGATTCCAGATGTCCAAATATCCGAATAAAATTTTCTGTACTTGATTCATATCAGAGCTAAAATTTGGCCAAATCTACGGGTAGGTTATTCTTTTGTCAGTCTTTATCATGAGATGGAACATATTGATGCAGGGTTGCTTATTTACCGTGGTTCAAAACATGTTTTGAATAGAAAACATTCTGTTAAGTCATAAAAAAGCATTAGGTCCGCAAAAATCAATGATTTAAAAGTTATGATTTTTCTTGTACTTCTTTGAAAATATTTACTCCAGTCACATAAATCTATTCATCGAAATTGTTTGAAAATTATTTCAATAAATTACAAGAAATTTGGTATGAAAGTAGAATAGTTATATAGTAAGCATGCGATATGCGATTTTGGTATTTATTTTTAACTTCTGCTATTGTTTGAAACTTTACTTTAATTTATTATGTTTTAAAAAAAAAAGTACACCTGAAAAAAATTCTGTAGCAAAATTTGTACGACTAGCGATTTGCTTTCGATATGGTAAAACAACTACGTTAGAATATGATGATAGTCCAGACAAAAAAATCATAGTGATGTAACGATTGAAACACCTTCAGAAATTAATATCATATTAGTCAATCACTAGATATGAATAATCTGGGATTTTAGTAGAAATAAGTGTTTTTTAAAGTAACATTAATTCAGCTCAGATTTACTTAAATTATTTGCGAATCAATGTTTATTAGTTTTGTCATATTCAAAATGTGTTCAGGTAAAATTATTACTGTACAAAACTAATTACTGATCGACGGTCATTTGAACCAACAGAAGTACAAAAAAAGTTATAAGTTCTAAACTTTTAATTTTTTTTTAAATAATTTATCATTATATTTTCTACCTAAAATTGTTTTAGACCACTATAAATATGCCAACCTCTGTAATCTCCATTTATCGCTGCTGGGGGCCATCCGTCAAGTATATCGCTATGAAGATTGTTACGATTATGCTTGACCTCAATAAATAAGTTTTAAATAGCATGAGCGAGGTTTATATAGATAGCTGCCAATTCTTAAAAATGTGTGACAAATTCCAGCACAATACCTCTATGGATTACTCAATTCTAAGAAATATCAGTGCTGCCTCTGTAATAAAGTGTATAGTCGAATAAGTACAAGCATCCTTCCATATATATTTCTATACTAATTTGTAGATAAAATAAGCCAAAAATGTTTTTTAGGATCTAAATTCAAAATCGTGGAAATATTAAAAAAAGTAACGCAAATTGATGAGAACTAACTAATCATGAACTTACTAACATTATAAGACAAAATAATAACATATTTAAATATGTAAGAATGGACGTAAATACGAAACTCATAATAAAACCATGAGTTTCATCAGAATGTGACGATATCTGAATATAACGACATTCATATAAATAATAACATATTATTTAATAAAAAATAAATCACAAAATGAAGATATAAATTTATACATGTATAATGAACACTAAACTTCGCTATAGAATTTGTTTATAAGAAATGATAATTTGTATATTAATTTTCAAAGTGTAATCACTCTTGTCTCGACGTTTAGAGGTTTTTAGAAAGTTGTCATTATAAAGGAAGGTGTGGGAAACATTTTGAATTTTTTTTCGAAATTATTGTTACTAGTTAAACGACTAGGTAAATTGAAAAATTTATTAGATATTATTTATATATTAAATATTATCCGCTTTTATTAAGTTTTTATTCCATTTTTCTATGTTAAAAAGTTTATAATAATTTATATACTGTTTTATTACACTTTTTTGAATATTTCCACGACTTTTGAGTTTACGTCCAAAAAAAACTAGTAGTACTTTTTGTCACTGACTTATTTAAAAGATAGTACAGATGTTAAAAATATAATATAGATGTTTACATAGCTTCCTATTGTGATTAAGATATTTACATTTTCTCGGCTGTACTCTTCGTAATTTTGAACATTGACTTCTTTGAATATTCTTACTCACATTCATTTCTAAAGTGAAACCTTTTTAGCAGCCCTAAATTTAAATTTTGACGATCGACATGAAAAGTGGGTTTGACCTCAAACCGGCATCACGATTAAGATAGTGGATGCATAGAAACAAGAGAGAACGACTAATATGTTAGAGAGAAATAGAAATCGAGTATGATTTTTTAACAAAGTTCTTTTCACCACCAACCAATTTGTTTTCACCACGAATTTAACAAACGGTTTAATTTAAATATCCCAACAAACTTTGTCATTTGATATAAACATTTTATACATCGTTTATTGTTAGTGTACACTAGCGAATTTGTTGTTAGATGACTGGAAGTGAATAAAGCATTAACTGCTGAGCACCACTGAATAATTTCTTAATGGATAAGTGAAATTCTCAATAAGTGATCAAAAAACGAACCCGTAGTCTCAACAACGTGGTAAGTAAACGTTTTCTCCTCGTGATATACTCACAATATATGTAACCGAAATATAATACATTAATAAACTAATCAATTATACACTAATATATATATATATATATATGCGAGTATATATATATATATATATATATATATATATATATATATATATATATATATATATATATATATATATATATATTTATTTATATGTTAGTTTCCATGACAATTTTTACTATGTCTTTAATCCCGTTTAATTCTTTTTTCAATTCACATATACGCAGCGGTGTACAATGTAGACTCTTCTCTTATTCCATTTCATTTTTTTCTTAGTAAAACCCGTGCACAACTTTCTGTTCGGTATTAAAATTAAATACAATGAGTACAAAGCAATAAGAATGAAGTGAAATACATCGTAAGAATATAATACAAATGTTATAAAAACATAAATAAAAATGCATTAAAACAAATACGATCAATTCAAAATATAATTAAAAATAATGTCAGTATTCCGCTCAAATAACTAGAAGGCAGAGTTTATATTTGCGACAGATGGCATAGGACGCGAAACCTTCCGGTGCGTTATGTCTAAGAACAGATATGTTTATTATTAATTGCAAATAAAATTATACTCTGGGTACTCAGGTTTATATTGACAAAATGCTTGTAAGATTTAGAATACGCTACGAGTTTCAAATCTACATACCATCAAAGCCAAATAAGTATGGACGAAAGGTGTTCTTTTTAGTCGATGACAATACTTTTTATGTATACAATGCATATATTATATACATATATATATATATATATATATATATATATATATATATATATCATGGCAGAGGATCAGATGGCATGGGGCTAAATGATGCAGAGAAACGTCTCGGTATCCCTACACAATCTGCTATACGTCTCTGTAAGATAATAGAGGGTAGTAATCGTATTATAACTGTAGGAAATTAGTTCACTTCAATATAAATATTGCATGAGCTAAAAACTGTGGTTTGACTTATTAGGCACTTTAAAAAGAACGAGAAGGTAATTCCACCCGAATTTCAAACCCATAAAGACAGGGTCTTTGGTTCGCATTTATATCGATTTATTAAGAATTACATCACGGTGTCCGATGTGCCCAAGCGTAAACAAGTTGTTATATTAGTATCTTCGATGCACCAGAGCAAGGAGACTGATGTTACCACCACGTTGTGATTACCGACTACAACAAAACAAAAGGAGGCGTAGATGACGTGGACAAAAAATATTCAATTTATTCTAGCTCACGAAGAACACAACGGTGGCCCATGGTTTTATTTTATAAAATGATAGATCAAAGCGGTGTAATTGCTTTTGCACTATATAATAACTGCACGAATACAAAAACATCGAACGTGGCTCTTTTCTGCTCTTACTTGCACGGGAATTGGTAATAACCGAAATGAAATTACTAACGCGTTATTGGTCCTTCTGACATGCCTGATCCTCCCCCACCAAAAAAATATATGAATACAGATCCAAGTATTCGAAAGACCTGCGTGGTCTACCCTGGCCGAATGAAAAGGCGTACAAAATATTATTTTTACTGATGCAGGAAACCGATGTGCCTTACATGCTGCGATCAAGTATACAAAGACTGCAAATTAAGCCAATAAATATGCCAAATAAAAGAGCTGTCATTTTTTTAGTTTAAAGTTAGAGGTACTGTTTTTCATAAGTATATATTTAATTAAGAATAGTTCTAATTCAATTTATGATTGTAATATAATCGTAAAAAATATGAAGGCTGAAGTAAGTTCCTAAAATCTTACATGCAGCTTTGTTGTTTTCAAGAATAAATATTGTTTGTACTCTTGATTTTGAACGTTTTTTATTTACAACCTATAATTACTTTACCTAAAGCATTAATCTTATAAATTACAATGGGATTATACGAATGGGACACGTAAATAAAATATTTTATGATCATTTTAAAATTTTGCGTCTTCTAGACGTCTAGACTGTTTAGGTCAGGTCGGTGGTTAAAGGTTAAAGTAAAATCATTTTCAGGTGAGCGAAGCTGCAAGTAAAAATAAGTTATACACAATACAAGGTAACGCAAGTTAAAAGCGACTCGTTTAGGCTTATTGAACATTGCGGCGAACAAGAGCGGAAAAGTTGTTCGTAGATTGTTGGACAAAGCGAAGAAACGAATGCGTAGAACAATATATGAGAATACAATAAACTCTATGCACTGAAAGTTTAATTTCATGGAGGGTATGTAGTGTGACGTTGTCTGGAACGATAGTACGAAATAATTATATAACGTTATATTTTATTGTTGTATGCGTAAAAGTTTGTACACGTAACTGTTAAGGGTATGTTGTATACGTTACTGGAAGTGCTTAGTGATAAAAGAAGCATCGCTTCCATCGATTATGAAGAGGCACATATTAATTAATTAGACCTTTTGGTTGGATAGCTTTCATTAATGTGAACGACTTTTTGCATTAGTTGAATGGTTCCTTTTTCGCCAACTTTGTTGTTTTTGTCGTACGTTTCATTGAACATTTGTACATCATAGATAAATTTCTATCTCAACAAAAAGTTTTTGTAAAGAATGAATTTTAAAGATGGAGTGTCGATTAAACTGTGAACATGAACTTTTGTAAAATATATTCGCTATGGAGTTAATCTATAAATAGTTTTTAATATATAATAATTTATTTTTTATTTTTGTCTGTTTGTGTTTCATTTCGTCATTTTAATAAATAGTTAATAAGAACAATCCAGAATTTGAAGTTAGAGAAACATTAATATATAAGGCCGACCACCTCTGTTTAAGTTTATGGTTTTAAACTCAAATAGAATTATGTATTCCTTCATAAGATAATTTGAACTTGCATGGTGCAAATAAACTAAGTAGGTTAGGACCTCCTAATGTAATGATGAAGAAATGAGATTAAAAGGAAAAGACATGGAATTTTTGTCGAATATCCGCCTATAAGAAAAGTTTTATACCATAAATTTTGTCCGAAAATATTCAACAATTGTATATTTCCCACTCGACCGATTTAGAAGACCCCATTAAATTATTTTCATAACAAAATTAATGAAGATCATATCTGTATACGTCAACACGCTGAAAAACGTTAAAAACTGGATGAAAATTTAATACAAAGCAAAATATTTTAATACTAGATAATCGCCATGTTGAAACTCTATTACTTATTTCTATGTGGCACGATACACTTTTAACATTAATTTTATATTTAAATGGAAACGGTGTAAGACATCACGTCACGTCCTACACACGGTTTAAGATCCCTCGTAAGGTAACTGGAAACAGTCGACATGTAAACAAAGTATGATGCTTGAGAAGACAGTCGTAGGATGAATGTTTGCCGATGTACATACTCGTAAATATGTAATTTTATTTGAAAACGAAATATAAATTGTCAAATTCATCAAATTATAGTCAGAAAATTATAATCAAGGTTGCATTTTTCATAAACATGTGCTCAATTTTTGGTTGCGTTTCGTCAAATTTAAAAGAGCTGAATCTTACAGTATTTGAAACCTTATAATAATTTTAGGCTTGTAAAAATATACGAAGCAAAATATACATAATAGAAAATAAAAATAATATTTTAAAATATTTAATATAAATATTACAAACCCTTTACGAATATTTCACGTGTACTCCGTAACACAAGTTGTGCTCGCACATTAAAAACCCAAAACCCCTTTATTATTATCACAAAATTATAAAGTGTATTTTATAGTAAAATGCGTAATTTACAATAAGAAAACTAATCAATTTATATTCTTTCACGTATTTCAAGTCGCTAACATGGTTTGTATTGGAGTGTTAGATGGATTTAAAGAAATTACAAGAAGACCGGAACAAAGTCAGATTACGTACTGTGTAAAATTCAATAAAGATAATGAGGTTTATCTGTAGCCGTTAACACTTTCTTGTTTACAAGTTGATTTGAGCCAGATTAATGAGAGGGAAGAAAGATTTTAGACACTTGCAAGTAAGATTTATGAACCTTCCTACTTTTAATGGTTCTATTGTGGCCTTAGTTCTTAATAAATAAAATTCTTTTAATGAAATCATTATGAGAAAAGTGAAGTCTTCTTATGAAACGAGAAGAAAAAATGACAAAATTTTACTATTCCGTTGGAGGTTATTTTGGTTTTTTTAGAAATTGTTGCCAACTATCTTCACTCTTACTCGGAGTATTCTTACAATTAAATATTATATTGCATAGTGAATTTTAGATAATGCAATTAGAAGTCTAAATAACTGCGTTTCCAAAAATATTTTGCACTTCCATTTTTTCAACAAAGAACATTTGCTTGTCTTACTTTTTGAAAAATTAACATTCAATTGAGCAGAAAAATAAAACAGCTACCTTTATATTGTGTTTTAGGAAATTAGCAAGATATTGCTTTTTACATCAGTTTGCTTAGATTTATTAGTTTAAATTATTTTCTTTCAAGAACTGGTTGAAATTTGTGTATACAGGAGAATCCTCAAAATATCATATACGTAAAGAGTAAAAAATATCAACATTTTAAAACGAATTCACATAGACATTAAAATTATAGATGTAATTAAACCGGAAAATTGCAATATCCTGATATATAACACGAAGATCAAGGTGCACAACGTAAATACGTGTCATGCAGGTAAAATCCGAGGCAAAAGAAGTATTGGAAAAAGAAGAATATTATGGCTGTTCAACTTGAGGGAATGGCATGGATGTAGGTCAAGGGAACTTTTTAGAGCAGCTACATCCAAAAATAGAGTGGTCGTAATGATAGCCACCCTCCCACGAGAAGACATTTGAGGGAAAGACTATCTCAAACCGAAAAACGGAGTTCACTTATGTGTCTGTCTGTTTGTCCGTATATCACAGCCGATTTACTCAGAAACTATGCGATCTAGCAAAAAAAAGCGTAAACTTAAAATTTGGCCCAGTAATATATCTTACTAACTTTTGCACAATCTTTGCACAATTTTGCACAATCTATCCTTTTTAAAAGATTGATATAAGCATAAAAGGATATAAGATTCATAAAGGGGGCTTAACAAAGGCTTTCAATTTTAAATTTCACATATCACATTGGGTAATATTTGAAAATATATTATGAGGAATACAATAATTTTTCTTTACTTTAAATTGCGTATTTAAAAAGATATTATAAATATATGCAAAAATAGAGTATTCTCTTACCTCCCTTATTTCCGAAACTACTAAACCAAAAATCATTAAGAAAATAAGAAAAAATTTGAGGAGAAGGTTACAGGAAAGGTATATCAATTACTCTAGATATTATAATTTTTGAAATAAGTGCTATGTTTTTACGCCCGTAAAAGATATATTACCCAATATATTAACGAAGGGAAAAATTAATATTTTTAAAAGTTTAATTGAAATACTATGTATCCTTGATCATTTATAAGTACCTAAATATCTAAGGAACCCTCGTAGTGCGAGTTCTACCCGTACTTGAGAGTTTTTAGGGCCCCGTATCTTTAAAAGAAAAACGAAACACTTTTGAGGTGTTAGGTCACATGTCTGTTCGTATGTCCGTTACTGCCGTGTTTCCCAGAAACTGCTTGATATAGAAACTTTGGTATAGTGATACGTGTTATTAATCCAGACATTTAACACTACCAATTTTTTTTAAATAGTCATATAACAATTAAAGAGTAGGTAAATTAAAGTCCAAAAAAATTTTTGCGCCTTAATTTGCCTCCTCTGAAGGCAAAGAAAACGAAAAAATAAAAATGTTTTTTAAAAATTTCTCTGAAAATAAATTATTCGAGTCACGTTCAGAGCGAACGTCGCTTTTGATAGTAAAGAGTTACGGGCCGCCATGAAAACAACTCAAAATTGTTTTACCAGAAAAGCAATGCGACTTTAGCAATAAAGTTAATATCACATAATTACTACAAGAAAAAATCTGGAAAAATTGATAACTTTTTTTTGCAAAATAAAAGGCTCTTGGATTAGGAATTCTACCACGTCAACGGTATTTTACTAATATTTCTCAATCAACTGTTACCTTTTTTTGCCATAAGGTAATTACATGTGAAGTAGTAAGTCTTATTTAAACATTTTTATCAAAGCGGTTATCTACTTAAAAAACTCTAAAACTCCACATTTTTATCAAATTGCCATCTAAAAACTTGTATCATGGCGGCAACAGGTGTTGTTATAATTGTGAATATAAATTATTTAATCGAATCGATTGTTTCTGTTATTGTTAATCCATATTCTCAATGTCTCATATACGATACGATTTCTCATATAGGAACCACACAGAATTTTTTGGTTTGTATCTTGTTTACATTTAAAGGAAGCTCTTAAATTTAGCAGCGATTTTTCAATTAATTAATGCTGAAATATTTGATAAGTCGTTTTCTAAAAAAATCATAAAATAAATTATAAAATAAAATTATAAAATAAATAAATTATAAAATAAATTAAAAAATCATAAAATAAAAATCATAAAATAAATAATTTGACTAGTCACTTAAGTTCAATAGCCTGAATGGGCCGGGATATGCATATGCGGTTAACAATCGCTAGCAGCTGTTATAGCTGCTCACTTTTATCTTTGTAACCTCCTAGGTAATTGGATATTAAATGACACACGATATACACGCAGACTGAATTGTAAGTAAATTTTGGTTCACGAATTTTGTCACTTTAATAAATGCCAAATAATTTGACTAATTTATTAGCAACCTGAATGGACCGAAGTATGGAAATACGTATAACAATCTCTAGTAGCTTCGATGGTTGCTCAATGTGGTCCTCATCACATCCTAAGTAACATATATAAATAAACAGACAATTTGTTAATACACGTATTTGAATGTATTTATTTTAAGTTAAGATATATACTTATAATGTTAAACAGAACCTGTAAGCCGCTTATATTTAGGTGAAGTTCATTGCGTAAATTTTAACAACAATTCGACTTCTTAACAATATCTCGTGGGAATATAAAATATTGTGTTTCCAATTAATTAAATTTAATTTATATTTTAAAAAGTGTGCCTGGAGATATATTATCGAAACCGTTACCAGCAGTCGGTACAGTTGGTAAAGTATTTTAATTCCCGCACATATAAAATACAGTTGGTAAAGTATTTTAATTAATAATTAATAGTCGGTACAGTTGGTAAATTATTTTAATAATAAATTAAAGTGGACAACCTTAATGTAAATTCTCATTCACGAAGCAAAATTCAGGTTTAGATAAATTTCTTAAAAATATTTCAAAAGATATGACACAAAAACGTACTTCTTCTTAGAAACTAGCGTTGCATTAAATTGCTAATACCGGCATAAATTTACCTTGGGGAAGAGGACTACAATATTTATATAAAAAAGTCACTGATTTTTGTAGGAAATAAAGGCTGTTCAGAAAAAAATCATTATATTTACCACTTTTTTTATTTCCATATGAATCAAAATAAGTGTATGCCATTTGCTTCCGAAGAAAACAATATATGGAACACAAATGAAACAAATAATTTTTTCAAGACATCACTTTTCATCTTGTCTTGAAGAATAATAATAAATAAGTAATACAAGTCTTTCTTTTATTAACATATTTCATTAGATCATAAGCATGAGTAAAAGGAACCGTTAAATAAAGGAGACCAATACAAAATATTAAATCGTGTCATTATTTCTATATATTCTTGGTGAAAAAAAATTCCATAAATTAAAAATAAAAACAAACTATATTTACAAATCAAATCAATTTCATAAGCCGCATGCGTAGTATGCTTTAGCACCTATAAATCATTAAATGGAGTGAACTTGTAATTAATTTGTTTTGGAATAAATTATATTTATTAAATTCTTCATCTTTATTTCAGCAACTAAATTGTTAGCATTATACCAAGTTACTTATTAAACCATCCTCGAACATAATACATGAGGTGCCCTTTCCATAATATGCAACTTAGTCCAGATTTTGAGGTTTTAAGGCTTTGCTTTTGTATCTAAATAACTTATTCTTAATCGTTACATGAAACGAAAAAAAGAAATAAATCAGTACGGTAGCTTCGGAGAGATTCATTTCTCTGTTAAAAGCTCTAACAATCATTAAAATAAGACCTCTCTGATTGGAAAAAATCAGCAACAAAAAACAGTAAAGGCATGCCTTTTAAGTAAAAAGAAAATAACATATGGCTTGATCAAAGTATCAGCAGTCTGAGCATAAAAATATCCAGACAATTTTATTTATTTTCACGGGAACTTGTACACACATTGCTCATATGTACGATTATTATCAACCTAATAGAAAATATAAAATGAATACTAAAGAATTGTATTTAAACCGAAGTAACCAAGGTAATGACATGATTAAATATCTAACCGCTAATTAAAAGAAAAAAAGATGTTGGAAGTATATTTAAAAGTTAAATATTTGTTTTATACATTATAAATTATCTCAGTAAGGAATGAAAAACTACAAAAGCTCATTTTTGCTCCTGCTGTCATAATAATTCATACCATTATATCTTCATATTTTAACAAAAATCGACATAGTTAGGTGATGATGCAGTCGCTATGGTCAAAAGCATACGTAACGAAATTCCATGCAGATTATAAATAGTTTAAATAATTTATAATCTGAACATTTCAATATTTATTGACCAATTGGTATTAACTATAAATTAAATCTTACGTAATATTGACACGGGTTAGATCTTACGTAATATTGACTACGGGTTAGATCTTACGTAATATTGACATTTGAAAAGAAAATTAGAACAAATTCTAAAATGGAATAAGACATCAAAAGCAATCTAAGAAAAGAATGATTCGGGTTTTAGTTTAACGGAGACTACGATTCTAATACCAAGGCTAGTTCATAAGTCATTGACAGCAGGAAAAAGTTAAGAATTCTAGAAGTAGTTGAGTAGTGTTTGGAAAAAGAAATTTGCTGTTCATATTTGAGTTAAAATAATCTCTGATTCTTAGAAAAATAAGTATTTACATATGTACAAGTGAATATTTTCGTGTGCTCCTAGTATTAAGCGTACTGAAAAAGACAAAGTAAACGACTTTTCCCAAAAACGAGTTATGATATAATAAGCCCACTACACGGCTTATAAAATCATATTAATGTTTTTGAAAAGCGTAATTTTTGTAATTTAGTATGACAATACTCGGAATTTCAACGAAATAAAAAAACAACAGTAACATGAATATCCCTAAGGCAAAAAAGCATGCATACACACAAATGGGTAATATTACTTTGCGTTACGCATACTTATTAGTCATGGTTATTTATCGGCTTAAAAACCGTTACATATTGACATTAATAAATATTTTTTTCTAAGTTCTTGTATCGTGTACACTGCGATGCAGGTAGAAATCAATAGTTATTCTACAAGTGTTAGAATCAATTGGAGCCCTCATGTACCATTTTTCCCTTATATGTTTTTCTCTTTATTTATTTGTCATTTTCTTGATAACTGGGATGGTATTTTTAAAATTTTTATGTCATACATGTCATTGTTGTCAGAATCTTGAATATAATATACCATTTATGTATTCACAAGAAGTATGAGTTGTGAACGTATGAACTCGTATATGTTCTTTGCCAGTCAAATATTGCAATTTAAATATCAAAACCGCCACTTTATTTATCAGTATATTTCGTAATGTGGCATAATTATTATTTGTATAATTATGTAAATTAGTTCTATTTACCTCCGTCTCTAGGCTCATGGCAATCAAACAATTAGTTTTCTTTACAAATTGAAATATTTTTGCTTATTACGATACCAGGTCAGGATTACTATGGGTATCAATGTAATATCTAAACTACAAAGTGTAAAAGTTAATAAAATTTTAACAAGGACTATATGTTACTGCTACGGCATAAGCTGTTGCTAAATAGGGGAGTGGTTAAAATAAGATCTCCGTTAAAATATGATGCAGAGTGTAATCCTCGCACGACTACCCTGATCGAAGTTCTTGTTTGTTAAAATTCATTATAACTATGAGAAAATATTTAGATAGTTACATTCATATCTCAACTTAGCAGAATGGGAAGGAGCCACAGACGCTATTTATATTTCGCTTTTACCTTTTATTTTTCATTACGCATACTTGTACAACTCTTTACTGATAATTATCTTAATACCTATCTTATGACTTGTTTCTCTGCTTATTACTTTTTAGAGTTAGTAGAGAATAAAACGGAACTCGTATAATATAACAAAAGTAACTGTTCGTGTTTTACAGCAGTTTTTTTCTACTAAATCGTGAGTATTAATCTGCGTGCAATTATGAAGTTAATGTTAAGAAATATAAACATAACAAATTTAAAAGAGCTTTTCAGAATTTTCTGTGAAATAAATTCGAAATAATATTTTATAAAAAGGCATTTGTATTTTTTTTCCGATTTCTGTGTAAGTTTCAGAGATATTTTTGACACTGTCCTTAAAAAACATTCATTCCCCTCTTCATCTCCGAACTTAGTATTAAATAGATGCGCTTAAGGAATTACTGAAAATAACTTAAATATTAAGTCATACAACAAATAACGAGATTATATACTTTACGTATTAAATAGTCTTTATGATAACATAGCATTGAATTTGAATCACTTCCTAAAGCTCTATGTTGGATCGAAATATTTTTGTAGAATTTATCAATTTATTTAAACGTAGCTTTATACTTTTATAAAGATGTTGCTAGAAGCCTTGAAGTTGCGTCCTTTTGAGAGGGATTCTCTGCTTTACTGTATTCAATACACGTAACGACAGGCGTTCGGTACATGGAGACTTATTCGCAACGAGACCGCCGAAGGAGCTGGAACGTCTTTAGTTCGTAAGTTTTAAGTCCTCTCTTAAGAACAAGTTATTTTACGGGCTGTATCAAGACGAAGAAAAACGTTTATTTAAGGGCTGCCAGAAAGTAATAAGTTGCTTTAATCGAAAGAACTTAACTTACTTGAAAAACTATTACAATTAGAAGAAACAAAATCCATGTTCATTTAGAAATTATTAGGTAGTAATAATAAGTTGGATCATGAGAAGGAAAATTCATAAAGAATCTTTAGGAACAAAACTTTATTCTTTTTTCCGTGTCTTAGTGATACATTGCCTATGAAAATATTTACGAACTACGTTAGTTTTCATTATTTGACACAGCAGGAAAAATTTTATTAGTAGCAGGACGTATTTGATGATAAATATATTTTATGACCTAAAACCATTCATAACTCTCCTTTAAAATAATATTATTAATATTATCAACTATTTGTTCCGCAGAATATCACTGTCATCATCATGAAACCAAATGAATGTATGTAAAGTCACCTGTAACTACTTAAAATGAAGTAATACAAGAATTTAAGCATTCAATTAAGGTTCAAATATATATTTGAGTATCGCAAGGTGATCCATTCTTCAATTAACCTATTAAACTATTTTATCTATCGTCTAATTAGAAACAAATGACTATGAGACTATTATATATATATATATACATACTAATTTACCTATATATTTATGTACTTAATATATATACACAAAGTATAAGCATTCATGTAAGTTTTGCGGAAAATTTGGGGTATATCTATAATATTACAAAATTATGTATTACAAACTTTTTTCTTTTAATATAATTAAATCGAATTTATAGATTTGCAGTATACTGACTTAGTTTTAAAAATTACTCGATTGAAAGGTCTTTAGCACGCTATAAAAATACAATTTTAATAAATTACAAACAGAGATTTTATTTCGAAAAACGGTTAAGACCAGAAGTGATGTATTAGTAGTTAAACAAATAAAGAGTGTCCCAAAATTCACGCAAGGTTTGAATTTTGCGCCATTTGTGCGGTAAAGTGTTGCCAACCAAAAAAAAATACAGCGTGACAGCTGACAGTTCAGGGTTATTAAAAATGCAGCGCTACACAAAAGAATTTTATTGTTGAGCAATATTTTGCAAATAATTAATGTTTGGCAGCAACAGTTCGCAATTTTCGTACAAAATATGGTCGGAATAGTGATTTAACTTCATCAACTGTAAAGAAACTAATTAAAAAAATTAGAGAGACTAGATCAATTAGTGATCTTAAACAGTCTGGCCGTCCTTCAACAAGTCGTTCAACACAAAAAATTGAAGCAGTTCGCGAGAGTGTTGCTGAGAGTCCAGGAACATCATTCGGCGCCGTGGTCAAGAATTGGACATTTCGAGAAGCCCTCTACAGCGTATTCTCACGAAAGATTTGCATCTTCATGCTTATAAAGTTCAATTGACTCAAGAACTAAAGCCTACTGACCACGCACAGCGAAGAGAGTTCGTTGAATGGATTATGGAACAACAAAAAGTGGATGCTGATTTTTCGAACACAATCATCTTCAGCGATGAGGCTTATTTTCATCTTGATGGCTTTGTTAATCGACAAAATTGTCGCATTTGGGGTTCAGAAAATCTACAAGTGATTGTTGAGAAACAAATGCATCCACAACGAGTAACTGTTTGGTGCGGATTTTGGGTTGGAGGCATCATCGGACCATTCTTCTACGAAAATGCAGCTGGTCAGACAATAACGGTTAATGGTGTTCGCTATCGCCACATGATAATCCAGTTTTTTGTACCAAAATTGCAAGATATGAATGTGGATGGCATGTGGTTTCAACAAGACGGTGCCACATGCCATACAGCCCGAGAAACAATTCAATTACTGCATGAGTAATTTCCTGGTCGTGTAATTTCCCGTTTTGGTGATCGGAACTGGCCGCCCAGATCAACGATTTAACGCGATTTAACGCCGTTGGGCTTTTTTTTTTTTGAGATTTTTTAAAGTCTAAGGTTTATGTTAACAAGCCCACGACCACCCACGCCTTGAAGGAGGAAATTGAGCGCTGTATCAACGAAATGGCTGAATTTCGTTTGAATTTCATTTATGCAAAACAATCATGGAAAATTTCAACAAAAGATAGGCTATTCCATACATAACCCTATACTGTACACTATATAAATCAATAAAAAAATTTACAATTTTTTAATTATAAACCTGTGTTTTCTATCAAAATTACTTCTTGCGTGAATTTTGGGACACCTTTAGAAACAATCAGAAGTAATTCGCGTTGAAGTAAAGCGACTGATGATTGATGAGAAAACGTACAAGGAATTTTGTTGACGACAAGTCATAATAATGAAAATTTTGTGATAAAACGTATTTTAACGTATTTTCCTTAAATAATTATTTGAAAAATCTTATAATAAATTTATTTTTTAAGTATTATATTTTTTAAGTGTTATAGTTTTAGATAATCCATCAATTACTTTTTATAGTTTTCTACTTTAATTATCAGAGGAATAAATACGATTTTGCATTAAATCTAATTAATTATGTCTTTCTCTCTGTCATAATTCGAATTAGCAAAGATAGTGGAATGCAATACACGAGTATCTCCTTAAACCTATTCTACTTAGCCTTTCTTGTCTTTCTACGTGATCTTGTAAAAAGATGTCATCGCACATCGTAATAAGATGTTGTCTTCGTTTCTTACAAATTTGGAAACAGATGCCCTCTTATTCTCTTCAATATTATTATTATATTAGTGCTTTTAAGTGTATTTGAAGTAAATATACTATATCTTTTAATATGTTAATCGAAATATCAAAAACAAATACAATAGTATTTTATTAATGCTATTCATCATTACAAACAAAATTAGAAAAATGTACTTATCACGAGGTTTATAAAAGGATTTGCTAGTTTTCTTAAATCTGTGTATGTGCCCATAAATAATGGGTAATCAACCGTGGACAGAGGGATCGTTCTTTACTAAGCAATATAATTTCACTTTTATTGTAAATTGTAATGTTTTAGAAATACTTGGATTTTTTTAAGTAGGCAACCTTGATGAATGCAGTAACAGCAAATTATGTTTCCATTTGTTGCTATTGTTTTATACAGAAAACATATTTTGAAGAAATATTATACAGAAAATATATTTTGTAAATATGTTTTCTGTATAATATTTTTGAATAATTGCCTCACGCGGTCTCGTGGATAAAATAATAGACATATTTTATCCATTGACACGCGTGATAATTTTGAAAAAATACACATTTCTTTAAAATCTCGAAATGTTAAAATTCTTCGCTTTTTCCGTTTAGAAAAAAATTCTATTAAAATATCTCAGAAGTTTCTTTCACCAAGTTTTACTGTTTAATAAAATTTATTAAATTCTAATTCTTTCGGACGGTAGGTTTAAAACAGCAGATTTTAAATTAATTATTAATCGGAATATATGTGAGACTATACAAAGACAATTGAAGAAGATAAGCACAGATAATACATCGAAAAAACTTTTTTATTATAAGGTGTTTCAATTCATTATTCTCATTTAGTCCATATTATAATGGGCTGGTTTAATATCGTCAATCTTTAAATCGCGACCTGACTAACGTAATAATAACGGAATGGATTGCACTATGCCGTCCGTAGCTGGTAAAAGAAATTGGGAGTGAAATGTTGTCTAATATTTGTTCTAATTATTCTCGTATAAAATGTTTCATCAGTTCGATAATCTATTCGTATTTCACGTGCGTCACATCTAATTTTACAGTGGTATTTCTTCTAATTTTTGGTTTTATACTTCGAACTTGTTATTTTTTCTGTGGACTTTGTTTGCGTTCGTGATTTTGTCGATAACTTGGCACTCGTCTATTCTATTCTCCGTACACAAAATTATATGAAATTTCCACAAATTAAATTCATCTCCATATTCTTCTTGGAGACATGCGGTAGAGGCTAAAGCAGTCGATGTGGCATACAGGATGACGTGTATGGTACAGCACCAGTGCGAGATTATCTACATCACATTTTTTCAGCCAGACAGATCTGACTCGTAGCCTACGAGTCAGTCCATTTTTCTGACGCGTGCAGTTTCGTGGTCGTCGGATCTCAAAGCTGTAGATGTTTTCCCATTAGAATAAGACAAAAGAAGAAGTTTTTTAAACTTTTCAAATTAAGAAAGATTAAATTACTAGATATTCTTAGCTATGTAAACGCATCCGTACTGTACGTTTGAAATCAGCGCTTTCAGGTTCAGGTTCACAAGAAATTTTAAATGCAGTTTTTTAAATAATTGTCAATTCAGGTGAGCACGAGGTCTCAAACTTAGCGGAAGAAATTGATTTAAACCCTTTTTTTAATTATATATTTCCTTAAGGATTATAATACAAGTTTGAAAGTACATCACTACGGTATTTCATTTTTTAACCGCATAACTGCACTTATATTAACTTACTTTGTCATTTCAGCTCGCTTCAATAAATACATCAACTTGTTCTTACAAATACAAAGTAAGCAATGTTGTTTGCCTCAAATAATAATAAAAATCCTTAGTTTTATCATTAACATTAAATAAACAGTCATATACGTGTAAACACAATAAAGTCAAAACTTTTGAATATCTATTTATAGTATGTGCCCACGGCTGCAGAAACAAATTGCTGAAATCATTGGTATTAGTAGCAAAATTTTGCTTGTCGATGAAGGAATAAATAAATGTTTTAATTACAAATTGTCCTTAAAGAAATCCAAATTCAAAATAGAAACTTTTGCGATGGCAGGATATATAATATATAAATATCTATCTGCAAAATAATTTATTTTTACATAGCTTTAGAAATTTGCTGAAAATATTTTAAACCTCATTTGTGAAGCGGATACACTTCATAAAGAGCTTGCTCAAAAGTATTGTAAAATTTCTTTATTTTTCGTATTTTCAAAAGATATTTTAGAGATGTTTAACACATTATTTCGTTCCTTAATATAGCACCAAGAACTAGAAAAGTGAGATTTTTGTTTTAAAGGCTAGTCTCTATGAATTAAATATATCCGTCACTGCGGTACATTTCTTTTTTTTATCTGGGTAATAAAACAAAATTTGGGTAAATAAAAGCTACTAATGATTTAATATTCCTTCCCTCGACGCCGTAGCGGGATTTATGTCTGAGTCCATGAATACTACAATTTATTAATAAAAGAAAAAAATAAAGTAGTAAGTCAGAAAGAAAATTATTAAGAAAGCTGTAATATTTCTTCTTGCAAAGCAATGTGTTATTTACAGTGAGCTGGTACCAAAAAAAATACAAGCATTTTTTTCTGTCTTTTGTACATCTTGTGAAATCCCAAAATTAATTTTATGCATTTCGTTCCAATTTTTTCTTTTATTTTTCTTAAATTTGCGTTAAAATCTTTAAATTGGGTTCTTACAAAAATTAATGTTGCGTCCAATTTCAAGACTTATTTTGTATACCCCTGATCACCTAAACATTATTTATTTTTTGCTAGATCACAATCTATTTAAATTAAGTTTTCCGAAATGGAAGATTTTTTTAGAATATCCTTATTAATTCGAAAGTTCTCACTATGCCCGATACATCAAAGATAACAAAATCATCTTAGTGCTAGGAATTGTTGACTCCCATTTAATTTTTTTTCGATTTTCACTCCGAATTTCGCACTTGTGTTTTTATTTACATCTTACCAATTTCTTGTCAAAATTGACTGTGCATTTTCATTTAAGCATTAACAGCAGAAAGGAGAATATTTGTCTGTGAATATCCAATGGAAGACTACGCCAAGAAGTATTGTGGTACCTCTTTTCCTGTATTATATCCTTCCGCTGTTAAGCCAAACTAATTTCTTGATTTTCTAAAACCTACAATAATTGTTATAAATACTGCTTTAACTTTTGCCTTCCGACAACCAGGACAATACTTTCTAAGTTAAATAGTTTTTGCGCTTGTATGCAATGGTACTCAATTTCTAAGTTAACGTAAGATAAATTACCTAAACGTTTTCGTCAGCTTGCAACTTTATCGTTAAACATTATTCATATTTTTATTTTATAAGTTGATTTTGCATGCAGCTTCTCCCGCATGATGTTAGGAAAATATAGACCGCTGCTTGGCAGTGCTATATATATATATATATATATATATATATATATATATATATATATATATATATAATATATATGGTATAGTACTTTAAACAGATCCTCTCCTCCTGTCATCATTTCATGCACATGCGTTTATATTTCATACGTCAAACTTCCCCGCCAGGTTGAAATACGCAGGTATCGGAAAAATATACGTAACGATAAACGGGTACCTTTATAACTACTAAACTGATAAGTACACAAAAAAGTAAAGTATACAAACAGCAGTTAAATATATTTACTTGACAACAGAGGAATTTGTTTATATAAGGATTCATGAGTTTACCATACGCGTGCATGAGTATGGTATTCTGTAATAATACATCTATTTATCATTAAAGTACCTATTGTGTATTACCTATTGAAAATACATACATACAGTCGCAGAACTTTTCTATAGTTTTGTCAGCGCAGTCAGTTTTTCCTTCACGAGCATGATTTTTTTAGCGTTTACATTCACAGCTCTTATCTGTAAGCTAGTTTATATAAATATAATTTCTTTTAATACAGGATATATGTATATTATCCATTTGGAAAATTTCGCTGAAATTCGTTGAGACGTTTAAGCATGAAAGAAAAACAAACAAACGGACAACGTTTCACTTTTATTATATAAGCAGGTATATAAGTAGTTCATGATTAAAAATTATTTTATGCGGTTATGTGTGAGTTTGAGCGAGCGCTTGAATGCGTTTTTTGGTCTACAAGAAGCTTTTTACTTTAACAATAGCAGTTACTGCGGCTCCGCGTGCATGGAGACTGTGAAGCTCACAATTTCCACTATAGATATATCAGTATTTCCCAATCGCACACAAACTTTAAATATGTCAACATTAAGACGCCACTCACAATCGTAACTTCATTGATGTAATTTAAAAAGATCACTTGAATTTAATTCCTTGATCAAACGAATGACAGTAAATGAGCTGTGTTGAGAATTCCTCAAACCATAATTTGAGTTGTTCACAAAGTACAAGAATTAATTAGCCACAGTGTTCTTGTTTTGAGACTTTAACATTGGTTTTGAAATTACCAAAATTAGCGTTACTGATTTGGGACTAATTTAATGTGCGTTAAGAAATATTCCCCATTTGCCGACAATCTATCCATGTCGAAATGAAGCGACATTCGATGAAAATGTAATTGCACAAGTAAAAATTTTGCTTTATTTTTATTATATGTACACATTATTTGAAATGAAGAATTTGTTTTATCTTTATTTGCATCATTAAGGCTATTATCTAGACATCTTTCTTTTTGAAAAACTAAAATGATCCCAAATGTTTTTATTTATTTCAAATATTTCAAGCTACTATATAAAAATTGCTTTGAATTTAAACAATTTGTAAATGGCTAGAAAATGTTAAAATAGGCAAACAATATAGTTTTATGTGTAATTTTGAAAGATAAACTAATTCAAAATGATTCAGATGTATTTTAGTCCATTTAACCGTTCACATATATTCAATGTAACAAAAAACAAATTTTGTTTCACTTTTAATATGTTGCTCTTCTTAACTAAGGAAAAAACTTTTAATTTACCACAAAAGGATTTTTTTTATCTTGAAAATTTCTGGATGATTTCGGTTGACTATATTTCAGCTTTTGCAGGTATTTTAGTTGTTTTGAAAACTGACCTCCTCTTAGTGGTTGATATTAATATTAGTTGAGATTAAAAATGGCTTTAAGTAAAAGTAAAAAGTCTTGAAAATTTCCATAATTTTTAATGAATTTCTACCCGCAATACTGTTCTTCATTTTTACTTTGTTACATCTTTTATAGCTTTAATTTATAAATACGCTTATAGAAAAATAGTTTATATATGTATATATATATATATATATATATATATATATATATATATATATATATATATATATATATATATAATTAATATAGCTATATATAATAAAGCTGTAAAAATTATAAAATATAAAATTCTACGTTTAATATTTCATGAAAACAACAATTTGTTTTTTTTTCAAACAGTTGTATACATCATGGTGTATACATCATTGTTGTTCCAATAGTTGTATACATCATGTGTGTACATCATTGTTGTTGTTGTACAAAAATATTTTTTATAAAATACTTGTTATTATCAGAGTAGTAAAGAGAGTATTATTAATATGATAAATTAAACATCATACATGAAGGTGATAAGGATTTATTCAAAACATTGCCGTAACGTAATTAATTATGTACAGTGAAATACATTCACAATGTCAGTGACCATATTAATCAAGTCACGTGTCTGTTTTCATCACGCCACCGTCACGTTAAACATTATTGCGTACATTCCGCAATCAATTTGAATTTATCGCTTTTAATTTCGTTAGAGCTCGGACATATAATATGTTTATTTTTTTTTTGCAGGTGCATACATTTGTTTATCTATTATATAAAGCGAATAAATTTTTCTTTTTGGTTTATTGAAATTCAATTCTAACCTCGTAACTTTAAAAAACATATCTTGACATTTGAAATGAATGAATTTTAGACATATGGTATTACTATAGCTATGAAAGGATATACGTTTGCAAAAGGCTTACGGTGGTTAAGAAGAAATTCCTATAATGTATTTCGATAGTGATACAATTTCCTGGTCTTGTCAGTTCATCATTTTTATAGAAGACTGTTTTCTTTTTGCTACCGCAATTTTTTATGTATATTAAATGAAAGATCGACATTCAAACTGGACTTTAAACAAATGGAATAAAGTTTTGCTATCCCCTTAGAAAATAACTGAAATGGAGTAACACAGCTAATATTTACGTATAATTCGATTAGTATCAATGATGTAAAACGGTGGCTTGATGAAATTTACTCTACTCGTTCATCAGTTTTAAGGCTCGGAATTAAATAGAACTAATATCATCCATTTTATATAAAGGTATGTAGTTTTAAACGCAAAATAATAATTGATATTATTGTATATTTTATGTATATAGATATTGTAATGATATTATTGTAGTGTCATATGCAACAAGTTATTTAATTTTTAGATTGTGTCCTTTCTAACGTGACGTAATTAGATAACAAATTTCTAATTGTTTGTTTCTATTAGTTACTAATTTTCATGAAAAGTTGCAGAGTTCGAATAATTAAAATTTCCGTGGCCATTAAAGTAATTAAAAATAATCTTTATGCGAATGACATTAAAAGTAAATTAAACTCCTCCTAAACTGTGAACTCCTTAAGTAATTAATACCGCGACCAGTCTTAACTGATTTTAGAGAGTATATTAAAAAGGAGTCGTTAATAACGCAGTTAATGCTATTGAAGGTTTTCTGCTCGTATTTATTGGCTTTTTAAGCACGAAGAGTGCACAATTTGGTTTGTTTATTGCCGGAGCAAAGTGTAGTTGAATTATTAATGTCTAAGTATCGAAATGCTATTTGTCAAGCTGATGTGCAATTATTTGAAATGTTTGAAGTCCAGTTCAAATAAAAGGTGTCAGTTTTTATGAAAATTTTAATAATTAAAATTTTAACTTAATCTTTCTCTTCATGTATTAAATAATTGATTATTGTGATCAGATAAAACTTATCATCCACTATATTAGAAAAAAAATGTCGTATTTTATTTATTCATTCAAAATATACTTACGAAGTGAAAGATTTTTAGTTTTTTTTGTAAAAAACCATCAAATAATAAATCAGAAATGCCTGGCAAGGAATAATAACTAATAAAAAATGCTCTTTATTGATCGACAGTCACTTTCTATATATGTATAGACTGCAAATCTGTCCGGAATCAAAATTATGAATCGTCACAGTTGTAATTACAGAAAAACATGAAAATGATTTTGTCGAGATTTTGGAACTCTACAATCAATTTAGAGCAGATAGTTAATTATGAAAAAGTGTTTGTAAAAGTAGTTGAGAATAGAGAATTAACTATTAAAATACGCCCTATGTAACATTTCTGTGATTTAGAGGTTTTTGTGTAAAATGCTCTTTTTATGTAAATATAATTGCTGACTTGAACAAAAAAAAACACAAATAAGTATTTAGAACTTTATAAGAGCTTAGAATTATTAAGAACTTTATAAGAGAAACTACTACTTTGGTAATTTTCTGATTGGAGATTAAAATTTACACCACCTTGTATGTGGTTAGAAAGATATATTAATATTTTGAAATATGTACACGCCATAAGAAAGGAGCATCAATAAGAAGATACCGAATAATAATACAGTACAAATTATAATTTCATCGATTTTTAAGGGGCAATGCTGGATCGACCTTCTTCTCTGAAATATATATTTGATCTGTCCATTACAAAGGTACCCATTTTGTTTTGCATAAGGCTTAAAAGCGGCATTGATCGAGTATCTCGGCTATTACTCACTTCATTAAACTTCATTTGACGAAGAAAAAGGAAAAAGTTATAAAATTCATTGAAGTTTTTTTGGTATTTTGGTCGAACTTTTAGATTTGACCTCAACCTGTCATGCTACATCAAGATTTTATTTTGTTTTGTTTATATACTTTAATGTACAGTTGTTACATATGTCAGACTTATTGCTACAAAATCAATCTATTACAGCCAACTAGGACACTCCGGAGCGCCGGACCGTCAAAGACCTACGGTTTGTAATCAATACGGTCTTGTAATCAATCCAACATTCACGGCGACGACGACAATGATGTATTTAATCTGTAGAAATATCTTTTAACGACAATTTATTCTTTATCTGCAGTGCGATGTGATTTTTAAAGATCTCAAAAAACAAGAGTTATTCAATTGAAACGTGTCCATTTTTTATAAATATTTATGAATATACAAATAACTTTTGAATCGATATCCTAATTTCCATGTAACTTTTTGACACTGAGTTATAAAGGAAGTAAACTAATATGACACAATTTTTATTTAGCATAAATTTTAATAAACACTTGATTTTATCTCGTATAAATAAAAGTATTAAAGTATTTAATTAGATATTTATAAATGGTCGTTATACACATCATTGAAATTGTTATTTTTTATTTAACACCTATATTGAGTAATATTTACTTGCAAGTTGTAATGCATTAAAACAATCTAAAAAAGAAATAATAATAATAATAATAATGTCCTGCTTCTTAAACGTAGCCACTGTCAGAAAAGAACTTTAAAAATTAATTCAATGAAAAATACCGTGTAGAATATTTACTAGAAATTAAACTTTTGACCATGAAGTACATATTATCTCATACAATCGCACTTCAGTTTGCAGACAAAACGTAATATCTGAGATATTGATAAAATTGAGCAAGAGGACCCTGTAAATAGGTCTAACTAACACTTCATTAATATATCTTTTATACACTGCGTATACTTACGGTTACAGTGATTGTTCGAATGTGAAAAAGTGCTTGGGATAAATGATAATTTATTAATCCTTATTAAATTCAATATCATAGCCATTTTAAGCATTTTCAATAGATAAAAATTAACCCTTTTGACCAGGATCAACACTAACAAATAAAACTTTAATATTGAATTCAACATATTGCAATCACAAATTTTGAAAAAAATGGGTTTTATACACAAATTTACATTTACGTAGTATAAGCTTCTTATATTTACTAGAAGTATATATATTTAATTATATTCACTACAAAAATGTTTTAAATTTTCTGTCGTTGTAATAAATACATTTCAATTTATAAAACAGTTTTTCGGTTTAATAATTTTATGCATTAAGCTTTTAAAACAAAGTGCAATATTCATTTTCTACTTTCAGCCAAGAAGGAGAAAAGGCGGCAGTTTTTTTTGTTCTTAAAATGTGAATTGAATACAATGTAACACGAAAATCTGAAGCAACGTATTGAAATTCTCATATATTGTTTTATGAATAATTATTGTTTCCTTTTCCGTTTTCTTCTTGAAACTGTATGAACGTATGAATTTTCCGTTCTGAACGATTATTGAAACCAACTAAAACAATATGTGTATGGGATCAGATTTCTGAATTAAAATTTAAAAAAAATATATATTGACTGAACTTTCACTTTTAAAGATTTAATAAATATATGGATAAACAATTCGAAATCACGTTTAAATGCATAAATTGATAACATAAATATGTTATTCTAATTGTAGATATTGTCTATTTGATTTTAATAAGTAATGCTATAACAATAGGTTATCACGAGTATAATTGGTAAAAAATCGTTTTGTCGCATTACCAAATACAACATAGTTAACATCTACCTTCTACTCAATTGTGTCGAATGCCACTGAAAGAATAAGACAATACGTCCAAATCTTTGCTTATAACATATACATAAAACCGAATGCCGATCGAAATGACTCCATGAAAGTTTTTATTTTCTTATAAATTTAGTTAATAACTCGGATCATATTTCCAATATGAAAACTCTTTAATTTTGACGTGAAATACGACTTCGATTTCAGTTCTAAAAAATTTGAGCGCCACCAATTGGTTCTAATTTATTACATAGAGCAGAAATGGATATATATTACGGGTACAAGTCAACCGCTACCCTCACGGCATAGCTTCTCAGACAAAATGTAGTGCGCCGCTATTTAAAGGTCATGTTTGAGTAGATGTAGCTTGCAGATGAAAAAGTCGATGGTGCTAATGTCAGTTAAAAAATAAAATTAATATTCGTATTGAATATATTAGGTGTTAATTTCGTAGAAATTCATTATTCACAATTAAATTAAACTACGTGATGTAGTATTATATTATATTATTGTAGTACTATCTTTAATTTCTTTACCACAACCTAGGTTTCGTTGTATTACAACATCTTCAGGTGGGATATTAGCAAAGATTAACTCTTAGGAACAACCAACAGCATTTATATGTTACAAACACAATAGCGGAAGACTGCTTTGTGCGGATTTTTCCATTGTTTATGTTAGTCAGTTTATTACAGGGGCGCAGACTAGGTTTTATTTCTTAGGAACAACCAACAGTATTTTTATGTTTCAAACACAATAGCGGAAGACTGCTTTGTGCGGATTTTCCCATTGTTTATGTTAGTGAGTTTATTGCAGAGGGCAGACTAGGTTTTATTATATTACAAAGAGTTATATAATATACCAGTATTTTAGTGAGGGTAAAAAATCCAATTGTTGTTATTATGTGAGGTTATGCAATGCAAACTTTACGGTGTATGTAATAAAATTAAATGGAAGTTATTATCGGTAATATATTGGTACAAAAGCAAGGGTATTTGAAAGTGAGGCAATAACGTACATGTAGAGGCACAATCCACGCTGGTTTATGTCGCTTAAAACTTCTAAGATGACTTCATTATCAAACTTACGGGCTGAGCATTCTTCGCATCTTCGTTACTCTCACATAAATGATAAACGCGTTTTATGTTAAATCGTAAAACTGAAGAGTATACTCGCCGGTGCGCGGTGCCAGCGCCTCGTAGGCCTGTTTTATATCTTCTTTCTATATTGATCTCGTAAACTTGTCGACGTGTCAGGCAGCGTATAACCATTCACAGTGGCGTTTTTATTGATTTATTGAAGTATTGTATTTACTTTTGGAACAAGCCAATTTATAATAGATGTCTAAAGAATTCAAACATTTTTGTGTATTGTTGACGACAGAATCCTATAAATAAAAACAATTCTCAATAAAAATGTATTATCCTTTGCCATATTATCGCAAAGTCCTACGAAAGTTGGATAAGGTCTATCGGGTCACTGCCATTGAATAAGTTTCATAAACCTGACAAAAATGGATTTATTAACTAAAGAAATTTTATAATGGATTTTATTTTATTTGCTTTATTGGGAGTATGCTCCGGAATGTGAAGTTTTAGGTTTCAGATATATGTATTTTTTGAGAGTGAAAAGTGTAATCTGGCGAAGTGTACTCTATCGAATTTATAGATAACTGTCGATTTTTTCACACACAGTATGAAATATATTCATTCTAAAATAGTGTTTCCACGTGTTCTTTAAATATCTAGTTTATTGGCCTATTCTTTAAAAACGATTTTATTGAGTTCAAACTATCAAATTATGCCCTTTTGTTACATTTTTTGCTTTCTACACGGCGAAATATTATGACATATGTAATTTTTTTATTCATTCATATCTAGACACGAATATTAATTTTATTTTTTAACTGACATTAGCACCATCGAATTTTTCATCTGCAAGCTACATCTACTCAAACATGACCTTTAAATAGCGGCGCACTACATTTCAACGTGATTTCGAATTGTTTATCCATATATTTATTAAATCTTTAAAAGTGAAAGTTCAGTCAATATATACTATTTTTAAAATTTTAATTCAGAAATTTGATCCCATACACATATTATTTTAGTTGGTTTCAATAATCGTCCAGAACGGAAAATTCATACGTTCATACAGTTTCAAGAAGAAAACGGAAAAGGAAACAATAATTATTCATAAAACAATATATGAGAATTTAAATATGTTGCTTCCAATCGTCGTGTTACATTGTATTCAATTTACACAACTTATTTTAAGAACAAAAAAACTGCCGCCTTTTTTCCTTCTTTGCGTCAAATTTTTAAGCTGAAAGTAGAAAATGAACATTGCACTATTTTGTTTTAAAAGCTTAATGCACAAAATTGTTAAATAAACCGAAAAACTGTTTTATAAATTTAAAAGTATTTATTACAACGACGGAAAATTTAAAATATTTTTGTAGTGAATGTCATGAAATATTTATATTTCTAGTAAATATAAGAAGTTTATATTACGTAAATGTAAATTTGTGTATAAAACCCATTTTTTTCAAAATATGTGATTGCAATATGTTGAGTTCAATATTAAAGTTTTATTGTTCAGTGTTGATTCGGGTCAAAAAGGTTAATTTTCATTTATTGAAAATGCTTAAAATGTCCATGATTTCGAATTTAATAAGGTTTTAAAAATCCTAGGCATTGTCACATTTGTCCCAAGCACTTTTTCTCATTCAAACAATCACCATAGCTTAAATATAAAAAATATATTAATGGATTTTTAGTTAGACCTATTTACAGAGTCCTCTTGCTCAATTTTATCAATATTTCAGATATTACCTTTTGTCTGTCGACTGAAGTGCGATGTAGGCAAAGTCCAGGTAAAAAATAGGTACATATACCCTGAATAGAACCCTGAAATTAAATTTGGAACGAAAACACGAGGTACGAAGTAGAACCATCAATTTCTAAGATTTCAGTTTGCTGCTTGTATAGGGGTATAAATGGCGTATTTCTCATTGTTGTACCATTATTATTTTTGAAGGTATAAGCTCTCAATATTAGAAACCAATTGTTACATCAAGTTCTGGAAGGGACCTCGTTCAATGCCGGATAATATGTACTTCAGGGTCAAAAGTTTATTTTTATTAAATATTCTGCACGCTATTTTTCATTGAATTAATTTTTAAAGTTCTTTTCTGACAGTGGCTACGTTAAAAAACAGGGCATTACATATTATTTCTTTTTCAGATTGTTTTAATGCATTACAACTACGTATCATATACTGACAAGTAATTATTACTCAATATAGGTGTTAAAAATAACAATTCCAATGATGTGTATAACGACTATGTTTATAAATACCTAATTAAATATATATATATATATATATATATATATATATATATATATATATATATACATTTCGCAGTTTATTTGAAATAAACGCTGCTCGGAAATGCAGAAAAATATTTTGCGACAACTTTCAACCACAAATTGCGGAAACTATACTTTGTTTATAATCCACTCATTTATCGTTTATGCTTTTGTACGTATGTGTAAACTAAGTGTCAAGTTTGATCGAAATAATCGTAACAGATATGTTTACGTTATCGTTTATACTTATTTCCTTCAGTTTCTGCCTATTCTCAACAATGTCGGAAAGACACTCCGCTAGAGAACTCTTTCGACCTTTTTCGTTTGATCATCATTGTTTTATACATGGTAAGACGTTCAAGTAAAATGTGTTGCTGGCCTTTTTTCTTTTCAAAAGTTGTTTATACTTATAAAGTCGTAAAAACGCTTCATATAAGCCTTTTTACATAGTAATCTACTTAATTTACGTGTAAGATTTTCAGAAAACGTTTTGTCATGTACTTTGGTTTTATAATAGTACTATTCCCTGCAATCTGTATTGTTCGGTATTCTATACAGTTCCTAGGAAATGTATAGAATACCTAAAACGTTTAGGAAATATGTGAAATATTATTTATTTCATTTTCTGCCTAGACATTCTATACAACACCAAGAGCATGGAAGGACGAGACGTGCATACGGGCAGTAAACGTGTTGCGACTTGTTTGCTTGCATTACGCTGCGTGCGTCGCGGCCGAGAATATCAATCTCATCAAGACCGGGAATATAAATTCATAATGGTTTATCAGGATTATCTAACAAAATTTGTGACATTAAGAGCACTGAAAACGAAACGAGTTGAAGAAATAACGTACAATTTATTGGATATTTTTACACTGGTTGGTGTACCAGCAATCCTGCAATCTGATAACGGTAGAGAATTTTCAAACCAAATTGTAAGCAGTCTTAAAAGATACTGGCAGACTTTAAAAAATATGCATGGCAAGCATAGACATTCCCAAAGTCAGGGGAAACGAGCAAACCAGGATATCAAAAACATGCTGACAACTTTGATGCAAGATAATGATAGTGAACATTGGAGTTATAGTCTGTAATTTGTACATCTCATGAAGAATAGAGCTTTCTATCCAGGCATCGAAAGAACACCTTGCGAAGCACTTTTCGGATCTAAAATGAAAGTTGATATATTTAGCGTCTCGATTATATTCACAACCTAGAAAATGGATAGGATCTAGAAAATGTTACTAAGTCATCACCAAGTATTCCCAATGCATCAGAATTTCCAATAGTAGATCCAGTGTGGACACAAAATAAACCTTTAGAGGTTCAACATCAACAAAACTCCGCTATCAAAAATTCTGAGATCCATAACGAAGCTTCAAATGTTAAAGCGATCGTGATGAGCACACGACTACCCTAAGTTCTGAGATTCTTGATGAGCTTGCGAACCTTCCTTCTGACGTAAATAGTTAAATGATCCGAATTTCGAATCAGTACGTGAGCAATCATTGAATTCCCAATTCTTGTGCTGTGTTTGTTCCGAAGAAGCAACGTGTGCTCATTCGTGTAGAAAAAGCAACAGACCTATTCATGCTATTTGTGCTGCTCCGGGAAAAGATATGGCAGAAGACTTTGGTTCTAAAGTTGTTTGCCCTTTATGTGCGAAAAATGTTGTAACTGTAAAGAACCGCATAAGTTCCAAGATAATTTAAAAGAGCAACCTCAAAAAAATCTCAAACTTCTAAAAAATATTTTCCCCCTGTCGCATTGGAAACTACTGTAAGAATCGCTGTTATGAAAGTCAACAAAGGACGCGGTGATTCTCGCAATATACTAGCTGTAGTCTTATAAAAATAGATGACGAACTTTATCAACTCGAAAAATTTAAGGTGATACAAAGAAATTGTATTTAAGACAACAGTTCACAGTTCGTCATCAAGAATTACTTAAAAAAGAAGATGTTCCCAATCAAGAAACGATACTCCGCACAGTTACGAATTAGCAATTTATTGGGACAGGTCAGGGGTTTGTCAAATATACTTGCAAAAAACACTGCGATGCTAAAAAGTGTTCATGTCTGGAAAGTAAGATTATATACCCTTCAAAAATCGAAATAGTTCCTCATCTAAGAATAAATGATTTCTTTTCACTTGTTTAATTTTGAGTAGGCCACAGACCTATTTCTTTTTTTTAAAGAATTATTTTGTTGTTAATTTTTCAATACTTACTACCTGATTATAAGCAAATTAGATTGTATTATTTAAGCTTAAAGAATTTTAAGTTTTGCGTTAATTTTATTCTGATATAGAAAGTTCTTGTAGGTATAGTAAAGTACCTATCAGGTGCCTTTTTTAAAGGTTATTTTAATGAATAATTATTGGTTATAAAAGAGTTTATTATGAGTATAAAGTGTTCATGACACAATTGCCAATGTTAAAATTGTCAAGTGTCAATGTTCATGTGTATAAAAAAGTTTATTACGAGTAAAAAGTGTACAAGTAAGTTCATAATGTCTTATAGTGCCTTATGTACCTAATAATAAATAACTATTTTTGTGTATAATTTCAAGTTGACTCTTAATTCTACTGGAAAAAAGATATCAGATACCTACCTTTTTTATAGATATTATTTTTAATGAATACTCTATTTGCTAATTTTAATAAAATTTATTTTGAGCAAATATAAGTGCAGACTACGATCTAATACAAGCAGAATTTACAATCTCTTCAATTATATAATAAATCCTCGAAAAAGATGTATTATATAGAGAGAATCGATTTTTGGTAATATCCGTATTCACAAGTGACTTGAAATATATTGCAGTGTTTTATCAATATAACTGATAATTATGTGTTGCCGAATTTGTTAATCAAGTTTTTGTAATGAATTTATGTTTGAATGTTAAATTAACAGGGCAAATTAGAATCCTACCGAAAGTGAGTTTCTTCCTGTCTGCATACAGAAACTATTTGTGGAATATCAAATTTCACGGGGTATGTAAAATAAATAGGAAGAATTAATTAACAATTTATAATATTATTAAATATGTAATAATGTTATTAAAAATCATATATGTATATGCATCTATATATATATATATATATATATATATATATATATATATATATATAATTACGTTATTTACATTGTTAAATTTTTAAAGTTAAAGAGACACAGACGTCACGAAATGGATTTATTATAATATTTCAATTAGATTAACTTTTTTACCTTGGCTTATGAAGGGTTACTCACACCAATAGTGTAGAGACAGTTGCTAATTTATAAATACATTTAAATATATGAGATCCACAAAATGTGTGAGATATGTAAAATATATTTTCTTGAATAAATATTATCCTTCTTCTCTTTCACTATCGTATCAGACAATATAGTGATTTCATCTAATTAAAGAAGGGAAAATGAATATTAAACTCTTTTTCTTCGATATTCGAATTAAAGTATAATTGGTTAGAAAACATCCTCTAAACTTGCCCATTCTTGGCGATTTTGACGAAGAATGAAAGTTGCAAAAAGCCGACGAATAGATTACATTTTATTGTTTTCTTTAATTTTCATCAAAAAATGTAAGAAAACGATAAAATATAATTTATTGGAAACATAGATAAAGGTCTGGTTTATTTTTAATATCAAAATCACCGTATTACACATTACCAGAGTTAAGAGTACACTTGACAAAAGTGGAAGTTTTTCGTCAAAAATGTAAATACATCCTTAATATTTCTTTCTATTTGTGTGCAATTTTAGTATATATAATGCATTTAATACAACATTTCCATATATTCGAATGTGGGTGGCAAAAATTTATAATCCGCATAATATATCTACACTTGTAGCATACCTACCTAAATAAATTTTATCTAGTTACCTGAATTAATTTTTAAGCAATTTGTAGTTTGTAGGGACAAGCTGTTCTTCGGGACCGTATTTCTTAGTGAAAGGTGGTCTCAAAAACTAGCTGTTTTTTTAACTTCAAACATAATTAAAGTAATAATTGTTAATTATATATATACATTATTTGTTTTTAATAAACAATATTTAGTCCTTTTTAATCTAGTTTCGTGAAAATTTTCCTTGTTTAACCGTTACTCATGGTTCAAAAAGATATAGATATCGATGTTTTAGTTCATAACTTTTGTAATTATTGCATGCTATTTCACATGTATACACACCCCGCTTGAGTTAGTTCACGCAGTACGCTTAAGTAGGTAGGACATGTACTAGGTCGAATCAACCCATTTAGTTCACCTCAGTAAGGGTTTGTGAAAATATTTGATTTAATCTTCAAAAATACATAAAATTCTTATGTACTAATTAAGGATAAGTTGAGATTAAAATAATGATTGTCTTAAAAACTGAAAAAAATTATACTTCTAGAAATGAAAAAAAACGTGTATAATATAGTTTTTAATTTTATAAAATGTAAAGTTTCACAGTGAGTAAGAACATTGTATGATAATAGCAAATTACGCGCCATAAAAATTGGACTAAAAATACATGAATAATTGACTTGCGAGTAATCGTTTTTTAGTTAACGTATTGATTAAATAAAATTAAAATTATATATTTTTTGGTTTTTGTTATTGAGTAATTAATTTGTTGTATGCTTAATCTTGTTTATTTATATACATTAACTATTTATCTACCACAAGGCCTTGTAGACACAATGCGATTTTTCAGGTCACAAAACGAGGTACACATGAACCTAACGAGTTAAAAATTTTAAAATCGCCAAAAAATTTACGTAAAAAGTACTGGTGGCATATTTCAAATCTTCAATTATTCTTATTATGTATTAATATACTCTTTTAATAAACGTTTAATAAAGGTTATATAAATTTTTTTCACGTCGGGATCCTAAAATGTTTGACACTTGTACACCTGTACTTTAAAACCTGTTTTGACAAATGTCAATAATATTCTAGACAAAATAAGATGTAACATCAGCACATGATGCCTCACTGCAAGCCTACTAAGATTTCAACCAGCACCTGCTAAAAATAATTTACAATTTAAAAAGTCACCGGTTACCAAATTATATTTTAAACGAGGAAAAACTAAAACAAGCGACTCTTCACACCATTTACGAGGAGTATCTTCATGGAGGATGACTCCATATATATATACATATATGGACTTGTCGTCAATCCCAGGCACTAGAAAAAAGGGGCCGTATACTGCTATTAACACATCCAAAGCAATCTTGTTTTTAGGGTTCCTTTTAACAATTATGAAGTTAAGCAGTTAAATTCAAAAAAATTCTGCCTGTTAGAAGATAATTTATTTTTTTATTTTTTATTTTATTAAAAATTCATGTGGGTTACAATGTGACACTTATGAAGGTCAGTTTACATTTACAAAAGGAAAAGGCAGAAAATGATCACTTTGTGGTCTATATACAAATGTAAATTTTGAAAATACGTTAGTTGTAGATTGTAGACCTAAACAAATATGCAAACAACACACGAATATGTCAACCTGCCACCAGTGATCATGAATTACCTCTTGTACAACAATTATATAACAATTAAGGAGAACAATAATGACAAGCTCAGTGAAGCCAACCTGAGATGAACGCCTGCAAGGAGAGAGCTACTAATTCCATTTATCTTTATCATTTAAGAAATCATTTATCGAATAGTAACCCCTTTTCATTAAATCATTTTTAACCGTAAGCTTAAATTTGTGAAGGTGCAGATTTTCTTACCGTATCACAGGCTACCGTTCGAAACCTATACAAAACTCCCTGACTGATTGCAAAATAACTGCCGAATGTAGGCAGACAAATAAACTTATTTTACTAGTGAGTGTGTATATATAAATACACATTATATATATACTATATATATATACATATATATATATATAAATATATATATATGTATATATATATTTATTTATATATATATATATATATATATATATATATATATATATATATATATATATGACAAAGTGACTCATACCGGCGTTAATTTTGATAAGATTGTTCATTATGATTTCTCTCCCATAATACATAACAACATGAAGGAATTTTTTTAGAGGACAAGTAAAAAAACACTGAAAAAGTAGGAAATAGAAAAAAAAATAATTCGAGTATACTGATAACGTATTCGCGTCGAGTATTCTTGACGTTATTCCGCGTTAAACGTAGGTATGTTCTTATTATGAAAAGTATATTTTGAGTGGTAAGGTAAGGAAAAATTCGTGGAGAATAGTCATATATGTAGACAAAAATACTGAATGTCATGTTTTTGATTTGCGAACCTTCCAAATAAAAGTTCAAATAATAAATATGTCCTCAGACACGTTTTTTTTAAATATTACATATCTTCGTAAAATGTGTCATAGGATTGAAATAATTTTCCAAAATATTTCTTTCGACTTCTGAAATCCACCAACCAATTAAAATATTTGTTTCCAAAATTGAAACCTTGTATCGTGTAGTAAGGCTTAAAATATTTCCAGCTGCACCTCGAAAATCGAACGGTTTTAGTGGTAATTTCCAACTAGAGCCTCCTAACGTTACAGCACAAATTCATTACGTTGAGGAAACTCACTTATGAACCTCACGAAGATGCAGAAAATTTCGAAACCAAGTGTTAAACGGATGTAAAAGATAGGTAGAATTTCACATAACAACATTTACAAAATTAATTTGATGTAATAAATTTAAATAATGTTGTATTATTGATACAATAAAGTTTCGTTTTTCATGCATACTTTTTTGGGAAAAAAATTGCGATAAAATGTTCAGTGTATCAGTGAAATATTAGAACTTTTTGATTTTTGATAGCATATCTACTCAATTGGAATCTAGTTTACTAATATCAACCATTAAAAACTAATTTTTTTAACAATTATTAGGAAATTTACCCAAATGGATAAGCATATTCATACAAAATAAAACACCACCGGCAAATACATTGATGAAAACCGATAGTATTTACTGCCCACCGGTACTGTCTATTTTTTAAAAAAAATAATAGATCATCGTATTTAGATTTCTCTGAATCCAAAATATATTCCTTTATAATTGTTATCTATCCATCTGTCTGTATGCTTGAGTAACACGTGAAACAATTACACGGATTTTGATGGGACTTTTGGTACTATTTAGCCATAAGTATGCATCATAATGCTTGGGGTACTTTTTACTGTAGTTTTGAAGAGTATTTAAGAGATTTAGTCGAGCTTGTGAGAAAATCACGAAATCAATTTCTATGGACTTTTCATTTTATGTTACAATACAAGTTTTTTAAAGTAAAAATATCTTTTGGCTCACCTTGTCCAAATTTTTCAATGGGAAAAGTTTTGCGAGCTCACGTTACCCCAAGCGTGGTGCGCTTCGAGTGTATTGGGTCGTAGACCGGATATGACCGAAAGGTTTGCCTTAATAAGTACATTATTATTTTATTACTTTGCCCAATGAGTCATTGGCCCAGCGGTAAGGCACTGAAATAGGTACGGAACGTGATGAAAGTTTAAATTCGAATCTTGATGAAAACGCAAGGTTTTAATTTTATTTGAAGAACTAATATCTTTATATTAATTTAAAATCAAAAACACTTTTTTTAACAAACATTCAGTCAATAGTTATGTTTTTTAGATACATATCCATCGGGATATGAACTGATTGAAAAAAAGTGAATTGTCCGCGAACTTTTCGAATCCCAGAGTTCAATTTTCATTTTTATGTTCTTTTTTATTAAAACATTATTTATTAACAAAATTGACATTAAAACTCCTCTGCCGAGGTGGAGATATACACAAAATAAGAAGTCTACGTTTGAAATGAAGACGTGGATATATTTTCTCTTAAGATGTATTCATTTGTTATGGGGTGGATTTTGTACCTAGTTGCATAAATTTTATCAATTAATTGACTATATTTATGTGAATTAATATTGGTAATATATTTATTACAATATTATTAATTTAATAATTTGATTGTTTTTTTTTGGTATTCAAAATGTTCCACATACGCAATGCCTTTATATTGGTTCCCAGAGTTACCACTTCTACTGTGCGGTCTTGAGCACGCAAATTTTGTTCGTTTCATTTAAATTGCTAAAGTAAAATCAGAGATATATCTGAACGTCTGTATTTGCTCTCTTATTGAGCTTAACGAAAGTGCTTTGGACATAATGCCTATCAAACCGATTTTATCTTATCAAATAAACCGGTTCATTTAACGTGTTTTATTAAATTTTATTGAAGAAAAAATAAAAATATTATTCGGGAAATAAAATTTCTTTAATTTCCGAGTTCGGCTTACAAAAATATATGGATAGACATGAGACAAAAGAAGAATATCTACCAGTTTTCCAGCAGTTTTTAAATTACCTGAGCGTAACTAGTCTTTCCACGCACGAAATTGTGTTGACAGTCAATTATTTTATTATGCTAATGGGGAATTGAACCAACCAAAACTAACATTCTGAACGAGTGTGACTCGAAAGAGATATTTTTCTATAAATATCTTTTTTATTTTCTGACTATCTGTTCTAGTTCAGCCGTCTACCGATTCCTGTGATTATTATGCAATGACTATAAATAAATGATACTGTCAGTTGCTAAGGACTGCAGGATTTGCATACAAAATAACCTATTGTATGGAAGCATATGTCTACCAGAGCCAGCTCTATATAGCTTACTCCAGGGTTACGGGCGCCCCCACTTCTTCAATTGCATTTCGATAGTAAGACGTGGGACATCATTTAAATAAAAACCATTGAATAAATGTATGACGAACGTCTAAACAGATATACTTACTGTAATCAGTTTTATTTTTCCTTTTGTGTGTACCTTTTTTCTTGAATTTTTTTTTGTTAAATTGTGATACGACTAGATGAAATAACTTAGTTCACTGAATTTTGACTACACTTCCAGTTCCACAATGAAAAATTGGATACGAGGACATTAGATACGAGGATAAGCAATTTGGTTTGATGCAGTAATTATTTGGAAACCAGTCATTATGTCAGCGGATTCTTTTTAGCACTGTTTTATAATGTAACTGTTTCATAACGTAAATCTATAAAATATAATTAATATAGAAATATTAACGTTCCGTGACAACGCGCATACTTTGATGCAGTCATTGTATATAACAATAAGTTTTGATAAATATAATTAAGAAATAAGTCACTATTAAAACTTTTTTTCACATAATAATTATAACAGTCGAATTATAACGCAACTGTTTAATAATGTAAATTTATAAAATAAAATAAATATAGAAATGTTGACTTTTCGTGGCACCTTTTGATGCAATCATTGTATATAGCAATATAATTTTGATAAATATAATCAAGAAATAAGTCTTTATTAACACTTTATAGTCATATCATAATTTTACCAAACAAATCAGAAAAGTTTTGTTTAAATATTTAATTCGTACTTTATTGAAAATTTGCATGGTATCGTATGTAAATATTGCCGTGAATATTAGTATATTGATAAAAATGGATCGTAAATACATATGAAAATTAAAAAATATACCTTTTTTATCACATTATCAAAGGAAACATTTTTATCACCCATTTACATTCAAGAAATTGGCTTTAAATATAAAAGCGAAGACCCTTTAAAATTAACCTCGTACAAGAATGATCTTTGACACTAAAACCAAATATGTTTGTAATATCTTGAGGATATGCACTGCAATGAAATGCATGAAATTATGTAAACTTTTAGTGTATCATTAAAATGCTTGCCACATATTGTGTTATTTCACAATAAAAGAAAATAATATTTTTATGACTAAAACTAGTGGACAAACATTAATTGTCAGAAAACAGAATATTAACAAAATATTCAGTTTTATAAAGGTACTTTCAGTGAAAAAATTATTTATCTACATAGGCTTTTCAATAATTTTGAATACGTCCTGAGATGTTACATTCAAAGTAACAAATCAAAGAAATTATATAACAAGAGAAACTATTCAAAGAAATTAATAATACATTTAAAAGGCTGTCAGGTAATAAAAGAAAATGGCAGGAAGTTCAATCGAAATAACATTATTTGCTGTATAAGAAATGATCTGACTAGTGTATATAAAAAATATATCTTCAAGGATGTAATGAAATACTTATCTGTTAATGTATTTAATTTAATACATTAACGTTGAAGTTGTAGTACAATAATAAAATTTTAGGTAATATGTTTAGATATTCAAAGAACAGTCATAAATGAGGTAACATTAACTATATGAAGTAAGAAAAGTTATATCATTCCATTTTTTCATCTTTTTAAAACATCGAAAGAGGAATGAATGTCAGAAGAACTCCACACATTTTAAATATTGAAACATAATTATTTAACTTATGAATTACATTGTTAAATAATTTTGTTTCAATATTTAAAATTTTTATTATCGTACAATAGCTTAAATTAGATTTAATTATATTTTCAACAAAAATTATAGTCAAATCGTGTGTTCTGATTATCTATTACTTTTTTTAGTAATTCTTATAAATAATGAGGATATTGAAATATGCAGACAAAATTTTGACAAAGTGAAAAGAAAATAAGAGGACCAATTTGAATCATACGTCGATAATTTTTTTTACATCTGATATTAGATATTTCACTTCTTGAACTCATTTCGATATAAAATAAAACTAAAGAATAAATAGTTATGTTATATTTAAATCAAGATCATGTGTTTTTCGAATAACCGTGATTTCGAGTTAATTAATAAAATTTTTGAAACGCCAAACTTAATAATTTTTTGCAATGAGATATAGAAATGTACCATATTTAGAAGAAATTCGCAATCGCGTGTTAAATAAAAACAAATAGTGAAAATCAATATAAACTATTTGCTTTTTGTTCAAATAGGAAAGCAGACGTTCTAATTTTTGCCACGACCATTTCTCTCGTAATACTAAAAAAATGGAATTGCACGTAAATGTAAAATAATTAATTATTAAAGATGCCAATCAGAATGTAGAAAACTTTGCGCAGTGTAGCGTGAACGTTTTTCACGAACTACAAATTTATTTTTTCTTGTCCTTGTTACTCTTTGTTCCACAATCATTATTCATGTCATCGTTAAACTATCACATTTCAATTAAAAAAAAAGTTCTATAAAATTATACATTTTGATCTAAAATTATTTTGTAGAACATCATCTTTTATGCGACATTCGATTTCATTGAACAACACGGCGTAGCCAAAGTTCTCTTGAAATCGGTCCGTGCACCCTGTGAACAATCTTTTATTTTAAAGTTCAAATTTAAATTTTTTACGTCAAAAGGGTTAGAAGTCAGACAAATATAGGAATAATCTTTTAAGCGTTTTTCCTTTTGAGATACGGCACCCTTAAAATGACATGAATCTTGCATAATTTCGAAAAGTGCTTACTTAATTTATATAACAGATGCAGTGCTTACTTAATTTATATAAAGTACATAAATAAATAATAGTAAATAAAAAAATAAATTTTCTATCTGTCTTTGTCATTTGCTTGATCCTTTAGATGGTATTATCGTTACTGGCAATTAAATCGTAACTCTATGAACATCTTTACGGTAAGGTCCAAAGGGTAAAAATGACAATCTAGTTGTGAATAATTCGTCTATCTTAAACGCGTATATGTTTCATTGTTGTATTAAATTTATTTCATTATGATGTCATATTATAGCAAAACATGATACAATGTAAAGTATTACAGTTAGGTCCTCTATATTATATCACAATCTAACGTGGTTCTTTATTTCTAATCACTATTTCAAACCAGATGACACAAGACATAGTGACCCACGTAAGCTATCTAGGTAGGCACTTAATATAATGCTTCCTCCTCTTTGGCCAATAAAGTTTTAATAATCACTCCGTCGTTACGAAACTGTAGTTAATTGCGGTTACCAATTTATACTTCGTGTCATTTGAAATTTTATGAAAATAGCATTTCATTTAATATATCTGCCTCATATAGTATGTTTTGTGTGCACTATTCATATTATGTACTGTGTTTAAATTAAAATTCTGATAACGTATTGAGTATTGAACAATATTTAATATAAACGTTGACGTTGACGGACTAATTTTTTATTTACTAAGTAATATCAATGTTTGATGACAAGATATAATTTCACTCTGTGAAATTTCTCTTGTGTAATTAAATCTTAACCTCAACATCCACGAACCTCATGCTATATCCTTCGGACTGGAAATTTGACATGAAGGAGAAAAACGTTATACTAATTACAAGATCTATGCGCATTTGTTAAATATAATTAAGTATTCATATTTTTCGAATGTATCGTATTCACCGATTACCACTTTGATTTACGTGCTCAAAAGTATACATACTTGAATAAAACTTTATTTCAACAAAGCCGCAGCTTTTTATACTTTCTACTAGAATTGCAAAGTTTTCTCCAAAAATTAAAACATTTTTATCTTTAGAAGGAGAGAATACGTATATCAAAGGAATGCCTAATTTTGAAAAATTATTTTCAAAATTAGGCATTCCTTTTCTATTAGAATTTTTTTTAAAAAGTATGTTGGAACTCCTTGTTTTTTTACTTGTAAGTTTGGTTTTTTAACGCTGTCGTGTTTTTTATTTTTATAATATCAATTAGCTAAAATGTACGTTACATTTTATTTTACAAAAATATTCTGTTTCAATTCAAGGTATTAAATTATTTTCATATAATATTCACATTCAGTTTTTATTGTTCTGTTCTCGAAGGATCTGAAGGTAATCAGTTCGGCCTGCCTATCTGTCATCAATTTCTTATTAATGAACTATAAAATCTATAAAAACATTTTAACAAATTATAAAAAATTATAACACAAGCCAAACCTGAATTGAAATTGGGCAAAATATAATTTTTTTCGGGGGAAGGGCTCAAGTATAAATAAAAGTGATAATTTGATACTAGTATATATATACATATATACACACACACACACACATATATATATATATATATATATATATATATATATATATATATATATATATATATGCATATATACACACATGCAATACGTTGGTTTTTTGCTTGAGCTTTTGAGAATTTGAGCTTGCAGCACTTGAAAATATGTGAAAACTGAGTTGCGCCTCCATCCTAATTTCTAAATTATATGAAATAAAAATCTAAAAAAAATAATAAACAATCCACCCTTTTAGACTTAACCTAACAAGTGAACATAATTTTGATATTTTATGTTTTCAGAAATAATTTCCATTTTATTTTTTTACGACTGTGAAAAACATATCACAAATGAATAAACAAACGTAAATTCAAATGGTATTTACCAATCACTAAAATTAATTTTTATCGAGTAGAGAAATTATTTTTTATGGAGTAGAGAAATATGATAGCAATAGCAAGTAGAACATGACATAAAATATCATTACAAATTAATACGAAAATTAATAATTGCACTGCCGATTGAGATTTCCATTCTACTACCAATATTACTTATGCATAAAATTCTGGTGCGATTGCAGAAAACACATATTTAAAAAGTGCCAATACAGTTATAGGAATATTTTGTATGATAAAATTTCTTTTCTAGACTTGGCAAGTTTTTTTTTTATTATTATAGGCTTAATTAATTATAGTGATGATTTTGACAATAGAATTATTATTCGGTTCAAATAAATAACAGGTTTGTAGACGCGAGTTCGAGACTTCCACAGAAAGGTGGTCAAATGTTTCTGAATTCTTTATTTAAATGTATGTATTCGCTCAATTAACGACAGTTGGCACCAAGCCTTAAAAAGCCAAAAAATTAGAGAAAATGGTTTTAAATCGACATCAAGTACAAATTATTCTACTTTATGCGTTAACATTTGTCAACAATTATTATATTTAAATTAAATATGAGTTTACATATGTTAATTTTACACACAAATCTCAAACTTGAAGTGAATACAATAAAAGTTACTCCGAGTATCTGGTGGAATGTCAAGTGCCTTACCGAGAGTTGCTTCAAGATGGAACATGTATAAGATAGAAAGATTTACTTTTAGAAATTTAATCGAATGGCTAACAAATTATGTAGTCAACCGGACCTGGTCGATTTCTTCAGCGATAACACTATACCTAATACCGCAAGATATACTAAATCCTAGGGATTGGAGTGGGTTTTGTTAATAAATCCTTATTTATACTATTTCATTCGATATTGCGATAATCAATTGTTAAGACCTCTAAGCAATATATTACAGAATAAAGAAACTGTCTGTGTCTACTTATATAATACCAACAAAGAAGTGCCTGGCTATCTGAAACCTAGTAAACGATGCACATTGCACGATTTAAAATATACGTATTGCAAATGGCGCTACGTACGTTTTAAATCGCGAAGTGGAGTTATGACTCGAACGTAGTCGTACATTGGTCAAACGAGTGTAACCATAGGTAAAGCATGGGGTGTTGCGTGAAGTGTTGGTATTTGGTAGAGGCATGAGGACAGACATCGTTTTCGGGCGTCTTCTGTGCGTAATTTTTTTCGATATTTTACGTATTTGATAAATAAGCTAATTTCCTTTCCTCAATTTTTGTTTAAAATTTGAATCTATTTTCAACATTTGCAATGTAATTACTTTGGTAGGTTAAGTAATTAATTGAATAAATTTGATTAGTGTGTCTGTACCATGGAGGTATATCGGAAAAAATGTTTGGGGGACATAACAAAAGTAATATAACATAAAATATAATTTTCTGTCTGAGCCTATTAATTACTACCCGCATCAGGCAAGAGCTTCTAAAAGGATTTAATGTTTTTCTAAGGGATTCTCTTGGCTCTGAATAACATATAAGCCATGTATCTCAATCGATAATTAACAAAAAACAAAGGAAATTTAAAGTTCCAATACAAAATGTAGTTAATAAATAATTATATTATTAACTACATTTTGTATTGGAACTTTAAATTTCCTTTGTGCGAATATTGATGAAATATTGATGAGAATTTATGATACTAATTCAGTATAGTTATTTGAAATGAAAATTATGTCTGCATTTCACATAACATGATGTAATAATGTTACGTGAATATCGTAGAGAGAATTTATCCAGGAATTTTTATATATAAAATATATTTTCAATGCTCCAATTACAGAGCTCTGTTAATAATTCATATCTATGAACACAGCAGGCATGAAACGCTTTGCATGACATGACAACATGAAAGCAGTGAGACTGGAGAGTGCGAGGAGTAGTTTTCTCAGAGATATATTTCAGTTTTATCATCAATCGTGGAAATTATGAACACCAAATCTCTATGTGAGCGTGGTAAAAGCTAATATAATAAACAGAACGAAATAACCCATATACAATAAGACTTGTATCCAGTAGTTCATCATAAGCTTGTTAAGAAAATTTAGGCATTTTGAAGGCAACATACATGGTTAATTAATGTAAAGCGTGATTGCCTTAGTGTAAGGGAGATACAATTATTTCACAGTATTGAAATTGGTAATTGAAGGAAAGAGGCAGATAAGACAACTACCAAAATTTTGATAAGGAAATTATGTAGCAAATTTGGTTATATCCAATTGAAAATATGGATTAAATAATATGTGCTCGTACATTGACATCATGAAGCAGGCGGAATTATTGCCAACATTTAAATAAAGTAGCAATGCAGAAAATTTGGTTTAATTTATTTTAAAATATAGATATAAAGTTATAATTCAGTGCTATGTTCTATACAGCGATATCGTAAAAAGTTCAAATGCCGTTTATAAAAAATATCATACCACCCGGAAGGTAATTCTCTGGCAATTTAAAAAAAATAGTTTTGGCATCCTTATGACTATTCCTATACTTATATATACTTAATTTATATATACTTAAAACTTTTATGACTATTCTTTTTTTATTTTAAACAAAACGTTTTGGAATCGATGTAAGTCGCTTTTTCAATCGATATTTCACACGACACAAAAAATTAAAAAACCTGTATTTTTTTGCTTTCTCTGTAATTTTTAAATGATATTATTGAGATATTCATGATACATGTGAAATAGTGTCGAATGTTTTTTGATAGTTAATTAATGCGATATGAAGTGGTCTTGGATTTTTCTGGTATTTTTCAATAATTATTTCTAATGTATGTATATGATCTATGGTTGAGAATCCCTTTCTAAAACCAGCTTGTTCAATGGCTTGTTTTTGTTCTAGTAACGTGTTTATTCTCTGGTTTATAATTTTAGAAAAGAGTTTATATATAGTTGGCAGTAAGCTTTTTAGCCTGTGGTTGCTTATTTCTTTTGGATCTCCTCTTCTGTACAGCGAAATAATGTTGGATTCAGACCACTATAAAGGTGTTTCAAATGTTTCTAATATCAGTTTGAATAATTTAGCTAGTGGCGCTAAGTGGGCTGACTTTAAGGCGTCATTGGTAATATTATCCGAGCTAAGGCTTTTGTCGGATTTTAGTTTCTTTATGGTCTTGACAATTTCTTCGCACTCTATTGGATCTATGCAGACTTGAGATTTAGCATATGTGACTGATTCGGCAATACTAGTATTGCGGTTATTTGCGGCGCTATATAGTTGTCTGTAAAAATTGGTAGCAATATTTATAATATCAATGCGATTGTATATAGATTGGCTGAATTTTTTAAGCCTTCAATCCATGTTTTATTATATTAGTATATATATTAGTTCTATATTCTATATTATATATATATATGTATATATATATATATATATATATATATATATATATATATATATATATATATATATATATTAGTTCTTTATATCCTTTTTTTAAGCTTCCTTTTTATTCTAGGTGTTTTTAATGGTTATCATTCTGAGTTGCTTGTAGTCCAATTTTATATATTTGCTTACCAGTTTATATATTTGCTTACCAGTTTACATTATCAAATTTTATGTCATATCAAAAACGTATTTTTTAATTCCCGATTCGTCATATCAAAAACGTATTTTTAGTTCAATAACATGCTATCCTTTTTATAGTAATAGCTCCTTAAGTAAGTATTTTTCTTATATGTCTATCGAGATATGATATGAATATTGTGTATATGAACAAAATGAATATAATTATTTGGCATGTATTTACCGAACAAAATTTACTTACTTTTCTAAAACTTTATACACAAACAAAAATATTTACCCTTCAAAAGTTATGTCACAACAAAAGGAACGAGATTTCTTAACGAGTTCTCACCAAATTTGTGAAAAACTTTTCGTTGTAACGAAAGTTCTCCGGCAAAATTAAGCTTACAATTAAGTGCGTCTCAATTAAAGAATACGTGTTTCTATTGACCAATTACTTTGAGGCCATTATTGGGTGAATAATTTCTTTAACTCATTCGTGATACTTCATTTGGGATTGGAACAAAGATTCTCATGCTACCAGAGAAAATTTAAATTATCAGAGAAATCACTATTAATATTTGAATATGGAGATACCTCGTTTTGTATATATTATAATAATTTTTCATGTTTGCGTAAACAAAATCGGTTCAAAGCTTTATATCAAATTATCACTTTTCACTTTATATCAATTAATGTTACATCTATTAACGCTTTTCCACATAATTTTTTGTCTTCTTAATTTGAAATATCAAATGAAGTAGAAATGCCTTGTATAACTTTAGTCCTAATACCGACTAAAGGTTAATCAGAATAAAAGTTCGTCACGTCAGCCTCCGACACATCGAAGCTTCGTTGTCGTTTCTTCTTAGAATTTATATCTGAAAAAGGAAAATAAAAATAATTAACGATTGCAAAGTTAACTAAAGAGAGTACAGGAAGCAATATTTTTATTATATCATATAAATCCATGTATAGAATAAAACTTTTTTAACGTAGACAAATTTAAATTTAATTAAAATTTTCATGTCTCCTCAGATAAATCTTTGATGGGAAATTAATGTAATTTATACTCGTTTAGGAGTTGGACGAAATATCGCACATATGATGGTATGAAAAGAAAAGAGCCACGAGGAAACATAATACCTTTAGTATTAAGTATTTTTGGTGATTTTTATTAATTATTAATCTTATGGTTTCCACAATTTTCTAGTCTTTTCTCACTTGCAGTACGTCTCATATTTGATTAAGATCTGTTTTTGGAGGTAGATTTCAGTCACAACTGGTTTTGTTAAGGGTCATAGTATGAAAGATTTAAGCGAGTCTAAATGTATTTTCTGTTGCTATCGTCTCATTTTATGTTTTTTTATACTGTCGATAATTAAAGACCATAAACACCATAGTCAGCTTGATAAATCTGCATGTGGAAAATGAAATAATTGCAAAAAATTACTTTGTTTAATCGAAAAAATCTGAATTGAAACTGGGATAATACTAATATTTCGTCTCGCTGTATAATTTGAATAACATAAAATAAATAGAACAAGGTACCAAAAAAATTAAAAAGACATATTTTAGTTTGATTTATAATGTGTTATATTATTTATTATTATATTGTAAAAGACAACATTTAGATGCGCAAATTTTTATGTAGTTGTACATCAACAAGTGAAGTCCATACAAATATATTAATTAGTTTAAGCTAAAAATTATCCTTTTCCATACTTTGGACTTTTGTAAATACACTAAAGACAGAGACAGAGCAAATTGAACCCGATTACAGTCGATCCATATCTCACAAACAGCTGTAACGGAAGAATTTTCAGTAAATTATAATATATTCAGCTATATTTTATAATTTTTTAAATAAAAATCTAAATGAACTACATTATCATTCTAAATTTAAATAATCATTTAATATTCAGCATCGGAAAAAAGACACTTTCGTAATATAAAAGTTTGTTTTGGAAGAAAATAGTGACAAAACAGATTTTGAAAAGGCGAATTAAAACTATTACACATACATACAATAATCAATTAGAAGATTTACGAAGTTTTAAAATATAGGGTTGACTTATTCTTAGTTATGAGTTGCTTTGGTTTGAGGTTAAAATGTTTTCAGTTAGTTATGTTTAGCACCAAGCTTTAAGTGTGTTCATTAAAAAATAGACTTAGAATAGCTCTTCTCTTCTTTTCTGTAAACAGTTATCGACATTAAAATATGGCTTGGATTAGTCGAAACAATTAGTGACTGATGATGATATACATTAATTACACACGCAAAACGTCAAGGACGTCGCGTATTATAAACGTGAGTGTTGGTACCCAAATCTTATGGGAAAACTAGAAAGATAAATACTAAACTTAGATCTAAGGTGAACACATAGATTTACTGTCAATAATTAATTTTACTAGCTGACAAACTAAGCAATCAACAGGACCGAGTTTATTTTCTCCACTATAACGATAGACCACATATTGCAAAATATACTTGTGAAGATAACAGAATTTGAAGCTTGTTTTGCTAGTACAATCAACTTGTATATCCGGCATGACAATCACATCTGATTAAATTATCACATGTTAAGAGCTATAAACAATAGTTTAAAAGAAAATTATTCAGTAATAAGAAAATCTTCCAAAAAGATTTTGTTTTTAAACTGAAGTCAGCAAATTTTTATGCTGAAAGTATGTTAGTACCAGTTTAGGGCACCAGTTTGTGGAAAACCATAGATAAATATTATGTACATAAGTTTTAATTTACTTGTGATATTTAGGTTTAAAATATTTTGTGTAAAACAAATCGGGTTGTAAAACTAATTAATCAACCTAATAATAAGAAGCGCAACTTCATATGACACTCAAGCAATAAGTATTCTAAAGTGTAATTAAATATGCATGTTTATTCTCTGGACTAATTTAGGTGAACGTTGACAAAGCATTTATCTCCCATTGTCTATTACAAACGTAAAAGAAACTGGGAGACATTTTGAGACAACTATTTTTTAGAGAAAATGTTATCAGAGAAAATTCTAAACGTATAAATGAATATTATTTTTCGTATTCGAACGTATAAATGAATGTTATATATTCAGGAACAGAAAATTTATTTACATATAGTTAGTTATACAGTACATCGTTCCTGCTCAAATCGCATGCCGAAAATTTGTAAATTCCACATTAGGCCATGTACTTGCTTGGCTGCTCGCCAGGAGCTTTTTTACGAGTGTATACACTCACTTAAAAGTTTATAGAAAAGCTTAGTTATGGTAAAATCACTGAATAAGGGTTTTATAATTATTTTTCATTAGTTTGTTTATGTTATTCTAAATTTTATGAAATTTAAAATGTTACTAAAGATAATATATTGTAAAAGAGCATGAAATTGACAACAATATCTACTCAAAAACGAATTATTGCCTTGCTTTGAATAAAATTATAAATGTAGACAAATTTCAAATATTTCATGTAATATTTTTCTAGTGAAGTTCCACCGCTCCTAAATGGACATAATTTAAAAATGTGTTTTAGCAAGGTTTTCGAATTCTATTATCTATTGAATATTTAATATTTTTTTATAATGAATAACATTTAGTTACTTTTTGGAATTCATTGCCGAAACAATGGCTGTTAGATATTTCAATAACGTATGTATGCATTTATACAATTTCTTTCTAAAGAAGAGTGAAGCTTGCATGATTCCTCTCCGTTGCTTTAGTAATTTCTATTTTGAATACCGAAGTTTTCGATGTTTGTATTAATTTTTTTGGACCATAATTGGCGTATTGACAAAATGGTCCAAAAAATTTCATGTTGGCAAAATAATTATAAATTCGATAACATTTTGACAACATTTTACATATATATATATATATATATATATATAAGCCAACTAATATGTAAAAAGTAAGTGATAAACATAGATATATAAATGTACTAGCGGCCCGGTATGTGCTTTGCTACGTATAAAGTGAAATATTAAAAAAAATTAATTGGCACATCAAATTCATTTATTCAAATAAAAAAATATTTTATTAATTGCTAGCTACTTTAAAACTTAATCCAAAACATTAAGATAAACAATATTTTTTGTTTTTCCATTTTGAGCATGAATAAACAAACGGCTGGGGGTACCGACTCTGGAACAGGCAACATAAAGTTGGCCATGTGAAAAACATGATTCCTCCAAATTCACACCACAAACGTTAAGTGTTTGCCCTTGGGCCTTGTTGATGGACATCGCAAATGATAAACGCACATGATATTGTAATCGTTTGAATTCAAATGGCATATCAGTTGGAATCATAGGGATACGTGGTATCAAACAAACTTCTCGTTTTGATTTAGCAGTTAAGATCGTAGCTTCAATCAAATTTGGCAATAACTTTTTCACTGCCAATCTGGTGCCATTACACAGTTTTGGTGGATTAATATTTCGCAATAATATAATCAAAGAACCAACTTTCCGATTCAAGCAATGCGGTGGCATACCAGCCGGTTCCAATGAATTTAAAAATTCAATTGGATAATTCATTGCCTCATCTCGATTCATAACACTGTCAATTGATTTATATGTCGTGACTACACCTGGCAGTTTTGCTTGAATTTGAAAATTAATGGCATTGATATGAATGTTCTTCGGTACTAAAGTGGCGCGTTCTCTCAACCAATCATGATTTCTGTAATTCTGAAGAATATTCGGAAAAACACATTCAATCAATTCATCTATCGATTGCGCAATTGCATCTCCGTAATAATCCGTTGGTACTGTCGATTTGTATTTTGCCATCATCAATTTCTAACAATTATTTTGAAAACTCATGGGCAGCTGGATCATTTTGTAGGTGAATACGCATATTAATGTTCAGTGTCAATTTTTGTACATATCTCCAAAGAACTGATGACTTCAAACAGGCATTTATTTCATCAGCAGGAGTTGATCGAGGAATGACAGGCAATGTTTGTCGAAAATCCCCTGACAGTAATATCAAAGCACCACCAAAAAGCTGTTGATTACCACGTAAATCTTGCATTATTCGATTAAATGCTTCTATTGATTTTTTATTCGCCATTGTACACTCATCCCATAAAATAATTGACGTTAATCGCAGAACTTTTGCCATAGCAGAATTTCTCGAAATATTGCAAGTTGGAGTTTCAATCACCTGTACATTCAATGGCAATTTTAATGCAGAGTGTGCGGTCTGACCACCTTCTAATAATGTAGCAGCAATTATCGAAGATGCAAGTGCCAATGTAATTTTCTGTTCCGATCGAATAGTCGCTAAAATCAATGATATAACGAACGTTTTGCATGTACCACCAGCTGCATCCAAGAAATATAATCCACCTGCATTATTAGAAACGGCATGCATGATTGTGTCATATACATGTTTTTGCTGAATATTCATTTTGGTTATATTCGATTGTACAAATAAACGCAAATCATTAGAATCGAATTCCTGCTCACGTTGCAATTCACGATCAAACAAATCATGCATCTCACGATTTGGTGCGGTCATACCCAATTGTACTAATGCTTTATTTACAATCGTTAGACACATATCTTCAATTATTATCAAAGCTTCGTTGTACATTTCCAAGGTAATCAACAAATCAGGATTTCTTGCACGATGACGCATACGAATTAAAATATCTTCTGCCATATAATGTTTATATTTGTTCCCTAATTCAAGTGGATTTGATAGCATACATGTTGATAATATAATGGCAAATAGTATTCGTATTTGTTGTGAATGAGCTGAAGTATATGCATCTTGAAGTGTTGAATCCCAATGTGCATCATCCTCCAACAAATGCAAGAGTTGACATGCTTCACAATATGTTTGACACAAATGACCCTTGACTGTTCTCAATTCTTGAAATGATTTTGGGCCATTGACGTTAACTAATAACAATCTCAAATAAAAACACTCAGCATTGTTTGGATGTACTGTATATATTCTCCCAATTGCATCTGTTTGGAAAATGCCAGGATGCCCATTTACGTCTTTGAAATTTTTTTGAAGATACATTCCATGTGTAATACTGAGGCACTTCAGAATATAACAAATTTATCGCAAAAGTATCAGTTTCGCATAATTTGAAAAAAATTGTCAACGTAGTCGCTGGTGGTTGTGCTGCTCTTTCCAATACATTTGCTACATTAAAATAAACACGTTGGCCATTCTCAAGATGCACAGCCAAGTGAACAACCACAGGATGTCTTTCGTGCATTGGAAACGACATAATCCTCCAGACAGCTTCATTACTACTAATATAGCGCCCCATTTGATACTGAATAATTTCATCATTTCTATTATCACCAGCAACACCGAAAACAGCCATATCGCTCCCTTTATTTACATACTTGCAAATATATTTAATGGATTTGACTGAATTATAATACTCCACATTTATATGAACATTGAATATTTTCGATAATAATGGACAATACGGAACCACGCAACGATTATCAACTTCAACGTCCTGGTTACGCATTCTAATGGTTGCCGTTTTGCCATTATCATTAGGTGATCTACGTCGATACAACGGATATCCGTCATTGCCCGTTATTGTGTCTGAAGTAAATTGCCTTGGGTATCGTTTCGAACACTTTCCATCAATCATACATGGTGAATTCATATTTAGTTCACCGCACGGACCATGTATCATGTTTTTAACGACAACTTGAAATAACTCAGGATCAACAGTTAGATCAGGAATTTCAGCTGATATAACGTTATCGATTTGATCCGGAGTTATTTTATGTATGTGCGTGCGGCAATCTCCATTTTTGCCATTCGATGGAGTACATATGGCAACGCACCTCTCCAAATACACATAATTTCACAATTAAATCCATAAGTGCTTTCAATTTTTGCCGAAAAACACGTGCTGTAATGTCATGACGATCAATTGTCGACTGTCCTTCAAATAAATTATTTTTGATGTCATCCCACTGCGGATTACATGTACATGTAATGAACGGATCCGGTCGATCGTATTTTCGTACATAAGACATTGCGTCTTGTGCATATTCGTTCATATTCCGTGGGCTACCAATATGCGAAGATGGCAATATAGTTAAACGTCCGATGTCATTAATATTAGCATCATTCGCTATTGCATCTTGAAAATGAATATATTCTTCGGATCTTAATTTTGCTTGGTTGAAACGAATAAAATTAAAACGTTTAGTTTCTATTTTGACGTACATATCAACGATGTACTGATGATATAGTTTACCACATCTCAAGATATAATTATGTTCTTGTGGACGAACCATCAATCGATACGAATAAAAATTCATGGCACTAATTTTTTTCTGTACATGTAGACCTAAAAATAAGTGCAAAATGTGACTTTAGAAATTTATACAAATGATGAAATGTCAACACACTGAAAATAGGTAAATTATTTACCTGTTCGTGGATCAATCATTGGTATATTGATATGGTAGCCTTCGTCACCTTTCCAATGCAATATTGGGTATTGTAATGCATCGTAACTACGATGAAGTTCCGAAACACGTTGCAATTGCTCATTTCTGCGATGAAGTACAATATCACGGGATTGAAACTGATCACCAAGAATTACAATTGCAACCTCATCAATTGTCGGTGCATTGAATCGCCTTTCATGCTCTCCAAAAGGTGTTCTACCAGCCCTTATTACGATTTTGTGATTATCAGATGGCATATGATCGAGAGCAATTTTGAACAATTGAACTAATGCGTTATGCTGATGGAAAAACCTTTGTAGCTCACAAATAATTTCTCGTCTTGTAAACAAAACAATTGCACAACGTTGATCCAATTCACGATTTTCATCACCAATAAAACAAATTTGCATAAATTTATGATCAGCGTCGGGGTATGGCAATAACGAACTTGCCCTGAATCTGTAACATGTATGCAATTTTAGGTAGATGTTGTATCATAATTTTTATCATAATTTTAGATAGATGTTGTATCATAATTTTTAAAACTATCGAATACTTTATGATTCAGATTGATATAAACATGGGACAATCCTGTCGAAGTATTTACCTTAAACGTCGGCATAAAATTATCTCTAATAATTTTAGTAGCACCAAAAGAAGTCATTTGAAATGCCGAATTATATTGTTGAATATGACTCAAAAAGTGCTTCGACTTTTGAGATGTCCCAAAAATTAATGAATACAATGGTTCGGGTGGAGTTTCTAATGCTGGCAATCTCACTTTGCCAGTAGCACAACACATGCCGGGCGTTTCACCTGGAAAGTTAGCCGCATCACAATGTTAACATATTTCGTCCATCATTCCAATGTATCCGTACACACTATAATCAATCTGACTGTTGTAATTAAAAGCAGTACGCATCATTTCAGCCAAAACAGCACGACGTATTCGTGATCGCCGTGCAAGATTTAGTACAGATGCAGTGTTAAACAGATATATTTCGTGCATTACGTTCACGCTGCGATGCATTAACTTGTGCGCGTTCATCTGCAGTCTGTCATCGTCTTGGTAATGCCACATCATTTACATTACGCGTTCGGCGACCTATATTTGCTCGTCTTGCTCGTGGCATTTTTCCTTCAATTAAAAAAGAATAAATCAAATTAAAAAAATTATTGCTACATTAATAGTGGTACACAATATGTTTTTTCAAATAAAGAAACACACATGCGTACATATAATTCACTTCAACAGTTCAAAACTTACCGTTTGTGTAAATGCGTTTGACAATTTAATTCATAGTACATATGAACAAAAAATATAAACACAAAGCAATAATTATCGCTGACAATTTGCTTTAATCGAACCACGTCAAAAATGAATGACATAACAACATGCTTCTACTGTCAACACTGAAAAAAGTTTCAATTTGACAGCACAATCGCCATCTGAAAAAAGGTTCAATTTGACAGCAAAATCCCCATTTACAAAATGATCCGCCATGTATTGAATTCAGTTGTTACAAAAAATGTGATAAATAAAGAAGCACTCTACCGATTTTGTGCAAACTTCACATAAACCATCTACTGAATAGTCCGAACAAAGCCTAAACATTTGGTTTGGATAGGTGAGCCCGTTCTTGAGTTATAAAATTACAACGAAAAGTGGCTTTGATTTTTATATATATATATATATATATATATATATATATATATATATATATATATATATATAGATAGATAGATAATGCTAAAAAGGACTTCAATGAAACAAAGAATATGTGAGGTACCGTATCTTACTAATGTTATCTTAATATTTATAAAACGCATATTCTATTGCTTTCAAATATTTGAAATCGTTTTAGGTATCCGTAAACAAAGGGTTTGAAGGGAAATTTATTTACGTCGAAACGTCCTCTATCCCTCCGTCTATTTGCCCGTCTGTCTGTCTGACGTTATAGGTCTCTAACTTCTAAAAAAGACAGAAACTTAAAATTCTTAATAGTGTTTAGATCCTAGGTTAAAAATTAAAAGGGATTTAAAATTTATTAAAATTATCTTTACTTTGGGCGGGCTCCACAATATCCAAAAATAGATTAAACATATTAGCATAGGCTTATGGTGGGATATCATTGACATAAACTATTTACTCTTTGCTTCATACGGCAGTGACCACTCTTCCACATAATACAAAGTTTCCGTTTATTTTTAAAATTATTGATATTACATATTTAGGAGAAAAACTCAATGCGCATTCAATCAAAGAAATTTGTGAATTAGTTGTTATAGAACAAGCGAATTGAATGAAAAGTAGACGGGTAGTGCCGTGCACAAAGTTGAATTGAAAAGTAGACGGGTAGTGCCGTGCACGAAGTTGCATTGAAAAGTGGACGAAAAGGATTAATTATAAATTTATCAAGTTTTCTTCAACGATATTTTGAATGAATACAGTTCAACTACAGTAATTCGGAGAAGAAACATAGAATAGAAGAAGGTATATCCGTTATAGGAAAAATATGTGAAATATAATCAGAATTTAGCTAATTAACTGTGTACCAAAAATTAATGAAATATAAAGGTTAACTTTAATTTGTCTGATTCTTCGACGGAGTTCAAACCTAGATGTGCGTCATGTTTAGGCGGCCGGCAGAGAAGTTCTAAAATAATTTAATCTGAACTTTTGTACCATCCTATCGTATGCAACACAAGGACAACATCTTGATTCTTATAATTTTTTAAACATTTACCGTCGGACGTAACGTAACGTGCTTTGTTTTTCATTTTATTGTCCACATAGACTACATCAGTAAATTTCTAAAAAAGGTTCAATCATGTTTATAAAATTTTTTTATTGATTAGGCATTTTCTGAAACTGATCTCTTTTTCATCGCCTACCGTCAGAATTGAAAACTGTTATTCATTTATCTTTAGTCTTAAACATTTTGTTATGAATAAATAAATAAGTCGGATTCATGAAGATTTTATGAAATAAATTATTTAGCAAAAGTGACTAATTCACACACACACACATATATATATATATATATATATATATATATATATATATATACATACATATACATGTAATTTATATAGTATAGACATTTTATTGTCGACGATATCATTTACCTTTTACCTTATGATACAATATTAAATTCAGTCGATTGTTTATAAGGTAAAAATGCGAAAATCCGAACAAACCCTCAATATCAATGCTAAACATCTGCAACGGCGTGCGCAAATGGGGGACGTAATTTAAGTTGCTGAGGCAGATGAATGATTGAGGTAAAATATTGCAATGTCAGGTCGAGGGATTTATCCCCGGGGAACGAACACAAAGGGTTAAAAGAAGGAAAGAAATTTTAATTTGGGGCAGGAAATAATATAATTTGCATTGCCTATGTTTCATTATTTCAAGTTTTGTGACAATACGATATGCTGATTAGAGTATCCCTTCTTATTTTTAATTTGACATTTTGAATATTTCATTTGTAAGCATTTCCATTATTTAGAGCTGTCAAATCTGAAATAAATAGCGTCTAAAAATATGCAGAAAGTAGAAAATGGTTTTCAATTACATTTCCGGCTAAAATAGATAAAGATAGTAATAGTCATGTAATTTTTAATCGTACGAAAAGCTTATCAACAAGAGTTGAAATGGGCTACTTTATGGTTCTGGTGATATATTTAAACATATAGACATTTAGTGAAAAATGTTTTTATCGACCTAAAACCTTTCCTCTAATCAAAATTTTCTGAATTAATAGTGTAGGGCATAATTAAACAAGAAAGGGTATTGATTGATAATAATCAAAATTTTGATGATGATTAGTTGTTAAACAAATTTGTTAACAGCAATAATAACTAGTGATATTCGAATAAATAACCCCAGTATATAAATATTTACAAATTTGTCAAGCATATCTGGAAAAATTAATTAAATTAAAAAATATTGTTTGTTGTATATAATAATAAATTCATTGATTAAAAATGTTTTAATAGTCTCGTATCAGAACGTAAGTTCATTATTCCACTACAAAACATATAATGATTTAAAAAAGAAGTTAATTTGAATAATTACCGTTTTTTATTTTTCACGTAACACTAAATTATCAACCCATAGGGAAAATTTAAGTGTGAAACTGTTAACCCATCATTAAAAAAATAGAGTTTTAAAAGAAAATAAGCATTAAAATTTGTCACCAAGTTTATCAAGATATATATTACAATACAAATACAGAAATTTCAAGTCTTGAATGTCATCCTTTCCAAAATGTTCGCGTATATCATCTGTGTAAAAGTATACTATTCTAATCAACTACATTAAATAGATAAATAGGACGAGTATTTAAAACAATTAAAAGTAGGAAATCAAGTTTCTTGTTACTGTCTTTTGTATATATTATATAAACGTGAAGAGCAATACACAAAAGGAACAATGATGATGCGATACATTGTATAAGAGAAGCATTCTTGGCGATCCGTTAACACTTATAAATGTATCTGAATTTCTTGTAGTATAAAGGTACTGACACACATGCTCATTACTAGCACGAAATCATGCCACTAATGAGCAAGTGCTCAACAGTAGCACGTGTATGGAAACATTGCTAGTAATAAGCCTGCTCATTTTGAGCATGCTCTCAAATCGACCGCCGTTTGATACACGTTTTGCACATGTCTATATATTTTTTACAGGAGTCAGATGCATCATGACAACATTCTCAATTAACTGATATTGATTACTCAAATAAGTCAGGGCCACCGACAACGCCGACCTTGCAAACTGAGGAAGATCAATTACGATAATCGAGTAATTATTCAGCTAAGAGAAGAAAAGTGAGACAACCGGAAGAATCAGTTGGAATTGCAGAGGCTCTAAATCGTTTGAAAAAATATGTCTTCCGCTATAAATATCCAAACGAAAGAAGATGAATTCCATTTCTTCGGACTGAACGTTGTATCGCAACTGCGAAAATATCCACTGTACGAGGCATTAAACGTGCAAACTGAAATACAAAAAAAATTCACTTAAGCTAGACGTCGAAACATGCGCCCAAATTCATTCACCATTATATTTTCCACACCTCCTATTTCAAACACGCAAACCAACACACTTCTAGCTCCAAACATTCAATTCTTCACATATTCCATACCTATTTCAAACACACAAACCAACACCCTTTCAACTATTACTCGTAAACTTAAACCAATGAATAGACTTGTTTTATTAAAAATGTGTAATTATAATAACAGAACTGCTAATACTAATATTTTAGTACATTTTTACCCGAATTCTTAAAAGTAATCAAGTATATAATCGAATTAATTTTTAAATCGTATGGACACATTCGTTAATTAAATTCGTAACTGAAGTAATACTTCGGATAATTTCAAGGTTAATTTTGAACTTAAATTCCTATATTCAGCTAAAATCAGGGAAATTGTTCACTTAATCTTCCTAGTTATTTTCTATAATGAATAAGATTTTTATACTGTACATTTTTTTTAGGTTGGTGCCAGAAAAGTTATGTCGAACACACATACCAAACAAAAATCTTGGCTTGGCTAGCACTAACTTTAAAAAAAAATTGTTAACATGCTCACTTAGGTTAGTACCTATTTTTGATTTTGATTTAAGATTAATTTTGTGCATTTATAATACTTATTATTTCTTACTTTAAAGATAATACTATTTTTATTATTTCGTAATTTTAAGTGGTGTGGGTACCTGCATCACATTCAATGAGCTGATGTAATTCTGATAAATATGATTATTGGTAAAGTATTCTGCTCTTCTGTGTAGTAGAATAATACGAAATTGTAATTGTGGAAAAAATAAAATATTGTTTACAAGTATATCTATAAGAATTAAGGTCACTTTAAATTAAATCTCTTAATCAAACCTACGATCAAAAATCATACCTGTATGCGTATCCAAATCACACCCTTATAAGAAACATACCATGCCTCACATATATCAATAAGGGTTTGCACATTTGAAAACAGGAGTTTTATATTAACGATTAGAAAAAAAGGATTTGAAGGGATAATCTCAATAAAAACAGACCCTTTCCGAGGCAAACATGAATGGAAAGGTTTTTGAAGCATTTATCTTGAAAATATTGTGAAAAATATTCTACGTTATTTTCCCTTTGTGTTAAAAACAGGCTAATGATTTCGCAGGCATTCGTTATATTCGGTGATACACACGATTCCCAAATTTTAAATTATTCCGTGCCGTAAACTTTTAGAGAAACCACATTAATAGTATATTATTAGGGATGCATGAGTGTTATATTACATAAGTTTTAATTTTGTTAAATCATAGGTTTGTATTAAAAAAACACAATACTGACGAATTATTTACTCAACACCCCCTTTTAAAAAGATTAAAAATAAAATAGAAAGGTTTTATTCGAATAGTTTGGGATTGAAAAATGCTTTCTACCTTATACGGTTTAAATTTAAAAAGCGACAAGACACCGAGGTGAGAAAAAAAGAGCTATTTTTCAATTACTATACAGAACGTTGAAATAAATCACGAACCAATACATACAATTTTAGTATGAGATATCTTTTTATAAAATGGCAACATATTTATGGTACACATATGGTACTATTATTAGGGGCTGCCTTTTTCAAAAAAAGAATTGTTTCGTATACATTCATATATTTGTAGTTTATTGAGATTTAAAAATTCATTGGAGAATATTTTGTATGTTTTATCAGATATACGTACTTAAGTGAACGTTTTATATATTGCGATATCTACTTTCTTTCGTAAATAATATGCACATGTATTATTTACGAAATAATATGCATCTTAAAAGTCTTTCGTAAATAATATGCATCTTCAAACTATGATAAAAATTTGAAATTAGCTGGTGAAAACAAAAAATAAGTCGCCATCCTATTTTATTTCATTATGTTCGACTGTCTAGCCATCCATGCATCGGTCTATCCAAAGATTTATTTAATTTTATTGAATATATTTTGATATTTAGAGACAAGTACTACTTTCACAATATACCAAAATAATTTATATACCTCAATTACCTACAACTTTGCAACTAACGGGGAATTTTTTTAAAACTTTTTTTAATGAATTGCAGAGCGGTTTGAGGAAGGAAGAATTATATCAATCGGTTTAAGTTTTTAAAGAAATAACATGCAGTTTCGAACAAGAACTCACGGAAACAAGTTTGTAAGAAATATTAACGACGGTTATATTTATTCGATTATTATCCTTCCCTCGTACCATATAGTTTGATGCAAGGAGGAAATGTATTGGTCGAGTAAAACTTATTGTTTAATTTCTGGGTTTGATACGAAAACTTTAATTTATCTTTTTAATGCGTAGAGAATTAATATATATATATATATATATATGTTGACGGCTGATTATCCAGCAAGAATTATAAATCTAATGAGCTGATGGTGCGTTGCCGGTGTCTATTAATTTAATTTTTTGTCGGGTTAAAGTAGACATAATTTGTATTGCTGATTTTTTTATTAAACCTATATAAATGAAGCAGTATCGTTAAAAATGATAAGGTATGATAAGAAAAGGTTATTTTTAATATGCTATTAGATAGGTACTTTCTGGGATAATTTAAAATTATTTCAAATGCATTTTCGGAACAATGAGGACATTATATTTGTAAGTGAGTGTTTTGTGTTGATTTGAATGTTTTGTGTTTTTTCTTTCTTTGCCGATTAAATATTAAAAGAGGATGTAGTAAGAACAGTAGATGTACCACACATTAGATATAGTGGTTCTCGCAGGCTCAATCGCGTTGTTATCTTCAAATTTAGGTTGTTCATTCGTAGGGATTGTATGTTTTATTTTTTATTAGTCTTAAATTTGGACTAGTTCCTCTATCTGTTAGCCTTATTTAAATTATCATCTTACCCGTGTGAATTTGTGGTTTTTAGGCTGGATGCCCAGTTCGTTGGTCTTATTTAAATAATCAAAAATGGTGTCGAATTTGGACATAAACAATTTCGATGACATCTGGGTGAGATGTTTATTCATTTAAAGCATTAACACAGTTAAATCTTTCATTAAAATCGGCATTGGTATTATTTTGCACTGATTTTTTTCCAAATGCCCAACTATGGTTAAATCTATATCAATCGGTTAATTAAAGTGAATTATTAGAACTTATTGTTATTACATTTGTGTAACCGGCACACCTCGATCATATGACTTAGTTTCTTGTGGTAGCAGCGTACAAGTTTCTAGAGGAGTATTAGTTATCTTTGTAAAGTCTCGGCAAGTTGTCTTTACAATTAGAATTAATTAACCTTGGAATTTCTTCAGTTAACAACCATGGTAAATGAATTTCGGACAATGTCTTCCATTGCCGCTAAACGACCTTCAAGTTCACTTTTACTTTATCAGAAATGGTAAATTAGTGTTTCGTTAATGCTCTGCAATCCTGGAAATCAGTGAATGACTGTGCGTAGTGTTTACCCTCCCTAAACTAATTTGTAAGGATTTTAAAGTGAGGCTTAGTTTTCAATAAACTCCTTCCAGTTTCACAAACTTCTTTATAGAAAATGCAATTGTCGCTTTACCTTGTTATGGGCTAACTATGAACTTAAACATGAATTTAGTCCTCCTTGAGGTGGAGTTACTAAATTCATTACGTTTATGCAATATATTAGAAACAAATTTAAATCTTCACGGAACCTCTCGTATTATTTGATGAATAGAATTATTAGGATAAGTTCAATCAATTCTGAACTTTTCTCTGCATCTGTGGTACCCCTAATATTCTTCTACTTAATTTACATATTAATATTTTCATAAATGTCATTTTCGGAATTTTAAGAGTATATCCTCTACTCCAATGTTTTCCAGATTTTATCCAGTTTCCAAATCAAATCTACTAATTTCTTAAAATTTACATCTGGTTGCTTACGAGTAATAAAGATGTGTATTTTTTAAATTTAATTAAAAGTTCAAGAACCTAAAAATTATGTACTTTATTTACTTTTTCTTCAGAAAACACGACTCTCTTTCTAAGTTTTATTCGCGATTCAAACGAACTAACCAGAATTTGACAGAATCTCAAATCAAAAATGCAAAGCCAAATACAAATATGTCAATAACCGTAACAATATAACTATTAACAGTCACAGTATGATTAGCTCTTGTACTTCTCCCTTCTCCTATGTTGCTGTCAATATTATTCAGCTCACGATCTTAAATCACGTTTAAAATATTTTCTCTATTCCACGGCACGTAACTTGATATTACTTAATTATCTCTATTAATAAGTTTATAGATTACTCATTTTTGTAAGCGGCTTCTCCCAGATATTATTTTTAGCGGGGAAATATTTCTCTACTAATAATGTTTTCATCGCAAAAGTACCCCTGATAGGAATAAAAGTTTATAACACGTCAGTTATAATTTTAAACATTGACAATTTTAAAGCCATAGCGTTGACTTAAGCCCGCCCACCGGTTTTACCGATTGAGTGTTGATAATTAAATAATTTGTTAGGAAACGGTTTCAAATATTTAAACAGCCCACACAGGCAAGCACGCACATACACACAAATACACGGGCACGCGTACCCTCTCTGGCCATTTTAGTCCTTGTCTTCCCTGCAATTTATAAAACTATCTATAATTGGATATTGCGCTGAACTACGTTTGGACAAAGCAGCGGAGTGGATAATACTGTCGCCCTCTATATACGCAGTGGAAAGGTTTATTATAAGTTTAAATCTATTACAATAGCCAGAAATGCGCTAAAGAACAGGTTGAGAACAAGTTGAGAAACCAGGACCCCCCCCCATCTTCAACATGATCTCTACGTAAAATATAGGCAATAAAGTATTAAGATCGAGCACCGAATTTAAGTAATAATGGATTGTTTATGGTTTGTAATTTAGAGTCCTATGTGAGTCCTGATATTATAAAGATATAATTCCGATCTTGGAAAATCAGTATCGTTTCGGGATCGAATACTCGACTGGGGTCTATTTTTACTTTTTATTATATTACTAGCTTCGCCCGCCACTTTGATCGGATGTAAACTTTTAGAAAAACTTTATTAGTTAACTTTATGATTACTACACGTACCACGATTTGCTGTTTTATTGAACTTTTTCTTGAAACGTGAAATTACTATATCTTCTTTTTAGTTGTTTAATTGTGATAAAATGTATCGTATAAGTAAACACAGACCCGATAGTGTCCACCGGTAAAAACATCATCAAAATCATTTTAGCTCTTCTCGCGTAATGCGTTAATAAATAAGCAGGTCCACACCCGGTCACAAAATTAAAAATACAAATAAGGAAAACCGTGGGCAAAATAAGTCAGGAGGTAAGTACGTGATACAGCAAGTTAACTACGTCATAATTAACATAAATATCTGTTAAGTCGGTAGTTACTTCACGGAAATTCATGATAGAAACTTAATTAATTAGATAATACTTCTCCCCGTTATAAACAAAATTAATTATTTGCGTCTCTGGTCGGAATTGCACGAATTTATGGTTGGAGATATTTATTCAATACGTATGTCAAAAACAACTTTTATATAGGGAATAAGTCATGAACTGAATTGTAAAGAGTTGGTTATAGCTGAACTGAAAAGTGTATGAATATAATATGAACACTTAAAACCATCAAGAATCTAAGACGGCACTTAATTTTACCTACCAACTATCACTGAGATTATTATGAAATAATTTAAGAATTAATATAAAATTACCTGCACGATCGTATAGTCCTTAGAGATTACAAATTTATCGACATGTTCGTTTACATAAGATTGAACTTCACAACACTACGTTTTCGTTGGAATTTAATTTCAATATTTTTCTTCATTACGCAATACAGTTGAGCAAGCGATTTGTAATTTGCTCCTTATGAAACATGTTGTTATAAAAAGTTCTCACTAAGTTAATCGTAAAATGGAGTAACCAGTAACAAGGTTACTGATCTCATATGACAACAGAATTAAAAAGCAAAATGTTACATCTTGCATGACACTGGCTCAGAGGAAAGTTGTGTGATTAAATATTGATATCGTTAATTGTATAGAAAATAAAAGTGTAAAATAAGAACATAAGTAATAAAGGACGAAACAGAATTGAGATGAGAATTCAGACAGGAACATGATGTGATTTATTGCGTGAGCAAAGAAATAAAAATTATTCGATAATGTGTAAAGAAAACACTATTTATCCATGGCCATAAAGTTTTATGTAATATTTTAAATAAAACTTAATGGGCATGGATATAATATTATCAACACAGGACTTACTTGAATTATTAAATATATTAGGCATTAATTTTGTAGAAATTCATTATTCACAATTAAATGAAACTAAGTGATTTAGTATTATTTCTATTTTCTTTAAGTTCCTTACCACGACCTAGGTTTCGTTGTATTAAAACATCTTCAGGTGGGCTATTAGCAAAGATGAATCAGGAAGCAAAGATTCATCTTTGCTAATAGCCCACCTGAAGATGTAATACAACGAAACCTAGGTCGTGGTAAAGTACTTAAAGAAAGTAGAAATAATACTACATCACGTAGTTTCATTTAATTGTGAACAGGACTTACTACTAGGTAAATATTTAAATTCTGGGACATTTTAACCTAACAGGCATAATAAATTACATAACAAAAACAACAAAAGCCAAAGTATTAAACATACACCAGCTAAGTTCAAAATTTTTCTGAAAATTTCTTTCCTATATGGCAGTAATTCCAAGGATAGAAAATGTTTTACTCGAAATCGTCCGCCTTAGAAGGAGAAAACATTTTCACTGTTAAAGTAGGCGTTTGAAAAGGCTGTTATATACTTTTTGGTTTAAAACTATTATTTGTATTTCAGTTTGTATGTAATAAAAAGCACTTTCTAAAAATTTATAAAAAAAAATTTATCAATATGCTTCATACATTGTGGCTTTATGTAAATTTTTCATGGGATCCGATAAAGAGATGACCGGTTAAAATTTGAATAAGAAAAAGAAAAGATATCTTGTACATTTCTCATTAAATCTTCAGAAACATTTTATTTCTAAATAAGTAAATATGATGATTCTAAAGTCTATGGTCCAAAGGGAAGGAAATAATTAAATCTTCGGTAAAAATTATTATCAATTCGAGACCGGACGAATTTTTTTAATTGCATTGTTTTTATTTTAGAAATAAAATATTATTTACAGATTCCTTGGATATTTATAAATATGTTTTTGTACTACCAATTATATCAACCTTTGAAATTCTACATACGAAATGTACCAGAATTTCAGTTAGTATCATTATTACCAAAGATAAGATCGATAAAGGTATTTACTAAGCATTGTCTTACACGGCAATTTTAAAGTTTACCATTAATATCTAAATACATGATCATAAGAGCAATTAAAAATTAATTCCCTCAAATCTTGCATCGTTCAAAAGAACGCTGAGGTAAAAGTACTACGTCAGTGAGTTATCATATATTCTATGTTATGCGTTATCATAATAGTTGAGACTATACCATCAGAAAAACATCAAAAAACAACACAATGTTGCCTAGTCAAACCATGAACCCTCGTAGTTTTGGCATGTCTGTCTGTCTGTATATTTGTTGTTCATAACCATTTTATTTGCAGATCATAAAGCGGAAATTTAATCGAATAAAAATGTTTTTAAAAAGGTTTACTGTTATTATTTAGATTTACTCCTCTACATTTAAAAAGCGGGTGATTTTTTTCAAATAGATTTCAATTTTTCGATACAGGGATCCGTTTACAAAACATAAAGCTTCAAAATGGTATTTTTTTTAAAGTTACCTGTCCTCACCTCCTACCAACTAAACTGTTATTTTTGAATATCTGAAAATATTCTCGACACAATAAGCTGGGTTTCATTACTTAACGAGTAATAGTCAAACAACTTAACATACGTAGTTGGTAAACAATTCAAAGAAACTCCATACAACTCACTTAAAAAAAAACTGCCAAAATAATTGTGTATTTTGGAATGTATACTTATCTTTTAACATAAAAATGACGGTAACCATACGTTAGGAAAACAAAATAAAGAGTAATTAGTATATACGTTCAGTCATAAGCACTTGACACTATTAACATTATGAGATTTGTAGTCCAAGTATAAATTTTGTTAAGTCTTGAGTAAAATATTTAGGCAAGCATATGCTGATGGCAGAAATTTAGACTGGACGTGGTTTGACATGTATTTAACTAATTTATAATAGACACATTTTACTGGAGACATAGATTGATATTAATAATTTTAGCGGGAGACACAGATGTAAAACGTATCAAAAGAAAACATACTTTTATTCTATTAACCATTCATTGATAATAATCATAGATGAACTAATGAACTAGAAAATCGACTTGGATTTTCACAGTACGTAAGCTAAATTGAGCCCTCTCGACCGTGAACTAAAACGCACTGAACTATGGATGTGCTGCCTTCAAGCAAAATCTTAGCAATGTAGTAGTATTAGTCAAAGAATTATTTATACGTGTATATGAGGTTTATTTTTGAAAATCGAGCCATATCTCATCGAAACGAATTTTTCCGGTCAGTCCAGTCATCGACGACCATATTTTCTGGCATCGTATCACTCTTTCGCTGCTAAGTAATATTGCATCATTTTGCGAGGGCTATGATTTACTGAACATAACAATAAAAGTGACCGATCTCATGACAAATTAATCATTAGAGAATTGTGGCCTATTAAATTTTTAAAACTAATGTTAAAAAACATTTCTTAAGTATACGTAAAAAAATACACACGTAAAGAGTAGCGAGTCTCCCTGTATATACCTGCAACTCTAGAATGTCAACCTTCCGCTGCCAATGCCAATGCTCAATGGCGTTCGGAAAGACAATAGAATACACGAAATGCTAGAGCGAGATAACAAACCATTTACGAGATATCGGCGCGTGATTGGTCGTCTGTTGGTGCTTCAGTGATTCCAAACGTTTAAGCATTTTTTACCAAAATAATGTCAAGTAAATCTACTTAAACTGTATATACTATAAAGAGTTATACCGTATTGCTTTTGCAAGAAAAATTAAGATGTAATTTAGCGTATAATATTTCACCATTAAATGTGAATTAATGTTTTAGCATTCGCTCCAAAAAATCTAAAGAGAAAGTAGAAGACAGTACAAGATCTATAAGATCATCAGATCAGAATAATTAATATTTTTGAATCCCACGAATTTAAAATATATCCCTGAATAAATACATTGAAAACATATTTATATAATTAAAATTCCGATGATTTTAAAGAGAATATCTAAGGAAATATTCTATGTTCACCAAAGGTCTTAAACGTCAATATCCTACAAAAGCATTTTAATATTTCAGTTTAGGTAACAGAAATATCGTAGCGGTAGGTAGATTCGATATGATGTTGACATATTAATTGTGTCGTGAGTGAATTTACGGCGACAAGCAAGTTAATTTTGATTTACGAGCCTGCCGAAAGCACTTGCGGTTGCCGCTACAGAAAGCTTGTTCACAAGAGTAAGTAATTGACAAGATTAAACCTTTATTTTAAAATGCCTAATTTCTTTCTTGTACGTATAAAAGTAGGAAAAAGATTACTATTGCATATTTTTATGGCCTTTTTAAAATAAGGATTAACCTCATATAATATTAAATAATGAAACTGTAATCGGAAATACTTAAGGTACATTATTATGTTCATGTTATTTGTCTGATGGATTTTAAACAAGTGACTGAAACTGATGGCAAATAACTGATTTTTTATTTCATGTTTCCATTGCATCACTTAGGTTTCGAAATGTACCGTCGTTGAAAATAATAATAATAATTTAATGGTGGTTAAATTATTATTATTATTTTCCTTTTTCTATGAAAAGGGATTAAAATTTCAACTTCTATAGAAAATAATATGGTATGTAATAAGTTTTATGAAGAAAATTATACATATTTTCCTGTGCATGCCTTTCAACTGCGCTTAAACGACACGTATACCAGTCTTTAAGCACATTTAAAAATAAACTAATTTACGACTTCCGAAAACGTGTAAAATTTAAAGAAAAATGGAAATCAAATTCAACCAGATTTCTCTGCAAGTTTTTTGAATATGTAAAGTAATTTAAATATATATGCAGTACAAAAGCATAGTATTTTATCACAACATGTTTTATGATACATTGCCACATAGGTTTGGAATATGTTTTAAATTCATAAGCCGTTTATAAGCATTATATGAAATTTGACCATATTTTGGAGTGGTGCGTTTTATTTCTTGAAACGCGGAAATTTTTTCGGGGTAATTAATTTATAAAAAAATAAGATGGCATTTTTTCGAAATTTTTGCCCTACGTTCTACGTAAGAATTTTCAATAAAAAAATTAGGTATTCGTTTTATCAAAATATAAATTTACGTTATTTAGCCAACATTTAAGTCAAGATTATTATTAAATTTTAAGTCAATGTATAATAGAAATAATTATTTTAATAAATATAATGAAAGAGAGAATTGAATTTAGTTATTTCTTCAAATTAAGTGCTAGAAGCAGAAAAAAAGATTTTATGGACGTCCGCGACATATTTGAGAATACATAAAAATGTAATTCTTTTGTTGAGGTATTATATCGAAGTAAATTTAAATACTTGATTACTAAAGATTCCCCATAAAATTAAAATAGATGTTTGAATTAAACCTGAGAAGTTTCTAATTGTATCCACATTGCGCGGAAAGCTAATTTTGCGGTTGCCAAATTTTCTGAAAAAGACAGAAAATATAGATAATGCAAGATATTATATATAATATTACATGATTCAAAACATTATTAAATTAAATCACAATTTTTGGAAAAATTTGTTTTCATTTATTTTATGTGAAATAGACATTTATATCATGATTTTATTATTTTTATGTCTAGTGTATAGACGTTAGAATGAATTTATTTATTTTTCAAGTGTGGGGTTTTCCCACATATTCGCATGAGCCCTACATTGTTTGGAATATGCCAAAAAAAGTATAAAAAAATATTCAAATGACAGTTGAGTTCGCACTACGGTGTTTTCGCACCCACGTAATCTATTGTTATAAAAATATATTTCTTAATTTGAAGAACTTTTTTCCACATATTTTTTTGAAACGATTAATCTGACTGCAGTAATTCCACAGGGACAATGAAAGTATCGAGTATCGTTAAAATCGATTAAGTAGTATTTAATCGACTTCAAAAAGGTAGAGGTATTCAGTACGACTTGGGTATTTTTTAACGTATGTACTATTGTAACTCGGAAATGCGTCGAAAAATTTTCTTGATTCTTGTTTTTCTTAAATAGAAATAATTTCTTATAGGTCCTATTTAAACACGAACAGTATCTGATAACGAACTATGAAAATATCTTAAGGAACTCGAAAATGGATCCCAAAAGGACCCATTGAGCTATTTGTTGCTAAGTTCGAATTCAATTGAGATGTCTTTCTAATTAGTTTAGTTACAAATGCCGACCAGGGTCTAAATATGGAGCTAGAAGGTGGAAACGCAATTCTTCAACAATGTTTGTGTTTTCTTAAAAGTAGGTTTTTAAATTTATCTTAATAAATACTGTAGTCACACGTAGTGGCCAAGGTCTAATGGTGGAGATGAAAAGTTATGAAGGGAACTCCTCAATAATGAATAATAGGTTCATAAACTTTGGGCTCGTTCGATTTGTCTGACGAAACATTTAGTCATAATGGTTTGATTATAGAAGAAGAAGATGGTGTCAGTAAGAAAATAAATTGCAAGGTAAGTTGGCAGAGGTATATTCGAAGGCGTTAAGCAGTTTTGGGGTTAGTACCAAATTGAAGCCAGTATGCGGGTGTGCATATACTTGAAAGAAAAGGAGTTAGAGAGAGGGTTCAATTTGGTACCGGTTCTAAAACAATTTTTGTCCAAAAATAATGTTATAATGCAAAAGGTCAATATTAATACTTCTATTTTTATTACATAATACTTTTCTGATTCAGTTGTTATTTGAAGTCGATCACAATATTTTATTAAAAAAATGTATTATAATAATGTCGAAAGATTTTTAAGTTATTTTCCCCATATAAATATATACATATATATATATATATATAAATATATATATATATCCTGTGAATAAATGTCGAAAATCGAGATTTCCACATAAATTACCCTATATTATATATACACTAGCAAAAGCATGGCTATGTGAGGGCTCGCGAGTTAATTAATACGCGTCCATTACAATAATGCTTTCAGAATGCAGTTGGGACTGCCGCGGTTATGTATTGCTTTGGACATATTTTCAGATGCTCATGTGGACGATATCTCCATTACACAGCCTAGGATGTGCGACGGTTCCAATACCATCCAAAGCATGATTTCTGGTTGATTACTCATTTAAATGCATGTTCATATAACCAGTTTGTTTAATATCCACAAAATTACGTAGATACAACTTTAGAAATCACTATATTAATATATACTAATTGTAAATATTGAAAATTCGGATAATCTGTCATGTAACAATTATATAAAAAAGAAACATTTGGAAATGTTTAAATATTCTTTTTACAATACAGTCAGGCAAAATTATGATACATTAGTTACTGTTAAAGAAACAATAGTTACCCCTTTAACAATTATTAAGTAACACCTTTAATTCCGCATTCGAATTTCTTCTCGCCTTCTATATTTTAATATATGTGAGTTTGTAATATTACATCATCCATCATAGGAAAATTTTCTATTTAATGCTAATCCTTCTGATATTTTTATTCTTGAAAACGCGACATATGTTAAACCAACAAAAATTTCTTTTTCTCCAATATCTACAACTACTTCAATGTTAAACCTTACGACTTATGAATTGTAATTAGTGTTTTTTAAAACACCATGTTGTGATCCAATATCCACATTATTGTCTACGGAATATTCATTGATTTCATTTTTGCTTGAAATTTGTAACAAAGAGAACAAAGTCCATTTTGTTCAATATCAAACAAACGACGATGATATAAGTTGTAATGTGTCAATTCCATTTTTTTCTAGTTGTAAGTTAGTGGCATATTAAAAAAATTATCATTATCTCAATAAGAATATAATTCAGCATCTCGAATTCTTTTCTGACGTTCTTTAGAATCAGACATCAAAGTACGGTTATTATTTCGTTCTTTACGATCAGATAAAGTAAGCCTTCGTGGTATTTCGTTGTGACAACAACAAATATAAAATGTTTAAAACTATTTCATTACAGATGTTTAAAATAATCTCAATAGCGGAAGGTGGTTAAATTTATTCATAATTTGTTCTGTATGGTCCAAAAACATTAGAAAACTAACCTTGATTTTTTTAAATGTAAGTCGATTCAGTTTCACGTAATGATCATATTTTTGTAGGTATAGAAATAATAAATCTGAACAGTAGAAACAGGTAAATAAAAACAGGGCCAATGCATATTGAACTTGTTAATATAAAATTGAGATGGATTTTGGATTAAAAGATAAAGCTTATTAAAGCTTAACGTATTTGTTAAGTTTAAAACTCATCTCATTAAAAATGAAGTGAAAAATATTAACCTAACATCCGATATTAATATATATTATCTATCTTAAATAGGTACTTACATCCAAAATTTCGTAATTCAGCGCCTTTCTATATCTTGTTTTATTCGATTTATGTAGGTTATTTAACCTCCACAGTGTACTATCAATTAATTTACAATACAAAAACAACCACAAATCACATTTTGATTTTGTTAATAAACATTCGTTGTCGAAATATTACACATCTGCCTACCCTATTAATTCTGTAATTTTCTAAGAGATGACTTTAGTAACAATCTAGTTCATAAAAATATTCACACACAATGTTTCGATTTTGTTATTAAACATTCTAGAAATATGAAACATCTGCATGCATGCTCTATTAATTCCGTAATGTTATAAAAGATGGCGCTAGTAACCATATGCTAGTATTGCGAATCATCGTTTCGTATTTTTTCATAATTTAGTAAAAGGTTTAAATACAAAAATAACTATAGATAACAAATCTAGACATGACTTTAAATTATTATGTTAAATTTCAAATCTAGAGATATGATAGTTTTGTCGTAGAGTGTACCACAGAACTGTATAGGTTGTGGGATAGTAATAAAACTATATAGGGATAGTAATAAAAACTTGGTAGGAGAATTTAAAAACAGAAAATGCTAAACGGATATATAAAATAATTTGTAAAAAAACATGGATCAATAAAACTCACAGGGCGCGTGGTGGATAAATAAAACGATGGTTCAGCGCTCGATGTCTGTTGTTTGCATTAAAAAAGTTAAATTTGACGTTAAGTTTCAACAGTTTACTTTTTCAATAAAATATTGCTTTTTAATTTATTTAATTATTTTTTATATTACTTCAAAGTGTAGTCGTTATTACGAGTTAATATATATATATTAAGCGTGCTCCATAGTCTTTATACATAAAGGTTTCAAAGACTACATGATAATGAAACAGTAATAGGAATTTATTGCTTTATATATTTTTATTGATTTATAACTGTAAATTTTTAGTTCGATCCAACCATTACAATGAATTTTTAGTTCAACACAATAACTTTAAATTAATATTGATGTGGTACCACTTGATGTGATACCGAGTTTCACAGTAGCATGGGCATTGCTCTTTCCTTGTTTTATGCTTGCTGATACTCAGTTTATAACTAAACAGAAAATCGAATTTCTTTATACACTGCACCAACAATGTTTGAGAAATTTCAATAATACTTCAGAAATTGCCAGAATAAATTGACAGGTTTTTAAATTATCAACGTAATATTTTGCTTGAAAATGGTCACATATAATGTTAATTTTTTAAATCTACGATATTTGTAGTATATATTAGGGATACCAGGGGCCTAGCTATTGGGGTTATCAAAACATCACAAAATAAAATGTATCTAATAACTAAATATTTGGCCCATTCTCATTTCTTAATTTTTAAAAATACTCATTCCAAAGATTTCTCTTCGATAACACCGCAACAAACTTAGATATTTTTTATGACCCTTTTTGCATCCTTTAAATAAAATTGTATAGAATTCTATAGTTTTTGGTTTAGAGTTAAAGGAAATAAAACATTAAGTTTTAATTTTAAATTCCTATCTTACTTTATTTAGAAGTTAGATGCCTATAATAATCAGATGGGCGGATGAATGGACGGACAGCTTTGCCATAATATTCGAACCGATATGAAACTTTAGTAAGCTAAAACTTTTAAGAATAATTACGACTAAAACAAAGAAATGTAAAACAATTTAAATGAATAATTAAGTACACGCAGTTTGCAGGCCAAATTCTCGCAAAATCGTACGCGCACAGCACGTACTATTTACATTGACAGTCATTTTTGAATATTTTTTATATGTAAGTAAGTAAATGAAAAAGTTCGCAGAATGGAGGTGATGGCGCGGGGTAGAGGTTGCTTACTCACATAATCGCTAATGAGCGATTAATTAAAAGTTTAAATATTAAGTTTCAGCCTAATTGTTTCCTTAACCTTGAGTTATCATCGATCAAGTAACTCATTCTGGAAGATCTCATCACCTGTGGAGAAAGTCTAATTTTGAGCTACCATCAAATTATATGGCATAGTTGATATGGCAAAGAAAAACACGCCAAGTCATATTAAATTTCATCGTTTTATACAGATTTTTGCTTTAGTAAAACCATAATTTACAAATGCCATAATCTCTTCAAACAATGCAGAGCTTCAATCAAAAATAACTCGTACTCAGTGTAGCCGATAGTGACCATATCCTCGAAAAATGATGAAAAAGTTGAAAAACTGTTATTGAAAGATATCAGATTAAAGAACCAGTTGGGAGAAATGGTTGGAAAATCTTCTACAATCGTTTTGAATGTTCTTCACGATCATATTAACATGCCAAAAGTCAAAGCAAGACGGATTCCGAAAATGCACGCACTGTCACAAAAGCAACATGTCGAGAGTTCATGCGAATTTTTTGATCTCTGTAGAGAGGATAAGGATGAAATTTGGAGCCGAAGAATTAGGGAATGAAATTTAGGAAGTGGTAAAGGAAGGAAAGGAAAATTAGGAAATGGAACTACAATGCACTTGTGCACAAGATTCATGTTACGGTGGCTGTACTTCACAAGTGCAGTATTCCAATATTGCAACCCCACCCTTACAACCCAGACTTGACCCCTACGTTTATAATTTGTTACCCCTATGTTTATAAGTCTACAATTTCAGCCTATTTTTAAAACAAAAAACATGTTTTTAAAAGAATACTGTGATACCAATTCGGCAATTTTTTTTCTCATAATTTTGGGTATTATATCTTCAGAGATATACTGAAAAATATCTAAAGGATATATGTTCCTCCCACACTTATTTCCGAAACTATTTCATCTAAAACATAGATTTTTAGAAAAGCAAATATTGTAAAAGAACTGTAGCGATGATTCAAGATGTCATAATTTTTATAATATTAACTACGTTGTAACAATAATATTTTATTTAACAAGAGTCGTTTTAAAACTTTGCCCCTGTTTGCACTTGTTTGCACTTGTTTCGAACAGTTTGATTTATAAAATATTATATTTTATGAATCTGAGCTCCGTTTTACTTCTCTAAACAGTTGAATTTTTAATTGTTGCAACTTCATGTGGTGCGTACATGGCATTTTCCCCATCCTTGTTTATATTATCTAATACTTTTTTTACTTTCGTTGGTACAATATTGCTCAATTTCCATATAAAAGTCTTCAGTTTTTTGTTTGACTGCGTTGATATAATTTTGGACGAAATATCTGTATATCTGTGTTGAAACAAAATTTTTGAAGACCATTCGTGTCGTTGAATTATTTCTATGAATTTATGTTTGGTGTGCGAATGAATTGATATTATTATGCAGTGATCGCATAGTATACCTGCTCTTCTAAAACTGTGTTTGTAAATGGAATGATCGAGTGTCCTTAATATCATTTAATATTACAACAAGGGGTTATTTATTTATAAAAGTTCATTTCCCTGTTCATTTCCAATTTTGGTTACATCCTCTTCATAATTGTCGTACCCGTTGATATCATTAGGAACTTAAAAATAAAACGATTAACCTTCGTATAATATTTTTGTTACTTCTTGAACACTACATCTGTTTAAGCTAAATCACTTTTTTTTCGAAAAAAGCTTATCGATACTTTCAATTGTTTTCCTCATATTACGAAATTCTGTTGAACAATGATGAATCGATTTTTCATCAAGTTTGTTTAGGAAAATAATTATTTCTGATTCGCAGAAATTATTTGCTATTCTATCTCTGTTTAAAATAATTCATAAGCGACGTGTGCATGAAAGACCCACCAGTCTGAAGAACAAGGCGTATTGCTCTTAAACTTTTCCAGTGTCTCTCTAGTTCTTTATTGTTCAGAACAATCGTTGCATAATCAACCAGTCTGAAGAACGAGGCGACAATGTTTTTTCCTTCACTCTTGATGGAAAAAACATTGTCGCCTCGTTCTTCAGACTGGTGGGTTATACAACGATTGTTCTGAACAAAAAAGAACTAGAGACACTGGAAAAGTTTAAGAGCAATACCCTCACAGTAAAATTATTCTTCATTATGACAATGCTTCTGAAGTCTTATAAAGAGCTCTAATTCGTCTTGTATTTTTTTAAATATCCGTATAACACAAAAAAAAATCTACTAATATTAGAATATCAAAATTAGCCATTAGTTATGCTACATTTAACAAATGATTAATAGATTTTCTGTATTGAATTGCTGTTAACCGACGAAACTGACTTCAGTGGTCGTATTTATCACCGAAGTTGGTAGATTCTTTCATAATAGTACACATTTATTTCTTTTGTTATTAGATCTATTGAAGTATCATAAAGTTGAAATGAGGTATTTTTTAAAATTTGTTGGATCTTATGGTTTTCGCGTCATTTGAAAATTACATTGTAATTGACTCTTTAGGCAAATTCTTGGAGTCATCTAGAAGAGATAACACTTTTAGAAATAAGTTTGTTTTATGTATTTATAGCTATAATGAATAAATATAAATTAGTGAGTACATGAATCAAGTTTCTAGTAAATAGTGATGTCATATGACAGCTAACAATAAATATCTTTGAATGTATGTCCACATATGCACAAATTGGCTGAAAAATACATGAAAAAACCTTTAAAACAATAAATGTCAACTCGATTTTAAGTGTTTGCATACACGTACCGAAGTAAAATGGTTGAAAGATGAGGTAATTTGTCAACCTGGACAGCGGACTTCTCTTTTTAACTTCGGGTTTGATAGTTGCGAGCTCGTATTTATAGGTGAGATATGATTTCGTTTCCTTTTCTTTTTTTTATATGGAACTCTGCATTGCCAAATAAGTAGAATAGATTTATGGCCAAATTAGGCAGCAAATCATGATAGAGGCAGAAATTGTATGTTTGATTTTTATATATTATAGTTCATAGGTTGTTGAGGTACTATATAATTATACTCTCGAATTGTTACTTGTCCGTCAAATACAACATTTAGAAGGAATTTTAAATTACTATAACAAAAGTTCCGAAAGTTTTATGTCGATCCCGATTGGCGGGTAGAATCGCAGTCCATAATGTGAAATTACGATTCCTATAACACAACTGAAAAAAATATGTTTATAAATTTCAGAAACATTTTCATTGTTTCATTTTAACTTTTTTTTCATTTACGCGAGATGTTAAAAGTTACTAGCAGGTTTTGCGTCAGAAGATTGTATGAGCAAAGTTTGTGAAATAGGAAGATAGCCATCATTTTGCTTTCATTGTTTCATGTAATATTTTTGTGCTATTTGATTCCCTTTAAGACCTTGTTCTTGCAACCGGCTATTGCTTAAGATTTAGTTTTCAAACGATTTGTTTAAAAAATAAAACTGATGTCGTTATTTTAAACAACCCGATATTGTGTCTATTTTAACCTGTTTTGTTTTTTGTATCATTTTAATTTGTTGTGCTATATTTTACAGAGCTCTTGATTAACAACTGATTTTTTTCCGGTTTCCTCTATAAAGTTGAGACAAAAATTTTGGTAGTCTTTATAAGAAAGGAATAAATAATTTAAAAAAAATTATATTTTTCATTCACAAAAAAATTCTTGCTATGCCAATTTATCAACGTATACCTGTATACGTAGGAATCTACGTAATCAAGTATTTTTATTAAACTGTTAATGAATATCAATTTTTTTTACCGTATGTATTATCCAGTGTAAAATTAACTCAAAAACTATAAAGCCTAAAATAATTGATATAGTTTGCCTGTAATCTTCTATTGACTATTGAATATATTTGGCGTTAATTTTGTAGAAATTCATTATTGACAATTAAATGAGACTACGTGATGTAGTATTATTTCAACTTTCTTTAATTTTGGGCTATAAGCAAAATCTTTGCCAAGATTTTGCTTATAGCCCACCTGAAGATGTTATAATACAACGAAACCTAGGTCGTGGTAAAGAAATTAAAGAAATCTTCTAGTCAGATTCTACCAAATGTGTTTTTTTCATGATTTTAGATTCTGAAGTTTCGAAGTTAAAGGGAAACAAGAATTTTTTCTATAAATTTTGTTGCACACGTCTAAGGACCTTCCGTTTAAAATTAAAAAAAAATATTTTCGAGTCACTCATTACTATCATGTTTAAATCACACACCAGACGATATATAAAGCTTAAAATATCAAGAACTTGATCTGCCCTACATAAAATTACGACATAAATATTTTAAAGTGTTAGCTATTGCTAAAATACAGGTCGATATCAATCAATACTTTATGTTTCTACATCAAATGTTTCCTGAAAAAATTGACTGTCCAGAGAGACAGAAACGTAAGTAAACTTGTAATGATTCTGTGTTTCTTTTTGAAGTAAAGAAGCTTAAAAGCTTTAAAAGATATTTCTTAATCTTATATGTTTTATCAAGCAGCATTGATTTTGAGAAGTTCTCAGTATTTGGAAAATTTGTTTGCACGAATATTATATTTTTACCTAATTGAAAGAAATATTGTTACGATTATTTTTATATGACTATTTTAGTTAAACATATAAAGACTTAATACATGTAACTGGTATTTACAAATATTTTTAAGTATAATATTTTTATTTTATATGGTATTTACAAATATTTTGTGTTTTATTACAAATATTTCTTTATATATCCTCTTTCGTTATATGCAGTGTGAATATTTCAATAAGTAGATCTTCTCAGTATATGTACATATTTTCTTTAATTAAAAAAAATGTATCAAAAGTAAAAAATTAAAACTTTTTGGTTTATTTAGCTTTGATTATTTTGTCGCCTTGCTTTGATTGTCGTTATCAATTATTTGCTATTTATTTTATAAGAATATCAATAAATTAAAGATCGGTGTATTGCATGAGTTTTTCATTTTCAGTTCCAATTCTTTTTAAATTCTCTATTATATTCATTTCAAAACTTCATTAATATTTTACATTAACTTTATTGAAAACAAATAAAAGAAAATTAATTAAATAAGACAATTTTTTAAAAATAACGAAACTTTTCGTTAAAAGGCATATTAAGAGAAATGGTGTTTCGATTGCTTTCGCGAAGTATTAAGCTTCAAGCGTAAATTATCACGAAGTTTCAAACGTAAAGCACCAGGAAAATAATATTTTGTATTAATGTTTAGTTATAACTACCTACAATTTTCTGAGAAAACTAATTTAATAAGATCATCATCGAACTTATACCACCGTGAAAGTTAAATTTGAAACTACGTGATGTAATATTTTTTCTACTTTCTTTAAGTTCTTTACCATGAGCTAGATTTCGTTGTATTACAACATCTTCAGGTGTGCTATTAGCAAAGATCTGAAGATGTTGTAATACAACGAAACCTAGATCGTGGTAAAGAACTTAAAGAAAGTAGAAATAATAATTCATCGCGTATTTTCATTTAATTGTGAATGAAGAATTTCTACAAAATTAACGCCAAATATATTCAATACTCTAAACTAATCTTGGGTTGAATTGAAAAGTATTAAAATAACAGTTAATAATACACGTAAATCAATGTCATGGAATATATTTTTCATTGGTAACCGCCTTAACAGCCTTAAGCACATAATGCCAACAGGGTGGGCATACAAACGTGAAGCGAATTGAGTAATACGGTTTGTCCCGTTGACATAGCGCGATGACGTCAAAAGCTCCCTCCGGGTGCCGCTTTCGTAATTCGCGCCGATTGTATTTGATCAATATTCCGTGGCATCTATTGTAATACGCAAATCGTAACGTTACCTAGCTTATTTAAATTTGTTCTTTATTGAAGTTGCCATTGGGCTGGTTCCGTCTATTATTAAGATCTTCTGATTTTGTTTTGCATAGCTTTTGAGGTAGAGTCCAAAGGAAGCAAAGTACATTATAAATGTTTGTCATAGCTTCATCCTTTCCAAAGTTTTAAGCCCATGTGCGTGAAATTTTGTAGGTGGGATTTTTGTAGGTACTTTAAGTAGAGATCTCAATTAACTACAAATTATGTAAAATATGCCCGTCCACATATATAAAGTGAGCAAAAAATATTTTTCGTTGTCGCTCCACTATTATTGTCGTCGTTCCGCTATTATTTTTCTGACTTGGTTTTGAAAAGTCCGCATAATTTCAGAAGTCAGATTTGAACTTCGTAATAAAATAATTTGTATTAACTTGTATCAGCAATTATAAGAATAATAGGAACTCCCTACTTCACCCGCATGCAGTTATAGTTAAAGCGCCTGGATTTGTTCCCGAGCTAATACTAACGAAGAGATTTTAGGTATCTGTTTCACCAGCGATGGAAAAGTTAAAATAAAAAAAATAATTATTGTGTAAAAATATCGTGTCTCATCTTTCAAGAATTGTATTGTTTATAGAGTAAGAAATTAACCTATATATTAAATAAAACCATAAACTATGCAAGTACCCTGTTCATGAAAATGAGTCAGTGGTCAGTCGTTTTAGCGTGATTAATTAACAAATACCTAAATATCCAAACGCATTTCCAATGTGAGTGTGATTATGGAACCATAGTTTATGTATATTTAATAATTCAATAAATTTTTATTAATTTTTGAAACAAATTTGTGTATTTCAGTGAAAAAATACACGGTCATATAGTCTACTATCGTCAGAAACATTAGTAATTAGCAATTATTTTTAATATACTATATCAATTACATATCTAGGACAGACTATACTATATCAATTACATATCTAGGACAGATTATACTATATCAATTACATATCTAGGACAGCTTATACTATATCAATTACATATCTAGGACAGATGATGTACCTATCTATGCCACACGAAATAAAATAATTATTGATTTATTAATTGATTGGCGAGATCCTTGTTAATGAATGCAATTATTTACAATAGAACCAAAGGGATTGTTTTTTGGAGAAATATTTAGCAAAATTAATTGATATTGTATGGAATTTTTTTCATAGTGCTAACTACCTTACTACCTTCTAATTATCTCTCTCTACCTTCGAATTAGACTTAAACTGAAATTTTAATTATTGTTTCATCTACACATAAACTTTCAAGATCATATTGGATTTGTTATTTGGAACAATCAGTGAAGATATTGTAAAATCACCCAGAAATTCTAAAAGCGAAGCTTCCAAAATAGGGTTAATAAAAATTATTTTATGAAAAGTTTAAACAAATTTTGACTCAGCTTCGCTATTTTAAAACTCAGCTTCCACAAATTTTAAGTGCGTTGATTCCTGTTACTGTTTATATAATAATTAGGTAATTAAGTAGGTCATTATTAAGTATATGAGACTTGTTTGTAATGGTAAATGTGGGATAGATGCCCTAGTGGGATACATGCCGAAGTAAACGTGTAGCGACCTGTGCACAACGTACGCCCACAATGTTTTGTTTTAATGTAAGCTGGCCCCCACTCTTCCACCAGTCGACGTTGTGCTCTTCGATAGAACGAACGTATCGTATTTTATGCAGCGAAAAACATCACGCGCGCTTACGGTTTATTGAATTTCGGTCTAGTAAATTATTTAAGGGCCCAGAACTTTTGAACTTATAAGGTAAGGGCTTATTTTTTTTGTATTTTTAATCTGTATATACATCAAATAAAAACATTTAAAAGTAATTTCAGTATTTTTTTATATGTTTTATTTGCTAAATTGGTAGGCGTCTATCCCATGCAATAAGGATAGAAACCCAGTTTTTTGTGAGTATAGACGCCCTTTGAGGCAACTATTCCACATTTTATCATTAATTTAATCCATTCTTTTCTCGATTTCTAGACATTCTCCGAGGTGTATGGACCGAAGACGCTCTTAAAAGCGCCTTCGAAGAAATGAATGAAAACAAATATTCTCTTAAGGAAATATCTCGACGTTATGGCATTCCATGTAGAACTTTAAAGAGACGATTTGCGAAGCAAGATTCAAAAAAACTTACACTAGGTATGTAGGTATTTCGGTTTTTGATAATTTAAATACCTTCTCTTATTATGAAACGTTCATTAATTCTTGCTCAAATTTATTTTCAGGTAAACACCCGGTTTTGGACTTGGACAATGAAAAACGACTTGTTGCACACGTTCAGAAATTAGAAGCAGCAAGATTTCCTGTAACACGAGATGTGATACAAAGACTGGTGGTCGAATTCGCGAAAAAGCTTAGCATTAAACATAACTTTGACCAAGAAACACGCAAAGCTGGACCTCATTGGCCACAGTCTTTTCTGGAACGCAATTCTCATCGAAAGATATACCACTCATAGAAAGTAATACCAGTGTTATTAAGGAAAACAAAATAGAACAAAAAGCTAAGAAACTGAGACTTAGTCGAAGAGATCAGAAAAGAAGTGTGAATACTCAAAATATATTTCAGAGTTCTGTTCACAATGTTAATAATGAGTCAAACTCTACTGAGGATGCAACGTATACATGTGTGGAATGTTTTGATGATTTTGAAACGACAAAATCAAAAGTGGACTGGATCCAGTGTATTATGTGTAGAAATTGGCTGCATGAAACCTGCACTATGTACGGCGATTATTGTAATCAGTGTATGCGTTTAAAACCGCGTCAAGAAAAAAAGAACAATTAATCATAAGTTCTTTTTCACACAATGAATCATTTATGTGTGTATTATAATAAAAGTTATGTACAAGAAAATCAAAATATTCTTTTATTAATTCCTTGGGGCAACTATCCCACAAGTCGAAATGATGAGTCGGCGTCTAACCCACACAGTGGGCAACTATTCTCAATCATGAGCTTGCTTATTTTATCTGAAATTTACTACAAATTATTTTCACAGTGTTAAATTATCCTCATTATTTTGTTCATTAATAAGTAAACAATCCATCATAAAAATTAAAGATAATTAAATGTACACCTTCTGTATCTCAATCGCTTATTTCAAAAAGTTAGGCAACTATCCCACATTTACCCAATGCTATTTATTTATTTTTATAATGATGACTGCAGCTAATAAATAAATTACTTTTGCCTTTAAAACTTCCACAAGATATTTTTGTTTCGGGTGAATTTCTAATATTTCACCAAATTGTTTTGTTGTGGTCGGATTTTAATTTTTAAATTTAATTTTAAAGAATGAACATATATTTTCATATTCTACTCGTAGCTCTATGGAGTTTGTTCAGAGCTCTTTACAATTTTTGATCACATTTTGAGCAAAAACGAAATAAATTGCAGTCTATCTCATCCGTATGATAAAAACAAAAACAAATAAAACATTTAAATTAATATTTAGGTAATAATAAATATCCCATTGAAATTTTTGCATACATTAATTTTATTTTTAACTATGTGTATATTTTAATCTAGTACTTTTTTCATATTAGTAATAATTTTTTATTTTTCAAAAATACCTTGCTTTTATTAATAATTGTTAGTTTTCTATTTTCTCTTTTTAATGTATATGGATTATAGAACATATGAGAAATCATAAATCCGAATTACAATTTACTAGGTAATGCCGTTATTAAGGCAGACCTGTTATGGTTCAACCTGTTATGGTTTTGTGGTAAATGTTTAAAAAATTATAAGTCTAGGATAATGGCTATAGTTTTCCTGTAAACTTCTAATAATATTTTTATTACGATTTTGACCCAATAGTTTCAGTAATAAAGAAGCAGAATGCTATATATTTGCGTATTTTTCGAAAATATCTTCTTAAATATGTAAACTAAATTGTAAAAAAAAACACTTTTGTATTTCTCATAACAGACATTTTCATATAATAATCTATATATAATATACGAAGCGAGAATAACAATTTTAAGACATTTATTTACCATCTCTTTTATTGTCATACGAATATTATGAAAAATTGGTGAAATGAGATACGTGCAAAATATGTGGATTAATAAGATATATTACTTTTGCTACTTCGAATATTCTACGTCGAATGATCCCTGACAAAATCGCCCCTGGAATTCACAATATGTAAACGTATTGCCTTCCATAACTTTCGTAGACCTAAACAAATTGGGAATATATAAATAATTGTGACATCTAGAATCATTACTGTAGTTTTCCTGCAATCTTTGCGTGGGTATATAAAACCTCATGCTTTTCCACAGGTTTAGTTTAAGTAGTTTCAGAAATAAAGGGGTAAGGACATATATTTTCTGCATATTTGCCAGTATTTCTCTGAAGATAGTATTTAAAATTATGAAAAAATATTTTTGAGATCCTTAAGACTAGTCAAGCGGTATGCTGCACCATATGTGGAATTAAAAAAATCGAGTACATTAGCTTGCCCTTCCTAAAATTACCAATGAATATTTTTTAGTTTAAGTATTTAGCTATTTTCGAATTTAGCTATTGCGATATGTGCGGGTAATTATGTCTTATTATTGCAATAAATTTCAAGTTCCTAATGCAAACGATTTCTGAGAAAAATGGCTGTGGCCGTCATACGGACCCACATGGGTGGTCTTATAACTATTTCTTCTTTCCGTTTAATCTATGGAACCATAAAAAAAATTCGCTCACTGAGAGTTTCGTATCTGATACATTATGCAATGCTATGGACTTTTTAATTTATGAATCTTAGCTAAAGGCAGTTTTATTGACTAAATGTTTTAATCACGCCGACTTATAAATGGCTATATTAAAACAATATTCATGTAAACAAAGTCCTTCATTATACAGATATATATATATATATATATATATATATATATATATATATATATATATATATATATATATAAAATGTAAAATATTTCTTCACGCGTCTTATCTCCACAATTTTATCATTGCACTTATTACCGATATCGTCCCATCTTAAAAAAAAATCCTTTCATACAGAAAAAAGCTGTAATGAACAAATTACTTAAATGTACCAAACTTTATGGCGATATCAATACTTGTTAAGGAAAGTAGCAGTAACATGCAGACAGATAGATAACACAGACACACAAAAGTTCTTTTAGAAAGAATACACAGACACACAGAAAGATAACACAGCACACGTAAGTGTTTTTAAATCATTTATCTTAATTAACATTCTTTTCAACAAATCTTCTAAACGGCCAATACCTGCTATAATTTGATAAAGTGACATTTTTTAAATACATTTTTGTTAAATTTTGTTTGACTTTCGGCAATCTCAATTATTCTCTATAATAAAATCGATGAAGAGATTTTATTTATCATGCTAATCATGCTATCCCCAAACAAAAAAAAATCTTGTGCGTTCAGTTTTCGACCACGCGAAGTCTGTTGGATATGACCTTATTTTCATTTCACCGGCAACCAAAATAATAAATCCGAATTGGTATTTAAATATGGACCTGTGGTATATATATATATATATATATATATATATATATATATATATATATATATATATGTATATATATATATATATATATGTATATATAATATATATAATATTATCGTTCCAATTAATTAGGGAGTAATGGACTAGCCCGCATATATTTCCAATAGAGAATAGAATTACTGTCGTATAATAGACATTATAATATTTTTTTCAGAGCCTTATGTATGTCAGTTTTAGAGTTTGAGTTACTACATACAGTTACTACATTAAACAATAGTCTGATTTCACTCGATCATTCAAACAATAGCTACAAAATTCCAGTGTTCTTTTATTTGATTGAACAAAAAATTTGTCGAAAAAAGATTGGTCAAAAAGATAAAAAAAGTTGTTTTAAAATTTTGTATTACATTTTAATTATAATTTCTATTTGAAGTATTTACTTGCAAAGTTGCGTACATATAGCTCTAAAATTGTGACGAACAAGGACTGACAGACAGATGGAGGGACATGACGCGTGACCGACAAGGACGAACAGACAGTTGGAGGGACATGACAAAAATATGAGGTTCCCGATTGTGACATTTTGACATCCGACACTAAAATAATACCAAGACAGAGTTTACAGCACTTCGAATATTTTCAAATTGCTTTTTCCTAATCTAAATTTGAATTTAAAATATTTCTTCATCTCACCAAAATTCTTTGATCAAACGCGATATTTTAAACGTAATTTACGTAGCAATATAAGGAATAGCAAACGTCAGCTACAATTTGAATACAAAAAATATTATTATCCTCCCAAGTGTCCTCTGGGCCTGTAGTGCTTAACGCTAAACGTGTCTGGTTAGGAGATATACTTCCTGACTCACGTCGTGCTGGGCTACCGTAACCTAAGGTAGAGACCGCATTGAGGTAATTATACCGCTGGGAAATGTTATTGATGTAGCGTAGCATGTTGTGGGGCAATGGGCAGCTACGATATAACCTGTGTTGGTTTAAAGCTCTAGTTCCAAAATTAGATTTTTATAAAGGCCAAGTATTTAATATTTCTGTAATTGCCACGCGTATCCATTTTGGACAAATTATTTATTTCATAAATTATCGTGTGGAATATCGTCATTGAGAAGATAATAACAATAAAAAAATTTATTGATTTAAAAATCTTTATTTCCCTTTCCAATACAAAACAAATACAACTTGAACACCTGTTCATATTTTAATGGTCTATCATAAAAAATATACAGCACATACAACAAATGTGGACATAGCACTTACGTGAATATTATGTGAAACTTGTTTAGTGCTTCTAACATAAATAAATCTAAAGATTCGAAATGTATAACGATTCTTAACACTGATTAACTAAAAAAATTTTCATAACTGTCATTCAATAAAATTCAATTAAATTCAAATTTACAAAAGTTCAAATTTTAACTGAACAGGTCAATAATCAACGTATTACACATTTAGGCTCTCATTATCTTAAATGAACATCAATTTATTGCCAATTTTTGCATTTAATTTGATTTATTTTTGCAAAAATTTCATTTCCTAACAAATCGCACATATTTGTTTCAACTTCATTGTAATACAGTCGAATTATCTGCTATATTATATTAATATTAGAAATTTTTAATGTTGCCTACAAAACTACTTAATACTTATCTATTTACCAATCGTATCTTTATTTAATACCTTCAAAGTTTTCCATTGCAAGATTAAAAGTAAACGTATTAAATTTTCACTTCAGATTCATTCATTTTAATATTTTTCGTTAATATTGTGTCGACAGCAGTGAAATATGAAATCAATCATTATTTAGAAAAAAATCAACTAAATCTTTTAATGTATTTTAAAGGATTTAAAATTATTTAACGATATTGTTTATTTATTATTAACTTATACTACCTCTTAATTAAGCAATCTATATGGTCAGTTTAAATATTAATTCTCCGAATTGTTTAATACGAGAAAATCTAATTCAATAATTTCTTATGAAGTTACTCGTATCTTTTGTTTTCTTGGATATTTTAATTATTTATTTCAAACTATTTGTTTAATTATTAAATATCTAATTTATACTTACATTATTAATTATGAGAATAACACATTATTCCGTCTACGCTATATCCACAGAGAGAGAGAAAAATATACCCAGAACGCTATTACAATTTCATTAACTGTGAAAATAATGTGGATGTAATTAAATATGCAGAATATATTGAAGGAATGCTTGATGGAATATATAACAAACGTACACTTGCAGCGATAAAATTTATTTTCCTAACAAATCGTATATATTTTTTTCTAACATTAATATAATATAGCAGATAATTCGACTGTATTACAATGAAGTTGAAACAAATATGTGCGATTTGTTAGGAAATGAAATTTTTGCAAAAATAAATCAAATTAAATGCAAAAATTGGCAATAAATTGATGTTCATTTAAGATAATGAGAGCCTAAATGTGTAATACGTTGATTATTGACCTGTTCAGTTAAAATTTGAACTTTTGTAAATTTGAATTTAATTGAATTTTATTGAATGACAGTTATGAAAATTTTTTTAGTTAATCAGTGTTAAGAATCGTTATACATTTCGAATCTTTAGATTTATTTATGTTAGAAGCACTAAACAAGTTTCACATAATATTCACGTAAGTGCTATGTCCACATTTGTTGTATGTGCTGTATATTTTTTATGATAGACCATTAAAATATGAACAGGTGTTCAAGTTGTATTTGTTTTGTATTGGAAAGGGAAATAAAGATTTTTAAATCAATAAATTTTTTTATTGTTATTATCTTCTCAATGACGATATTCCACACGATAATTTATGAAATAAATAATTTGTCCAAAATGGATACGCGTGGCAATTACAGAAATATTAAATACTTGGCCTTTATAAAAATCTAATTTTGGAACTAGAGCTTTAAACCAACACAGGTTATATCGTAGCTGCCCATTGCCCCACAACATGCTACGCTACATCAATAACATTTCCCAGCGGTATAATTACCTCAATGCGGTCTCTACCTTAGGTTACGGTAGCCCAGCACGACGTGAGTCAGGAAGTATATCTCCTAACCAGACACGTTTAGCGTTAAGCACTACAGGCCCAGAGGACACTTGGGAGGATAATAATATTTTTTGTATTCAAATTGTAGCTGACGTTTGCTATTCCTTATATTGCTACGTAAATTACGTTTAAAATATCGCGTTTGATCAAAGAATTTTGGTGAGATGAAGAAATATTTTAAATTCAAATTTAGATTAGGAAAAAGCAATTTGAAAATATTCGGAAGTGCTGTAAACTCTGTCTTGGTATTTATTTTAGTGTCGGATGTCAAAATGTCACAATCGGGAACCTCATATTTTTGTCATGTCCCTCCAACTGTCTGTTCGTCCTTGTCGGTCACGCGTCATGTCCCTCCATCTGTCTGTCAGTCCTTGTTCGTCACAATTTTAGAGCTATATGTACCAACTTTGCAAGTAAAATACTTCAAATAGAAATTATAATTAAAATGTAATACAAAATTTTAAAACAACTTTTTTTATCTTTTTGACCAATCTTTTTTCGACAAATTTTTTGTTCAATCAAATAAAAGAACACTGGAATTTTGTAGCTATTGTTTGAATGATCGAGTGAAATCAGACTATTGTTTAATGTAGTAACTGTATGTAGTAACTCAAACTCTAAAACTGACATACATAAGGCTCTGAAAAAAATATTATAATGTCTATTATACGACAGTAATTCTATTCTCTATTGGAAATATATGCGGGCTAGTCCATTACTCCCTAATTAATTGGAACGATAATATTATATATATTATATATACATATATATATTATATATATACATATATTATATATATATATATATTATATATATATATATATATATATATATATATACCACAGGTCCATATTTAAATACCAATTCGGATTTATTATTTTGGTTGCCGGTGAAATGAAAATAAGGTCATATCCAACAGACTTCGCGTGGTCGAAAACTGAACGCACAAGATTTTTTTTTTGTTTGGGGATAGCATGATTAGCATGATAAATAAAATCTCTTCATCGATTTTATTATAGAGAATAATTGAGATTGCCGAAAGTCAAACAAAATTTAACAAAAATGTATTTAAAAATGTCACTTTATCAAATTATAGCAGGTATTGGCCGTTTAGAAGATTTGTTGAAAAGAATTTAATTAAGATAAATGATTTAAAAACACTACGTGTGCTGTGTTATCTTTCTGTGTGTCTGTGTATTCTTTCTAAAAGAACTTTTGTGTGTCTGTTGTTATCTATCTGTCTGCATGTTACTGCTACTTTCCTTAACAAGTATTGATATCGCCATAAAGTTTGGTACATTTAAGTAATTTGTTCATTACAGCTTTTTTCTGTATGAAAGGATTTTTTTTTAAGATGGGACGATATCGGTAATAAGTGCAATGATAAATTGTGGAGATAAGACGCGTGAAGAAATATTTTACATTTTATATATATATATATATATATATATATATATATATATATCTGTATAATGAAGGACTTTGTTTACATGAATATTGTTTTAATATAGACCATTTATAAGTCGGCGTGATTAAAACATTTAGTCAATAAAACTGCCTTTAGCTAAGATTCATAAATTAAAAAGTCCATAGCATTGCATAATGTATCAGATACGAAACTCTCAGTGAGCGAATTTTTTTTATGGTTCCATAGATTAAACGGAAAGAAGAAATGTTATAAGACCACCCATGTGGGTCCGTATGACGGCCACAGCCATTTTCTCAGAAATCGTTTGCATTAGGAACTTGAAATTTATTGCAATAATAAGACATAATTACCCGCACATATCGCAATAGCTAAATTCGAAAATAGCTAAATACTTAAACTAAAAAATATTCATTGGTAATTTTAGGAAGGGCAAGCTAATGTACTCGATTTTTTTAATTCCACATATGGTGCAGCATACCGCTTGACTAGTCTTAAGGATCTCAAAAATATTTTTTCATAATTTTAAATACTATCTTCAGAGAAATACTGGCAAATATGCAGAAAATATATGTCCTTACCCCTTTATTTCTGAAACTACTTAAACTAAACCTGTGGAAAAGCATGAGGTTTTATATACCCACGCAAAGATTGCAGGAAAACTACAGTAATGATTCTAGATGTCACAATTATTTATATATTCCCAATTTTGTTTTAGGTCTACGAAAGTTATGGAAGGCATACGTTTACATATTGTGAATTCAGGGGCGATTTTGTCAGGGATCATTCGACGTAGAATATTCGAAGTAGCAAAAGTAATATATCTTATAATCCACATATTTTGCACGTATCTCATTTCACCAATTTTTCATAATATTCGTATGACAATAAAAGAGATGGTAAATAAATGTCTTAAAATTGTTATTCTCGCTTCGTATATTATATATAGATTATTATATGAAAATGTCTGGTTACGAGAAATACAAAAGTGTTTTTTTTTACAATTTAGTTTACCATATTATTTAAGAAGATATTTTCGAAAAATACGCAAATATATAGCATTCTGCTTCTTTATTACTGAAACTATTGGGTCAAAATCGTAATAAAAATATTATTAGAAGTTTACAGGAAAACTATAGCCATTATCCTAGACTTATAATTTTTTAAACATTTACCACAAAACCATAACAGGTTGAACCATAAAAGGTCTGCCTTAATAACGGCATTACCTAGTAAATTGTAATTCGGATTTATGATTTCTCATATGTTCTATAATCCATATACATTAAAAAGAGAAAATAGAAAACTAACAATTATTAATAAAAGCAAGGTATTTTTGAAAAATAAAAAATTATTACTAATATGAAAAAAGTACTAGATTAAAATATACACATAGTTAAAAATAAAATTAATGTATGCAAAAATTTCAATGGGATATTTATTATTACCTAAATATTAATTTAAATGTTTTATTTGTTTCTGTTTTTATCATGCGGATGAGATAGACTGCAATTTATTTCGTTTTTGCTCAAAATGTGATCAAAAATTGTAAAGAGCTCTGAATAAACTCCATAGAGCTGCGAGTAGAATATGAAAATATATGTTCATTCTTTAAAATTAAATTTAAAAATTAAAATCCGACCACAACAAAACAATTTGGTGAAATATTAGAAATTCACCCGAAACAAAAATATCTTGTGGAATTTTTAAAGGCAAAAGTAATTTATTTATTAGCTGCAGTCATCATTATAAAAATAAATAAATAGCATTGGGTAAATGTGGGATAGTTGCCTAACTTTTTGAAATAAGCGATTGAGATACAGAAGGTGTACATTTAATTATCTTTAATTTTTATGATGGATTGTTTACTTATTAATGAACAAAATAATGAGGATAATTTAACACTGTGAAAATAATTTGTAGTAAATTTCAGATAAAATAAGCAAGCTCATGATTGAGGATAGTTGCCCACTGTGTGGGTTAGACGCCGACTCATCATTTCGACTTGTGGGATAGTTGCCCCAAGGAATTAATAAAAGAATATTTTGATTTTCTTGTATATAACTTTTATTATAATTACCTCAATGCGGTCTCTATTTATCTTAGGTTACGGTAGCCTAGCACGACGTGAGTCAGGAAGTATATCTCCTAACCAAACAGGTTTAGCGTTAAGCACTACAGGCCCAGAGGATACTTGGGCGGATAATAATGTTTTTTGTATTCAAATTGTAGCTGGCGTTTGTTATTCCTTATATTGCTACGTAAATTACGTTTAAATATTGCATTTGATCAACGAATTTTGGTGAAATGAAGCAATATTTCAAATTTAGATTAGGAAAACGCAATATTAAAATATTCAAAGTGCTGTAATCTTTGTTTTGGTATTATTTTAGTTTGGATATCAAAATGACACAATCGGGATCTTTATATTTTTGTCATGTCCCTCCATTTGTCTGTCCGTCCTTATTGGTCACAGTTTTAGAGCTATGTGTATACAACTTTGCAAGTAAATACTTCAAATAGACATTATAATTAATATGCAATACAAATTTTTAAACAAATTTTTATTTCAATCATCCGTATCTTTTTTACCAATCTTTTTTAAACAATTTTTTTTCAATCATCTAAAAGAACGCTGGAATTTTGGAGCTATTCTTTGACTAAATATTATTAATTATCAGACTATTGTTTAACGTAGTAATTGTATGTAGTCATACAAACGGAAACGAATTTTTACGGCTATCCTACCTACTCCGGTTATAAAGATTTGTTATTGGGACAGTGTTTTGAAGGGTTTGTTAAATCCACATGTAAGACGAGTCATTTATAATTAACGTATGACCTTCGACCTTGTTAAATTATTATACATTTTATTAAATTAAACCGTACCAAGAAACATAATATGTTACATATTTTATGTCACAAATTTGGTGAGACTATGCTTAAATTTATATTAATGTTTATATCGTTCACAAAACAATATAATCCATAAATGTAATTTCTGTGGAACAATGTTTGAAATTGGATACTATCTTTCGTTACGTTACCGACTAACAAGAAGCTACATGTGTCGGAAGTGCTAACATTTATTAAAATGTTAGTTTAAATCTTCGATATAAAATCAATACCTTAATCAATACCTATTTACTAATTAAAGATATAAATTTTGCAAAGAGTAAAAATAAAAAATGTTTAAATTTCTTATACTATAAATGTCTTAGGACACTTTAACTAATTTTACATCTAATGACTTTTAATTACGTCTTCTAATAATTTTGTTCCAACTACTTCAAGTATATAATACTTTATATTATTCTAGATATTTTGACAAATTTTCGTTAATTTTATTTACAATTATTTCTTTTGCATTTTCTCTCTACTTTTTTTCACACTTTATCAAAAGAGGACAAAATGAGAAGAAATATTGAAAGTGAATTCATGAAAAAATATGTTAAATAAAGTATGTTAGAACGACATAATGAGGTGTTTTAATATCGCTATCAACTGGAACCCAGTGAGAGGGAATGTAATAATATACAATCGACCATCATGTGACATCAATTTCATCCGAAGGATGGGAGCGTGTAACGATATAACATAAGGCCAATAACAGGTGATCTATTAAAACATGTTATTGTTGTATTGCTCGCAGGTAACCGTAAACTGTATTATCTCTAGGCTTATAGAAATTTTAGTTGCGACATTTAAACTTAATGTAATTAATACAGTTTGCTGGATAATACTGAGATTGGATAATAGTCCTCAATTATAACTAAAAATAAATTAGGCCGATATGGCAATTTTGAGTCGGACTTATAAGTAATTGTTAGTGATGGCAATTGTACAGAATCAGAACGATGTGGTCTACTAAAATAATCTTGAGTTTGGTAGTAATGAGTATGACTAGAAGTTTGCGCACATGGAGTTGAGTAGTCGTCTATCAACTAGCCAACTCTTATACCTTTATTATTTCGTGAAAGGTTCATCAATCCATATTGAAACTCTGAAATTTGGTTGTCATCAAGCTAGGTCAAGGATGGTAGAATAATTTTGAAGAGTGATAGGTTTTGATCTTACTACCACCTTTTTTGGTTTTATCTGATCTACTTCATTCAATTTTTTGCACTTATTTTTGGGAGTGGTTGTGTCTCTTATTTTGACTGTCATGTTGACTTTCTTCTGTTAATTCATTTATCGTTATCTCCTTCATTTTCTTTAGTATTTTCTTCCCATATTACTGTGTCACTTTCTTCTCTTGTTTTTTTTATAGCCGACTCGTATTCACGCGCTTCACCTGCATCGACAAGTTTTTTCAAGAATGACATTTGATTGCAATATTTATAAGGTCTACTCTTTGAGACAGAAAAGATGTCTTTATTTAATTTTTTTAATATTTAATACCCAGGTATCTCTAATCTGTGATCATTTTTTAACTAGAAATTTTCCTGAAACAGGTAATATTCAGGTATACCAAAATCTTGCTGTTTATTCAAAGATCTTCATTTCACCTGTTGTGTAGGTGCACAAACTATCAGAAACGTTATGAAAGAAGGTACCTAATGTATATGGAACAATTTGTATGACGACTTTATGCAACATCATAGAGTGGGTGAATGGGAAGAGATAGTATATGGATTTAACATAAAAGGTAAATTTTACCTGTGTCTTGAAACAGTACAGAAGAACACAAATCAAGTTAAAAGGCAGCAAAAAAATAGTTCATTGTTCATAAATTACAAAGACTTTTTTCCAATATATTGTCAGGTGTCATGCATTTTGAGTAACATTTTGGAAGCAGTTTGTAAATATCAGTACCTCGTACATTAACAACATATTAAAGATGAGAGTTCCCTATGTCATAATGGGCGACGAAAGTTTCAGTTTATACGAATATTTACTAACTTTGTTCGGCGAGACGCGTCTGAATAAAAACAAGCGAATATTTTAACTATCGTCTGACCAGAGCTGGGAGCTATGTTGAATGTTCATTTGGTGTGTGGGAACTTTCACCGACCTCTGACGTACATAAATAGCTTTATGGATAGCAAAAGCATGCACTATCCTGTATAACTATATAAGGGAAAAGAAGGGGTTAAATAAAGATAACAACGTCCTTGAAGAATCTAATTTCAATATATCACGTAACGACCAAGGACCCGAGGTGGCCATACTGCTAATTCATTTCGAACGGAATTCGTAAACTATTTTGCGTTTCTGAATGTAATGATAAAAGATAATCATGTTTTGAATATATTTGGCATTAATTTTGTAGAAATTCATTATTCACAATTAAATGAAACTACGTGATGTAGTATTATTTCTACTTTCTTTAAGTTCTTTACCACGACCTAGGTTTCGTTGTATTGCAACATCTTCAGGTGGGCAGTAAAGACCTTTATCTTATTTCTTGCAAACTTATTTGAGCCTAAACAAGTGGACTACACAGAACAATCTTTTTTCTAACCCCTAACTAATTAATAAATATATTTAGAGCGACTAATGTTTTTAAAATTTCATATCAACCGTTAAGTTCATATCATTGAATGCTTTATTTTTATATGTATATTCTAAGCAAAATTGATAGAAGTTATAATAATATTTTTAGAGTCCCATATACGAAAGGAAAAAAAATAGAGTCTTTTGGTGATACGTTGGTATCCGTCGGTGTTAATATTACGGTAGTTTTTTATTACCATGGACATGTCCGTGATTATTGATGTCAATTTAAAATTTGTTACAGTTTAATAACATGTTTTCCTGCATTAAGTTTTTGAAAAATCTATAATTTTTATTAAAAGACTGTACGACATATTATGGTAAATTTTTCTTTAGCCCACCAATGTGATCGAAAGTAAAATAATTTGGCATATTTGGCACTGAAGATATTTCGATATGAGCATACTAAAAATTATATATTCATACACAAATTTGGAAAGGAAATTTTTGCACTGCAATACCATATTAAAATATAGACGAAATATATATTAAAGATTAGAAAGTTGCGTTTGCAAATATTCACGGAAATACAAAAAAATTAAGTATTCAAAACTTCTGTGAGCAATTATTGAAAATTAAATTTTTGGAATAAATGAATGAGATTCATTTATCAACTCTTTGTAAATTAAGTTCGTCACGTTTATACCTAAATATCGATATCGATAGTTACTGTAAAAATAATAGATTTTCATGCCAAATAAATTTCATACCTACTTGATATTTACAGAATGTTTTGTTCTCGGAAGAAGAGGGTATAAACTTAAGCCATAGCCAGTGTGCAGACCAAAAAACTTGAAATAATTCTTAGTTGTAAAAAGTCTTCCAAGAAAAATAAAACAAAATTTGATACATTTATAGTTTTTAATATAAAAATTAAACTGTTCATGGTTTCCCCCTGTAACTCCCAATTTTCTAGCCTATAATTATGTAGACTTATTGATGTGGGTAGAATAAAGAAATAATTTGTATCATATGCACTAAAAGCAAGTTGAATAAGTTCGTAACTCTTCCACGCAAATTTTTTTTGTTTAAACCCTTTTACCAACACAATTAAAGGTTGACCAGTTTAATGTTTCCGAAAAGTAGAATATTCCAATAATTCAAATACGGATAATGATATAACAAATTGAGAGTATAAAAGTAGCAAGTTATTTCTAGCGGCAAACGGAAACCTTCTCAAGAATATACCCACATCGTTACTCATTTTGGAAACTTTCACAGACAGCTATAAAATGACTGTCAAATAGATATTATTAAATAGATTGATAGTAAGCGTAATATTTTTTTCAAAAACCTAATGAATTTTGTAAATGTGGACTAAAAACTGCAAAGTGCTGCAATTAGGAATAATTTGGACTTGGATTTTTTTGTTTTTATTTTAATGATAACAAAATATATTATAAGTACGAGTATAATATAATATTTTACAAGAAACAAGCTTTTAACTCTATATCACAAATATAATAAGACCCTTCTAACATCAGTTCAAGGACTCACGGATAAAAATATTAATTTTGTATTATCAATGTATTAACAAGATATATCGACCCCCGCATCGAATAAAGCATTATCTCGGGCTAAGTCCAAGTTGAGTTAGTACGTCCATGAAAAAGTTACGCGACAGTAAAGTCGACGTATCTCTGGTATTAGTAGTTTTCAAGATAGTTAATCGAAAAATATAGTAATTGTTATGTTGAATTCGGAAGAAACAGATTCATTTCGAATTACTCAATAGTTTTCAATTGGAAAATTGCAGCAATATGAAATACGTATTGTGCGTTACGTCTTTTATATCAATTTGTTCACTGTTGAATTTGGAAGTAAAATCACATACGTCTTTTTGATTCTGTTACATGTGAAATAAAACCGTTAGTAAAAAGCAGCAGTGTGTTTGCTTTTATTGAAATGAAAGTTAAACAAGGACTAAAACAATTCGATATAATAAAAAATCGAATTATTTTTATCATGTATTGCTGATCAAAAATATAATATTGACATTGCCTACATTTATTTTCAACTTGGATATACTCAAAGCGAGTGTGATTCTATGCATATTGTAATTGAGAAAAGGAAACAAAATCAAGTGATTTATGTACCAGACCGGTTTTGAGTAAATTAATAAGTCAAAGGAAGTAAGTAAGGTGTAAGTAAGTGGAAATTGGTTTTAGCTAGCGGAAGTTACATAAATATAGCTGGTAATATATTATTAAAAGGAAACACAATATTTTAGTAGAATGTTTTAGTAGTATGGTTCACCGTTTATCATTTCACAATGTTTTAGTAGTATGGTACACCGTTTATCATTTCAAAATGTTTTAATAGTATGGTATACCGTTTATCATTTTTGAGTTATATTAAGTTAAGTAGATTCAAAAATTATTTCGTTGTGGGTGATTATTTTGTTGAACTAATTTGACGAAAGCTTTTACAATAAATAATTTGTAAATTTTTGCAATATTTCTGCTGTCCTTTAAGAAAAAAGTGAAGTGAAATAAAAAAGTATCTGATATATTGAACTTCTTTTATCAATTTCAATTAGTTAAGTAGATTTCCTTTCGTTGAGTAGAAAATAAGGACAATTTACTTTCGCTTACTAGTTTAAAAGTAATAATGATGAGGACGATAAATTTATTTCATTTTCCTGGAAAATACTCATTTATATCTACCATAATCTTGCCTCAAAATTCACACCTTAATAAAATATGTTCGGTGTCTAATCCACACCGTCGCAATTAGTTGCCACATCAGACTTAATAATCCATGTGCTAGAGAAAGGCGTAGTTGTTTACATAACAATTTACGTTTCTATAGCGAATATTATAATATTCAATATCCTAGAGGGGAAATTAATTAATAACATGTAAAATATCAAATAATGTGAAGGGAAATCAAGTGAACCGTTATATATTCTGTACGGTTGGGGTTACTACGATGTAGTCAGAGATTTCGACTCAATTTTTCATTTGATTTTAAAATATTCAAAAAGATCAATGTGGTTTGGTAGTGTCGGTACCATCTTCCAACCATCTTATCAGACAACCTTCTTGTAAGATCTAAAATATCTGAATTGTTACATATATTAGAAAATAGTTTACTATCACTTTCATTTAAGTCGGAGCTGCTGTCATGTTCAGCAAGTCAAATTCATTACATCCTTCATTTATAACTCCAAAACAACTTTTTGTCGAATTAGTGAATAATTAAAGGCTCTAATGAGCTACCTGTTCCATTAGTTTTAGATAATATAAATATTATTATAAATATATCCGAATATGTATGTTATATATATATATATTTGTTTTTGTAAAAACTCCACTTGTAAACACGAAAGAATATAATTCGTATCAAACTTTACCTTTTTCTGTTGTACTTAAGACTGAAAATGAAAATTCATACTCGACTATTGTTCCATCTGTTAAATATTTAGGCATAACCAAAGATAAGTCTTATTACTGTAAATTAAATTATTTGAAATATTGTAAGATTATATACAATCAATTTTATATTTGCGAACACTGCCGCCCCGATTCGTGAAACTGAAATTATTTCTAATACACTAACTTCAGTACCATATCAGTGTGAATCTAGATTCATAAAAGGTTATTTAGGAATTTGGCAAAAGTTACGTAATAATAAATGGATATTTGTATCAGCCAAAAGTCAAAATTATCTATAAATTGTTATAAGACAAATACAATTGAATTCGAAATAGTAAACACAGGCATATTAAAATTACCATTTAAGTGCATTGCCTACTATAAAGATATGAAGTTTAGTCCAAAACATAACATGCACTTTAAATTGCTACTTGTAAATCCAGACTTCGAGCTAATAAATGACTCATGTTGCAATATTGAGAATTCAATAACATGAATGTTAACCTTCCAGTGTTAAATTTAAGAAATATTGATATGGATTCTATGCTATTCAATCATGGTAAAAATACCGATCAGATAGTTAAAAAGTTAAACGATATCATAGATAAACCTCACATAGTACTTTACGGTAACTACCACACTTATACAATAATTGTAATCGCTATCATTATCTATATATATATATATATATATATATATATATATATATATATATATTCATCTATATATATATAAAACAAAGTCGTGTTAGTTACACCGTTTATAAGTCAAGAACTTTCGCTTACTAGTTTAAAAGTAATAATGATGAGGACGATAAATTTATTTCATTTTCCTGGAAAATACTCATTTATATCTACCATAATCTTGCCTCAAAATTCACACCTTAATAAAATATGTTCGGTTTCTAATCCACACCGTCACAATTAGTTGTCACATCAGACTTAATGATCCATGTGCTAGAGAAAGGCGTAGTTGTTTACATAACAATTTACGTTTCTATAGCGAATATTATAATATTCAATATCCTAGAGGGGAAATTAATTAATAACATGTAAAATATCAAATAATGTGAAGGGAAATCAAGTGAACCGTTATATATTCTGTACGGTTGGGGTTTGCTTTTCGTTTATATTACGTTGCACCTCTGGCCAACAACAAGTGGGCTTTACCAAGTCAGCGTTTCAAGCAGGTCTTAAGCTCCTATTGAGAGTATCACACTAGTGGTGGGATACACATATATTAATATCCTCGGTACATCTCTGATTCCGCTTCGGTTCTAAATCAAAAGTAAATAATAATCATAAATTATATATTAATAAGTGTCGTCATAAAGTCCAAAACGTAACATGCACTTTAAATTGCTACTTGTAAATCCAGACTTCGAGCTAATAAATGACTCATGTTGCAATATTGAGAATTCAATAACATGAATGTTAACCTTCCAGTGTTAAATTTAAGAAATATTGATATGGATTCTATGCTATTCAATCATGGTAAAAATACCGATCAGATAGTTAAAAAGTTAAACGATATCATAGATAAACCTCACATAGTAGTTTACGGTAACTACCACACTTATACAATAATTGTAATCGCTATCATTATCTATATATATATTTATTCATCTATGTATATATATATATATATATATATATATATATATATATATATATATATATATATATATATAACAAAGTCGTGTTAGTTACACCGTTTATAACTCAAGAACGGCTGGACCAATTTTTTTTATTTTTGTGTTTTTGGATTTGTCTTCGTCGGGAATAGGATAATAAATATGAAAATATTGGAAAATTCACGAAAAAAAAATTTATGAAGAAAATTCTTTTTCTCACACATTTTGTATGGAACGGCTTTTTTGATGATATATCGAGAAAGGATTGATCGATTTTTTTTTCATTGAAAATATATGTGATTATTATATATTTATTGAATATTTTTTATCTCGGTTTCGAGAAGTTTCCTCGCGCATTGGAAAAGTAAAAAAATCACGAATAATTTAATTGTGTGTAAAACGTTATATGTGATAAATGACAGAAAAAAAAGAAAAAAGTATGTCATAAATGACAGACACGAACGAAAATGATGATTTGGTTTTTAATAATTCTTATTCAGTTTTCGACCGTTATTTCATTTGAATTCCATTACAAGTATATATATAATAAAGAATGAATTTCATATTATTTTTTCTGAAATCCATTAGCGAAGAGTGATTTTAAATAGTTAAGTTTTATGAAAATGTTCTCTTTGTGAGGTTATGATATTTGTGATTGTGCGTGCATGGATAATTGCTTCATTATGTAATTTACTTGATTAATTTTAAAGTGTTATTTATAATGCTGAGAGTCTAATCTTTTACAACAAAGCCATAATGCAATTCGACTTAGGAATATTGCAAATCAATCCACTGCAGATGAACAAGAAATTGCACGGGAAGAGCGCAGCGTAAGTATGGCCCGACTTCGTTCTTCACAAACATAAGAACAAGACAAACAGCTCAGATGGTAACGAAAAATCGTCGAGCTTATCGCACAGATCAACAACTTAATAATCTTCGACGCGCAAGAAGAAATGCTTCAAGCGTTGATTTGAATCGAGTAGCATTTCAATACATTTGCATAATTGACTACAGCTCGCATCCTTTCGTTCGAATTGACCCAACGGATATTATGTGCGACCCTTGCAGTGTATTGAATTAGTTCGCTGGAGAAACGCCTGGATTGTGCTCTCTCAGTGGCAAGATAAATTTTTTTTTGCGATCCTTGCTTCTGCCACCTGAGTCATTGCATTCATTACTTCGAACCGAAATACCAGAATCACGACATTTTCTATCGAATTTTCAAAGATACAAAGGATGTTTCCAAATGACTTCATTTGGAGCAGACATTATCGAAGAACGCGGATTCAATCTGACATTCAAGGTAATTTCTGTAAGAGAGAATAAACGTTTATTCTTTTGGTGATCATAATTTAATAAATCTAACTTCGCCTTCGACTTTATGGATCCAAGGTCAAATTCCCAATCGAATCGGGTTATTGCAACCGCTTGAAGATGCACAGCAAAAATTCATCTAAATTTACTTCATGGGCAACATGGAGGAACAACTTCATCAGTGTCAAAAGATCGTATCGGCAATAAAAAGAGAAGTTCTTCAAGATTTGCAGAAACAACTTCATGAATATCATACATTGGTTCAGTTGTTCATAACTGCGATGGATCGCATGCCAAGTGATGACTACAAAGTGGTGATTTTAATTTTATTTTAATTTAATTAAAATAGTTTTCATTTTGATTTGTACTTAATTCATATTATACCATTTATTGAATAACCATTTATTGAACTTAATTCATATTGAATATTCATTTTATCTTAATAAAAAACTGAATTTAATTTAGCTAATAAGTTAACACAATATTTATCAATTCTGAGGCGATACAAAGTTCGCCGGGTCAGCTAGTAATTTTATATTTTTCTTATGTTATTTGTAAATTTTATAAATCTGGTAATTGTTTTCGAATTTTCAATATCGTTATTCATAAAAGAAATCGAACAGTTAAAATATCAGATAAACCTTCAGATATCGTTACAGAGTCTCCTCCGCTTCCTGGACCTAGAATTAGAATTTCCCTTACATGAACTTCACTTTTTCGTTTAAGTTTAGTCTCATCCATCAGCTGTTATATATTCTATACGTATGGGATTTGCCTTACGTTTATCCTACGTTGCACCTCTGGCCAACAATAACTGGGCACAAAGTCAGCAATTTCAAGCAGTTCTCAAGCTCCTATTTTCAGTATCTACTAGTACTTGACCAGTGAAATATAATTCTCAATAACAAGACCACACAGCGGTAAGCTGGTTTCCTTCCCACAGCCAGTCCGCCCGACATGACAGTTCATCACGCACCTCTGATCCGCCGACGCTTACCAGATTTTGATTTGTTAGTTAATTAATTAAAATAAATAAAATAATTCTAATCCGATAAAATATTTCATTTTTTTTAAAACTTTTCAACAAGAATCCTCTAACGGTGCCTAAAAACAAAAGTTTAGTGTTAGTTAGCAACACATCTATTAAACATAATACCGAGAAATTATCTATTACTTATTAAATATATTAATGGCACATTGGCTACGAGTCATTTCGACTTATCATTAGAGTAGTTGGATCTTATGTAGACTGAAAACATAAATATTAATATATCGACTTCCAATAGACGCATGAAAAATATTTGTGGCCTAAAAAAGATTTAAATTTTAATGAAAATAGTGCTTTAAATACATAACTGGATAAACCAAATTTAAATATAAAGGGGCCAATAAGTTTTTTTGCTATCGCATATAGATGAGATTTTTTTAAATTTTAAATTAAAGTTTATTAAGCGCTCCAATGAAAGTTATTGATATTATTTGTATAATAAGTTTAGCAACGACTTACTGGAATATTCTCAGGTGGAACTAAAAGAAAAGAGTGGAATTTTCATGGTCTTTTAGTTCCACCTGCCTATTTTTATAAATTCTGATATATAATGATTCCTTGTCACCAACTCATTGTTTGTATTTTAAGGGTGACTGAATTATACTTAATATTTTAAACACTGAATGAAAAATTGTTGTAAAGTGGCCTTGTAATAAACCCGAAATTTAGCTTTTATTATATAAACCAATCATTTTTATTTTAGTCATAACTGATGTTACTCGGATAAAATTCAATAATATGGTATACAGACTTTTAAAAAAGAAGGATTTTTTTATAAGTATGTACTCCACGCATTTAAAACGATTTATTTATAATATTTTTTCTTCATTGATGTCACTAGTATTGATTTGTACATAGTAGGCATCAGTGGTATTTTCTAAAAATTTAATTAAAATTCGTGACATAAAACTAAATTCATATTTCGTGGGAAAACTGTATTATTCCAATATGTGGACGATTATTTTAGAAATCAACGGAACAATTTGTTGCTAGAACCGATATATTATTTTTCAAATGCGATATTACTACTAGATAGTGATAACTTTAGGACTGGCGTCCGTTTTGTTACATTTTAATTATAAAAATAACTATGAATGTTTGTGAAAGAGTCTATGTATTACATTCTTAGTAGTTAATGCAATATTATAACAAAAATATCCTTTCCCAGCCTTCTTATCTACAAAACAATTAATATTACTGAAAAAAAAATTAAATACGCCTTTATTTTTTATTTATTTACATCCTTCACCCGTTATTGTTCACTTGTACATCAGAATTAGATACCTAAATTCAACGTAAAAATTTAGTCCCTTCCGTACATCGACAATATTCGCAGCACACAATATTTGAGCAACACTTCTGTTCAATGTAAACGACTAAGCATATTTTGTGAAAGCTGATTGTAGAATATATTATTTGGGCCCATTTGATTCTATAGGATTATATGTGAAGGATACTCTCACAAAAAGTCATGGTTGCTTGTTGGTGGATAATTATTAAGGTGTATATATAATATATATATATATATATATATATATATATATATATAAGATATATATATATATATATATATATATATATATATATCTTTTTTTTCTTTTCATTTATTTCCTACGTAGGGAAGTAGATCTGTTAAATAAGTTTGCGTTCTGAAAGCAAGGTTTTAAATTACTCGTTTTTATTTTTGTGGAATTTATATATTTTAATGGAAGTTTTCATTGAAAAGAATATTATATATCCTTTTTCAACGAATGCAGTAAATTTCTGCATGGATAGTTTTTTTTTATTTCATATAAGAAGAGTAAAAAAAAAAAAAAAAAATCTGTACATGAAATTTTATGTCAAAAAAGTATTTGAAACATGTTACGTATAGCACTCAAAACAATAGTTTTTGGAATTTTCGTCTGTTTGTTTAACTGTATGTTCGTCAATCGCGCAAAAATTGATGAACCAATTCCAATGAAATTTGGCATGACGATAACTTATTTTTAGGGTCGTAATTAAAATACTTTTTACGACGGGAAAGATCTTTCCTTATCCCAAAAGGAAACTGATTCGAGCAAGCATTACACGAAAACTATAATTCTACGAATATTGAAGAAAATTTCTGCAGTGACAAATAATTTTCGTTGGAGTATGAAAAAATAAAAATAAAAAAAAATTTTTTGAACATCGACCTTATTCTTGTTTGCGGGAGCGTTCAAAATAAATATTATGCGTTTATTAAAAATGGGACCTACAAACTTGAAATTCGGAATGAATACGATAAATATACGTTAGAATAAACAGAATTAGGGATAAATGGGTCGAAAAAAAATATTTTGTGTTTTCAGAAAATAAAAACTTAAGAGTTTAAATTTAAAATAAATGGAAGTTGAAATACGCGAATATTATAAATGAATAAATTTAATTCCAAACCGGTCCCTACAGTTGTTACAAAAAAAATATAATTTATATTAAGGTTTTTTTTTAATAATAGACTTACTGACTTTATATTCAATATAATTTCCGTTGGAGTAAGAGGAAAGTATTGATGCATATTTTTTTTCGAGAATTTTATATATGACTGTTAATACTTACTGTTACGCGTAAAATATAAAATATTCTTTGCTATTTTTTTAGTTATATTAAAATCAGCCAGGACGTAAAGTAATTTTAAACTAGACGTATGGTTATATGATGTTGCACCATGTTCAGCAAAACAAGCAAGCAACGGCTAAATATTGCATAAAAAAAGACGTTATCGTTCTGTTTTTAAATGATGTATAAAAAAAGTTTTATATGCTGCGTGATTCTATACTTATTGAAAATTTTATTGTAATTTAATTGATAATTACAAATAGCTTGGTAAATTTGATTTCTTTACATAATTGAATTAATTTCATACATTCATTGAGTATTCAAACCACAATTACTTGTTTTCGTTAATTTATTTTGATTCTGTGTGAGTGTTCTATTAAACAATTTAGATATTTATTTCGTAAATAAAAATAAGTAAAAATTGGTTATTTTGGATAAAAAATTAAAATAAACATACGAACAAGTAAGTTACAGATCAAATATTTTACCTATTTTTTATCATCACAGTGATGATTGGAAAAGAAGGTTAGTTACACGATATTTTTATTGATGTTGATTACATTATTGGAAATGACGCTCTGTTCTCAAAAGCATTTTATTGAGTACCATCAGACATATTTTAATTTTATTTGTTAAATTGCAATGCTGATTTTTTCAACTTGCTATCGTAACATAAATTAATTTGATTTGTTGAATTGTGCCGCTGATTTTTTTAAGCGCGCTGCGGGTGAGCTTTATGAATGATATGTTAATTTCACTTATTAAATTGCGCTGCTGATATTTTTAAGTGCGCTATCGTTTAGTCCTAAAAGTGCAAAATTATTCGATCGATTGAAATATGGCGATGATTTCTTTAGGTAAGATCTATTAATTTTATCAATTGTATGTTAATTTCATTAATTTAATTTAGTCGTTTTTTTTAATCTAAAAGACGGCCTCAATTTATATTTGCTGAAATTTTTCCTAATTAATTAAAAAAAGAAATTAATAGCCTTGGTTAATTTTAAATACAACCTTATAATTGACCAGTTATTCAGATGATAATTACTTAGCTTGATCAACAAATATTAATTTTACGTTTATGTTTTAGTTTTGACAATTTCGTCATAAGAAATTGAACTTTGTTTTATAAGAAAATGCCTAAAAAGAAGAAAAGTAATTTCGCTCAAAACCAAAGAGCAGCTAAAAGGATTTGGTTTGTTTGTTCTTTCGAAACTGTTGAGGAGTGTCAAGCTTGGTTATGTATGACTCGAAAACACAAAACTGAGTCTCGAGCTTCGGAAACAGTAATTCAGCGTGAATCTCGATTAAGCTCTCAACTTATCCGAAATGTTACCTTACGATCACTGCAGAGTAGTACAGAATATGAAGTATGTGCATCGGAATCAGCCATGCAGCGTAAATCTGGATTAAATTTTTAACATATCGGAAATGTTACTTTTCGATCCCTGCAGAGTAGTATAGAAAGTGAAGTACGACTATCTCGCAATCGAGAACACCATGCAAAATCCCGCACTTTGAAAATAGTAATGTAGCATGAATCCCTATTTAAATCTCAACATATCCGAAATGTTACCTCACGCTCGTTGCAAAGTAGTACAGAAATGTAATTAAGGCTAACTTGCGATCGAGAGCATCATGCAGAATTCCCGTGCTTTGGAATCAGTCACGCAATTTGAATCTCGATTAAGCTGTCAACGTATCCGAACTGCTATCTCTTGATCACTGCAGAGAAGTACAGAGCAGGAAGTGCGACTAGCAATCGATCAAGAGCACCATGGTATTTTATGTTCATTGGAAACAAATTAATAACGTGAACAACCTAACGCAACCGCTCAACAGCAATATCGTGATATGCGTGACGATCTCGCCAATCAAAGGTCCGAAGAATGTGAGGTTAAGCAGCGTGATGCTCAATTAGATGAAGATCGTTTACGGCATATTTGTTATAGAGATTCTGCATCTAACGATGATTCTATGACTGATAAAAACATTGAACAGTGAAAAACTAAGAGAAACAAAAATAAAAAATGAAAGAAGTGGCTTCAGTTACAATTTACTGATCAAATAATAATTATGGACATATTGACGCCATAAATGTTGCATGTGCTTATTGTGAAGAGCAAAAATGGAAAGGAGAGTCCAAAGGTTTCTATTGTGCTTCAGGTAAAGTCCCTTTAAATTACATACAGGAATCATCAAATCTCTTGAAAGAACTTCTAAACGGAGATCATCCCAAATCAAAATATTTTTTGACGAGTTAAGAGCATACAATAGTGCTTTCCAAATGACTTGTTTCGGTGCAAAACAGATAACTGAAGGAGGTTTTATGCCAACTTTTAAAATACAGAGACAAGTTTATTATCTTATCGGTTCGTTCCCACCGATGAACCAAAGTTTTTACAAATATATTTTATAGCTAATTACGACGAAAAAGTTACCATTAGAAAGCGACGTGTGTGGTACACGGACGGCACATTTGGACTCTGAACTCATTAGGGGCAATGAACTCATTAGGGCTCCCAAATGACAAACGCAATAATTATAAGTTTGTGATAAGTGCCGATAGGAAGCCAAATGCAGCCCACCTGGGCCGATACAACGCACCAACGACAAATGAAATAGCTGTGCTCTTGATTGACCAGGAATGTGATAAAAGAAGCATTATCTTCCGCATACGTGGTGATCACCTACAGAGAATTAATGATACTCATCGTGATTATGATACCCTCCAATATCCACTCATATTTTATAACTACAATTTTGACCCTCAAACAGGTGCTCCAAATTATAATAAAAAGACATGTGCTCTGCAATGTTATAACTACATAATCCAGCTTAGAACAAATGAGCATTAATTGTAAGTGGTTACATCGTTACCGTGTCCTCTTGGATCAGTTTGGTAGACCAATATGCTAAGTTTTAAACTGAACGTTTAGTGTTTATCCAGATAAATAAAAAAATCAGCGAGCGGAAAATTATATCAATTTAAGAGATGTAATGCAGCAAGATTTTGATGCAAAAAATGTAGGTAGAATGGTGATTCCTCCTTCTAAGTTTAATACATGCACGAATGTATACAGGTGTGTTTTGCTATGTGCAAAAATACGGTAGGCCAGATTTATTTATCACTATTACTACAAATTCAAAATATTATGAAATTACCAGTGAGCTTCTTGATGGGCAGGTTTCATATGACAGACATAATTTAATCTCTTGAATGTTTCATTTAAAATTAAACTGTCTGATGGATCTCCTTACAAAAGAAAAAGTGTTTAGGGCAGCAAAATATTATATGAATTTTATTGAATGGTAAAAATGCGTACTCCATGCACATATTCTCTTATGGTTAAAAGACAAGATAAGACCAAATGAGATTGATGAATTATGGGCGCTGAGTTGTTTAATTGTTAAAAAGTCACATTATATATAGTTCCTGTGGCCTGTTAAATAAGAAATTTACCCTGTATAAAGGATGGACAGTATTCCAAAAGATTTCCAAAGAAGTTCTTTTTTTTTTAATAATAGACTTACAGTTACACGGTTTAATAATAGACTTACAGACTTACTCTTACAGCTAATAATGGATATCCGACATATCGTTGACGATTACCCACCGAGGATGGATTTACAACTAAAATGAACAATTGAGGCCAAAACAATACTGATATATAATGGATGGATTGCCCCATACTCACCAGTTCTTTTCAAGATATTTGAGACCCACATCAATGTGGATCTTCCAACAGTTTTAAGTAGATTAAATACACCTGTGAAAACGTGAATAAAGGTAGCGACCAAACCATTTTTGTTCTACAAAGCACTGATCAAGATGAGGTAACCCAATACCAATTAGGTCGCTATTCAATCCTGGAATTTTCTATATACAAAATGTATCCAACGGTCGAGCATTTGCATGTCCATTTAGAAAATGGTCAGTGAATTTATTTCGATCCTAAAAACCTGAGAAACTGTTTAGAAAATTCCCGTCAAACTACACTTTTCACATTTATTTAACCGTACCGATGCTTGAGTCCTGTGGAAGGCTTTTCAGGGGTTTTCAAGGACAACGCACTGGTATGCATACTGTGCATCCTAATAACAGTTAGTGCTACCATTTACGCCTATTACGACATAAAGTTCGTGGTCCAACATCTTTTAAGTATAGAGGACAGTTGATGGCGTAGAATTTTCAACATTATTTGGTACCTTCATAGAGCGCTTCATTTGCTTGATGACGATTAATACTGAGATTAAATTCTTGAGGACGACAGACCCAGTCGCCTGTGACTTTTGTTTTTTGTTATGTTGGTTTCCTGTGGGCTCTCTAATTCCGTTAAATTATGGGAAAAGTATCGCCATCATCTATCAGAAGACTTTTTACGCGAATTGAGGAGCACAATTAGAGATGAAGTTGATCAAATGGACGAACGTGTTATTAATCGTTATCTTCATTCCCTTCAAAATATTTTTCTTTCAGTCAGTGGTAAACTACTAACTGATTTCGGGTTACCGGCTCCCCGATAAATAACCAATCAATCTCACATGAATCGAGAGTATACCTACAAGACTAACTACAATCCAGACACGATAGCTATTATTGTAAATGAGAATGTTGAGAAATTTACATCTGAACAGAAGCAGATTTTTAACAAGTCGCCAAAAGTGTTAATCTTAAAGAAGTAAAAATACTTTTCCCCAATGCTCTAGGTGGAACAGGTAAAATATTTTTAATCTCGACAATACTCGCAAAAAATTGCATTCGATTCCCTGTAAATGTTTGCTTTGCTATGACGATTAATAAATCGTAGGGACAAACGCTCAGAGCGGCAGGAATTGACCTTCGATTCAACTGTTTTTCATATAGTAAAATTTATGTCGCCTGTTGTCGGGTTTGCAATCCTGGTAATCTATTTATTTAATATATAACTCCAGAAAGAAATACTAGAAATATTTTTTAGGAAGAAATTTTGTAAACACTAAGGTGTTTGTTAACGACTTAAACCGTCATAGCCATTACGTTAAAGCTGCCAGCTACATCTGTTTCAAATTATATTTATTAATTATTAATTAATAATATATTGTATTATACTACTGTAATGATATGTCACATATAATATTTTTGATGTTAGAAAACGTATTTATTAAAACACATAAATGTCTAGTTTTTTTATAAATGCTATATGGTATCCATCAGGTTGAATAAATAAAAATTGCGATTGTAATATTCAATTTTTTAATCTTTTAGTCTGAATAAAAAGCAGTCCTATTTAATATTCATTTTCGTTTGTGAACGGTATATTTTTATAAAGATGACATTACATTTTATATTTTAGATTTCAGTTCAACAGATCGGAGATTCTTTTGTTTTTATGATAAATTGTAATACACAGTAAACTCAAAACTCAGGGGCAGAAGTCGCCACAATGACAGTAAAACATGAGTCGGGATAAATAACGACCGTATTACAATTTAACCGAGTACCTGAAATGAAGTTGAAGTGCTCGTAAACTGCTGGAAGATTTTTGTTTGTTGTTTTTGTCCTTTTGCTTTATTCATTGTTTCTAATGCTCTTGCAGACTTGATAAGATATAAAAAAGATAAAAACAGCATTATTACGTATAGTGAGGTTTCTTGCTTTGTTTTATTTTCTTTACAAATTACTGGCATTTGTACGTATTATATAAATTAAAAAGTTAGTTTATTAGAGAGCATTTACGCTTATTTATTACCTTATAGATAAGTAATGAACGTCTATTTATAACATTATAGATAAGTAATGAAAGGCTACCAAATTTGACAATGATAATAATTTATGTGGTGAAGTAATATACCAACCGTAGTCAACTAGCTAGCTAGTTGACTACGGTTTCGCCTCTGTGGATCATTATTTCCACAAAAGTGTATTTCGATGTTAGTTACTTAATAACTCTTAAAGGCGAGACAAAATTTCGTAAACATATTTTGTGATTGTTAATCATGGCGCCGTTTACAATAAGTTCAAGAGTAACTCGTATAGATATCCGTCGTATTTTTGTATTTAGTTAAAAAAGAAATATTTTTTAATGAACCGTAAAGGAAATCAAAGAAAGTCACAAAGAATAAATACAGCTAGGGTAATAAAATTCAAACTTTTTTTCGTGCTCCGATCAAACTGTCGCACACGTCGCTCCTTTATTGAGCCAGTAGAGTGTGCTGTGCTACCCATTGTCACCATTTTCACGGTGACTGCACCAATTTTTGAAGATTATTATTCATAATATGCAAATGCTCCTAACAGTAATGGATGACGGTTATGCGCATTATTTTGTTTACATTATTAAGTGTTACAAATTCACTACTTTTTAACAATTTTGAGTCGTGGCTTTTGAAATACGTAGCGTTAATATTTTTATTATCGTTGGAGAATCATTAAATAATTTTCATTTCCTACTAGATTTCATTTGTTCAAGTTTGTGATCAAGCTTTGAGATGAGTAGAAAATAATATTGTAGTTAAAAAATAATTTTTGGGGAAAATATTGAATTGAAAATGGTATTGAAAATGGCTCAGTGGTTTGAAATGTGTGTAATCGTAAAAATAGCGGGAGAAGAAAGGAGTCTATATACTACTGCAGGTAGACATACATTTATTGTCGTGATGTATTGTTATACGCTTCTGGTCAGGCTCTTACCTATATATATGTATATATATATATATATATATATATATATATATATATATATATATATATATATATATATATATATATATATATATACGTGCTCTTACCTATAACGGGATGATTTTTTTAATTACTATAGAACATTAATTCTATTCCGTGGTAAATTATAGGCTACATACATTTTAATGACAAAGGCTACATGGGTCCAAAATTCCATAATTCCATAAAGAGCTGTTAATATGTGCTCGTCGTTAAAGCGAGACAAAAACAAACAGTTCTTTAGTGATTATAATATTGACTCAGTGAAATAGAATTTACATTACAATTGCTTCGCCAATTTTCTCATCACAATATATGTCAGAATTCAACATCGTGATCAATCGTGTTCTTCAAAGTATAGAATTTAATTAAATTAAATTATAATGACGGTATATCGTTTAGATACTAACTAATAAAATATAAAGTTTCTTGAACATTTTTGATAGATAATGATAATAATATTGTTATTAAATCATTCTACACTTATGTAGAATAAATTAAGAAAATTTGAATAATGCGTTACCCTTGTTTATACTATTTTTGCAGAATAAAAGAGCTTGTGAAGTACATATAAAAAATGCAACCATATTTTCATCAAGAATTTGTTCACACGTAAAAAATAGGTCAACGTGTTATTAATGTGCTTGAGTAGACAATTTATCATATTGCAAATTGTATTCCTCGCATACACAGAAGTGTGGGTTTCCTATTTATTTTATATTACGTCGCGTACAACTAAAGGCCGGTTTCTGAGTACATTCGACAGCGGTTTATCTATTCGATATTTCTATTGAACCGATAACTTGTCAAAAATTGTTTCTGAATACCCGAAGGCAAGTTATCTATTCGACAAATTCCCGTTAAGTTAACTCAATGGCCGTTTATCTATTCCATAACCTAAGCTGTGAAACGACATTGACATTTTAACTTTTTCGTATGATTTTATACTCATATTTTGTATAAAATTATAAATGGATTGTGTAGCCATAAATTCGACATCTTCATCAGAATCTGATGAATAAGTTCTGGATTTTATAAATGACATTTCTATTTCCAGAAATTTGAGAGTTCGTATCCCTTCAAAATGTTCACAGATGAAGAATTTAAAATGAGATTTCGATTCAATAAGAGTACAGTGCAACATTTGTCTGTCTACCTGCACTTTTCAGTTAATGGTCGGCGACGATTTTAATATTCACAAGACAGCTGTAAGTGTAATTACCTGAATTTCTCGTACTTCCCTTGCGAATATATTCTACCTTCAATCACTTTGTTAATTAATTTCTCTTTCATAATGTACAACGAGAAACAATTGAGACATGTGCTGAAATAATGGAGACACGCGTTACGTGTATGGTTTTAATTAGTCGCTGAAGATAAATTATTAAGGCGGATTTTAATTCAAAATAATTAAATATCCCTTTGATATTAAAACGAGACAAAGATTCATCAGTGACATGTTTAACTAGATTTTATCGGCGGATTCACCGTCATAGGAATATAGGCTCTGTCCTTGTTTATATTACACATATTATGGCTTATTCAAGGTTGAGATTCAGATTTGGTTTAGGTCATTCCATGTGGAGATTGAGAATTTTATATACAACGAAACTAGTCAATTCTTGCAGTGATGAACAAATTACTAAATCGCATTTTCTTTAGGATATCTTAAAATATATTTTATTTAAAATTAAAATCATGTTTACTTCCATTTTGTATTATTCGAGAATAATATTTAATAAATAACAGTGTACTTAAATAGTGAAGGCCGTATAAGATTCTTATATCTTGTGGCTAGGTTTTCTAATAGCGGACAATTATATTAAACTAGTTTTAAGTTTATGACATACATTATGGAAATATTCACATATTAGTATTATTATATTGGAGCAACTCAAACCGCTTTTTTTAATACAAACACAAAAACAACGCCAAAGAATATTATGTATTATATAAATTAAGTGCTTATGCACATTCGTGATTATATTTTTAAAATTTATATTTACATAATCACCGTTATACAGTATACTTATATACCGTTATGCGTGATTTTGCAAATAAAAAATAGCTTTATTTGTGTTATGTTTTAATACAGTTTCAGTCAGACAAAATATCTACAATTTTAAGTTAAAAATTATATCATTGTATGTATTTTTAATAACAATGTAATAATATAGAAATGTACATTAGTGTATTTTACTTTATTGAAACGAGTTTTAACATGTTAATAATATATTGATGAGAAAGACAATCTAATGTTATTTATGTGCGGCTATGCCGATTGAATTCTTTAACATAACAACCATGGATTAGTAACTGTTATGTGATATGCGCTCACATTTTTTACTTAATTCATAGCAAGGACTGAAGTTCTGGCAGTATAAATAACTAAACAATCTTAAGAGCATGAAGGAATTATCTAAAACAAATAGAATTATCTCCTATATATTAGGTCATATAATTCAATACTATTAAATTGAAAGCAAAACAAAATTTTGTTGCAGGAAAGCAAAGTAAAAACAATTCCCGAAATATCTGTTTATAAACTCAATGTATACCAAAGTGTTTATTATTTAATAAGGCAATTTCCCAAGTTTGCTTGCGAGAATTCCTTTGCTTTCTCTTTTTGAATACAAAGGTAACAACAAAGAAAAGTCGACTGATTACAAAACCATATCTAGTGCTTAATAGAATAGTCATTCTATCACTTATAATTATTGAAATCAATGTACTCGTAATTAATGATTTAATGGAATTACGAGTTTCTTGCGTGGATATGTTTTAACAAAACGGGAAAGTTTAATATTCATCAGATTGATGGATTGAAAGTATTTATAAATGATAATTCTCTAGAATCAACAATTTTACTCATTTTTCACTTCATGTTTTGTCTTAAGCAAACATCAAATACATCTAGTACGTATGTACATCATATGTTGTCATCATTAGAAACTAATGGCGGGGGAAAATCTGAACGTAAATTTTTGAATGGATGTTTATTGTCTATTTTCCTTTCATATTTATTATGAATACAGGATGCAAATTTTAATAAGTTAAAGGAAAGTAGAATAATGCTACCGTGATTAATTTATTGATTTCGTGAAAATGTTATCTGGGTACCTTCAAATATCATATCACTTGGGCGTCGTGGGGACACCAAGTTTTTTTTATGGAATGTTAAATGGGTTTGAAGAACATAGTAAGCCAATGCATATAGTAAGCAACTTTATTAAAAACACAACTCAAGGGTTTCTAGCTTCTTTCCGATACCTTCGAAATATCAACAACTAATCGTATTCGATCTCGAAATGAATGACTTCACATTATATTTATTTTCGCCGCGGTTTTCCTTGTCTAAATTTTTAATTGTGTTAAAAATATTTAAATAATGGTTTTTATTTAGAAAAAATAGTGAACACTCCGTAAATTATAGTAAATTAGCACCATCATGCATTACGAAATTATTATTATCGTGTTCACACAATCACATATACAAATACGTAATAGAAACACGTACATATAAACAAAAATGTGGTGTTGATATAATTTTATTTTAGACAGCATATAAACCCTTATTTTAAAAATTAGCAAGGTATCGATAAAAAAATCGTATCAAGCATGTTGTATCCGTATCAATTGAAAAAAAAAACCTTGTGATTTTCAAAGACGTCTTTTATTTGTAAATAAATATACCGCGGACAACGTCTTTAGAATTTATTTGTATTTCAGAATTTTGTGTATGGATAATTCTAAGGATGAAATTGTCCACAAAAATGTGCCCTCTCACCTTCCATTTCCGAAACTGCTAATATTATGAAAATAATAGCATCACCATAAAATTATCTAAAGTTTACCGGAAAACTATATTATTGACTGATAGTATTAATTCTATGCACTCTTATAGGTTTTTAGGTGTGTAAATGTTTATGGACGCCCATAATCCTGTCACAATTAATTTTTTCTACAAAATAATTATAAGGCTCTGTTTCTAGAATACTTTGAAAACTTTCACTATCGTAATTATAAATATTATGTTGTTTATGTCACATTTTTCATTCGAATCATTTAGACGAAAGTTTAAAGATATTTTATCTAATATGTAGTTATAAATCACTCGAACTTAATATAATTCTCTCCACGTTCTCTGAATAAATTTTGTGTAAAAATAGTGTTGCAATTCTTCAGAAAAATGTGTTGATTCCCCTTCCATCTCCGAAACTACTAAAGTTAAAGTTAAAGTTACGAAAAAAGATCATCACTATAAATTTATCTAAAGTTTACCGAAAAACTATACCATTAACTTTAAATATCATAGTTCTTGAGATATGCGTCATATTTTTGTGTCTGAAGAAAAATACACAAGGCAATATATTCATATACTGAAAAATAGTAATACATGTAAATAGTAAGCCAATATAATTGTGGTATAAAACCTCTTCACATCGAAATTCCATTTATTTATTGTTTTTAAATGACTTCCTGTTTTAAACCTCAAAAAACATGTGCCATAAAAATTAAATAATATAAAACATAGGAACCAAACTTTTAGGAAAATTTGAGTTGGCATTTTAATATTGATTGAAAGAAGAAAAATGAAAGTTTTTAGAAAGGTAGTGTATTTTGTGAACTATTTAAAAAAAAAATTAAAATAAAAAAAATCGTCTCAATTACACCGAATTAGTAGAAATTTTACGCAATCTTAAATGTCTTCAGGAGTGTAAATGTTTATGGACGCCCATAGTGCTGTCATAGTTCTATGTTTTTTTTAAGATAATATAATTATAAGGCTGCCTTTCTAGAATGTTTTTAAAAGTTGCACTCTCGTCATCGTCAATATATTTTATTTTTTATACCGCATTTTTCATTCAAACTTTAAATCATTTAGACGAAGATGTAAAGATATTTTGCCGGATATGTGGTTATAAATTACTCAAACTGGATATGATTTTCCCCACGTTCTATAATCAACTTTCATATCAGATCGAATATAATATCCATGAAAACTTTTTAAATCTTCCATAAGATTAAGTCTAACTTTGCATAGTTAGGAAACTTGAAGCAAAATTATAACAAATTCTGTAAATCTGGGCGTCATTATATGAATGTTTTTGTCACTGAGATAATAAACACGTGGCTTGATATAGTATGCAACAAGTATATTACAAAAGCATAGTACGAGTATATTACATAGAATATTCAAATATGCCTATGTTAATGACGATTTAAATAATTAAACTGAGTTTAATGTATAAATAATTAATAAACAATAATGGCTACTAATGTTGTACAAAAACGTACAAAATAGAAAAATGATATGGCATAAGCGTAATCTATAACTTCAAATGAAAATTATTCAAATTTTATCTACGACAAAGCAAATCTCATAACAAATGTTGTACCTGAAATATACTTCTAACTTTGTGAAATAATCTAATAAATCCATGGTAAATTTCAGATTTTTCTTTTACACACGAAATTTTTTTGCACGAAATTTTTCAAGTTGACTGGAAATAGAAAAGAGATTTTAATGATAAATAAATCAGTCCATATCTGAGATTTTATGGTCACAGATAAAATTGTTATCTTCTCGGAGTCTTCCTTTACTTTAAAATGTACCCTTCATTAAGAATTGTTGTGGACATAAAGTAAATATATTTTTCAACATCGGCTTCGATTTATTACGATATAGTAAATTAATCTAGACAATTTGGTGTTAATCAGTGTAAACTTTAGAACTTTAGCCAGTTATTACAATTACGGTTTTATAATCCACAAAATGGCCGAAAAGTCAGGAATGGAGAGATGTGATATTTAGATGTAATTTCCTATTATTTGAAATTAAGGAGAGAATTGTTCATTTTATTAATTTGTTACATAATTTTTACATTTAAAATGTGATTATTATCACATTTTCTAATATATCGGAAGCATCATTCGTTTTCACAAACTTTCAATTACAATAGTAAGGATCCTTCAAATAAAAATAATATATTTTGAGGGAAATATAGATTGATGAGTTATAATGAGAGTTGGCACCGCCGGTAATATTTCGAGAAATGTATTTCCGGATAACACAATTTCTGGCCGTTCGGTAATCGAACCTCATTATTTGAGTGTTCTTCGTTAGAATCAAAGTAATAAAGAGAAATATGCTCTGGATATATAGATATTAAAAATATAACGTTACTCAGTCTTTTCCCTTTTTGATTTAAATTTTATAAATTAAAAACCAACAACTATAAATAATTATGACATAAAATTTTTCTCTTATAATAAACTTTTGTTAAATTGTTAATTTCTTTAAAGTTTCAAAGTAAAAACAGATACAATCATGAATAATGTAGTGTCGACTTATTCACTATACTTTTGCATTTAATATCCAATAACATAGAATATAATTATAGCTCAAGCTGCTTTTACAATGTATATGACACTGTGAACCCTATTATAAGTCAAATTACTCGACACGAAGCTGGATTAAAATAAATTAAAATACATTTGAAACTTCTGCATTTTATTAAAACACATAATGATTAAAACATTAGCTGTCGATTGTCTTTTGGCCTCTAGGCGAAGAGAGCTTTATGAGATGAGTAAAAGACTGGGAACAAAACCAGATTTGTGAGACATCGGTGTGAAAATAGGCTTATGTGTTGTAGCCGGTGAAAAACGTAGACATTATTTATGTAAAATGTTGTCTTAATGAGAATTAGACTCATAAAGTTATAATATGACAACTGTTAATATTTATTGTCGGGATTTTGTAATTAAATTCGCTCATAACTACTCCACTTTAATTCATGCTTCACAATTTCAATGTCAAGTAAGCATGAATTTTAGAAGTCGAATCAATTTACCATATTATAAAGACGCATTAAAATAATTAAATAAATTTAGGCATAATATCAAATTACTGTATTCAATTTAATATTTCCGGAGAATTTCAACACCATAAATCTTTTTGCAAAACAACATTTTTACAATTATTCGTACTTATATAATCTTGCGTTTAAGTGGACCCGATGGATACCATTACGATTTGTGCAAAATACTCGTACTTGATTAATGACCACGAATTTCTAAACACAAAACTTGATTATTGAGGTACCTTTTTAATTTTCCTGGGAAAAGCATCAAATACGTATATACTGCAGATCGATCATTCTCGAATGCGTAACATTCCTATAAACTATAACGCTTAAGGTTAATATATTTTAGCGAAGTGAGAGAACGTCCAAAAGAATGTAACCTCGATAAGTTGCGACAGAAAACACAAAAATACGCAATTACCTGATGATTAATCTAATAATTTGGTTAAAACATTAAAATATAATTCATTTAAACATATATATAAATATATATATATATATATATATATATATATATATATATGTGTGTGTGTGTGTGTGTGTGTGTGCGTGTGTGCGTGTGTGCGTGTGTGCGTGTGCGCGTGAGTGCCTACGTACGTGCGTGTGTGCGTGCGGACGGGCGTGTGTGCATGCATGCGGACCTGCTTACGCGCGTGCGGGCGGCAATCCCACGGGATCAAAATATATACCAGATTTTAACTCTATGCTTATTTAAATAACACTACAGTCGATTCTGTAATACATTCGATTTGTGCCGAGATGTCTGCGATAGGAATGTCGTGGTTCTCTCTAAGGATTTTTGGAATTACTTTTAAGGTAGAGTAATATATGTTATTGTAGTAGATGCGTATATCCATATTGGTGTTATGAAATAAGCAGGCTATATTATGTATCTTTATGTAAGAGTTCCGATCATATGGGTTTTTGAAATCTGTGACGCTTAGTTCTTTAAATTTATCTGAACATACTAGTCCGTTTCGGAGGGTTTTTAGTGTTATGAACAATCATCAAAATGGCAAACCTTGAAAAATAGAAAATAATAAGTTTTGTTCTTAAAAGTAAGAGGATTAAATGAATGAATTCTTTCAGACTGAATAAACATTTCGGATTGAGAAGAATTATCTATAATTTTTTAACATAGGGCATATTTTCACCTACATCAAGTGATATGGGAATTATGATTATTTCATGATTACTTTTCAAAACACTGTCATTGTATTCAACAATTTTTGTGTTCTAATCTGAGTTGCTAGAGGATTTCAAGAATTTCAAATAAGTATCTTCAAATACTTCATCTGGAAGGAATGGACTAATTGAAGGGTTTAGATAAATAAAATTGTAGTTGCTAGGAGAATGTTGAGGATGTGGGTTTGGTAATGGTGTTTGTGATAGTGGATTTTGTGCATTATCAATATTGAAGTGGGAAGGGTTGTTGGAATCGGTGCTTTGATAGAAGGAGACAATTCATAGTCATTTGTTTTAGTATTTATAGGGTTTACGGGGATAGTGTTTTGAGCGAGAAAATGGGAAAATGCATCTGCTGGGGAATTTAGTTTATCTTTGCGATATATAATTTCGTACTCATGAGTATGATTTGAAGATGCCTTCTTTGTAACTCACTACTTGGGTTGGCATGGTTAAACAACTGCTTTAATGGTTAATGATCGCTGACAATACTAAATTTTCTTCTAAAAATATAATGTCTGAAAGTTTTAAATCCAAAAACTTACCTAGGATTTCCTTTTCAGTCAAGCTCAACGAAATTTCACTTTTATTAAATATTTTGGATGCGTTTGCAATAGGATGATCTTTGCCAATTTGACTTTGTAACAAGAAAGCTGAAAATTCATAATTAGAAGCGTCGCAGATGAATGTGAAAAGCTTGGTGAAATCAGGGTTAATAAAATCTATTTTTTGATCGCTTAAAGGCTACTTGCTGCTCGTTAAATCAAGGCTGTATCTTTCTCTAAGAGAGACGTAAGGGATTTTGAAATCTTAGAGAAGTCTGAGATGAAACAACGATAATAGGATACTAAGCCTAGAAAGAATTTAATGTCTTTTGGGGATTTTGGAATATGGAAATTCTGGATTGATTTTATTTTTATTAGGATCGGATTTTACACCGTGTTCGGTAATGGTGTGGCCTAAGTAGCCGACTTCTTTTCGAAGGAATGCACATCTGTCCAATTTTCAAATTGAATTTTTATAATTTTTGAAAGATTGTAGGGAGATTTTGCATTTGGCATGTGAGATTTTGGGAAAATATATAGATATCTTCTAAATATATAAAAGAGCACTCACCTTGGAGACCGGTGAGAACGGAATTCGTAAGCCTCTGGAACGTAGACGGAGCGTTTTTGAGTCAAAAAAGCATTCTATTGTATTCGAAGTGCCCTTGCGGGAAACTGAAAGCAGTTTTGCACAAACCTTTGGGAGACATCTTTATCTGATGGAAACCAGACACCATATTTAAAGCAAAGAAGTATTTTGATTTTTCCAGTTGGTCGAGGATTTCGGTAATATTGGGAATAGTATAAGTTTCGTTGATGGTTAAATCATTTAATTTCCTATAATCCATTATTATTATACGCCATTTCTTTTATCCAGAAGCTTCTTCCTTTTTCGGGGCTATCCAAACTGGAGAAGAGCAGATAGACATGGAAGGTTTGATAATTTTTTTGTCTACCATTTTTTGAATTTGCGACTGAACTTCTTGCTTATGAATTTCAGGAAATTGTTGGGATTTTACATTAATTGGTCGAGATGTGGTAGTTTTAATTTCATGGAATACGATTCCCAGACGTCGATGAAACGGTAAAAAGATTCGAAAAGACCGTGAGAGATGTCCAAGAAAGAGAGAACCGACAGCTTCTCTGGGTGGTTCCATGGAATGAAGCGATGCATAAAGTAGTAAAGAAACTGTTTTTGAAAACAATAAATAAAAAACAAATTTTTGGTTGATTCCTTCTTGATATTCTAAAAGCTTTTAATGTTATCTCAAGTGTTTTGTGTCGATATACCCATAGATGTAATTGAAACCCATAGATGTAATTGCATTTATAAACAATGATTCTTTTTTACATTCAACAATAAAACTAGCCATTAAAAATAAGCGATGAAATATTGTTTGAAAGTCGTGGCAATATAAAATAGTAAACCATATTTTTAAAACTATGTAAATAGGTGCGTTTGGAAATTTTCTTTCACAATGCATCATAAATTCAGTTCTCATGTCACTCTCTCGTCGCCTAAGTGGCCTATCGGGTCGATAGAGGTCAGTGAGTGCACGCATTCGGTAGTCGATAATCATAACATGAGCCACGATAGGACCGGTTTCCAATTTTACTTTTTTATTATTTTCCATTTCCTTTCGGCCTGCATGGTACTGAAATACAAAAGATGTAAATGTACGTTTGTATGCTGAATTAATTTTACAGATTTTGTTGTGAAATAAATCTTTTAAGTTCATCTTACATTATCATTATCGTGAAATGCTAATATTTTAGCTATTTTGGGAAAAAATATCAGTAAATTAAATTCTTAATAATATCGCTTTCGTATATCGAATTTCCCATACGAACATTAAGTATTATGAGTTTCAGTTAATTGTACTCCAAGAATACAACCATAGGCTAATTAAAGTAAAAAACCTCATTTAATTATAGGCGTTATATATTACATGTTAATTTACTTATATAAAATAATAGATATCTTTCTTTCTTTCCCTTCATATCTTTACCTGCTTAGGAAGCATCCCAAGGCACAATTTCACGAGGACTCAATTTTCATAGCACATTTTCATAGTATAACCACAGAACATAGAACAAAGGTGTAACTCAGACAAGCCTAAATAACTTACTATTTTTTAATAATAACCATTGTCTAGTAAATAAACGAGTCACAATTTTAATAGTACATCTTTTAAATACCGAAGTCATTATTTGGAACTTTTAATAACATTGCATTTTTCATATTTTATTTGTTTTTGTCTTAAATTATATTTCAGCCCTTAAACATGTCTAGTTACTTATAACGTATTCTAATCAGAGACGACGACAGTATTTAAATGTTCTTTAGCTCGCATGTTATTTTTTAAGACTTCGTGGCATGGAAACTTCTTCATGGGACTTTTATGTTATCATTTTGTATAAAATTTTAACGGGCATATGAAGCTATTTGAATATCCAGTGTTATTCTAATTGATTGAAATATGTAAACACCTATATTTATGGTAAAAAATGGAAACATGAATATTTGGCAAAATTTTGTATTCCGATAAAACTAGATAATAAATTAATTTACCTCAAGATACCAGTCAAGATTTTTGTCGATCAGCATATTCATTCCTTTAAAATTAGCCTAATGGAATTATACAAAAAACTGATAGCGTGACTTTAAACTTCAATTTCTATTGATTATAAATTAGGGCGTAGTGAAATTAAATGACTTGCCTATTTTATGAACCGATTAAGCAAATAATAGATAATTCTTATTAAGAAAGCATATTGCGGTTAAAAATAAAATATGAGTTCACGTTTGCAAAATATGTGGATGAAATTCTTTTTTTAAAAAAGGATAAAGGTGTATATGAAATATAAAAAAAGGAAAAAGGAGAAAGGTGATATGGGTATCGTGACTAGTTTTTAAAATGAAATTATAACGAATATAGGGGTGTACAAACTTTACGGTGGAAGAAATTCGGAGTATGTACTCAAAAATCATTGAAAAACATACCAGTATATAGAAAGAAAATAGGTCAAAAGCGTTTGATGGGTTGATATCGCGATATTTTAAACATAGAAATCATATGTTATGATTTCTTTAATTTTACAGAAAAAAATTACCGTTTTATCGGACATGTTGAATATGTCAGTAATAATATCGATGATGGATTTAAACATTTTAATGTATGACACATCGTTTCTTTCAATTTTCACTTTTAATTTCATTACAACATTAGTTTTAAATAAGAACCAAGTAGATACTCTACTTGGTACTTACACAAAGTACTTGCACAATAAAGACATATCTCAAAAACCAATAAATGGATTTTGATATCGCTTATTTTCCATGAAAGGTTTTAATATATTTTTCACATTTTGCTCGACAATACTAAAATGGTCCAAGATAAATGATAGGTTTGTTAAGCCTCCAATAATTGTTATTTAGTATTTGGCCGACAAAAAGAAACTTGGCCGAACGTACCAAAAACGAATTAGTTGCTGAATATTCGTTGTACCTCTAACTATTTTAATATGAATATAATTATGCATTCTTTATTGCGATTGTGATACCAACAATCAAATTAATTCAATTTTAACCTAGATCTCGTTTTTTTCTAATTTAATTTTTTAAATAATTCGTGGGAAGTTTCATATCTAACTTTATAGTTTACTTGACACAGTTTTCTGTACACGCTATTACTTGTAGAATATAATAAAATTTATTCTACAAGTAGTAGTTTTATTTGATAACGATAAACGTGGATATACGTATATTTTCATCCTTTGCCCTTACACGTGTCCTTAGATGAATGATGTTGAAAACCTTCTAAGCGTTCGACTTATAAATTATATCAGGAAAAATGTCACGTATCTCAGTTCAATCAAACCTGCACCGGGTAAGGCAATAGAAACCCGTCAGCATGTAGGTTTTTGCATTATAAATACATATATATATATATATATATATATATATATATATATCCAAATAAATTTTTAAATCGAACACCCGACAAAGCATAAAAAAATTTAAACCAATATCTTGTAAACAACAAACCAATTTTTAACAGTCGTAGGTCAAATATTCCTGCAGACTTGCTCATATTCAATTCATGGCTATATTCGCTAGTGCACTTTAACCACTTAAAATATCGTCTGTTGGATAGAAATTATGTAGTAATGTCCCATAGTCTTCTGAATAAATATTATAATAACATACTTTTATATACCACAACTTAATAAAACAATTAATACAAAACTTCAAATAAAACCCAAAAATGTTGGGTTACACCTCAAACAATCACAGTTTAGGACGTTTTTAGGTTTACTTTTTTATTTGCTTTACTTTAAATTTCACTCTTGTTGATATATAAATTTCTTTAATTCATCATTACTTTGAAACGAAATTTCCTTAAAGTTGCATCAAAAGGAAACATACCTCAAAACACGTCTTGAATCTCAAGCTATCATTGCATGAATCAAAATCTATTCAGGATTTTTTTATGATGCTCAGTGAAATGAACTCACAGACAAATAAAAAATACAACAGTATCATAGTCTTCTTCTAAACAGCTTATTTCTAGCATTAAAAATTACTTTGTACAAAAAATATTATTGTGTAGTCTTGCTTCGCAGTAAGGTACAGTGTTTGAAGGTAAAAAAGGCTATTACTGCCGAATTCTTTCGGAAAACAGCGATCGACGTGAAATTTTGCAATAAGTAGGCAATGAAATGAAGATTTATATAGTGCCGATGCGTGCTTTTACGTTGGGGGGCTGGGGGTGTTTGCCGCGCTTTCCATAAAGTTTTTTTTTCGAAAGGTCAATATTTTTTGAATTATTCGTGATTGAATATGTTGATTTTTCATAAAAACAAATGAACGCAAAAAATGACGCTTAAAAAAGCGAGAATAACGTTCTTTTTTTATTTCTTTAAATGCAATAGTAGCCGAGCTATGGCTCATGGAAGGTGACGTAGAAGGTCTCGTTTGATGAAAATTAAAATATAAGCATTTAATATTGAATAGTGGTAAAACAAAGTATTGTTGTTATATGAAAATAAAATTGTTATTTCGTTTTTTCAAAGAAAAAATAATATGTTGGGTTACACCTGAGTTGAACCTAAGTCTTTTAAAAATTACCTTATCTAAGTACTAACGATACGTTATAGAAAATTGGCCAGTATAAAATGCTCAGTTTTAAAAATGTTTATATTTTATTTGTTTTTTTTTTCAATCTTAATTACCTAGTTATTATATAACTGAAAGCTGCTAGTCTAAAATGTTAAATTTTATTAATTAGGGGCATCACGTAAAAATGCCCTCAATTGTCTCAACTTAAAGATAAGTATGTAAATGGTTTTCAAACGTAAGTTTTCAAACACTGAAGTTTCAAACACTTGACAACTACTTTCATCGTTTATTCTTCAATCTTACCACACATTCAATTCCATAATTATTTGATTAATTTCGAAATTTAAATTAATCTCGAAGCTAGACTAAATTGCTTTAATGGTTTCGAACTAACGGTAGTCTGAAGTTTCAAAAAAATACACCAGTGACAAGTCTTTAAAAACAACGTTTAAAACTTTATTACTTTTACTTACTATTGTTTCATATATAAATTCACGTTTTCGATAATTTATTGAACGTATGCTAACACATAAACTGTTAAGAAATTTTGCATTAAAATCTCATAAAAATAAACAAAATGGATCAGATCAAGTGCTTAACATGGAACACACATAGCAGAAAAATTATTGTCGGATCACTAGAAAAACTGGGCTAAGAACTAGTATAAAACTACATAGACATGTACGTGTAAAATATTCATTAGACAAACATTTCGTGGTCAGTAAATTAAACAGGCCACTTTTATGCAACTCACGGAAAACTACCAAAACGCTAACCGTTCATGTAATAAGAAAACATTAAATATATATGAATATTAAAAAAAAATTTCTTTTATTATTTTGTATATAGAAATGACGCCAAAGCCTTCAAAATAATTAAAAGTTTATCAGGATGTAGCTGTTAACCGGTTGCATCATCCAATATTCGATAGGCCTCACATCCATTGAGACAATACGCAGAAGAAGATAACCCCACTTGGCAAAGAGCAGTATAATTTCCACGGACGTGATGTAGCAGAAAATGACGTTGAAATTTCACTTTCACTCACTCGTCAGCACCTTTTCTTATTAACTTTAGTTAAGACACGGATTAATCTTAATTTACACACTAACTTGTGACTTACAGACGTCATCGTTCATTTTTCATCAATTGATATTGCCAGCGACTCGATAAGAAAGATGTGCAAGGTCATCTGCAAATAAAATATATATTACGTCATCTTTCAATCTTGAAACATATTTGTTTAGGTATTTTTAACCGTTATGCTATTTCCAACTTTGGAAACTGACAATCACTTTTAATTTCAATACTGCGTGCCATTCGCAATCTGCTATTAAATATTTGGCTAGTTATTTTCCATGTGGCTATTATTCGTCTGCGTGGATTTTTAATACGGCGGGACTAACACATATGTTTTGAGCTCTCGATATACCTAAGCAATAGAGTCAATATACACATTGCGCCATCTGTCAACACGTTGTAGTACAACTTTTTTTTTTGCCTAGAAATGCTAAATTTCATTCTACTAGAATTATGCCTTTTTCAGACTAAAAAGCAACCTACACGGTAACTTGAATTATTAGCTGTATCTATGCCAAGTTTCATAAAAATCTGTTCGTCAAGTTAGGAGTGATTGATCTATTTTCCTCCGTCATGAACTACCTTAATACGTAATAACTTGGTAATGATTCGTTGATTTATAATAAATATATTTAATATTACACCAACGAACTAAAATAATTATATTTTTACACAATTTTATTTTTAAGCACTGTGGCTAACTGGTTCCTGAACTTGAAGGCGTCAATATCTTTAACGAAAATTCAATTATACGATAAGTTATATCAGTTATTAGCACCTCACGACGCAATATTTAAATGTTTACGCTTACTCTTATTTATCTTTGACAAACCAGTCTGGTATTTAAATTTAATCAAGTTGTTATTTTATTTGCCATAACAATTATTGTCAGACCTTAAAACAACGAAGAAATTCAGTTTGCCGACGCTACCTGCGAGTAAAATTAGAAAAATGGAACCATTATGTTAATATTATTAATGCGCTGCATGTTTTATAGTTTGACCAGCGAAAACTTGTGATTTCGTCCACATAGAATTCTTACATGTAAGTGCAGTTTATAGCGCGTTTATTTTTTGTTTTTAGTTTTTTATATCGGATGCAAATAATTAGTTTACTTTAAACACCTCGTCCGGCCGACTTGCGCTCCGGCTCCCCGTTCACTTACTTCCGCCAACCCCGTGGTAGAGATTTTTTTAAGAACAGTCATTCAATAAAATTCGTCGATATTATCAACGACTTTCAATTCGTATTCTTTTAAAAACATAATAAGAAAGGCAGTATTTAAATTCTAAAAAAGAAAAATTTAACCCTTATTCCTCTTATGTGGGCATAGATGATTTTCTTAAACACCGTGCCACGTAGAAATTAAGATCTAAGAGAAAATAAGAACCAGATCATATCAACTCGTCCATTTTGCAATTTTGAGGTAACTAACTCTTATAATACATTGATGGTAATTTTATTATCGGTAAATTATTATTATTTCTTCCTAGTTTATATATCGAATGGAGAAAGAAGAGATAGTTTAGAGAAACCCCCGATTCATTTTTAATATTGTATGTAATATGTAAATGATAATTATTACAGTAAGACTTCCTAAGTAATTAGCTTACGATACCCGAGGGCTTTACTCAAAATTGATTATTCATTTGTAATATTGATCAGGTCTAAGAAATATTACGCTTTAAATTTATCAATGTCTTCTATGTTTTGTCTAATGATAACGCGTAAATATAAGTTGCAAGTACAAACCCTATTGCAATTCGATTCTTTTACGAAAATAAAAATATTATTTAAAGGCAAATTATTTTTCCGTAACAAGTGTTCAAATTAAAAGCAATACAAATTATTTCTTTCTTATATTTTTGAGAGCGAACCAAAAAATATATTACTATAACTGTTAATCAGCAGGCTGTGTTATATATGCGTAAATACATAAAGACAAAATAAAACCGAAAATAAAGCAAGTTTTTAAGACTTTTCTTTTAATAACTAAACTAATTTATTAGAACTCCTTACTTCTTCAGCCTTTTTGACGCCAAACCTGTTGGTGACTTCTAGCGAAATCGACGATCATCCCCGTCGAATGATTTTTTTGACAAAATTTTTGGAATTCGAGAATTGTAATTTATCGCAAACGGAACTCTTTCTGTTTTTACATTATTTTTATATGAAATAAAGATAATTTTAATTCTAATTAATAACAAATATTGGAAACAATTGTAAGAATACAATTAACTTTACGAAGCACTGTCTAAATATTATCTACGTTCCACTTATCGTATACATAAATAACGACTGATTATCAATAAGTGTTACGAATGATATCAATTATAATATGTTTTATCTAATGAACCACAAAGTGCTTTGAAATTTCATTATCGGTTTGAATTTTTTTCATTGACACAACCGTTCTGCATCGAATAATTGTTTCGTACTAACATCACATTGCTCATCACGATATTGCCCATCACGAAATTGTAATCAAAATTGCAAACGTGCTCTTCAGTAATTGTATCTACGGTTTAAAACCACACAGTTCCCAATATTCGCTCGAATATGTTCCCGTACGTGTTAGAAATACTGATTAACCTGATAAGCATTATAACAAGACAGAGTTATCGTTAAAACTTATGTACTATTCAAATATATGATGAAATTTAATTTCGTTTCCAAGGCCCTAATAAGAGTTTATTTTTAAAGATATATTTGCTTTTTTTAAGTTTTATTTAAACTATTTATTTTTCGAGGACCTTAACCAATTTTCTCAATACGATTTATAATTTTATGCAATTTTAATGGGTTATTACTTCTAAAATATTTATCACTGTCCAAATATGGAATTCCCCTATAATTTACGGCTTTCCTTAATTTGGCAGCGTGGTTAGAAAATTAAAATGTATAGCAGAAGGAACATATGTGAGAATCAGTTACTTCTTTATTCAACTATGAACAGATGAAACGGTAAAACTAAAAATAAACTGAATTCACTATTCACTTTTGTACTTAAGTACGTATATGCACTTAAGTAACTTTAAAGTAATGTGGTCATTGATCAGTATATGTTTACTTTCTACCTCTCAAAAGTTTGCGTATTGTAATTTGAAATCCATTGTGAGTGTAATCGATCCCTTGTTTAACTTAAAAATAGCATACAAAAATATTCTTATTTACATACTATATATATATATATATATATATATATATATATATATGTATAATATTATTTTAAATTGGTTTCCATTTTTATCTTAATTAACGATGGGTGATAAAATGCTTCAAATATTTTTACATTCTTTTATCGAGTTAAACTCTAGAGATGTAGAGAAAAGTTGTAGAGGTTTTTACGTTTCGCCAAGCAATGCCTTGGTAACTGTGCCAGATTTGCAACCTAAATACGATATCGGCCTCATTGATTGAGCTTAGGAGAAGACCAAACTGAAAAAAAGAAAAGAAATCCAAATGTACTCGTAAGTACCTAGATGAGTCCACGGTAATTGAGCTCGGCGTCGAAAATCTCGCGGATCGGCCTGGACAATATTCCGTAAATTGGAATCGACGTGCCGGATTTATCTATCGCTTTTTCACTCAGTCACTTGACCACATCTTGGATGTAAAGATTTCCGCAAAGTTGCACCTACTATGTTATTCATAATATATCATAAGTCCGCTGTCTAAATTGACAAATTACCAAACGCTCGACACGTAACATGAATATATTTAATAAGCTATCGAAGTATAATAGTGATATCGAGATTAAAGATTACTCTCAAACTTTCCTTGAAAATCAGATGTATGTATATGGAAATTTCAGTGTACAATTCCTTTATTAACTTTTCAGATACTTTCATAAAAATATAGAATATTTTTATTCAAAAATTTTTATTTAAACCAAATATTTTTATATGATCTAAAAAATTTATTACACTAGTGACTATAAATAAAAAGTGGGTCCTTTAAGGGGATTGTTGTATTATTTTGTAGACTATAACTTTATTATGTAATTAGAAATGGTATAATCTTTAACATTTATTCACCGTTTAGCCTTTTTTTTAAATACACACATTGTTACAATGATCTTTAAGTTTAATATTTTTCAGGGAGAAAAACAAAACAGGGGTGGTGCGAAGTTAAATAAAATTTATTAAATCATAAAGAATACCTATGAAACATTTAAAAATTTTTGAATGTTATTGAAAGGTTTATAAAATACGTTGGAATCGTAAGTTACTTAATTTCAATCACAAAGGTGTGCGAGAATATTGGGAAAATCCATTATTACTTTAAATATGTCGTCAATCTTTGAAAACCAACATGCTTTAGGGTAAAGTCGGTGAAGTTCTGTAAGCCATTTTCGACATCAGAGAATTTAAATATAATATAATATTTAAATACAATATAAGAATTTATATACAATAACAATTTTATTTTCAGTCCAGTTTTATATATTATTAGGTTAGCCTGTTTAGGAACAGTTTGATCACGACATAGAAACTAAAGCGACTAATATCAGGATAAACAGTTTCAAATTTTTTGTACTTCAAGTAAGACATACGAAGTCGTAGGAACAGGAAAGAGTTAAAATTACCTATAAAACCATCCCCCAATTGGTATTTGCAGGTAGCCGAAGCCGCGCGGATCGGCCTGGACAATATTCCGTAAATTGGAATCGACGTGCCGGATTTATCTATCGCTTTTTCACTCAGTCACTTGACCGCATCTTGGATGTAAAGATTTCCGCAAAGTTGCACCTACTATGTTATTTTTTACTTATACCTTATATGTAACCAATTAACTTGACCAAATCGAATACTTTGATAATCAGAATTAAAAGTTTGTAAAGAGTGATCCATTTATTTATAGCGGTCCAAAAATTTGTTTTAGGTGGGAAACATCGTGATAAACACTTTGTACTTGGGATATAAATGCGCTTTAGAACTAGGAATATTTCGATATTTTTTTTGATATCATATGAAAGTGTACACCTTAAATACTACATACCTGGAAAGAAATTCCGCAGTTGATGATTATTTATTATAAAAAAAAACAATTTGAAACATTTTGTACCTGACGATTTTGTTTGCGAGGGAATGTTTTAAACTTTCTTTTTTCCACTTATTTTACTTCTTTAATCACTAAGCACTTATTACACAATTATAAGCAAAATTTATTATAAATTATTATTTATAATAAAAATATCCAAGTAAATTTAGTTATTAAATTTGAATGTTTTTTTAACCTGTCACTTTCAACACATTTTGTTTTTGTACCAACATTGAGGAAACGAGAAACTCTATTTGTCTATTGTTTATATTTCGAATGGTAACATATACGTACAGAAGTAGCACTATCGAAATCAATCCATAGTTATATTTTATACTTTCTCAATTGTTATCAGGTAAATCTTCTCTCTCCTCGCCTCACCCCTCCTGACAGCTTGTCAAATTATTTATGTCTATAGATGGCGTAATATGTTAATCTCCATATGGCGTTATCAAAGAAAACTTCATTTTTATTTTTGCGAATTTAGTTGTAAAAACCATTACATAAAAATATCTCAATTAGAATACAAACATCAAAATAACATAATATAAATTCACAATTAAATGAAACTATGTGATGCAGTATTATTTCTACTTTCTTTAATTTCTTTACCACGACCTAGGTTTTGTTGTATTACATCTTCAGGTGGGATATTAGCAAAGATTAACTCTTAGGAACAACCAACAGCATTTATATGTTATATTATTCAAACACAATAGCGGAAGCCTGGTTTGTGCGGATTTTTCCATTGTTTATGTTAGTGAGTTTATTGCAGAGGCGCAGTGTAGGTTTTATTATATTACCGAGAGTTATACAATATACCAGTATTATAGTGAGGGTAATAAATTCAATTGTTGTTATTATGTGAGGTTATACAATGCAAACTTCACGGTGTATGTAATAAAATTAAATGGAAGTTATTATCGGTAATATATGTATACAAAAGCGAAGGTGTTTGAAAGTAAGGACAAGGTAATACACTAATTCTACATACCTCCGGTTTTGTGTATTCGTTATTATTATTTTGTGTATTCGTTATTATTATCGGAGTTATTTATGAATAATCTAGAAACCAGCCTCTTAAACAGTAAATTAGCGACCAATATATTATACTATTATAGATACGATGACGACATCCTTATCTGCTGGAAAGGTACACAGCGACAGTTAGACCCGTTTGTTAACTTTGCTAATTCCCTACACAATAATATCAAATTCACTTTAGAAGTTGAATCCGATAATAAACTTTTTAGATATAACAATAGAACGCAAAAATAATAAACATAAATTTAGTACATTTAGAAAAGACACATTTACAGACTCCATAATTAATGGTCAATCTCAACACCCTTGGTCCCATAAGTTAGCAGCCTTCCATTCCATGATTCACAGAGCTTTAACCATCCCTCTAGAAAAACCCAATCTACGTAAAGAAATAAAAACTATATAACAAATCGCAATAAATAATAATTACGACCCATCAATTGTCACAAATCTGTACCATAATAAATTAAGACAAATACTAATACAAGAAATATACCCGGTCGTACCAAATAATAATAATATTTACTATAAATCTATCCCATACACAGGTAATGTATCACTCAAATTAGGAAAACTCGTAACTAATAAGAAAAATATAAATAATATAACATTTACGTATAGTACTTCAATTAACTTGGGTAAAACCCTTATTAATAATAAAGAAAAAATAGATAAACATAAAAAGAGTGGTATCTATAAACTCAAATGTAACGACTGTAATAGTGTATACATAGGTCAAACAGGAAGAGATTTTAATACAAGATATGAAGAACACATTGTATATAGAACACAAATAATAAACCAGACACATCTCACTTTGCTAAACATCTCATTGAAAATAACCATTACCCCCATACTGATAATGCCCCCTATATATTACAAATAAATACAAAAGGTAATAAACTTAAGATCCTAGAAACATTAGAAATAAACAGACATAAAAAAGATACCAAGGTTAATATATTAAATGAACAACTAAATATAATATCATCACCCATTCTTAATATCTTCTAGATATAATATAAATATACAACATTGATACTACAGTACCCTGGAAATTGTTTCAGCACTAATACACATAAATATTAGTATATATAATAAAAACAAAAAAATTAAAAGAAAAAAATAAATAAACATATGAATACACAAAACCGGAGGTATGTAGAATTAGTGTATTATCTTGTCCTTTCTTTCAAATACCTTCGCTTTTGTATAAATATATTACCGATAATAACTTCCATTTAATTTTATTACATACACCGTAAAGTTTGCATTGTATAACCTCACATAATAACAACAATTGAATTTATTACCCTCACTATAATACTGGTATATTGTATAACTCTCGGTAATATAAAAAAACCTACACTGCGCCTCTGCAATAAACTCACTAACATAAACAATGGAAAAATCCGCACAAACCAGGCTTCCGCTATTGTGTTTGAATAATATAACATATAAATGCTGTTGGTTGTTCCTAAGAGTTAATCTTTGCTAATATCCCACCTGAAGATGTTATAATACAACGAAACCTAGGCCGTGGTAAAGAAATTAAAGAAAGTAGAAATAATACTACATCACGTAGTTTCATTTAATTGTGAATAATGAATTTCTACAAAATTAACGCCAAATATATTCAATATAATATAAATGATTATAATACAATTTCTATAAAAATATAATATGGAAATAACATTCAAGAATATTTTAATACATTTTAAAATGTAGTAGTGAATAGAATCGATGTTTTGCAGGTAGCTCTCTGATATCACTAGGTGGTAATTGCATATATGAGTGTGTATTAAAATACTATTACTATAAAAATACAATTCAAGACAATTTTAATAAATTCCAAAATGCAGTTGTGAATACTATCACGGTCCTGCAAGTAGCTTTCTGGTATCACTAGGTGGTAATTGCATATAAGAGTATATATTAAAATACACTTACTATAAAAATACAATTGAAGAATATTTTAAAATAATTTAAAAAGCAGTTGTGACTAATATCAGGGTTCCACAAGTAGCTCCCTGGCATCACTAGGTGGTAATTGCATATATGAGTGGGTATTAAAATATAATTACTATAAAAATACAATTGAAGAATATTTTTATAAATTTTAAAATGCAGTTGTAACTAGTATCAGGGTTCTGCAAGTAGCTCACTGGCATCACTAGGTGATAATTGTATATATGAGTGTGTATTAAAAAACAATTACTATAAAAAATACAATTCAAATAAATTTAAATAAAATTGAAAATGCAGCTGTGAATAGTGTCATTGTTCTGCAAGTAGCTCTCTGGCAGCACTAGGTGGCAACTGCATATATGAGTGTGTATTAAAATACAATTACTATAATAATACAATATCCATACCTAGATATTAACTATAAAATAAATTTAAAAAAACGTGGCGAAAGCTTGGTCCACTCCATTTTATCCATCTTATAAATTTTCTTATATTAATAATTTTTGTAGTATCTGAAATGCATGGAATACTGAAATTATTTTCAAAAATATAACAAATAGAACAAAAACCGAATTTATGCCCTCAAAGCGCATATTTTAAAATTGTTAAATATTATTTTCATCCTAAATCCAACCAGATTCATGGTTCAAAATGTTTTCTACAGAATTAACAAATGAATATTCACTGTTGTCCAGCGATATTTGCAAATGGGTCTGAATAACTATAGCATTTCTCCGGGCTCTTTTACAAACAACATAACTTTTGAATATCCCGTTTATCAACATAAGTTGATACATTTAACATTAGACTTATTTACGAGGCGAGCAGTTTACGACGTTATACGTCTTGGTAGTTCTATTGTACGCCCACTTGAGACTTCTATCTATCGTTTATCTAAATGCCATTAACAACTCTTGTTCAAGACAAAAGAATGAGCTTAATTTCACCAACAGCTCATTGTTGTCGCTGATTGTTTAGATAACCTTTTATATTTAGCAAGAAGTCGCTCTAAATAATCCTTTTGTTTAATCAAGTGTTTTTAATTTAAATGTAACTTTTACTAATGATAGTAAAAATATATTTCTTTATTATGACAATGTACTGAAAATTCTTATTTTAATGTTTATTTTCTACTAAAAGTTAATATCATTCAAAACAAGATATTTACAAAAAAAACCGTGAAATTATGTCTCGGGACACTACGAAGTAGAGTTTCATGGTTGTATATAGGTCTTGGCAATGAAGATTTTTCAAAATTATGTTTGAAAAATCGATGAGAATGTATTATGGGACTCGCTACGTTACTTTGAAACTTATTAATTCCCAAACGGGGGTAAAAAATGAAAAACACGGGAAATCAAATCTTAATTTAATTTTAAAATATCTATCCACTAAAATCTCATTTGAGAATTATTGTAAAGAGGTAGATTATTTTTTGTAATATTTTGCTAAATCGTAATTGAGACCTCAATATTAAATAACTAATTGCAAGAAATGATGAATTCCGACATACATAAAGAAATTATAAGGTTTCTAAAAAGAAATACGTCATTAAATAATTTGCTTATTGCCTTTTTTTGAAGAGTACATAGTAAGGGAGGTAAGTAAATTTATTACGACACTCATACATAGTAAGGGAGGTAAGTAAATTTATTACGACACTCAAATTCTGCACTCTTTTTTCGCTTCATTGTTTCACATTTAGATTTTGCTTTATTATTTAATTTATGCAAGTATTTATATTGTTCAAATATTAGTAAATTAATTAAAAATAATTACATGTTTGACAATTTAGTTGTAAAATTTCAATGGACAAAATTATATTTATGTATCAACGAATCTTCCCACATTAAAAAGATAAGTTTATATGCTGCCTAACCAATGTAATAAACAGCGTCTATACTCTGCTTACTAATAACTATCATTTGTGATAATTTTATGCATAATGGATTTTCAATAGGAGAAAAAAGAATAAAAATACATAAAAAGGGATAAAATGAATGAAAGACTTCAGAGAAATACCAAAGATTAAACTCTGTATTCCTTGAATCAAAACGTGGGAATAAAAAGTAAATCGCAAAAATGTAAAAAGCCAAGAACTGTTACAGAACAACATGAAACTAGCCAAGTGTGTGTCGGTTTTGCATTAATTTAAGGTTTTGCATAATTTAAGGTCATGCATTGATAGTTAAGTAATTGGATTGTTAATAACTGTAAAAAGAGAGAGACGCAAACTGCGTAAATTCGCCAAGTTGTTTGAAACAAAATGATCTATTATTGATTACTATTGGGCTAGTAGACTCCATAGAAATTAAGTAATTTCTGTGGATGTATACTCTACAGAAACTCCATAGATAAACGTGCAATTACATGGTTGCCTATATTTTCTTTATTTATTATCCCAATTTGACTGATTTAATTTTACTTTAAAGTACTTACAATAATTTTTGTAACAATTATTTTTAGATTTTTCACATCCATGATAAAAAAATATTCATCCACAAGTTCGATGTGCGATAAAGTACTTTAAAAAGAAGTGAAAATGTTTTTTTTCCTTTTTGAATTTTCTCTACGCAACCCTAAAAATTAAGTTAAAATTACGTTTTGCGTAATCACGGCGCTTATCCAGGCAAATGAAGTGTTAAAAATAATTTCTTGAGTGTTAAATCTCATCGAATTAAATGAACATAATAATCATGTAGTTGCGTTTTTGTCACATTATCGAAAATCAATCCACGCTTTGCATAAAATGATATTTACTTGAATTTGCAGTTATTATCACCTTTTGTAGAAACCATTTATTATTTTATTGAAATAAGATTTCAAGATTATGTAAATGAATCAAAACAATCTATAACTATTATCATTTTGCATATAGTTTCCACTTGTGCCATATGTTATTATTTTTTTTTTAAATACTGAATAGAATTAAAATTTAACCCTCAAAGCTAATTTAAGGTTTACGTTCTTTATTATTATAATTAAATAATTTTTACATATGCATAATATTAGTTATTTAGTTTTTTTATCAAAGTATTAGGTAAGAGACAATCCCATCACTTTTTCTCAGCAATTTGTGAAATGTTTTAAACACTTATTGCGGCGTATTGTTTGAAACGAATAGATAGTTACAAGAAACTCAAAATTTGTTTCTGCAATTTCTAGTGGCATGCCATCAGAGATACGTACCGAATCTATAAAATATTGCTTCCCCTCCTAATTTATTTCCAGAAAAAACTAAAAATTAAGAAAAACAAGGGTGATAGAACCTTAATGGAATATTAAGGAAGCATATCATTGTGGTAAATTTACGATATTTTTACTTCTGTCAGTTATGTCGAAAAATAAGGTTAACATTTGCAAATAGTTGAATAGAAATACAATGTACACTTAAAAGTTTATATGTCCGTAAGTTAGTGCGGAATCCTTGATATGCTAGTTTTGCTTATACTTAATGTCTCTTTTTTATTGCCCTTTTTGTCGATTAGTTCAATGTTAATCAATTCAGGAATGGAATACACTCTTCGTTTCTAAAATCATATTTCAGTCGACCATGTATCCGATAGTTCTACTCTGTAAAACTGAATGTAACGCATCCATTCAACATAATAAGAATTGAAAAAGACTATATTTTAAGAAATTAAACTTAACAATTTGATTCGATGTACATTCAAAAGACTCTTTTAAGAACAGAGAGAGGTGACAAAATATATATTTTAAGATTATGGCTTTTGAACTTGCATTTTAATAAATGAAAATGTTTTAAAAGGCAAGTTCAAATGTTTTAAATTATTGTAAATTGTGTTAATAAAATTCCTGAAAATCGCTATTCCATCTGACGATTTAGAAAATATTTCCAAAACCGATTAATTAAAATCGGACGAAATGGAATGCCCCCGAGATAGATTTATTTGTAATAAACAATTTCTATTGCTTAATCTGAATTCCAACGAAAGCATAAATAACATCGAGAAAACAAGGAATAAATTCAGTTCTTTAGTTTAAAATAATTCCAAAATGTTATTGATATTTGTTCATATTTTGATTATTTTTCAAATTACCTACCTAGTTTTAAGGGTACGCTGTAGACAAAAAGGTGACGACTTCCATCTGTATAAAATCACTTGAATTATCATATCTTTAAATCATTTGTGGTTTCCATACTTCGTCCATTTATCATAGCTCACACTTAACAATTGTAGATCTACGAAAATGAAACTGCAAATCGATACTTCATACAAAGATTAATATTTTGAAAAACATTTAAAAAATAATTATACGATGTGATAATGCAGTTCCCCATACACGTAATACGTTGGAAATTGTTTTCTTAAACTTTTTCGTGTAGAATATCATTAAATAGGTCTTTTGAAACAAAATTGAGATTCCATTAATTTTTTTTTTATTAAATCCCGTTAAAGTATTAAGCTTTGAAGGGGGGCAATATAGTAGACAGGGAGGAGCTTTCTAGTTTTTCAACTATGGATCTGAAAAACTGCAAAAATCCTTTAATTAGAACTTTCAAATGAAATTCGCTTACTTTGTTTCAATCATTTGGATGATATAAACAATTATGGACGTTTCTGTGAATGTTTCTATTAGCACTTGGTCGGTTTTTGTTTCAAATTCATCTGTCCGTCCATCTTTTCCAAACAAACAGGTTCAACAATTAAGTCTATACGCATAAACTTCAATTAGAAATCTTAATGAATACATAATACAAAAATAACATAAATGTTATTTTAATATCCTTTCCCACTTCACAATGATAGTTAAGGTGAGTTTTGGCACCCCATCAAACGAGCATGCTTTGAACCTTTTCTTATTTCGAAGCCTCGTTAGAAAAATACTTAACTCAAAATATTTTTTACTGTTTTCCTCTCCTTATTGCTTTTTAAGAAGTTAAAAAATCTGGAAAAATTAAAGAAGTCTAGTACTATTAGCGAGTATCTTCATTTAAAATTATTTCAGGCATGTGACATTAACAAGCCCGTTATATATCGGATTGCCTGACGTGACCTTTGGGTGTTCTAACAGTCACTAGATAATTTTTTTGTGGTTCTCAAAGTCAGTGAATGCACAATGAATTTTTTGTACAATCAATCAATATGACGGCGACTAAAACTTATTTTTTTTTACGTAACATATTAAAATAAATTTTGTTGATCGGAATGTTATGGCAGATGCACAATTCTGAGGAATTGATGAATGTGTCTAACGAAAACTTAGAATTCATAATTATAAAGTCGAAATTGTCAGTGAAACGTTTCCAAAAAATTACACATTTTCTAATTATATCTAGTTATCAAAAAGATAAATTTTAAGTATATTTCAAGCATAAATGAACTTAATGTATTTTGATTTATTTGTATAGTATTATCATGTATTTCTGACATATTTTATAATTTTATTGAAAAAAATCGAATGAAACTTTCTTTACGAAATATTTCTTTAGTTACAACGACTGTGGGTTGTTGATGTGTTTATGTTTGGATTTTGTATAATAATCGATTTTTCCATATTGCTCTTATCTTTCCTTTATAGAAAGAATATATTTTAAGTATGGTACTAAGACCTAATAACCTGCTTCATTTTTTAAGAGACGGCATTAATATATTGAACAAATTAAGAGAAATTGTTCCGGTAGTACAAGATGCCGTGTAATTTGTTTCTTATACAACTACGCAAGAACAAAATAACGACAGATAAAAACTTTCTACACACGTACATAGAGGAACTTCAATTCACGTTCACCACGGTTTTAGCTTATACTATACGTACTATTCATCCTTAACCTTTGTTGTTTGGAGATCACGTCGTAGGCATATTCAGTTTGAAACGGAGCTTCTGTCACGACGTGCGTTGAATACAGCTCGACCGTTCTGGCATAATTTCCTCATAATAAACCCAATATTGATATTTTATATTACGCTTTAACAATTGTATTTCTTTAAGTGACAATTTTAAAATAAGGTAAAGTCTTAAAAAACATTTATATAAAGAATGCATGGCTATGACCCGGTCTCGAGAAATAGTTTCTTCGCTATTTTCATGCTAGTATCTCATTTCTTTGCTACGTGGAAGAATCGAAGTATATAATAGGCACAAAATGCTTCAGTTAAAATGGCATCTATTTGTGCATATTTTTAAAGAAAATAAATTCTTTCTTCCTTGTTCTCCTCAATTGCAAAACTCATTTACGATTATAGAAAATCATTGAGCCTATAATTAGGCTGTAGTAATATATGATATAAATAAGTAATTTCTCGCATTTATTCAGAGCAATATTTGTATGTTATTGTAGAGGTTGCAGTGCCATCGTATAATAAGGCAGTTCGTGATGCGGATAAGCATATTATAAAACGGTGTCCTCACACGAATTTCCTAAGTCACTTTCATCTATTTTAATATCTCGTTAACCTTACCTAATTGTCTAATAACGCACGAGAATGATATGGTGAAGAGTGACTAGATCAGTTGTCGAATGGTATGAATAATGTCAGTTAGAAATTTCGTGAAATGGCGCCGTTTCAAATACGCCTATATGAATCACTGTCATATTATCCGATCGGACTAAGATAAATAGAGCTATATGTCTATGTTATATAGAAACGTCCTTGGATTGAACTAAGTACATCATTGTTAAAATAGATGTTCGTAAGAATCTAACTTCAGCGGTCATGACCCCATGAAAACGCGTAATAATGTAAAAGAGTGATGTAAATGTAACTTTCACTAACATTTACCTATTTTAATAGTTACACACTATTATTTATATTTATATGTTACTCACTAAATTATATATTTATCGAAAATATATTAATATTACTTATGAACTCGCTTTTCGGTTAATTCTATCTGCTATTTCACTTAGTTTGGATCCAATATGCTCGCATGAATCACTCGAATTAGAAATCTGTGGTGTATTCCAACAAGAAATTAACATGCATTTTCTCAATCTCTTTATGAGTATACAACATATCAGCTTACCGGCCGCCTTCTTTATACGAGTAGGATACCTATATATCTAAATTGAAAAATGATATTGCCACGGCAACGTGAATGTTATTTTGAAACAAAACCAAAATTAAATTATAAGAAACTCCTAATTTATCAAACTGATTGTAATCTCAATTATAATTTCAATAAATATGAGAGTGGATTACAAATCTACTCCGGCTAGAGTTAATGAGACTAAATCAAAGGAGTATCTAGTAAGCTTGACTTAATTAGCTAAAGTTTAATCTATTCCAGACTGTATCAATAACGACAGCTATTTTTTAATCTATATTCTATTGAAATATAGAATAGCCTTTTACAAAGAATATTCAAAATGATAACAATTTTCAATCATTCTAATATGGATATGGCTAATGTATAATCATTATTTATTTATCTACATGCCTGGGTGGATTTTTACTAAAGGCGATATATATAAACACACACACACACACACATATATATATATATATATATATATATATATATATATACACACACACATATATATGTATGTATGTATATGATGTTGAAACTTTTGCCATGGTTGGCAAAAACATGCAGGTTTTTACTTTTAAATGAAAACAATTACGGCAAGCTTTCAATATCCGTCAAAGTGCGAATTCCTCCTTTACTATTTTTGCCCGCATCGAAAATCAAAACAACCAACACATGAACATATCAAGGAGATTTTCACATGACAAAATGTAAAAAAAAATACAGCTAAATAAAACATTTATTTTCTGCACACGGGTTACTATCGATGAAGACCTATTTGAGTACAGCGCAGATCAGTTTTCTTATTTTCGATTCAGAACTCTTTAAATTGAATAAAAAGTGCACTGGTTTTCATTTTTTCCTGGTAAATCGGATTAGATATAATACGCTCCGTAAATAACTTTTCATAATAATATTTTTATTCACTAAACTATTTATAATTATAACATTACCTCCCACCATGTAAATGTATTGAGTGACATATCTTTTAGAGGCGTAAGAATATTACAAATATCTTAACACTTTTTTGCAACTTTGTTTTCTTTGAAATTAAAAATATAAATTATATTTTAAAAAATTATAGGTCAAAAACCAATTTTTTTACTATTTTTTATTGTTCAATATCATTTTATTTAATTTAAGTTTCAAAATAACAATATATTATATAGTTATTTACAAGTGGATTTTCTAAGTATATAAAAGAAAAGGTAATTTTTGCGAAAAGTATGACCTGAAATGAAATTTTTTGAGGTTAGTAAAAAGGAAATTTTAAGACGGTGATCTTAATAAATAGCGCATAACTTTAGAGAATATAAATATCTCAAAAAGATTAACTGAGCCGGAGTTTACAGCGTATTTTTTAACATTTGTAGCTCATATACAAGCTACAGTTTAAAAAACACAAATTGTATATGTAAACATGGTAAATGTGAACTTTTGGCATTTTACCCTACCTACATGGACGACTATTATGAATATTTGATTCCATACCTATATTTAATCTCTGAGGAATATGAGTTAAAATATAAAGATATTATAGTTTTTCAAACAATTTTGTATTGAATAGTATTGAATTTTCGCCATTAACATCAATTAAAATATTAATACTTTATACATGAATTTATTTATGAAATGATTATACATTAAAATATTAAAATATATTTATCGCTACTGACTTAATATAAATACATCAATACCGTAGCAAATATTTCAATATAAAATAAACAAAAGTCCCAGTGCAAAAGCCGTTCAAACTAAGAAATAACAGGTTAGCATTAAGTAAGGGCGAGTATTTCCTTACTAATGATATTTTAGGTTTAAAAATAAAATTTTAAATGTTAATTTTTCTATAAACCACTATGCCAATAAAATGTTGCTTTCTTAGCTTTATAAAAGAGAGGTAAAAATTCCACCAAAACATTATTAAAAAACTGTGACAATTTCTTTATGTCAGTCAAATATAATAAGATTTGAAACATAAAATTTTGCCAAGTTTTTTATATTTGATAGGTATTCGCCGAAGGCGCAAACTAATATTTAGAAATCCGGAATGCTAGCATACCTACTAAGCGTATTATCCAATTTCAATCTGATATTGAAAACGTGTTTAAATTTTTCCTAATAAAATTGTTCATTTAAACTTAATAGAGGAACTCCAATTGGCAAACTTTTAGATTTTAAATCTCTCTACTGCTGATTGCGTAGCCTGACGAGAGTTTGGCAATTTTTTCACTTGGATGGCGAGACATGATTATCAACAAAAGTTGAAGTTATTCTCACAATATGGTGTGACGTTTCATTAATATTCCATGCAGCAGCCTTGTGTAAGCAGCAATCAACTCGGGCCTGTGTACGGTCGGCAAAACTACCGATAAAGCTCTTGTTTAACCAAGTAATTGTACCATTGCATGTAAAAAGTTTATCTTTATATTGATTCGTATTTGACCAAGAACAAACATAAATCAATAGTGCATACCTTAAGTCACGCTATTTAACAATGACAAATGATTTCATGTTGAAACAATGAGTATTACAACTTGCTTCCTGAATTGATTTCATATCGTGTAACTTAACACTAAAGTTTGAGATAACATATCATTATAAATTTAATTATTAAAATAAACCTACTAGCAGATTTTATAAACACCTCAACTGAAATATTAATATTATACATATAACATTTTATTGACTTTAATATTAATGTAATATTATTTTAGAAATAAATTTTCAATGTAGATAATTATGAATTTATGAAATCTTCATGTTTGATCTAAAACACTTATTTTTAAACCAAAAAAAAAAACAATTTGGAATAAAGTATTTTTTGTTTTATTCTACTGGTCAGTAACTGAACTGAAGAAGTGAACGAATGATGTAAAAAAATAAAATAATATTTTCGTTAACACCAGGAGGTATATAACGCATAATGTGTGAAATAAACATAAAAAATTAAATATGAAGTGACAAAATAAAATTAAAATTACAGTTATTCATCAGGGCAATTTTGTCAGATACTTTGTTTCTTTTCTCATAGCTCCATTGAACCACTATTGCTGAAACGATGAAATTTAACAAGAAAAATTAATTTTTTTGACATATTAGCGGGCGCTAATTAAAGTCTAGAACCGAAATTGGAAATTGAAAAACTACACAACATAACAGTAACATTGGAATTTCAATCTGAAATAGACAATTTGAATTTAGGGCAGATTTATTTCTTTAGAATATTCGCTTGAATTCCAATACTTTCAGACACAATCAACAGATCGACTCTTAACGACACACTAGTCTCCAAAAGTGTTGCAGTTCTTCGGTGCCTTCTTTCCCCCTTCTTCTCACTTAACTTTCATGGGAAAGATCTGAAAAGAATGAATTTAAAAACATTTAGTACATAAAGCATTATAATACAAAATTATTTAAGTCAAAATGCATTAACAAATTAAGAAAATAGAGTAAATTCAATTATTTTTCACCGTCAGTCACGACTGCAAGAGATATGGTAAATAAAGCATTTATTTAGTAAAAAATAATACTAAAAATTTAAATCGCTTAGAAATGTTTTGACATATTAAATTTCTTTCGACGTGTAAGTGTACCGCGAGTACGTTATATTTCACGTTTACTACGTAAACTATACCTCATGAATTTATTCTAATTAAATTAAAATAACATTTTATGTTTATTCTATATAAGTCAATAAATATGAAATTATAAATTGAATTTGTTTTTAGAAATAAAATAAATGAATTTAAGAATGAGTAAGAATTTTTCTAATCAAATTTTATTTTAATTACTATATTTCACTACTGGTCACAGTTCGCAAAAAGACCTTAAGCTATCTAAATGTTTATTCCGTCACGAATCGTACAATACGAAACCATTAGCTAAAAAGACGCTGTAATCTTCGAAACAATTCTGTGTTCCACAAATGTGCCGCGGGATAAAGACCGGTTGATATTGAAAATCGTTCAACTAAGTCCGCTTCGCTATTTGCAAAATATTATTTTGTAATTCTAGTAATATGCTTGGAAATATCGTTGTAGTAAAAAACTAGCTTAATCACAATGCGGTGATCTTGACGTCAGTTCTTTTGCCTAAAATAGACCTAATCTAAAACATGGAAAACGTCCTTACGCCGTGCCTTCTCTATCACGTTTTATAGTGGTATAGCTGTATCCCGTAGTTTCATTCGCATATATTTATTTCCTTATGCTACTCCCCCTACTCCTCCCGGTCACTAATCGCCTCTGTCTTCGTTCGCTTTACGACATTGGTTCTTTTTATAAAAAGTATATTGGGGGACTATTGGGAATGATCAGTCAATAAACAAGCCCATTTCTCTTTACCTTTAACAATTTAACCAACGTTCCACGATTTCTGTTATATATTTTATTAATGCTCTACTCCTATGAATCGTAACATAATGGTATGCAGCATCTTATATTCCCCAAAGTAATTTTTATAAAGCTTTCTAACAAACATTTTGTAATATGACATAGTTATCGAGCTTAACGCGAAAAAACAAAAAAAGATTATTAGTTAGAATCAATTGTCACTTTATATACACAACAGCTTCACAATTACGTATCTGTGTTTGTGAAGGTGCGTGCTAGTCAGTGTCTGCTTATAAAAACAAATTATAACAAACTTAGCGAAATGTATTTATTTTAATTTTATACTGAAGTGATAATAGATCAAATTATGGACCAATGTGGACCTTCCGAAATAAATTGCCTTTTCTCTATGAAGTCACTTAAAGCGTCTCTTCACTTTAATCAGTCAGTTTAAAGCGAGAGTGATTCGGCAAAGAACATTGTCCTTTATTTTCAAGTTTTAATTCCTCGTTTGTCCTCTATTTTTATTTGATATTTGCTGCCTAATCATGCACATGATTTTATTTATCATTTCTATCGAAACCATTAAAGAGGGTGAAAATTGAATGGCCCGCTTTGTCTTTTAGCAGTATAAAGTACATTATACTCCATGATCTTGATTCCTGAAGAAGCTATTATTTTTGTTGGCGTCATAAATAAATTACGTTTCGTATGCCTAAGTAATTATTTGTCACATAGAGCGTTTATGTGACAAATAATTAGAGTATGAGTCCAAATTTGAGGTGTGCATACGAATTAACTATATAATAATTTCAAAAGCATTCTGATAATATATTTTACAGTTTTAAGTTAATTTTCGTCAACCATGTGTTTTTATTGTAACACTAACTGTACAGATTCCCTAATATTTAGAAAAAACGAGTAATTTGGAGCGAATGTACCAACTGTGCGATACGAAAGGACGGTGTCAAGGCGAATGGACTACGAACAAAATTGTGGTTTCCAAGGATGAAATGGATTGAATGGCAGAGCAATACACTCTATCCTAAATCGACCGCTACTTTAAAATGGTTTTAAAATTATGGGATTAAGCTCCTTATCTGACAGCGTAAGTTTTCGGCGTTAATGTCATGAAACATTTTTGAATTTCATGAAAATATAAGATCAGATAATACTACACCACTTAAAAAAAAACAAAATGAAATTATAAACATTTCACGTCTTTTTCTACATGATACCATCAACTTCAACCAACCAACTTCAAGAAATGGATATCAAAATCTTGATCAGTGTATGTTTTGGTAAGATTTAATTTAAATTAAGAATCTGGAAATACTTTCTCAGTCATACAATTTGTTAAGCCAATATAATCCATAAATTATACAATATAATCATAGTAACAATCTCCAACTAACAAAAGATACAAATAATTGGCAAGATTACTCATAATTCCTTTAAAATTTCTATGGCGTTTTGACATATGAATCTTAATCAGTTTTGACCTGATATACTTATATCTAGTTATATGAATAAAATTTCATGTGTTAATTTAGAATGTTTCTATTATATTAATATATATATAACCACGATATTTGCTCTTATCTATTCCTATCAATTTTCTTCGCATGCCCAAGCCATTTACTATTTTTTATGTCAAACGATGTAATGTTTTAATTTTTTTCATTAGAGTGGTATTTTTCAAATATTAAGAGGAAAAATTGTAAGACCTCTTTTGTAATACGGGTCACACAAATCTTATAAAATTGACATTTTATGTAATAGTTTAAACGAAAAATATGTATAGCGTTAAATATTAATAAACATGATTATAAGTTATTTGCCAAATATATTAAAATATTTATAATTAAAATATTAAATGCTTAATATTATTTATTATTCATTTTTTTATGTTATCTGTTACATGGATACCAATTTATTTAAGTACTTTAAATAAAATTTCTGTTATAAAAAATTACATTAGGTATATTAAATCTTTAATGTTAAAAAAGTTTCAAATCATTTCATTTATTTTCAAACATTTACTTTCGTACCTATAAAAGCGATTTTTACCAGAATTTGTATCATACTTCAAATAAAAAGAAGGTTCTTAATTCAAAAAATATAATGTTTTTTAATATATATGGCGGCAACTTGAATACTCATTGACCGGTTTTTATGATAATTTTTTTAAGGACCTGATTATAGATTACGGAGATATCTTACGGAAATCCTTAATGGATTAGAATACATGGCCTTTTTGAGGAATTTGTTACCAAGTGTAAACTCTCTTAACAAGTATATCTCAATATACACAGAAGAATAAACAAATATGTTAGGGGCAAGTACTAAATAGAAATAACTAAGATATTAGGAGGTTGGTAGATGGTACGAGGTGAGTAGCTAAGTATGGACAGGTATATACAAATTAGGAATTATTAGGAAGCTCTGAATCAGGTGAAGTCAAAGGAAGGAGACGCTTTCGATAGGTTCGAACCTATAAATATACATATGCAAATATGTACGTGTCATATATGTACATATGCATATATGTACGTGTCTTTATTTGGGTAAAACTAACCTTTATTATACTTGTACCCAACATAGTAGAAGTCAATGATAGATTTGCATGTACATAGGCAAGAAAAAGAGACGACTTGGCATAAACAAAATATCGGTAATAATATCAGTATTTTCAAAATTAATTTACGTTCGGAAATAATATTGCACGACAAAAATACCTACTATGTATTGGTAGGTTTGTTATTTTATACTTTTAGTTCGAAAGTCGGTCAACGGTTTATAACAATCGGTTTTGTTGTCAGAAAATTTTATTATTGGGACGTTGGATATATATGTTTATCAAGAAATATGATTTTTCTGATATCTCACATGTTTGCTATTAAATTCATCTCAGTACAAGCACTTCGCGTATTCCAATTAAACAGTCACCTCACGTTACAATGCTCTATTTTTAAAATGACACGTATTTCTACCCTAGTTGCGGAATCATTTTCACCTTTTACATTTTATATATTTATACTTTTGCATTTTATGTATCTTATATATTATTTTGTATCAATATGCCATATTAATATACTAAACAGAAATACTTTAAACTTATCATTGGAAGCTAAAGTCACTTCCCTCTTTATTATGTTGATAGGTACAGTAGAAGGAATATATTATAAAAAATTTACCCTTCGAATTCCTATGATATTTTTGCATGAAAATTTCTTTTTCTGATATTTTATACGTGTTTAATGGCAATTATTTTTGAAGAAACATGTTAAATCTATCAGTAGGTTGTCTTTATTTGATTTCAATTAAATGAAACTAGGTGATGTAGTATTATTTCTACTTTCTTTAATTTCTATACCACGGCAATATGGCCATCAGCAAAGATATTTGCTAATAGCCCACCTGAAGATGTTGTAACACAACGAAACCTAGGTCGTAGTAAAGAACTTAAAGAAAGTAGAAATAATAGTACATCACGTAGTTTCATTTAATTGTGAAATATTATTTATATTTGAATATTGATTCTACAGCCAGATAGAGTATTAGCAACACTTGCTTTCGTAGATTACATTTTAAACCTTCATTCAAAAGTGGGTTTAATCTTTCTGAAAAAATTAAAGTAATCTCTTGTATGATGATAGACATTTTAGTAAAACTGTCATCAGCCATGATTCCAAAAACGGTTACTAATACGTATTTATAAAAATATATTGACCTATTGTCGCGGCCATGACGGGGCGCTTAATTCGTGTTAGTACCAATTATGTCGGTACGGCGTAATGTGAATTAATTTAATTCTAGATCAAGATATTTCCAGGTAAGTGACATATTCCATATCAGTATAAATATATAATATTGGTGGTAAAAAGAACATTCGGTAAAAAAACAAATAGTCTTAGTATTTGTTATTTTTACTGAATTTCGCTTACGTCTTATTTTCAAAGATTAATTTTATCATCCATTGAAATGTTATCAAAGTAAATATTTCCTCGAGTTTCTTACTAAATACTGCCTCTTAGATTATACAATGTTTTAAATTCTTAATCCGGTAAAATAAACCTGCCATGGATGAATATCTAATACGGATATGTACCTATGTTTCCTAGTTATAAGGTGTTGTTTCAAATTTATTTCAAAATTTTTAATAATTTCCAATAATTACGTTATAAGAATTACTTAAATTTATTTTTAACCGGCGATAACAAAAAAGAAAGGGAGTAATACTTTATGACCTTATACTTATAGTTTACAAGAAATATTTCATGTTGAAGGAATCCTTCTGATACAAACATACATTAATAAAGAGAGCGTCTCTCGCCTCATATGTCACTTCATTCTGGTATTGTATAAGCATAGTAATTTTACTTGTCCCCGTTATAGTGGAAAAAATTATCATATTACTTACATTTTTATTTCTTAATAATATTTTGTGTAATAAATTTCAGAACATTCGAAAAATAAAATTCTAGTTACTAGTCAAACCAAACGATAGTATAAAGAGCCAAGATTAAATATGTAGTATAACTATTTTATTTAGATTTCACAGCTTGCATACCTGATTTTTATTTTCTCCATAACATGAAAGTTTAGTTACATTATTTTAATTAAACCGCTGTCCATTACACTTTAACCAACAATTTCTTCAACACGCAATGAAAATGATGTGAAGTAGTAGATAAATCCGGGATAAATTAAGAACACAAATTTTAAAATAATTGCTAAAAAATTCAAACATATTATTTCTTTTCTACGTTGCGGTTTAAATAATCTTCCTCGCTTGGATTACAGATAAACAGGGTCGGTGTACCGTTATAACTTTCATTCGGTTCTATCAAAGTATCCATGGTTGTTTTTGAATACACATACCACTCTTTGACATGTGTTTTATATCTATTTTTAATGAGTCTTATTTATTAGTATTATTAAATAAGAAAATAATTATTTTCACGTAAAACGCAAATGATATTTTTCATAAAACAGCTGCATAAATATAATAATTTAACAACATTAAATCAAATCCCATCTACCTTTCAAGTCATTTTTATCATTTTTCAAATTTTTTAGAATATCGTGTAGTATTATATCATAAATTACTTGAGTATATTAAACAAGAGAATATACTAAAAATAGCTTTGTCTAGAAGTAACTAGAATGTCAGAATCAGAAAAGAATTAGAGTATACAAAGAAGTCAGGTATGTCACTTCAATAAGTAACTCTATAAGTTACCTTCATAAATTTTAAAAACCATGACTGAATTTAGAAGTTAATCTATGAAATAATTTGTAAAACCAGACATATAAGTACAGCGCACTACCTTTTAATGAGAATTGAGGGAAAAATTAAAGTATTTATTTTTGTTAATAAAATATATATTTCTAATAATTTTTTTACAATGAAATACTGCAATAATTTATGTTTATCTTAAGCTGTGTTTTTGTTTATAATTTATTATGTCCTTATAATGGTAATAATAAATGTATTCATTGAAACATAATTGCACCAAAATTAGTTTTACATAGTAAGGTCGGTCGATTATAATGTCTTAAAAATTAATTTCCGATAATAGAGAAAAAAGGTAAAAATAATCAGTAGCTTAGAGAAATAAAGAAGCCGGTGTGATTTTTTTCAAGCACTTGTAAATTTCACATTACATTCTGTGGAATCGATAAGACATAGCGGCAAAATTTTATACATATTATGAAACATGTTTGAAAAATATTTATTAAAAATTGTTGCTCTAAAGAAAAATTTCAATAAATTAAATTTTCACAGTAATTCAGTTTTTACAAGGGTCAATATAAGACAAATGTAGATAGTAAAAGTGTGAAAAAAATACAAACACGTTTCTATTTACATATATGTGTTATAAATATATAAGTCTTCTTATGCAATAAAATGTAAATGTAGAAAAATATTAAAACAAATAAACAAAAAGTAAATAAAAGCAAAGATCAATAATATATAAAAATCAGAGTAAGTGCTGAATAAAATGCATAATTTATTGAAGTACAAAAAGCTATCAAGGTGACTGACGACAATTTATAAGTGAAATAGGCTAGTACAAAAAATACGTACAGAAACTAATAAAGTGTATTACATGGCTTCTTTAAATCGTAATATAATCAAAGGAAAATGCGTATAATTGAATTTATTCAAACTGTAATTAATGTCAAGATGAAAGAACCAAACTGTGAATATTAAAAATCGAAGGGAAATTTAACGCTAATGTAAAACAAGATTAAAATCTTATAGAATCCATCGGAAACGACACGAGCTTAAATATTGGTTTTGTCAAAAAAGGTCAACTCTTCCAACAATTTAACTTCTATAAATATTCACATATCTCAGAAATTGGATGCTGCTGGACAAACTTTTTGAGCGAAAATAAAAAGAATAAAAGCTCTCGAGTTTAACATGTAGTAAAAGTTGTCGACCGACTACAACGTTGAAGTTTTTTTCATATTTGTTCTACTTAGTTAGTGTCTCTGTTTGCGGAAATAAATAAATATAATCCTTAATTTCTATGCACAGCACATATTTTTTTATTAATATTTGTAAATGTGTTTAGGGTATAAATGTAACGGCTTAAAATAAGCTTTGAATAATTACATATTATGTGCCTTTACTGTAAACATATATGGATGGCACAGGGAAAAACAAGGGTTTTTAAACTGAAAATATCATTTTGAAGCATAAACATAGTACTTTGAAACGGTATTATGATTTCCACAATAACATACATGGTCACTGAGGGATCTAAGTCTAAATATTATGGTTATGTGCAAAAACAAGCATGTCCAAGTCATACAGGTAATAATTTGTCACACATGTTTTGTCCAAAAATGTTTTGAGCTTTTGGTTTGAGTTTGAAAGAACACTTTAGAGATTATGTCAAATACTGTAAACCGAAAATCTTTGGGTTAATTAATGTATTTAAAAAAAGTTTTGATATCAGGATAGGGAAGAAATTTCTCAGGGACGTCGTACTAAGAAAAAAAAATGATTGGGGTCTGAGATAAGCAAATAGATAGGACTTTAGAATTACAAAATTATAAATTCCTAGATATGTATGTAGAGGTGTATGTAGAGGTTTAAACGTGTTGAAGTTTTGACTAGGATCGAAGAGCTTGAATTTTAAAAGACTTTAATCGAATGCCAAGTTGTGACCTAGTGTGTACCTAGAATATTAATTTATGTTTTAGAAGTGCAGAGAAGAAAACACAAAAATGAAATTGATGATAAAAAGTTGCTAGTTATGCTTACAGATTAACTATAAAAGAATGCTAGTTATGTTTACAAATTAAGTATTTGGGAGTATACGAAATGAAGCTCATACTAGTATGTACTTCAATATTCAAATCTATTCATTACGTAAGAAGGCAATAATCCACAGATATACACTGAAAACACAGTAATATTTCTAAAAATTATTGCCGGAAGTAATGTCTTGAAGCACATAAAGCCTTTCTGTGATAGTAAAAAAATATTTACCCAAATAATTAATTAAAAAAATAAACATGGAATTGCTCTTCCATGAGTCATACACATCAAATTTTACAAACGATTTCAATATTAAATTTGGATACCTATGTTCTGACGTATGTAGCAATTATGATAAGCTTTTAGCAAAAATTAAAACCCTTTCAAATATATGTGAGAAATACCATTGTAAACGAAAACTTTGAAAAAGAAATGAAGAGATTCGAAGTTAAAAATAAGTTGCATGAATCGAGAACTAATATTTTTCATGAAAGTAACAAAAAAATGGAAATTATTACCAGTACAAGAAATTATCGCCATAGATATTCCAAAAATATATGTATCTTACATAAGACTGTTAACTTTAAATGTTTTAATGTTCATTAACTTTCTCCATCAAACTCATACTTTCATTGCCATAATAAAATAATTGCAAGAAATGATCAGATTAAGTTTATTCTTATTATTATATCTTCAATTTGCAAGAGGAAATAAAATGAAAGAGGAAATAAAATGTAATTCCAGTGCTTAAAAGATTTCTTTATTATATTGTTCATACCAGTAAACGGTGGAAAATTATCAAAATGATTTTCTCAATATGAGGACACGTTTATTTAGAATGTTGTAGAAGCTTAGGTGTCGTTAAAGAAATCACCATGCAAAACTCCCGATTAACAGACAAAAGTGGTCCGTGAAACCAGAAAAAAAACTACATCTTTTCAAGTTTTAAAATTTGATCAGATGGACAAACTCAAAATATGAGAGAATAGGTCCATTTCTATTTCGCCCAATAGGAAAACTGAGCATAACCTTGAACTAGTTTTCTATAGAAAAAATAAAGATCTTCTAGCACATCCGTATGGTAACTGCACTCAAGAAGAGAAGAGAGTCTTTCGTTAATATATATTATTCAAGTTCCTCAAATTATTTTTCTACTCACCAAACATTCGTATCAAGCGTAACTCCCAATTACCAGGACTTAATTCCGGTAGACACGCGAAAATGTTATATATATTGTCCAAGTGCCTCAAATGAGTTATATACTAACTGAACATTCGTATCAAGCGGAATTCCCAATTACCAGGACTTAATTCCCGGTAAATACACATAAGTGTATCCGGAATCTTCATAAAACGAGTTTTCTCGAATTTAGAGAACGAATCTAAAATGAAACATGTTGCGAGGGAAAATCAGTTTATCAATGCTGAGACATAAAAATATTTAAACCGCTTCTTATGACACACTGATAAAGGTGAGGCATCCAAAAGTCTATTAATTCTTATATTTCTAGCGAGAGTCGCTGATGTTAATCTGCAACGGTTACAGATTAAACCTGACATCACCCATATTACAGAACGAATTACTTTAACCTGTGATAATCGATGCAGCTCAGGTTGACCCAAAATAACTGAGCTCATCGTTGCGAATTGGCTAAACTTGCTATGTTTAATATGATAAGCTAAACAAGAATGAATAGTTAATGTTGTTCGATAATAATATCTTTAATAGTTCTCATGTGAAAATAATGCTGCCACAGAAATATGATCTCAAAATAAAGACGATCTCAAAATTATATCGGATTTATTGGTGAAGACTCCATGTCTCTATTCGAAAATTCAATGTATTCAAATACGATTAAATTGTTTGTAAATCTTTTAAATAATGTTTTAACATTCATAATGTTGAATATTAAAACTGATTTATTAAAAAAGCCAAGTGCAAAATATTAACATTTTGCCCTTGGCTGTTTTTGGTATTTTTTGCTTATTATTTAGTAAACGAAAACTCCACTTAAGGGGGCCGCTTTTATAAGTTTCTCCACGTACCTTTTCAGAAGAAATGATATTTAACCAACTACATGAATTTTGTTAAAAAATCAGGTACTTTCGTTACTTATTTTACTAATTAATTAAGTCATATTTTTTAACAAAAACTAAACTTTCTTTTTTAATAACAAAGATATTTATAAAAATTACTAGAGATCTTTGATCAGACTTTAGGAAATTTTGAGGCAGTTTTATAAATAAGATTGATAATAAAATAATCAGTCTTCGTCATTCTTGTCTTCATTATATTGAGGTTTGCTTTGGTAGCAAACGAAACATTGAAAAATTGCGTGATCCAGGCTTAAGTGACTTTTACATGTCTCACAGATGTATTATGTTTTGCGATCTTTTTTGACTGCGAAACATAGCATCTACGCTTTATACCAATTGTTGATTTCTTCACTGGTGGACCAACTTGGTCACCACTATATATGCCAACCCGTATGCAAATATCCACAGAAATACAAATAATCTGCTTTCCTGATTGCTTATGAAGTCCCCAATTGTTTTTGTCTTCAAGACAGTTGAACATTTTAATAATTTTTGCATTTATAACAACAGTGTTGAGCAGCCAAAGAAATAATGTTAGGGCCATCTCCTGCAGTTTCGTGACACATTGCAAGACGCAATAAACTTATTAACGTTGTCTATTACACCTTTTATTTTATTTAAAACATTATTATTTCAGACCCTTGCTTATCATCCGCCTTTTGATGTATTACCTACCTTCTTTTGTACTCGTACTCGATCTTGTACTCGTATATACGCTTGATTGGTGGCCGCATGCGGCTAGGCTAATTACGTCGTGGCAAGTAGTCCTGAAAGCAAAATTAATACGTTTTAACCTTGTTGGCACTTTACTAGAACATTACGTTACCTCGTAAGTGCAAAGTGATTAAAGAGGCAACTAAAAGCTTGCTTTCCTCAATAGCCTTTTCAAATAATTGGAACGTATTACGACTTGAAATCATTATTATTAAATGATATTCAAATAAACAATACTTTTAGTCAGTACAGTTATTGTTTTGAAATCAATTGACAATATTTAGTTTACTCAAATTACATATGTACACTTGCGATGAATTTCAAAAATTAGAAATGCCTTGTTATTTTTAATACGTATTTTTTTCATATTTATGATTATCTCCCTCGTGCATTTAGTAATAATTTCTTTGTCCTGAATATTTCCATTTTTACTCGTTTCAGTAATTCTCTCTTATACGATTTAATTTTTAGACCATTGTTGGTGGAGAGTTCGAATTACAAAAGTTTTTTTATATATTTTACCAATTACTTAAGTAACGAAATTTTATATTCCTATTTTACTTTTAAAGAAAATTGTATTACCATTATTTCATTACGTTTATTCAAAATTATTAACTGTTCTTTATTTTTTCATGCCATTATGATTAATTTTAGTGGTCACGATTTAGAATATTACGGTATGTGTTACAATATATATAAATATATATAATTTTAAGTAATAACTATAATGTTAACCATTAATTTGAAATGTATATTATTTAAAAAGTATTATTGTTTACTTAGTAGTTGTTTACTTTTGCAAAGTTAAATTTCATTTCTTCATTTTCACTTCGTTCAAATAATTTTTTTTCAATAAAAATGTAAAAAATTTAGAGATGTCGAAACATCTGCCAGGCGTCCAGCAGCGGATCCTTTATTTTATACACAACGGATTACGTCAGAGGATGCAACGGCTGCGTTATCCTTTATATTTATGTATTAATTCAAGTCGTCTAAAATAAAAGCTATTGTTTTCATTTGATAGGACATGCTATATACAATAATTTCTTGTATCGGTACACATTATATATTTATGATAAGTGATTATATACTGTTTATACATACTTATAGCTACACTAAGCCGTATGAAGTGGGTTTTCAGGAAATGTTATGTAAACTTTGTTTTCATATCACTTTATTTTATCTCACTTGTAGTTTAACAGCCTAACAAATAGAGGATCATCTTCTCGAGTAGAGGGAATTCATTCAGGTTTCGTCAAGGTGACTAACCTTCAAGTGATGGCTAATGTTATATTTCTCTCGTGATGTTGTGCCCGAGCTACGTTACCACCATTTCTCGTAACGCTGGTATATTAACATAGAAATTGTAATATCAAGTTTTACATAAAGGGTTTGCTGCAAATCCGGCAGAAACCATAAAAGTTGGAGAAAAGCATAATGGTGTGAAATAATCAAATGCTTATACAATCTATTTTGCATAAAAATAACATACGTTAACAAACAATAAAAGCAATTAAATTAGAATCCGAATTCTACGAAAGCAATTGTAGTATATTCAAAATGTTTCATTTGAATAATGACAGTAATTGTTGGTGTAATTTTCAATTTATAACCTAATAATTAAATAATGCCGTGCTCCTTGTAATTAATTGAATAGGTCAATCATAGCTAGCATTATTTGCATGATTCTGAAGGAATTATCATTTTCAGATACCTATTTAACATAATATTTGAAACGTACAAAGGTATGATATTTCTTCCATCGTTGAACAGTAAGAGAAATAAATTTTTATATCATTAAATATTTTAATTTTTTAATAAATTTGATTTTTAATTCAATCAAAGCCACATTAGGTAACTTAGCATCTTCCGATGTTCAATATTTATAAAAAAAGTGCCGAAAATAATTTCATAATGAATCAAAGCATAAAATACAAACGTTTTTGTTTCAATTCTACCTTCTTATATTTTAATATTGGTGCTTCTTTAAATTTAGCTTTTAATTAACTTGGACTCATTTTAATGCAACCATATTTGAGTTTTAAACATACATATACGAGAATGTTCATAAATATATATTTCATATCGGTCATGTTTGATTTGTAAAACTTTTTTATTAAACATAGTGAAGAATGTTCGTTGATCATTTTCTTTGCAATGCATTTTCCTAGTTGTTACCTTATCTCATTTTTCACTTTTCGAGTAAACTATCGTTCTAACTACGTTTTTCATCCCGAGTTTCATCAACTTATGTTTTTTTAATATTATAATTGTTATTTTCTAAAATTATTAGCCAGTTTTAAAAGGTAGCAAAAGCTTGTATACCTAACTTTCGCACAAATTAAAGCAGTTCAAATGTTTCGTATTTTGTATAGAACAGACATTTTGAATATCTTCAAAAAACTCGTGTTTTTTTTCTCAATTCAGTATTATTTCCTACGCTTAAAGACTTTTAGAGCACTTCTGAATAACACTTGTTAAACAAAAAAGTGCAAAAAATAGTACTAATGTACTAATTGATCTCAACATATTGTTCATATATAAACATACCTGAGTAATATTTCCAGCATTAACAATATTTTAAAAGAAATATGATAATGTTGGAAAAAGTAACATGTAAAAAACTAACCGCTCCAGGATTATAAAAAAATTTACGTTTTTAGTAAATAATAATAATCCTTGAAAAGCACTATTCAGAAGTAGTTGGAAGTAAACACTGAAACTCATCAATAAATAGAAAACTATGATAGTTGACAAGCGACTTTGATTTCAGTATAGAAGTAATTTTCTTAAACTCGTGTAAAATTCGTTTAACCTATACATAATAAATAAGAATATTAAAAACTGCATTCTGCAAAATAAAATACTACAGTTTATTACCATAAATTATTTTATATCATTTTTAAAAATTATATAATTTTAAACTTGTAGCGGAATACTGTCACAAAGCATATTAATGAATACTTAATAAAATTTTAATCAGTATGTGACTATAATTTTCTTTTGCTTTCTTAAAATTTATAAAATTTTCCCTAGAACAAAAATTTATATGTTTTGTTTAGTAGTATATTACACGGATTATGTAAATCAAAATGTTCCTCGGTCACTGTATAATCTTCCGTTACTTCTCTTACAAAAACTGCTAACTGCGCTATTTCTGACATATCAGTACTTTCGTTGAGAGCGAAACTACAGAAAACGCATTTATTTAATTGTGTTTTTAAAGACGATTCGATGTCTTGGGAAATATCATCAATTCTCCTTGCTTATAGTTTGATGTGACACATTTTTATTTTTAAGTAATGCTTGACGTTCCGGATACGCTATCGATGTGACTATTTCCAAGCATTGCTTGACAAATTGTCCGTCGGATAGGGATTTGCTTCGCTTGTCAATGGCTTCTGCCACCATAAAGTTAATTTTTGTAACTATCACGGAATTTTTTTGGTATTTTAAAGATTCCCTGTTAACCGACTATATTTTTTTTAACGAATTTATACGATCCATTCGAATTTGTCCTTTGTACTCATCGTATTTAGATGCGTGTTTTGTAGAATAACGCCGTTTAATGTTCTACTCCTTGCAAACTGATATTTTGTCATGACATATGAGGCATAGTATATTTCCATTGTGTTCGATTATTCGACGTTCGAAATATTCGACATTCTGCATCACCTCCACGTTTTTTTTTAGTTAACATCCAGTTCTGCAACAATCATAAAATAAAATGAAATTATGTACACACATACCTTTTGATAAATATGTTAAAAAAATTAATTCAAAATTTTAAACACATAGAATTCGAAATACATCAATACGATAACCATATACGATATCACACCACACCATTTATGATCATAATCATGGAGTATCGTCCATTAAATTTAGAACTTCAAACTTAAACTATGTACTTAGGTAAATATGACAAAATACACAAACTTTACAGGCGAGCATATTGTTCCTAATCTCAAAAAAAGTGCAACAAAAGACTGTTTTCAAAATATATATTACCTACCTTATTTCACTACTTTTCACTGCAATAAACTTCACCCATTATTAATTTACGAAATAGGTAAGTGTAACACGATCACAACCAAACACGAGTAAAACTAAAATTTTCGCGTGCGTTGTAGACAAGCTTTGTTGGCCAACTGACTGCGGTGATGCAATCTGACTGTACAGCTTTTTCCCGTATGAAACATAACAAAAACAGAATTATCTTTATCAGGCACCCATCTTATAGGCATTCTGCGCATTGCTACTTTTAAAATATCAGTTGACAAAAAAAATGTCAATATTCTCGTCAGTATGATAATTTATATACCTGAGGCTTCCTTTTTTTTAATAAATTATTTATGTTGAAAAATTAAAATAACTGTTTTCTTTACACTTGAAGTTCACTATGCTATTGACCCGCTACGGTTTCAAAAATAACGGGTAGTAACTAAATGGATAGGTGACGTGGGGCGCGTCTTGATGCGCGAAAATTTTGTAAGTAAATTTTATATACTCATTACGTACTCCGGGTTTGATATTGAAGAAAATGTAGATATCTTCAAAAGACGACAAACTTTATTACTCAATAAAGCCAAATCGCAAAAGAGATATTCAGTAGTCCGCTATTTATCACTATACTCGTCATAGGTATTCGCTGGTTATCGGACTTTTTCTTCCTTTTCGCTTTCATGTACAAATTTGAACTGACATTGCGGTGACCAATGCGGCTAGTTATATTAGCAATCTATGAGTTGCTAATATAACTAGCCGCACCAAGAGTTTCAAGTAATTGAGATATTTATATCACAATTACTTGTAACTACCATATATAGTGTTAGCTGTAGATTATAATTTAATATGACATATGACGATGAGAATTCTGAATACACCAACATTTTTAACAATTTCTTCAGCAGGTGTCTACATACAATTTTATAAAAACCTTCTAAGCGTGTGATTTATAAATTACATACCATAAATTATATCAGGGAAGACTTTACGTGTCACGATTTAATCAGAATGGGCTCTCTGTTACTGTATAATCTGCATCGATTACGGCGAGAGAAATCCGTTCAGGTTATCTAACGAAGTTTCATATATTTCTAAAAAAATGAAGAGAGCCCTCATAGCAAGGATGATCCGATTCGTCGGGAGTCTTTAATATTCAATGGCAACATTCCTGCCTATGAAGAAACGTAGTTAATGTTATCCCTTTCTTTGGATTATAGACACGTCTGTAAATCGAATATTTAATCAAATTTTATCAACACATGCAATTACTGTTCGACAGTTATAAATTATTTCGGGAATAAGCGCTATTTTATTTTGTTCTCTATTAATAATTTGTATTTTAACCCCATATACAGCATATTTGTGGACATATCGTTACTATTTTATGCCGGTAACATTGCGTGAACTTTTAATAAAGAAACCATTTTACAATACTTTGTGACGAATTATTTAATTCGTTAAAAATTATTCCTTGCTAAAAATAAAAACCACCACAATATATAGATTAAGTTAGGCTGATTACATATAATAGATATTTACAAACGTTATTTATTATTTACCATTACAAAAATATATTACCAAATATGTATCTCAAAAGAACAATAATTTTATTTACAGGTTACGTGGTGATAAATGAAACTACGTGATGTAGTATTATTTCTCCTTTCTTTCAGTTCTTTACCACGACCTAAGTTTCGTTGTACTACAACATCTTCAGGTGGGCTATTAGAAAAGATTTCTCTTTCTTGAAGATGTTGTGATACAACGAAACCTAGGTCGCGGTAAAGAACTTAAAGAAAGTAGAAATAATACTACATTGCATACTACATTTCATTTAATTATCAATAATGAATTTCTACAAAATTAACGCCAAATATATTCAAAATAAATAATATCCGTATTATATTCCATAAATATATATAAGATCATGGTCTAAAAATTAAAAAGTTAGAGAGCGACAAATGAATCAGATTCCATTTTATTTTTCGCGTAATATATAGAAGAACGTGCGGGCGGTCGGTCCGGTGGGTGTGCGGGTGTGCGTGCGTGCGTGCGTTCCTGCGTACGCATACGTGCGTGCATGCGTGGGTACGTGGGAACATGCGAGCATGCGTGCGTGCTGCGAGCGAGCGTGCGTGTATGCGCATGCGATATTTAACTTATCGATGTTTTGAGATTTATGTGGCACGTTATTGTGCACTGAGATAATCTTTTAAAAAAAATAATTAAAAATATTATTTAATTACCTAAATCTACTAGCAGTAAACTATATGGTGCTCTTTTATTTCACAAAAATACTATTAAATGATTAAATTTGCAATATTTCTTCATCGGTATACTGCTTCTCATTAGTCATATCCCTCCACTCATTAATATATAACTAAATTAATATATATATATATATATATATATATATATATATATATATATATATATATATATATGTAATAAAAATTCTACGAAATTCCCATTTCCGTCTGACCATTTCAACATCCATAATAATAAACTATTAAGTGTCTTGGTCAATTTTTACGTCAGACTAACAGAATTAAACTGTATATAAAAATAAGTTAAAAATCAATAATTCACTTCATAGATGGACCAAATCCGCTGGAAAACAGGCATATTAAAAATTTCAAATAATATAATTTTTTCCCCAATAATAAATAACCTACCGTATATTTAAATGCTTATACTGGTATAAGACATATCCTTTATTTTTAAACAACCATATTTGTATAGAACCGCAGTGTTTATGCTGCAGATCTTGGCAACGAGTTAGTAACGTTGTTCAAGGAATTGAAACAGTAAAACTTTATGAAGCAGTGTAACCTCATGAAACACTCCCAAGCCACTATGCTTATTGTCTCAGGGAACTAGTAAGGGTCCTTAATAAACTACCTCATGCCACAAAAATGAGGAGAAACCTTCAAAGATTCTGAAATAATGTCTATCTATCTTCTCTCAAGTAGTTCCACACAACAGTGTTAAAGACTTTTCCAACCAAATGAGTCATTTAGCGCCTCCATTTTTGGTTACGGTTTTGGTTAAAAGCTCTAAATATCTTAAAGATCAGCTCACTCTATTGATGCATGCACCCAATTTTATGTAACCGCTAAGATACATTGAGGTAACATATTTGTGGTCTCATCCGTAGAATTGGTGGAGAACTGCCATTGACAGGCAATCTCCAAAATGCATCTATTTTTAGACAAGAAGAGTTCTTTGTATAAAAACTCAAAGCAGATTCGGCCTGCATCGATGCGTTTTCCTCGTAACAAACGAAAGTTGGTTGCTTTAAGACGCATGTAAACGTATAGTAAGATCAACATGCAAAAGCTCCGACAAAACTGACAAAGCATCCGTGGAACAGGTTCTGAATGTTTTGGTTAGAGCCAAAAGCGGCGCGTGTTACAACTTCAGTATTGCTTTTTTAACCTGCTAAACTCTGATGTATCACTATGCCCATAGTGATGGTTCATGGGTTAATACATGAAAATGTATTATCATCTAAGAGTCAAGATATCCAATCTTCAACCAGCCTTGGTAAATCGGGCTATGGCATGGGAAGCCATCCTGGCTCTCTCCCCGAAATACATTGTTTGCGACAGACAGTTTTACCTTGAATCTAGAACTCTGCTTAGATAAGTGACCCATTCCCGAACTCCGATTCTGGACCGATCCATAATCACAGCGGGCTCCTTCATTCTTAAAAGACATAGCCTCCGAATTTTCGAGAACAAGGCTAAGCTTATTTTTGATGCCAAAATCATGTATCCAATACCCAGTTCTCTATCTATCTACGGCTCGCTACTATGACTATTAGTAGGGTGTCATCCGCATAATCCATAGTATCGCAACTCCGAAGGGTTATTGCATGTATACCACCTAACATCATCGGTAAAGAACGAGTAGGTTTTACAAGAAGAAATCATTTAGATTTAAGGTTTTGACGAACAATGGCGTGATGTCTATGCTAGATTTACAACATAAATTCTGATTTTTATTTAGAATTATTTTAAAAGTCATAATTTCACATAAAATATATTCACTTTACGGATTTTAAAAAATTATTTTCAAATGTTTAATTAAATAGAATGATAGCGGTTATTCGTATTTCAAGTAAATCTTCTTGCTTCATTGTCAGTGTTTATTCATTTCTTACCCTCTTAATATCTCTCTCTCTCTCTCTCTCTTTCTTTCTCTCTTCTTCTCTCGCTTTCTCTATTTTCTCTCCTGTCCTTTCTCTTAACCTCCCTTATCTCCCTCCCCTCCTAAACCTTTTCCCCCCATAACATCCTCCATGTCCCTCCATCATTTTCTCCTACCCCCAACTTTTTCTTCATTACAAAGTATACAAGTAATGCCCAATGAAATATTTTGTACCTTGAAATTGTTTTCATATATGTCCACTAATGATTCTGTTACATTTATTACAATAACTATATGAGATATTACTTTTTTATGTCAAAATCGCTCTAACAACAATACTGCGGCAAGTGGACAAGAGGAATATATGTGCCGCGTTGATTCCAATAGTATTCCAAATTTATTGGAAACCGAAGACCAATCATGATTTAGATCGTTTTGATGCAAATTACTAAGATGTATTGTAAGAAAGTCTTTACCGAAAACTAATTTTGCTTTAAAAACTAACGTTAAATAGAAGAATAAATTAATTTTACTTTTAAATTAGAATACTCCATTAAAAATTATTTTAGCATATGAAATTATTAGTCACGAAGCAACGTAAAAAAAAGTCACTTAAGTTTTATTGAAATTAAAGTTATTATTCACCTCTTGCAATCCCATTTCTTTCAAACTATATAATGCACGTTTTTGGAAAAAATATAATAAATCTCTATTTTTTATAAATTGAGATTTGATTCCCAATAATTTCTTTGTAAGGAAAATATTAAGCTTCAAAGTGAGGTACAATATGTCCCAACCCTATCCAACCTTGCCTTTCCATCACCGGCCTGATTAATAGGAAAAAAATAAAAAAATAGTTTGCTTGATGACAACAGGTCATCAATTTCTAGAGATATGGACAACTATCTCTATACTTGACTCGCTTTTGGATACTTTCTGTCGAACCTGTGCCGATAACATTGCAACGTGAGTTTAACTTAACGTAAAATATATTTTTAATGGGTATTGTTGAAATATTGCGAAGTAATTTGTACACCTATTCTAAAATACCATAGTTTTTAGATATACCATTATGTGACTAAAGGTGTAATTAAACTTAATAATTTTACATGAATAAAATCAAGCGTTAGTATTTATACCGACTGATGAAGAGAGCAACGTCTTATTTATTATGCAAGTTGTTCATGAATAGATGTCGGACAAAGAAAGACACTATTCACTGTCTATAAAGGAATAAATTTTCAAATATTGAATATATTTAACGTTGAGTAGAAATAATACTACATCAAGTTTTTTACATCAAGTATATTTGACATTAAGTAGAAATAATACTACAAAAGTAGAAATAATACTACATCATGTAGTTTCATTTAATTGTGAATAAATTTTCGTTGAAATACAATTCTAAAGGCGTCCTTTTTTCAGTAAATTTAAAACATAAAATGGCATGTTATCGTTTTTCATGCACCCAACGCTTGCACCTGATCAAATGACTTGCGCAGTATTTCCCCCAAAGTGGCCAATATTTTGTTACATGCACCATATTTAGTTATCTTCATAACAGCGTTCCTTTTATACAGGCATATATGCACATATTAACCATTACGTAGCTACGTATTTAATATAATTTATTTGTTATATAATATGAAATATTTCTATTAAGAACCGAATAAATTATTATTAATGTATACACTTATGTTTTAATAGGGAAACCAGTTAAACTATGGTAAATTCACTATTTGTAAAATATTATACCGTTAAAATGTTTGAGTGAATTATGTCAATTTAATTGATGCATTTAATGTTCGCAGAAAAATGGACTTTTTGTCTTAAAAATGTTCAAAATATGGAGTTGCCCTCTCCTAATTATAAAGTCAATGACAATATCAATCTGAATATTTCTATTAGTCCTTTAATAATTTCACCGATTTTTTGGCGCAAAACCTGATCCTTAGTGTTTCAATGTACTATTTTATATTTTTGGCATAAAATAAGTAATAACATTAGTCTCTAACTAATTTTTTGCCTCTATGTGGTAAAATATTACACGAACATAATAATAATTTTTATAGTTTAAGAGACGAAGGTGCATATAATTCGACACTAGAGTCTGTAACTTACTCTAAAACCTAATAAATTTTCATAGTTTACTTATGATTACCGGAATAAACCAAAAGTTATTCTGGTTCTAAAATGATACTATCAATCCATATTGTATAAATGTAACTCAGTGTCACATTGTTTTAATATTTTCCCTACTAACATATATTACACTTAAAAAACCAATTAATTGTTAAGGAATTAATAAAGAAACCTACGCTGATAATTTAGTGAGCTGTCACGATAACTCTACGTTTCATTTTGATATTTTAGACAAAAAATACTATGATTAAATGCAATATGAAAACTTAAATTAACCTTAAATTTGACAACGAAGCTATATTCAGATATAGTGAAATGATTTATTTCGATTGGTAGGGGAGGCTGTTTGAAGGTCTGAAACTGGGTTTTCGTTCATCTGGCCGTTATTTGAAAAAGGGTGTACATATTTAATTTTTTTGGTTACATTTCAATAATCATAGGCCTGATAAAATTTTTATAATATAATTTTTGTGTTGGAAATTAAATTATCTAAAAAATTACTAACGATTTTTTTCAAATAGCTTAGTTAATAAAAAAATTACAAATCAAAAGCAAAAAAAAAGTGGTTAAATAAAATCATGTCGCAATAATATATGTATTTCACCAAACCCAAGCCTACAGAATAAATGCCATAAACCATAAATAATAATAATAACCATGCAAACAGTATAGCGCTATTTATTGAAATATTATGTGCACTAAACTTTCCTATAAACCATAGCGCAAACATAAGTTCGAATCATGCAATCAGTATAGCGCCATCTATTGAAATATTACGTGCAGATAGAGCATTCGCATAAAGTGTAGCGTTGTGTTTTGGTCAGTAATTATGCATTAATTTCTTAAAATTTTAATTAAAAATATTGGAAAAAGTAATTTATACATAAAAGTAATTTTATTTATGCGTTACACTGAAACATCTCATTGTAAAAATAACATGAAAAAATAATTTTATTTACAAAAATAAGGTTAGCAATTGTCCGAAAATTTCGACAAACACGACGACGGCTCGGCGGTCCAGGGGTATATCTTACGCTTAGGGTAAGAGAGGTCCTGGGTTCAAATCACGGATGAGCCATAATATGTTTATGTAACGCTTTTAAACTTTTTAAGACAGTGCAATGCACTGGTATAAAAGAGCTGGTCGAAATAGTCCGAAAGAGCTGACAAGACGCAAAGCTGGTGAAATATCAGACAGGACGCGAAAGTGGCCGAATTAAGTCGAAAAGAGCCAACAATATACGAAACTGACCGAGTGGCGTTTCTTTGTATGTGTCTTTGTCACGCGAGTTGGGAAGTCAAAGGAGGGGCATCGGAAGCCATGGGCTTGTTCCCATTTATTCCAAATTAAATAAAAATTGCAAATTAAAAGTCACTATATTCTTACACTTTATTATGATTTTATTCTAGAAATGGACTTGTTTTTTGGATTACGGTTTTATTAATTGAAACAATTAGTTAAGTTTAATGTTTCTAAGGCTGATATCAGTTAATCGCTACAGTAATATAATAATATGATGCATGTATTTATATGAAATCCATAAAGTTCTAATTAGTAGATATTTATCTGGAAATCTAGGCGGATTCATTTAAAAAAGAAATATTGAAAGGTGTTGGTATAGGTATTTGCGTGGCTTAGTTAGTTACCTGCGTAAGAAACAATAATCTGCCAAATAGTTACCTACGCAATAAATATAAACAAAACTCAGTGTCGTTATTAAAATTGCATCATTTATTTGCATTTTCAACGTACTTCAATTTTCTCAAGCATTGGTATTTTTTTTGTGAATGTATAATTAATTATTGTTTTGTCAATTGCTATAAAGTCTTCTGTGAGCTATTAAAATTTGAAATGTTATAATTACAACATTTTTGCTTGTATGCATGTGATTGCAATAATTAGCTAGTTTGGTGTATAGTATGATTTAAAAGATGACATGTGGCAGAAAAATCAATATTCGATGTATTGGCTGAAGATTCTACACGCAGGATTCTTTAGACTACTTTTTTACAGATTATCTAAAATGCTTGTCGGATATAGACTTATAGAAGACAGATTACATTCGTTTCACTATGGATTTACACAAGTATTGACCGAATAAGATTTGTCCCTCGGTTGACTTGTGTGTTTACAATAGAAAGAAAAATATTTTAAATATCTTCTTTGAGACCAATCAAACAAAAAGTGAATTTATTTTCTATGACCATTAAATTAATAAATTTTAATTGGAATCGTTTATCTGTTCAGTATTATACAAATAGTGAAGTTAGTTAGAAGCAACTACAACATGGATGAATTTAATAGTTATATAATTTATTAGTTTTTTAATCATTACATTTTGTTACTTAAGCAATAAATTAAATGAAATATCTTGTTACGTAATGCAACTACATATGTTCGCGGTGACTCCCTAAAGCGGCAGTGAACGACTCTCATAGGGCACGGTCTGCGGCAACATTTGTGCTCGCACAAGTATCGTGTGTGCTAAAGAGGGCATATTTAATTTATGAACATTTTTTTAAACTTTCTGATAAAAGAAGACATAATTTTGACTTTATGTTAACGTCAAGCAACTATTTCTCCGTCACGGATTGCGCCATTAATTATCCCATACTTATTCCTGGACAACGTGTATGTCTATGACACGTTGGACTTCTAGTCTTTAAATTGCTTACTTTACTTATACAGTAATCCTTATACGGTCTGTGCTGAAGAGATATACGTGTATATATATATATATATATACATATATATATATATATATATATTATATATATATATATATATATATATATATATATATATATATTTATACTAATTCATATTATTTTTTGTATAGCAGCTGATATTACTTAGAGCTTGATACGTATACTTTAAATTTGTCCACGATATTAAATTTAATAGTAAACCTACCTAAATTTATCTAAAATAATAAAATTGACCAACAATCGACAATCAGAGGTACATTTAATGGTCGTTGAGTTGAAAATATGCCGTAAAAATTGTTTTCCGTCTATTCGCCACTATTTAGCTGTAACTAGCTCTACTTATGGTTTAATTTTCAGATTTTAATATTAAGCAAATGTTATTGTATTGGTTTTAGACCAATCACTTCTAAAACCAAAGTTCAACTTAAACCAAATATTATGTACTTGTAAAATCATAAAAAAGTTCCCGGTTTTTTAAAAGAAGTTTTATTATTTAAATTAATTTTGACTGAATTATACACAGAAAAAAAATTGGTACGCGGGACCTTAGTAAATTTGCTTTTTTCCTCGATCGGAATTGACAGAATGTTTGTATATTGATTTCCCAAAAACCGTTGGTTCTAACGAAATGTGTATATATATATATATATATATATATATATATATATATATATATATATATATATTTATGTATATATATATATACATATATATATATATATATATATATATATATATATATATATATATATAAATGTGCGTGTCTATAATACATAAAATAAACAAACTACCCATCACTCAATTGTCATCGTCGGTTAATTCAGAACCACTTCCTTTCAAACAAAAAATTATTCCCTCATGACACATGAAAAATTATAAGCGGCGAACTGAGAATATCCTTCTCTTTCCAAGCGGATTTAACACGAATCTAAGCTCAATCGGTCTACTATACCAAGCCAGATTTCACTTACGCTATGATATTCTTTTTACAATCGTGCCAAAAATTATTATATTTTTGTCACGGAGGAGTACCCGATGAGTTCGTTGGTGACTATCTGATCCTGATGAAATTATGTAGGATTATCGCTCTTCTTAATTAAAAACAAATATCATCAAAATCCGTGCAAGATCATTGGATTTGTGCCCGAACATCACCAGAAAATGTTTAGGGACATATATAATTATACATGAATATATATATATATATATATATATATATATATATATAGATATAGATATATATATATATATATATATATATATATATATATATATATATATATATATATATATATACACATCGATTAACAAAACAATTGTTTCAACAGTTAATATGAAAAATACGTTTTATTATTACTTATAACTGTTATTCGTACTTTGTTAGTAGCTAGATTGCGGGAGTATTTTTCTCATTTTCATTGGAAAAAGGATAAATCATGAACTTGGTTCAACTCTTCACGCTGTTGGTTACGCTACAGTGGGCAAAATATGTCATAGATCGGATCTTTATAGTTTTTGCTGACACTTCTCAGTTAACATAAAATTCATCAAAATATTTTGTGTTTGTTTATTTATACAAGTAACGGTTAATAATACCTCAAGATAATTAGTATGTTCCTATTATATTTGAAGAAGGGTCTTGAAAAAAATTAGGTAGGATAAACGTTAACGAAGTGAATTTATATGAAAGTTCTACTTCCACGAGTAATAGCTTAAAGAGTAATTTACTTCATATCACAAAATATTTTCAGGCAATTTTCATTAAGTTAAAAACTCCATGAGGAGATTACAATTTACGATTAACGTAGTAGATGTTTATCTATACATTTACACAGGAAAACTTTAAAGTTACAATTTCAATGATATTCTAATTTATTTTAGGACACGAATGGTTTTTCATTATGGTACATAACCGTAATCGGACTTAATTTTAGCTTACTTAAAAATTACGTATTTTTTCAAGAAGTCGATGTTTCATGTATGAAAATTATTAACACCATTTTATTATTTTAATTAAAATTCACTTTTTATGTTTGATAAACATTTATTTTATATGAATTTATGGTTATTTTAATGTTGAATTCTACTGAACTAATAATACTAGCCGAATAATAAATAATGTCGGAAAACGCTTATGGTAGGTTTCTGCAATTGTTTATATATTTTAAAATTGTTTTATGCAAATCATTCGAAATTATTTAAATTTAATCTCTAAATAAATGACAGAACCTAGCATTTTTAAATTGTTATGGAGATAAAATGACGACTTTTTCGAAGGTTCGTTCTCTTTCGAAAATTTACTATCGGAAATCAATTTTCTCTTAAGAATTAAATTTTTATAATTTAAAAAAGAACTGGTCCAGTTTGGAAAAAAAGTGAAAATCAGCTTTCCAAAAGTCAGTGAGTTTTATGGATGATGAAGCGTTTACGTCGTGGCTTTTACATTTTTACGACGTTTGAATTACTGCGGGTGATCGCAAGTTGTAGGAGTAAGTAATTTTATAATATGAAATATGTAATTATGAGCTTCTTTGTCATTTTATGAAATTCCAATTAGAACGCAACTAACATTGGCGCTAAGTGGCTATAACATATAATGTTTTACTAAACATGTACCAGTGTCAATATAAATATTATTTGACTAATGTGCACTCTCCTTTATCTACATCTGATAATTTATTCTTGATTTCCTTTGGTCACAGTTAGATTTGATTGCTTGAAACTGATCAATAAGATGCATATTTACAGTTACTCTTATGGTACGAGTATTTGTAAATATAAGAATAAACATTTGTCACTAGTATTTTGAAATTATAAGACAAATTCATCTTTTTGACTGGACAAAAAAGTTAATTATTGCTTTACACTGAATTCAAACTTTTAGTTCAGAGTTATATTGAATTCTAAAACAAATAGTTTTTCAATTACAACGAATACATCCATCGTGGTTTTTTACTGAATGTTTAATTTTGCTTTTTATTTGATACTTTTTCGATTAATTTTGCTTCTTATTAAAACTTTAATTTTGCTTCTTATTAGTCTTAATAACTAAGCTTCTAAAAAAACATTCTCCAAAGGGCAAGCATATGTGGATCTTAATAGAGTACGATTTTTAGACGACGAGGTGATAAGTGATCTAAATTAAAGAAAACTCTTCAATAATCCACACAATAGAACAGCATTGAAAGAATTAGAGCGCTTTAGAAACATACTACGTGAAAGGCCTCAAAATAGTTAAGCTAAATCAATCAAAAATGACGAGTTAACAACATAACACCTGACAAACTTCGCCGTTAAATCACAAACTTTTTCCCGAAAACCCTATCTAAATCGGGCAAACGGTTTTGGAGAAAAATGGAAGCATTCATTTATAACAAAATGTTGCAGCGCCTCCTGGCGGGCTAATACCATAACACCTATCTAAGTACCATTGCCGATTAGTCCCGAATATTTTGCAGAAAACCGTGGCTAAATCGATGAAACTGTTTTGGGGATAAATGAGAACATTGGATTGCATACACAAACAAACAAACAAACAAACAAACAACCTCTCACTCTAAATGCATTTACCTCCTCCGTTCCGTCGTGGGTTGAAATTCAAAATAAAAGAAATTGAGGCTCACTTATCCCTCTGGTAGACTGGTATCGCTTGCTACAAACATTTGTTAGACTTTAATACACGACAAAGACCCAGGCAGGCAAAAGGACCGGCACGCTGGAATTTATTATTTATTTTCTGTTTTGTGGAAAATATCTTATTTATAAAAAATTCGTATAAACATTTTTATCTTTTTTATTCACGCTTTCTGATAAGGAGTTTTAATAACAAATTGTTTTATAAACTTGTACTAAAATACAGTTAATTAAGAGATCGAACTTCAGCAAAAGCAAGTTCTTATTAAAGAACTGTTAGTGATTAATTAGGGAGTTAATCTGAAAAGTAGCTATTTTATTAATTATTAAGTTTTGTAATTTTAGGATTATAGTTTACTTGCAATTCCATGAAAGATCTAATGGCGCATATTGGATGGCATTTAAAACGTTCTGATTGCACGTTCCCGACGTATCATCGGGCCAGCTTCGTGTCTCGTCGGTTTTTCTGTCTAAGTCGATCAGCTTCACGTCTTATTGACTCTTTCCGAATCAATTAGGGCCAGCTTTGCATCTTGTTGTCTCTTTCCGAATCAACGCTTTCCTCTACACTACACACACGCTACTTTTACGTGTGTTTGTATTTCCATGATCAAAGAATTATATGATTTGTGTGTATGTTTTTTTGAGATTTGTAATACACACACACACATACACACACACACACACACACACACACACACACATATATATATATATATATATATATATATATATATATAATAAATAAAATATTAAATTAGTCAAATCTTGGGTGCAGGGTAAAGGGTGCATCCCTTGCAGGTTACTAATTTGTATCTTTTTAATTACAAACTAACTTAAATTAATGCGCCTAATCATTATTATGTAGTCATGATACCAAATAATTACTTGGTGGCAATATAATTCACCGTGCTCGTAAAACTGTGAATAACTTCATAGTTTTCGGCGGACTTTGCTACAAGAATTGCAGTTAATAGAAAAAAGATTAATTAGATTTCAATTTAAATTTTATATTTAATTAAGAAATTGCACATGATAAAAAGATTTCTCCTTTTACACTTGAAAATTTATTATTAGTATATAATTAAACGTATTCTATAACTAAATGTCGTCTTTAAATTTCTAATTCAAAATAAATATGACAAATGACATGAAGACTAACTTTATTAAGTTTCCAAATCGACGTTTCTCATGTTAAATTATGACGTGAAGAATTAAATAACAAAGAATCTACTATCATAATCCCGTTTATTTAATATAGTCATTGACATAATTAGAACACACTTGTCTTCTTCATTCCTTTTTTGCTCATATATAAACGTATTTGCACATTTGACAAGAGCAGTAGCTACTCTACATTTACATTTACAAGTACATTTATTTTAATAAGTTTTTAGAAAGCTTTCTCTTCATTTGAGAATAGCAGCTTTATTCTTATAAAGCTGCTATTCTCAAGTTAAGAAGCTTCATAAGGCTTTACGAATGTTATTCATAAAATTCATAAGAATAAAATATTTACAACTGAACAATAAATTAATTCGTTAAAATTTTGTACGAGGAATAGGATTCCTCATGTAACTGAATATAAGATAATAGTCGGAATATAATAAACTAAAACAAATAATTATTATCTTTACTGTATTTTTAATTACTGTACTTATGTGACCAATCCCAACTTAAAATAAATATATTATGTTTTTCTCGTCTTATGTAATTTTAATAACCTTTTTTAATAAATATATTATTCTACCTCCCTCTAAGTGCCAGCTTACCGAGACAACACCCATTTACCTGACGAACACATGCACAAAGCGTAACACTTAAAGTTTGTATTAAATATTTTATCCGATCACTAAATAAGAATAATAATAGAACAGTGGTTCAGCAAATAAATAATCCATCGACTAAATAAATGACCACCTTTTAAAATCTTCAAAAGTAAATCAAAGTGAAAGGTTACAAATAAATAGAAAGTTTAAAAGATTGTACACATTTTGAAAGAGGAAATTTACAACTGAATTGGTGACGAATAAAATAATGTTGATTTTCTTGAAACGTAATATCAAGGACAAATGTAAGGTTTTTAAATTATTTACGTAATATAACCATTACATTGAAAATTAAAGAAATATTTTGTCTAAATTTTCTAAGTGTCGGTACCACTGTAATTAATAAGTGCATAATTGTTTACACATTATTTCATATGTCAAATTGATTTTGCATATGTACATTGTTAGCCACACGCAACTCCATACATATTTTATTGTTTGGCCTCAATTTTATTTCGCCAGGAAAATTTAATCCGGGATTCAGTGTTAACCTATTTCAGCTCTGTCAGCTGTCATTCAATCGTGAGTACATTAAATTCCCTTCGCATTTACTGTGAAATGAGAGATAATATGACGACGAATGCAGTCACTCCGACTTTATATATCAATGTCATGTAACGGCCTGGTAAATAATGAATAATACTTTAAGGGTTAATAAATATTGAGATCCCTATTCCATTAACCGTAAATTCCTGTCAATCATATAGTTGAGTAGGAATAAACGTCCTAATTGCTGCACCATTCCCTCTTACCTGTATTACTTACTAAAAGGGTTATCGCAACCGTTGTTTTTTATTTAATTAAATATCTAAATAGTTCATTAAAAATATATGCACGATAATACTACATATACAACGTTATAGAATATACAACGTTATATTGCAACACATTCTGCAAACACAGCAATGGAATGCAGAATCGTTTGTTTGTATATTGTATTATGTACGATACTTTGAAATGAAAAAGTAAAAAAATTATTCCCAAATATAAAATTCACACAAGTCAATATTGACGAATGAAGTTGAGCAATGTTATTGACGCCCGATCATTTTTTTCATTACTCCAATACATTATGGTATATAGTGTAATCCTTAGAACGTTCGACTGTTAAAATTAAGGAACGTGCCAAACTCACTGGATAAAAACTGTAATGTTTTTATAATGTCGAACAATTCATACGACTCTGAATTGTTTATTCCATACGATATAAGCCGTTTTTAAAGTTACCGTGAAATGTGTGGAATGCTAATGTTAGAAATTAAAAAATAAAGTACAATATATATCATAACGATATTTTGTTTACAAGTGAAAAAGTAATAATAAATACAAAGACACATTGTACTCAACAATAACATTATTTTTTAGGAGTTTTGTTTCTGATATAATTCTTGATTATATTTATTCTTCACTTGGACATTTGTGACCTTTAACTTTTTTGAGATAATTCTTATCATGTATTGAGTGAAAATCTAAAGTTCTTTCCTATGATCTACTACATAAGCCATAATGTTAGGTCAGACACTAGGAGTGTGCTTATCTGATAAAGAGCAAGAAATAGCGTGAAATGAACATAACCCATGGGCTGGGATATCAATAACCAAATACGAGGCAATAGGCACTGAGCTGACACTGAGGTTTAAAAATTTGATTTCCTCTTCAACAAATCATTCTATAGCGAATAAGTGTACAAAATTAATCAAGTGCTTTCTCAAAGACAAATTTTCGTTTGATCAAAGTAATAAAGTTTTCAGGTGTTTCAAATACAATTACTTATATATATATATATATATATATATATATATATATATATATATATATATATATATATATATATATTTATATTATATATATATATATATATATATATATATATATATATATATATATATATATATATATATATATATATATATATATATATATAATACTTACCAACTTCTACATTTCTAGTTAAAATATAACATGTTTTAATTTGTTGATTTTTTAATTTTTTTCAGGGAAAAAAGATTTCATCTAAAAATGTTAACTATCTAAATGTAACTATAAGTTTTGTTAACTTTATTTTAATTTATCTGTTTACATACATTTTTATCGAACTTATATTTTATGTACTTTGCAAAATAGAGAGGAGAAGTATTCAATTCTGAGTGCCATAAGAAAAAAAAACAATTTTTTTCTTACACTCCTTAAATTCTTTCCAACGACGGGTGATATACTAAAGCCTCCAGTTTTTTTCTAAATTCGTTGTCACCTCTAGTTTTCAGTTATTATATTATATAATCTGTGTAAATGTATATATTAATTTATCGTTTAGTAATTAGAGGATGGTCATAAACAGATGATTGCACAATCAACCGAAAGCAACAGGGTTCACAGTCTTAGGGAACGGAATCTAAAAACTTCATTAAAGCTTTCAATAATTTTATCGATAAACTTTAGCTGTGGAATTTAATTTCACCGTATATTTCAGTGTCTTATATTGTGTATTCTTCTTTTATACGAGTCCTTTTATTACGTTGTTAAAATTCTGGACGTTTGAGCATTGTCATAGATTGCATAAATTCTCTTTCACTTTCGATCTCAATACGAAAGCAATCGTAAGGTTTTTGGATAAATTAATAGATGATCTAATGAAATGTTTTAATACAATTATAATAACTAACCTCTTGTTAATATTATTCTATATTTAGTATATATAATCAACTTTATTTGAATTTTGTTTAGCTAATGAATAATTTTTTTAAAAGAAAATATCAATTAATTTTAGTATGCAAGTTTTGAAGCGCGGAAAGTTTAAATTCCAACATTCAGTTAATTGTATTTAGGAAAAGTTAATTTTTTGAAAGATTATGAATTAAGATTAAATTTTTGTACAAATTTTCAACAATTGTTTCCCTTCGTACATTCATACTATTCATTTGGAGTAACAATATAGTACTCTAAATAATTAGCAGCCAAACCCACTAATATTAAAATACAAAAGTTGCCGCTTACAGAAGACATTTAATGTATAAAGTAAAGTATAATACTGTTTTCGTTCTCTCACACAAATTCAATATCATCTAACGTTTCTTAGGCCCTAAACGATCTATGTAAAGAAATTTTAAATCGTCTCTACTTGACCAGGTAGCAAAATATAATGTGACATTGGGAATATATTTAAGGCCAATGTTCCAATGGTAAGATTGCCAGAGATATTGATAAGCGCAGTCCTTATGTTCGATAGATAATGACGATATGACGAAGGCTACAGAGTTCTTTCATGAATTGAATACGTTTCCACAGTTTCCACTATCTAAAATGTAAACTCCGTAAAAATACTAGCAGAAAATGTGTTAAAATCGAAAGCAAATTTATTTAAAACTAATAAATTAAGATTTATTTTTAAAAGAAAGAAATTATTTCAAAATGATATCAGATTCTTTAATGGGTGAAAGAAAAGTGAATGCCAATACAAACAATATAATCTAATGACTGACTCGGTGAAAGTTGTTGGGAGACATTTTTAATTTATTGTTATTTTAATTTTAACAAATTATTTCATCTTTTATTTTGAAAAATAGTATTTAATTTTTATTAAAATTTTAATGACGATTATATATTTTTATTAGTATTTATTTTAGTAATAACTTATAAAAGATATTTTTATGTAAGAAATAGAAAAGCAGAAAAAACATGTACACCTTAACGGAAGTAAAAACTGTCACGTTTTCTTGTACGCGTGAACGTATGCAACTGCTTTTTTGGTTAACTTACTCAGTGTGAGTTTTATTTTTTAAAGGAATAGTTACTTGTGTCAGGCTCTCTGTAATAAAACGTTCACAAATTTTAAGTATCCTTCGTGATTGACTATTTCTTATGCATATAAAATGAATAACAACATTTTTTATTATTCCACTTAAAGTTTTGGGAATTATTTTTAAATACCAAAATTAACTTCAAAAAACATCATAGTTAACGTTTCTTAATTTACAAACAAGGTATTATTTTGCTATGAAGACATTTTAGAAACGATGATATATTTATATGTCAAATGAAAAACAACAATAAAAATGTAAATGAATAATTTTGTCAACACGATTAATTTTAATGTCTTCAATTTTAGTATCTAAAGTTCCGTATTAACTTTCGTCTGGTGTAAAAGTAAATTATTTCATTTGCATTAGTACTACCTTAAATTAAACACTAAAAGGTGGATTCCTAGTTGGAAAAAATAAATAACGAAAAAGGCAAAATTATCTTTTTTGCTTTTACCAAAACGCTTTACATAAGCCGGAAAAGTAATAATTTATTAAACAGACTATGGCATAAATATGTAAAATAAATTTAACCATACGCTTCAAGAGAATCTCCGTTTGTTTATTTTCTGACAGTTAATTTTTACTTACTTAAGTCTCTAAGAAATACTATTTATATAATTATGGCGTTAGATTACTTTATTAAATATATTCTGTAATCGCAATTAAATGAAACTACGTGATATAGTATTATTTCTACTTTCTTTAATTTCTTTAACCACGACCTAGGTTTCGTTGTATTACAACATCTTCAGGTGGGATATTACCATGGGATATTATATCCCACCTGAAGATGTTATAATACAACGAAACCTAGGTCGTGGTTAAAGAAATTAAAGAAAGTAGAAATAATACTACATCAAATAGTTTCATTTCATTGTGAATAATGAATTTCTACAAAATTAACGTCAAATATATTCAATATTCTGTAATATTTTAACGAAATGTTTCTCAAATTACTTCCTTCTCTTTCCTTTACATTCTCCTACTTTGCTTCTCTTATGTGTAGATAATTGGCCGTGAAATAATATTGATTATATACAGTATATGTAGTAGTCCGTAAATTGAAAATCCGTAATTAAAAAAATATGTTAATCTATTCTTGATTTCTATCTATATTTTTATTTAATTTTTCATTATAATAATATTTGTCATAAACTATGAAAATTTGGAATAAAAATTGTTGGAATATGATACTTTTTCATTTTTATATGATCCAAGGCATCACACAAAATGCTTAAAATTTATATTCAAAAGGAATGACTCAAAAAACTTTAATAATAAAAAAGGAGATACCTGCTCCAAAACTAATTACCTGAAGTTTTATTGAAAAATCAATGAATGTAGCGTACATATAAACTTTACTATACCTTTCAATTAATCTAAGATGTTTAACTGACGTAAACTTATCGATTAGATTTTGTATTAGAGTTTATTTTAATAAAATTATAATTTCTCGTAATTTAAATATTTATTATTGGTCAATGGTCAGTTATCATTTAATTTATAACTATAGTTAATATAATTATAAATAAAGAATCAAATAATTGATAAATTAATGTAACTAGCGATGCGAAATTATCTACTCGTTTCTGGCCAATACTTAGTTTTCGTTCCATTCCTATGTTCCATTACCTTATAATTCGAGTTATCGTAAAGAAAATGAGGATAATTTTAGTATATTAGTAATAATTGGAACAAAAGTCTGTAGTAAAAATTGCACCCCTCGTTACGATACAATAGTTCAATATGTTCGATATGACCCGCAGCACATGTGCGCCACTGCCACTGAATTAGAATTCTTAGTGCATTCTGTTTATCCTCGTGATACGCTTAGTGAAAATATTAATAAGGTCCTATATTTGCCACTTCGCAAACGAGTGTAAGGGTGAAATAACTTGCCATAGGCAGAAAGAGTACTGTAATTGAGTGTTTCAGTCTACGACCTGGTTATTATTTATGTACATTGTGCTCTGTTTTGTTACCAATAGAAATTACATAGAGCGACAAATATACTAGTCTCTAAGGTTTTTTCAATAAAGGTTGCGGCTTTAAAACTAAAGTTTAAAAAAAAAATATAAAAATTTCTTTGAATAAATGCAATTAGCTGTGTAATTTTACATGGTGAGTGATGTGAATGAAGGATTTCGTTAGTTATGGTTGTGTTATTGTGATTTTGTTATTAGTTTGCTAATTTTTATCTAAAATTCGAAATACTAAATTTATTGAGATAATTTCTAAAGGGTATTCTAGAAACTTTGTATAAAAAATACTAGAGATAGATAGTAGAAATTGTAGATGAAGCGTTTTTTTTACTAATATCATTAGCTATTTTTCAAATTTTACTGAAACACTCTTGTGGGCAAACAAAATTTTGTTAAAATATATTTCAGAGATAAATTTATTTATTTGCGTGATTCGTATCTTAAACACTTCTATTTTGCCAATTTACTCTTCACTTTATGGCCTTGTACTATGATCATGATATTTATTTATATCAAAATATTTTTAGACACTTATAAAAGTAAGTACCACATATATTTTAGGATTATATAAATACCTTTTTATTTCACGATATCATATACGGTTCATACCAGCCTTACAATGAATGCTTTCTGGCCTAAATTTTGCAGACCGTAAACCATGCTCGTAAATATTCGGTCCTCATCCTCGACAATAGACGATAATTAGAGGTGAATGGAAATTAATTCGTTGTCATTCTTCGCTCTCGTTTCTTGTCTTTTGAACTTTCCTAGGTATGTAACGCGTAGCTAAAGTATAGATTTGAAACAGAATCTGAAAACAAGGCTTATTTAATATCTGCCTTATGTATGTCCTGTCCTATTTTTTCTTAAATATCCTATGCTCCTTAAATTAGTCCATTGTTTAAAGGCTACATGAAGATTTATTTCTTTTGACAATTTCTTTTGGAATTTATTTCTATGATTTCGACACCTAACGTAGTTATTTTGGAGTTATTGTAGTATGTGCTACAAGGAATAGATTTACTTATATTTGTACCAGGTATTACATTCTTCTGATTAAATGTCTTTTTAAATAAAATTATTTTTTTGTATCTTATATTTTCTTTCATTTACACATGAAAATATTTTAATTTTTCCACCACCTATTGCCTTACATTGATTCAGAACCCTTTCTTTGTAAATTAAATATGAAATAATTTAAATGAATGAAATTAAATATAAACTAATTTGATATTTATTCAAATCCTATGCAATTGCCTTGCCCTTTCATTTAGAAATCAAATAAATAATTTATGGGTAGGTAGGAGGAAAGACAGATATGTATTCTACACATCTGTTTTTTTTTTCTAAATTTAATAAAAATCATTATGTTTGCATTATATATAAATATAGCCCGAGTAAAGGTATCCAAAGATTATGTTTAATTGTAGCCTAAAATGCTTCGGTTCAGTGATGAAAAAACTAATGATGCAGTTAATTTTATATCCGATATTAATTCTTCTATAATTTTACTCGGATTGCCGAGGGCATCGTTATTAAAGTTGGAGACTAGTGTTTAGATCCAGGACTGACGACTAAATTTAGAGACAGACAAAATTTACAGCTCTCCTGTTAAATATCTTTGTCTAAAGTTGAATACGGAACTTTTAAAATAGAAACGAAAATAATTAATTTCCCTTGCCTAAAGTGTCATAGTGTAATTGAACAATAACCATGATCCGATCTAAATAAAAACATTATATTATATTTCGTCACACTGTTAAAAATCTAACATGACATCAGAGTCATTTTGCAATTAAAATATTTTTTTTAATCTGACCCAGAGGGTTAGATTAAAAAAATTATTTCAGGGAATATTTCAATAATAGGTCACGTATTCATTTTATTTTATTAATTAATGATCAAATGAATAACGTTTCAAATGCATTTCAGTACCCTAATTTTAACTGACAATGGCAGGTGTCCTATAGCTTCCGACAGGCTTCCATATCCATAAAGGATCCATGTGGCCATGACCTATTAAGTTATGAAAAAACTCATAAATATAGAAGAGTGCGTTTTAAAATAAGTGAAACAAAAGCATGTCTGAAAAGAAGGGCATGTTATTCAACTGTCGTTGCTAACTATGGCTAGGAGACTGGTTAAGCTATATAAATAGATTATTTTAATCCCGTCAACTATATAAATAGATTATTTTAATCCCGTCATAAAAATAATAAAACATTTTTTCAAACAAATGTTTAGTCAGAATAGCCGACATTTAAATGGATTAAATAAAAGGTAACAAATTCGCCATTATTATTCGCCAGTATTTTGAAATATGAATTGAAATTGTAATTAGAGCACGAACTAAATAAATGGTCGTTATCCTCAGGCTAGGGAAGGACGTATATTTATCATTCTTCCTAATTTTCCAAGGTACAATGAAAACATGTATGTGGTAATTACATTTTTGCGCGCCTGAACAAATGAAAAATATTTTCACCGTAATACATTCCCAGAAATTAGTACAAGGACTGGATAATTGTCGGAAATACAGGGACCGGATAATTTTCAGTCAATATATGTAAAAATGGATTCGGTATTACAGTAATTTGGGAAAAAATATCGATATTTTAAATTTTTTCGAAACTTGTACATCTCATTGAAATTTCGTTGCTCTAAAACAGAGTTATCATTTGGGCGCCTTTATACTATTGCGTGCTTTGCTTATTGCAGCTATTTAAATAACCTTATAGACGGATGTAGATCGCGCCATACCCGATCAAATCTGAACCAGTCAAAACAGAACAAGGCTGAACCGTATATATGAAGGAAGTGTAAAATTTTAAAAAATCACCAGCTTATACGACATAAAATCCATCATCATATACAATTTTATATTTTCAGCTTACCATTTGACAATTAATGAGATTATGATAGATAGATGGATAGACGGAGTAAACAAGAGAGAGAAAGCAAAATAGAGATAGAGCCCATAGAGAAATTCAATTTTTTTTGTTCACAACACTAATTCTACCTTGCAGTCCATATTCGGTTTAATTTCTTTCAGAAAAGACTCTTTGAAATGATCCTCGTTTGTGTTTCCTAAAAAATATGATTAAAAATTTCATTGATGAAAAATTCCTTAATTCAAAAGTAATTCACAATAGTTGGATTATATCTATGATTGGATTACATGCAGGATACATTATAAAATGTTTTGATTGTGTGACAAGAAAATGGTTGGCACCAAAATCCAACATTAATTTAATTTCAATTTTATTTTCAGCAAACATTACGAAATATGCAAATATAGTAAATATGAAGATGATAGATATTACTTCAGTTTAACTTTCAAATATGTAGTAAAACATGGTTCCGCCCCAATTATAGATGCAGAAATATTGGTTTTAATTGTGAATATTTTACTGAATAAACAATTATAAAGGATTATAATCATACGTTTTATATTATTCTTCCAAGCTATTAATAGCAATTTTTTTAGTGTAAGCTTTTATTTTCCATCATATTTTTTTACTGATAAAAAATTAATATTGTTTTTGTAAATAATTTCTTTATTGTTCATCTATAACACACACACACACACACACACGCGCATATATATATATATATATATATACGCGCCCAAACGTAAGTCGTTTTTTACGGATTACTTTTGTTTCGTGCGGTCGTCGAGCATCGTAATGTAAAAAATAAGCTTTACTTTGATTTGAAGGAATTTTGCGTTGAATGTGATTTTGTTCAAATTTTCACAATAAATCTTGTAGTTGTACTGTTAGCTTGAAAGAGTTCATAATGAACAACTCAAAGAATAATTCCATTTATGCTGCACCGTGCACTCAAAAGTATGTGTTGCCCGATATAATATTTTTGTGCAGGTACATTTTTTTCTCTAGACACTGGCGTCTACGCTAAAAATTAACATAAGCGACTCACTTGTCATCTCCCATAACCAAATACTTTAGCCTCTCGTTGATACGATGGGAACTCAGTAGCTCCAAGCACATATTAGATCTCCTCTGAAGTTGAAAAAGTGTTAGTTCATGTGGTAGTCGATCGGAATATTTCTACTTCTTTCTCAAAGCATGAAGTTGTTTTCCAATTGTAGTATACGAGCATGAAAATAGCTCTGCCAAACAACGCAAACTTAATTTGTGATTTGTTTCTATAAAGCTTTTAATTTTTCAAAATCAATTGTAGATGGTCTCTTTGGATGATGTTTATCGGACAGGTCAAAATTCCTTTCTTTAAATCTTTGGAACCAATGTTGGCTGTGTCGTAAGATGGCATACCTTCATCCACCGTTGTGTATGTATTGCGTAATGCTTCGATGGTTTATCGCCCTAAACGATATGAAGAAATAGTCTCCTAAGTTTACTTTGAAATACTTTCATTTTTAATTTATTGTTTACTCGCCGATTACTCAATTGCAAACTGAACAGAAGTTCGAATACCGCATTCTTTATCAGTTGCCAAAATATGTTCATATATATATATATATATATATATATATATATATAGTGTTTTTTAAATTTTAACTCTACAGTACTGAGCTTACAGTACTGAGTCTGAGACTCACGACTCAGTACTGTAAGCTGGGCAATTAAAATATCCACCTGAACAGTATTGAAATAAAACAAACCTTGAAACATACTTGAAAGCCCTTAAGAATCCAAATATTTTTTTTAAATTATTTAATTGTAGATGACTTTAATTGTAAAATCTCACATGTATTCATATTTTATAAAATAATCTAATTAAATAATTTTAATTAACGCTTATGAAAATACTTTTTTAGGTTTTTTCAAATTTTTTATTCTAAATATGTATTCTATGTAATGTTATATAGCAGTCTTTTGATCATGATTTTTCCTAGTCAGCGCTATTTTCTTAGACGCAGCCAATGTTCTACGCAGTACCTGATAAGTCAACTGCATGAGATACAAAATTACAGCCGTTATTTTATGGAGGTATATCGAACGTGTCCAATCTATTCTGAACTTATGTATCTATGATCAAAATGTTTAATCAGAAGGTAATATGTTCACAAATAATTCTGTATTGACTAGTTTTAAAGCAAAGGTTTCGTACAAGTATGTGTCATAATATATGGTATTAATTATTCTATACTTTTGACAATCGAAAATTTATTGAGTAGCAAATACATAGTTTTAGTCAAAATACCAAAAAAAGGAATATACTTATAGATATTTAATTACTTACGAATTATTAACTATCATAAACGGATAAAAAAGTTTCATTTCAGCTGTGTGTTTATGTGAAAAAGTTCACACCTTTTTTAATTTTTATACTAGTATTTTTATAACAGTTAATCTTGCTATAAAAATTTTAAGTTTATTTATTATACACACTGATTTCTTTGTTGTAACTACGATTTTGCTTTGTAATTTTTATTATTTTCAAATATTTAATTATACATTTTTTAATAAATATAATAGTGTAAGAGATTTAGCTTTTGAATATTTTATAACCTTCTGTAACTTTAATGATAAAAGTTGCAAAATATTTCTAAAAGGAACTTTGCATCCCACTACATTATTCGTGACTTTAAAACAATATATTTATTTATTTCGGAAAACAGTGCTATTTGTAAGGGGCATAAATTATTTTTTACACAAAAAAGCTTCAACTTGTTTTATGCATTAAGAAGAAAAAAAATTGTTTTAGTAAGTTCCGCAACTTTTTCATCCATCATTTGAATAAATATCGGCTAAGGTTGCGTTACGAATAAACCGCAATCTACGGATCTTTCTCCGATTTGACTCACAAATGTCGGTATAGCTGTATAACCTTACTATGTATATTAATGAAATTTACACTTAAAATTTCTCAGACAAATGACTCAATTACGACTGTGATAAGAACCAAATACATTTTACATAAATTAAATTATGAGCGAACGGACAAAACAACAGGGGATAAAAGTTGTATGTAATAAATTTTTTTGATAAAAAAATTTACGGTGGTAAAAAAGTTCAGGTCAAGTGTTTATGAAATCACGCATAAATTATAATTCCACAATAATTTCACAAAATATCAAACTATTTACATTTCATAAATTCTTATGTCGTGCGCATACCGCTCATAAAACCCTATATTACAGCTAAATAAGGACTCTAATACCCGACAGATGAACATGATTTTACGATTCGGCGTCTGTATTTTTTTTCTTAAATGTTGCAAAACACATTTTAATAAAACATATTCATATATCTTAAGTATACTAGCAGGTTCAATCGTTCAGTAATTTTAATCTTTGTTGTCTTCGCGTACTTTAAAGCTTTGATAGTTCAAACCTTGGATTATTACAATTAATTTCATTTTAAAAACAACAAAAATCTCGAAAAATAATTTTTGTGAGCACACAAAACAATTTTTTTGACATTTTTTCCAGATTTTTTCGAGATTTTTTCAATAGTCTTGTTTGATGGACACCCTAATACTAATGAAAGTCCCAGTGATTTGCGCTTATTGAAAACCGCGTATTCCTATCTAACAACTGGCAATTTGTGGCAAGTTTAGGAACATATACATATGTAAAATATAAAATTGTTATTTATCACATAGTTTACCATAGATAGACTTAGATACTATCTCTATCACTCAATAATTGAAATATGGATTCATTATTTAATTAAATTATTACGCTGCTACATTACTTCAAAATTAAACATATTTTTATGAAATATTCAGATTTTCAATGGAAACTGAATAGACAGGATAACGGTCGATGTATTGATATAATGCGCATCCATTGATGGAAAACCTAAATTAGTAAAATATATATTTCTAAAAAATAAGGGCTTTCGAAAATAATAATTTTGCGCCACGTATGTGCAATCACGGAATTGAACGTAACGCTGCCTAAACGAAGAATGCAAGTATGGAACGTAAAATTCGTAATTAAATATCTACCTACTATCAGTTTGTTTTGAAATTAGAGTAGCTTTGACACTTAATAAGGTAATATCACAATAATTGTAATGTATGCTTACTCCAGAAAGATACTATAATTTTATTTCTGCAACTTTTATGCTTTCCGTAGAATAAAATGTAAACTCATTGCTTGATGGAACTGTGATGGGGAAACCCAAGTGAATTCCTATGATAGACAGGCTGTATATTGTGATAGGCTGAAAATCCTCCCTTAAAATAATATTTTTTTAAGTTCTTAAGTAATTTTTATAAATTTAAATATACAAGATACATGCTATGATAAATAGAGGAATTGTATGAAACTTGAACATATCATGGATATAAGATTGAATTACTTCGTCGGACTGTTTGGAACAAAAGGTTCCTTATGCCACGTTATAGGTACGCTTGGCGAATGAGGAAATGCTAGCCCGAAAAAAGTGTAAGTTTTCGAATGCTACTTTTACCACAGAATAATTTCAGCGTGGGTGAAAATTTCTTTCTGCTGGCTTTTTATTTTAAGCCAATCATCTCCCAGACCGTTTTCAATTCGATATGTATTTATTTGCATTATAAATAAAAAAATAGTAATTTATCTTATAATAAAGATTTAAAATTACCAAATTTCAATAAGTTTTCAGTATATTCATTTATTTCCATTATTACTCAAACTTTATTTAGATTGTTTTAATAAATTTAACAATTAATTATATCCATTTAAATTTTCAAATTAATTAAAATATAAATAGTTAAATTGAAATTCAAAATTAATTTTAAATTTAATTTGATTAATTAAATGAAAAAAATTCAAAATATTTAGTATAAATATACTTTAATGTTAAAATTATTTTTTTAATTTATGATTTTTTTTTAATTCAAGATATAAAGATCAAACATTTTATTACTCTTTATGAGAAAAGAATGAACTTGAAACGCGATGATTTGGAAACGGTCTACCAGGTGATTGACTTACAATGGAGAGCCAACAGAAAAATAAAATGATGTACTACCAGTCAAAAAAAATTCAATTTTAATTTCTTTACTGTTTTCTCACTGGGAAGAACGAATGCCATATAATGAAAGATAAAGCATTATGAGGTGTTCGAGTTAAATATTCTGGGGGAGATTTTCTCTTCTCAAGAAATTTTTACATATCATGAAGTCTTTACAATGCTTTTTAACCCTTGTTGCACGGCAAGTATCATTGGCTTTATTTTTGCGTGTAAGATCGAATGCATCGCTTTTGTCCAATAGTGGCTTTATAATTAAAATACGAGAAATAATGTTTCGTATAACTGCAGGAGCCAAATTCGGTCTAATAATGTTATTAAATATCAGTTTATAGCCGAATATGCAATTGGTTGCAAGGAATTACAACAAAATATTGTCACGAAATATGTGTTTCAGTTTCATTGAATCATTCGTGCTAGTTATTAACGATTTTCTCCCGCTCTACAGATAAACTACGGGGTAATATACTGCAACATTAGTTCACACAAGCAATAAAAGTGTGGTACGTGATGATGGTAAAGAACACTGTATCTCGAGCTAAGAATATTTATATCTCATTCATACCACTTTAAAGTTACACGCCCCTAAAATATACAGAATTCGAGTATGGCAGTGTGACCCCTGCCTATTTATAAAAATTTGTGTCACGTAGTATGTGATGCGTGGTCTTCGAATATGTTAAACAAAACTAGCGAGTAATTATTTAGAAATCTATTTTTATAGAAATTTTCTAAAAGTTTATTTTATATGTCATATACAGGGTCACATACCCTGTATATGAAATCATATATGTATTGAAATAATAAAATTCTAATGAAACTTAATAAAACTAAAGCAGAAGCCTAAACAGTTTGAATGTTTCTGAAAAATAATATTAGCAACTACCAATATTGATTGTAATATGTCCAATTTAATAAACAATAATATATATTATTCCTTTTTTTCTAAAAATTCTTATTTCTTACTTGCATACTGGCAAAATTCATGTGGTGCGGGAATTTGCTGCGGACGTTGACGCGTGGCGTCATAAATTGTGACTTTGGCAACATTAAGCGGGAAATTAATATACGCATCTAGCGTATATTAATTTCCAGTCATTATTTTAAATTAGGAGCATTAGAATCCTTCTCTAAGAATGTATTGTTAAGTTTCTATGATATTATAAAATATTATTTGCGGATAAAATTTGATATCAAGTTCAACAAGAATACGGAAAATTCGACTTTTCAAGATGTAATTGAACAGAACGAAAATTATTTTCTATTTAAACATAAATAGAAAATAATTTTATACAGGTGTAAATATAGATATATAATTAAATATTTACAAATGTAGAAGCAAATATTTATGATCCGTTTTTCCTCAACTCTGGCGATATAATCAGCGGTTCTAAATATATTAATGACTATTTTAAGTTTAGTGAGAAATTTTGAAGCCATAGTTAATACCAATAACGAAGAAAAAAGTATTGAATAAAGATTTAAAAATGAAATATTTGAAAGTTACATTTTTACTTTAAATTCATACCAAATAATATTCTCATAAAACTAAAATATCGATATGATGAAATTTCATTCATCCATTGCTAATATAGGTGTAATCGAACTTATTTTAGATCAAGAACATTTTCAGATGCCGATTAATAATAAAAAAGATTTGACTTGTTCAAAAATATAATTTAAAGAATACTCAGTTATTTTCATTACAAATAAAATGAAAGTCGAATTTGAGAAGAAAAGAATTTTGCAACCAGTATGACGTTAGGCAAAAAATATTGTGAATAGGTTCACGAAGAGGGTGAAATGATTTCGTCCCTTACTAAAAATAAATATTACTAATCCTTATTCAAAGTAAATATAATAAATATTCAATGTATCTTCCGTACAAATATACCATATCTATATTTTCACGAAACTCGCGAATTATTCATTTTATTCACTCATATAAAAACACTCACAGTACATTTAACCCGTTTTCCTTTTTCGTGTCAAGTTTTATTCCAAGTATTGGGATAAATTGAGTGAACGAGGAATACGTAAGTGACTATTTGTCTCAATTCTTTATTTTCTTACTTATCTTAATTCTGCAGAAAAAGCGTAATGACTTACATGTAAAAATAAACATTTTATCAATACTCCGTTAGCTTGAATACAATATATTCTTGTTTGTACCTTTTCTAAAGTTGGCCTTGAAAACATTTACTTAAATTAACAAAAACGACAAACAAATAATATTAATTTAATCAAAAACATTGACGAAGTGAGCATTCTATTTTCTTTTAGGCATCTTTTTGCCATTGCTACATTATTAAGCCGCAATCAACAAAAAAGCCGAATTCGACAGTCGGCATCTCGTTTTTTAATCATAAATACCATTCGTTAGCTTTACTCGAAGGAGTAATCCACTTAGTAATGTGTGATTTTTAGATTCTAAATATTTTCATAAAAATATTTAAATATCTTTGAAAGATTTAAAGGGAAATTTCGTCAACACATTCAAACATTCAATGATTATTATATATTATAATGGTTTAATATTTTTTATAGATTTGCACAACAGACATAAATATTTTTGTGTTTAAATTGAAATTTGTACACTTTTTATAGATTAATATCGTAAAATTTACATTTAAATAATTGACATATCTTAATACAATGTGAATACGTTATGATTAATTATAATAGTTCCTCGTAGGCGTTTCCAATTTTATTAAAAATCTACATTAAGTCAGGAATATTAGAAAATATTGAGATGAACTTTTGTTGTAATAACATATTACGTAATAAATATAATTCAAATATTATTCCTTAGTAATTTAAGTGTCAAATCAATATAAATGGTGTCGGAATATTAATAGAAAAGACTTCAGTAGTTGTATAATCTCTTGATATTTTTGAAGCAGATCAATCAACGCTTTACGTATATGCGAAGATACAATAAAAATATTTCTCGTAATATTTTGTACTATGTATTACTTGACACGTACGTCTAAAAACATCCGGCTGCAAAATTTCGTGTAAAACTGTGTAGGTCGCCCCATGTTGAATTTCTAATGCATTTCAAATTTTGGAAACAGTTTAAATTAAAATATAACTATTTTTCATAAATTGAAATATAACCATAACTATTTTTCGCCAAAAAACGACCTTTTTTACTAAGTCGCAATATTTATCGTAAGGATAATAGTATTTTAAAAATAGTGTATACAGAAATATTACTATAATAATAGTTCACCATCAATAAGTTTTTCCTAAAATAAATTATATTTTAAATAAGTACCAACATTATCACTTCGGTATTAATTATATTTTTAGATTTAACATGAGAAGATATATTTTTATCCATATTGTTAGCAGTATTAGGAAATGATGTTGACTACTGTATTTCTTTAATAAGCAGTGACCTATAGATTTAGGTTTAGGAGATTTTAAATTTAGGAGAGTACATAAAAATGAGCGATAATTTATTTCAAATACTTTAGTAACTTTGAAATTGGTCGAATGAAAAATGCATGTGCGATATCTGTAATGTCATATTAGTATTGTTGCGGACACTACGCGGTTCCTTTCATCGTGTCGGGTTCGTTATAAAAACAAATAAACCATTTTGATAATTAAATGAAACAGAATTTATTGAACAAAATAAATATCTAACCCGTAAGTAATATAATGGCAATAACGTGACAGTCCCATTCTACTGAACGCGCATGACTTTCATGTTTTTTGGGGAAGCTATTAATTTCGAGATCATTCGGCGTAATTTTCATAGGATGAATAATCTATATATCTTGAATATTATCGAATGTCATTCGTAGCCAAAGGGCACTTTCCTCTTACAAATTATTTTTACAAAAAATAGGTCTAATGGGCTTAAAGTTAATAATAATGATCATTACTGAAATATAAAATATTTTGGTAATTAAATGATTAAATTATGGTAAGAAAAAGTATATGTAGGAGTCAATATCAAAAACAAACTGAGTGACTGGGATTTTTGAAGATAGAAGATTGAATAAACAATGAATATTAAACAGCGAAACAGTTTTTCGAACAGTTTTTAAACCATTAATATTGATTCCACTTTTCTACTCCAGAAAACGTGATAGTACAAATATACAAAATGTTTGATGTGTAAAGATGAGGGTAATAAAGCACTATTCATGTGCAAAGTCGATGGAAACACTGCGAAATATTAAATTATTTTTGAAGTGTACTTCTTTTACGTAATTTTCATTAATATATTTTAAACGTATTTGAGAACGAGAAAATCTTGTAATTTTTTTTTTCAAGTAATACAGAAATTTCGTAATAAAACTTATTAATTCGTTATTATGTACTAATTCCATCACACATTCTAACTTCATTATTACATTCTAATTTCATTATTACATTAAAGTTTGCAAATTTTACACAGTATAAAATATAATTAAATTCATCCACATGTTGGAAGAAAATTTCTTAGTATTCTTAGATCGTATGGGTAGAGTTTGTTTATCTTAGTGTCGAGACTTACTGTTTGCAAATCTATTAGGTATTACCCAAAGGGCTAACTGAATTTTATTTAAAACTAGAACATCAATATATACATAATTTTTTTCATTAAAAAAGATAACGCGAAAAGGTTTAATATAAAATACGGGTTTATTTCCGTTATTAGTAATTATATTTATAAAAAAACATTAAATCACAATCCAAATCACAATCTCAATAATTACTATCATTTTTGTATAGTTACCCAAAATTTACTTATACGATATAGAGTGTACTATATTGATATTGTCTTTCGTATTTTATTTCAAAGCGAAGTCAAGCGATTGCTGAGAAATAATATTTCGACTTAAATTGAAATAAAATTTTATGAAGGTTCATCAACTAATTTCCATTTCCGTTTCAGTATTTACAGAAGTAATTTTCTGAATGACTGATGTAGTGTACAAACTATTTCTTTTCTATTTTATACTTTCTCCTTATGATTTTGGAAGTACCTACTTTTTCTAAATTCCGTTTTCCTGCAATCACCATATTATAGATAACGGTAGAGCCTAGTGTATTGTCGTCCATATTTAAAGATAAATAGTGGCAAAAATGTCAGTTTCCTTTTACTAGCGACATTTTAGATGTTTCTTTTTAATATCTTTAACCATGTGCATTAAAATGTTATACTTTGTTCCTTTTACAAAACTTGAAAAAAATTGATTCTTGTAAGACATAAGGTTTTTCATTTGAAGCTAACAATTTACACAATATCATTTAATATGCAACTCATTTATAGGCCAGTCAGTATAGCCCATTGCATATTTACCAGCTGATAGAATTTTGTGCATGTATCGAAAGTTTCTAAATTTGCTACTAAATATTCAAGTGTACTTTGAGGTTTAATATACATTTGCTTAAATTTTTCCTTTCAGTTTAATTTGATTAAATTTTAACAAATACACGATTTTATAGGTTAATACTTTAAAAAATAAAAATAACATTTTTATCTGTAAATAATAGTCTATCTGTTTGGTAAAAGGGTATACATACATACGTTGATAAAAAGGTGAAGTCCTACTTTAAAATGTATGTGTATATGTGTCCTGTATTTTAATATTTCTTAGGTACTGAAAGAAAGTAAAAAAGCGTCTAAAGAATGTAAAAAATAAGATAACTTTTTCAAAATTTAATGCAGAATGATATATTAATGACGTAGATTTATTATTGCATTTTTTAAAGTTTTCTTTTCTTACAAGGTTTCAATAGGTTCGTTTTATTTTTTATTTACTTTAATGCGTAAAATAAAATATTTCAAAACATTGAGTGATATAATAAAGAATTAAGATAACTTGGATAATAGAATATTATGGAGTAACTCATGAAAGTTAATACGAACAAGTAATAAAATAATCTCATAATAATAGTTTACGTAAATAGATAGAGATTATAATATATATAATATATTTTATTATATATGGCATATATATAACTACATTACGAGTTAATATATATGACATATGATATGAGTTAATATATATATGGTTTTTTTCGTAGTTATTCACTCATATTCGCATGCTATTTCATTAAGCTAAACCCACTTGAATTATAGAGTCTTACAAAAAATGTAATTAACACTGATTTTCAGACAGACATTAACAAAAATATTTATTCATAGATTATAAAATCATATTTCACGAGTAAATTAATTGATTATAAACTTAGATACCACCAATAGAAACTAAAAATATAAGCAGTAAAGTATCCCATAACATCTTCCAAAAAACAATGCAGGCTGAAACACAACGGGAATACTTTTCTCAATAGCGATTCATAATCCCAAGCGATACATTTTCCTTTAAAATTACTACTTCACGAGAGTTAATATTTTTGGCGATGTAATATTTTATTTTAGTCAATCCGGAACTTCCGAGTTTTCAAATCTTCACCTGTTCTTAAATTCTTTCTAAATAATCTTGCATTCGAGATCGTTCTTTTATTTTTTTCGTTTTCTTTTACGTAGTTGTTTGTTGTAATTCGTATCCAATCTTATTTTATTTGTTCTATAAGTTTTGTGTTGTATTATAGTAGATAGTAAAAGTCAAACTTAACTTCAAGAGTATCCTAAATTATATAAATAGAGTATCCTAAATTTACCACTTGTGAACGTGGATATATCTGCTAAATATTTTATATATCGAAAGCTACAACTAAGTCGTTCAGAATTTAAAACATCCTAAATTAGATTATTAATTAATGGAGACGACAATATTTCTGTAAAATTGTATTCACGAGAGACTTGAATTAAATTGCAAATTAATGAAATAAATATTTTAACAATCGATAGCCCTGATGTATTTATTGTAAGTACATTTTCAATTCACGAACTCTGTGTTATAATATTTTATATTATAACTCGCTACACTAAAATTACTATTTTTTATTCTTATTTCGAAGTAGCCATAAAAATATGGTAATCAACTACTTATCGTGTTATATAATATCGGTGTATTTGGACATCAATATGTCTCAAGTTACTTTATTTTAATTATGCGGCTCTTCTTTATCATATGAAACAAATGTACTTTTATATTTCAATGTACTAATGACAGTGTAACATAATTTTGTTAATTAAGTTTTTATAATAAAATTATTTTTGGGCATAATTTCTTTTTTCTAAATTACGTAAGTATATTTCTAAAAGTAAAACTTTCAATAAAGCTTTGAAATGGCATTCATTCCACCTTTTCTAATTCTTCCATAGTAATATTCATCCACATATAAAGAAATGAGTTTGATATCTCACAGATTTAGAAAAAACTTTTCAACATATCAAACACTTGACAACATAATGATATAAATAAAATATCTTTAAAAAACCAACCTCAAAAAAAAGTATGTACCAAAAAGTAACAAATAATTAACTCAAAACAGATACCTGCATATTAGCAATAAATAACTAAGTTACTTATTTTTAAAAGTCGTTGCCAGCACTGTTGACCAAGTTAAAGAAATTCAATTTAATTTATAATGTAAATTTAAAACATTAACTTCTAAAACACTCACAATACGAAATAGATTTATAAAACGCGTATTTATAATATAAAATTTTACACATTGAATTATTTTGGTAACATTTAATTACTTTCTGTCTTAGAATATTGTATAATTATCAAAAGTCACGAGCAAAAGCTAATATATATATATATATATATATATATATATATATATATATATATATAATTTCCTATTTATAAAAGTAAAGTAAAGTTAGTTATAAACAACATACACAAATGAGGCGATAGTAGTAGCCACCAGCGGTCAGCTGTTAGCTTTTGAGGAGTTCCATTGTTCGTATCCGAAATCCAATATCAGATTTTCTAAGTAACAACTACCAATTCAGGAGTTTCATTCTACATATTCGAAGTTTAACATAGAATATTGAAAAGTAATAATTAAAGTAGCAATCAACTAGTAGCAAATATCTTTATTTACGGTTGATTTAATACCATCCGTTAATATGTTGCATTGATAATCTCCACAACTCATCATCAGACTTTGACCTGGCCGATGATTCAACTATTTCCCAAAGCGTCATCAGACTTTTACATGCTCGACGGTGTAGTTATTTTGCAAATTAACATGTACCGGTAGCAAATACTTTGAATCACTTTTAATTTAATATCATTCGTTAAGGAGTTCCGTCGTTAATCCAGAACGCATAATTAGCTTCTGACATGGTTGATAGTCTAGTTATTTTGCAAAATAACAACTACCAGTAGCAAATATCTTGAATCACGGTTGGTTTACTACCATCCGATAAGGAGTTCCGTTGTTCATCGTCAGATCGCTTCATCAGACTCTGACTGATGGGGTAGTTATTATGCAAAGTAATAACTACCAGCAGTAAATATAATGACCACGATTGATTTACTACCGACCCATAAGGAGTTCTATTGATCATCTCCAGAAAGCATCATCAGACTCTGACATGGTCGATGGTATAGTTATTTTGCAAAGTAACAACTACCAGTAGAAAATATCTTGAATCACGTTTAATTTACTACCATCCGTTATGGAGTTTCATTGTTCATCTCCAGAATGCATCATCGGACTCTAACATGAACTTGTTTTGCAAAGTAACTACTACCAGTAGAAAAAAATTTGAGTCACGTTTAATTTACTGTCGTCCGTTAAGGACTTTCACTTTTCATCTCCAAAACACATCATCAGACCCCAACCTGGCCGATATTGTAGCTATTTTGTAAAGTAACTATTAGTAAATATCTTGAATCATAGTATATCGTTATATCGTTCACTTCCGGATCTCATCATCAGATCATTATCAAATTTATATAGGACCATATAAATTATAGCACCCTATTTCAATTAAAGATTGATCCAAATCGGTCTACACGGCAAAGAATTATTGCTGAACATACATAAAAAAAATCCGAAGAATTGAGAATCTCCTTTTTTTTGAAGTCGGTTAATAATCATTGAATAATTATTCATAATAATAACTGGAATTGTTAAAAATTTTAAATCTATAAATATATGCCATCTTTAACTTATGGCTAGAAAAGTATATTTTTAAAACAGGAAACAATATGGGTACATGGGACTTAAATTAATTTTGAATTGTTCATATAATCCTTATAGGTTTTAGAGCTTAGAATTGAATGAGGGATCGAAATTTTGTTTTGAAGTAAAAGTGCAAATTGCTTCATCTAATACACTTAATTAAAAGGTATTTATTAAAAATTATAAAGAAGAAATCAATCGACAAAATTCAATATTTATAGAGCAATTTATATATTAGTATTAATTGTGAATACTATTTTTGAATGAACATCAGAAAACCTATATTCTAAATCACGGATAATAGCAAAATTAAAGTAAAAGATAGTTGAAAATCTGCAAAGATTAAATAGTAAAAATACCTCAGAATAATATAGTTGAACTTAAAAGTGAGATTGTTCTTTACCTACAAACGTGGAACAATTCTTGTAGAGCAATAAATATATACGTTTAACTTATAAGGATTTATTATATACTAGTATAAGTTAATTTTAATTTAATGGCTTTTCGAAATATAAAAAAAAAACATAAATTGTCAAAGTACATGTTAAACCAGGATGTACTGAAACACGCGAGCTCTTTAAACAATTTACGAGGAGTATCCTGAACATGAATGGTACCACATATAAATAAACCGGTCATTAGCCAAACATGAAATACTCCGTCAGTCGCATATTTCTGCCATGTCATTGGAGCTCCTCTAAGGAATAAGATTGAATAGTAAATAGCGGTGTAATCTAGCAGTAGATGATCTCGGAAGTTTCATGCCCTTCCGACGACAGTTTTCTTTGTCGACTGTACAAAAACTATCGAATATAAAAGGGTCTTTGACGATGACTCGAGGATAATATTTAGATCCCAATGGAAACTTTGTCATATCGACCTTTACTTTTTATAAACAATGAAAATATAGTTATATTCTTACGAAAAAAATATTTGTGATAAGAACTGTTGAGTGATCCCTGTAATTTAAAAGATTTAGTCATAAATTGAACTAAAAGATAAGCATAAATTTAGTTTGCTATGTTTATTGTTCTTCCCATCTTATTTTTTGCAATATTCATATATGCAATATCATTCATGAAATAAATTAAAACCTTAAAAATGTACCCCCTTGGTGATTTAAAAGTAAGGTAACATACAAAGAATGAAATAACATAGGCAGGCTGAAAAGTGTAATAGGGCAATAGTTCAACTTAAAATGCTTATGATTTAAACAAGCGTTTTAGTGGTAAACTTTGTATATCTACCCGTAGTACATACTATAAAGTGCTACAAGGCGCTCCGAGCTTAAACGTTGGATGTTGGATATTGTGGTCGTATAAATTATCCTCAACTCCAGGTTCTTCCCACAACGCAGCCGTTGCTGCATTAAAGTTTCCTCTCTCTACAAGTTATTATTACTTTAGTATTTATGATATCTGCGCAAATTTTGTCAATATACAAATGGTTGATGATAAAAATATAAGTTAAAGTGTAATGCTCAATGGGTGTATTCGCCACTTGTCTCTGTATAGTTCACATTTTATTTTTCTTGCAGCCAAATCTGTATATTTTGTTGTAATTGTGTTTGTTTTAACGATTCTGATAACTAAAAAAAACTATAAAGATGCCAAATGATGGCTTGAAATATATAAAAATATTAGTATGAGAAATACACTTATAATTAATATTATGAGTACACTAATCATAATGATCGATCGGGGGCCACTCGTACGGAGGTACATTAAAATCAACACTCTGAAATGATTTATAAAGCATAAAAAGACATAAATGAAAGCATCTCATAATAAAGCATTTGTTTTTATGAGGTGCTTCTTATTCGTTGCATTTAATTGATTTATAGTATCTACAATGTAGATGCATTGGTACATAAGCAAACTCATCTTGAGAGTTATTTAAACTGGCATCACTGCGTTAGACTGTTGTTATGACTAGACTAATATGTTAATTCATTTGGTAGTTGTTCATAAGACCCTTAGCTTTTTCGAAAATTTTAATAATATAAAGCGTAAAAAAGGATATTTTCACATCACAATTCCAAGTTATTTTTTTAATATAAAAATGCAAAGTAATTACACGGGCTTTCCCGACGTCGAAATCTTCATAGACACTTTAGTAGGGAATATTTAATGCAGTTAAATTTAGTGCAATGGATAGATAGAATAAAATATTATACAACATGCTATAACGAAACATTACATATGGATATATGGTTAATGTCGCATTTGTGTTCACTCAATATCAACAGCGGTAGAACTTCCACAGCATCCAATCACTGTATTTCAGTCGCCTCGTTCTAAACTTTCACATTGTCCATTCTCTCCGCCTGAAAGTTGCGCCGAATGCAAAGTAGTTGCGGTTAAGTGTCCCTCACATATAAATACAGCTCTGCGATTACCATATATAGAAATGTGAAATATGCGCTTCGCATAATTTTATATGGCTTTTGAGGAGAATTTTATATTTAGTCTATAAAATGTTTATATGTACTTATTTTAAAAGAATTTACAAATTTTGTCAAAAATGTAATGTATTAAAATAAAACCAGTCTAGACAAAGTCTAGAGTAGGAATACAGAGGGGTCCTATATTTCTAGAAATTGTTTATTAAATTAACCCAAAGAATTTTAGCTAAAACTTATCATCCACTGTTACATACAGAATATTTTCATATTTTTCGAGGAGATGGTTGATAAATCAGGCGACAAAATTTTTGTTGTGCCTTGCATACACGAGGCTGTTCTAAAATATTGTTTAAATATTGTTTTGCTACATATTAATGAAGGTATCTGTATAATGCCTTTTTTATGAAATTTCATACAGGTAGCTTTAAACAGTCGAAATTGTGACGAAATTATAAAAGTTCCTTGTTTCACCATCGAACCGTGGAAATGATAATTTTAAAAACATTATGCTATCTCTCACCTATCTTAATTTGTCTTGTCATGCTTCATTAGTTTTTACTACTAGTGAGATTATTTGTAGCAAAATTTAAATTAAGGGAAAATGCACACGAATCTTGTGATTGTTGATGAGAGATATAAACCATTAATAAAAATGTAGCCTTAATAAACCAAATACCATATGTTGTCTGGCATTTAATTTAATTTTATCGAGGCGTTAATATTTTACAATAAAATCTACATATATTAGCTTACAAAACATTGCTAATACTATGAATCTTCTCGATATGAGTCAAGATGTACATTTAAGTTCATAAACGAGATAAGGCGAATACTTACTACGCGTTTTCCTCGGCTACCTTTTATTTTCACTTCCTTTCAAGATATTTGATGACTTGAAACGATGAAAGTTGACTTTCTTTAACAGTTGACCGCTTTGAATATGCGTTAAATTTTTCGTTAACCAGAAGGCGATACTCAGCAGCACTCCATTATCGGTAGCATTTTAATGGTCCTTACTAAGTTACTGTACCCCAGAATGTACAGAAATAAATTGGACATATTTGAAAACTACGAACTTCCCCAATCATGAATTTGATAAATAAAAGTAGTTCAGTAGTCCTGGCCAGGACTTATTCAGATTTTAAAATCGTCTATTAGATACGTACTTATGCATACTTTTCGCAAAATTAATCGCTTTATAATTGTAATTTCTTTAAGTAATAATGAAACTAAAACTTAATACCTCCTATGAAACATATAAAATGTCTATAACACTTTTAATTAAGGAAACTTATCTATCTGCACAATGTGAAATCTTACGTATTTTTCATACCGGAAGACAAAAAAATAATCAAAATCGACACTGTATACGCGCGGGAATTTGTGTCGGCATGACAGCTTGTCTATCAGTAATATTGCCAGAAACAAAAGTGTATTATCCTAATTTTATAAATATTATTATTCTTGATCAGTTATTCTACAAAAATCTTTTCTTATTCTCTTCTATTGTGTTTTACAATTAATTAATTTTATAGATAAATAATTACCAGACTATGATATCACAACTGTCAACCTTATTTGACAGTCAACATAAATTCGATTAGGTGTATAAAAAAGTATTACAGGATTTAATACTCCAATTGTACTTAACTGTATAGCAAGTGTTATTAATTTTTGAGAGTCTTCTCTGCATAATGATCTAAGTTTGACAGTTGCTGTAAATGAATATGGAACATTTTGCCGAAAATGTCAAAATAAATTTTACAACTTTCTAAATAATACCCAATCACAAAATTGAGCCTTTTTATATCGTAATCATTCTGATCTTTGAATCGCATACATCGTAAACTTTCTTGTTGAAACTTTTTACCAAATTCAATTCACAATGAATCGTGTTCTGCTATATTTGTAGAATACTGGCACAACATTGCGTGTAGTACGTATAGTTGAAAGTATTTTCTTTATAACTATATGTATATTAATTTCCGTATTTATAGGTCCATTATTTATATACATTGAGACGATACTTTACAGCGTGATATTCATCTAAATGCACATAATAATTACATCATACATGTATTAGCATAGAATTTTACTTTCCAAACTTTATCGATTTTTGATTGATCAAAATATATGATATAATATAAGAGTCAACAGTATCCATTTTGTGTATATAGTAGGTCTACAAATCATGTTCATCTACAAATAACAATGTGAATAAACATCTGTTTATTTCAAATAAGCTATGATTTGTCAATTTTAATTGCTGTGAAATTTAAATTTGCTAAAGTAATAAAAAAGAGCCAAATTTAAATAACTTTACAACATAAATTAAAGTTTCGTTTAACATTAAAGAAAATTTATCTGCAAATATTTGAAAATCGTATTATGTCACTCACATTTAAAGATTTTTGTGAATAAGGAAGTAAAATAAGTAAAAAAAAAACGATTTCGAAGCAAATTGATTTTGAATAATTTTATTTAAATACTGCAACTAAAATTATTTGCATTGTTACTCACAAAAGAATATCACTAAATAATTTTTAATTCGTTAAGTTATTACATAGAAATATATCTAGAGCACTCTTCGCTCGATATTTTTCATTAATCGTTTATAATTAGAATATATCTTTAGTTACTTAATTTTTAGAGACAATGAGTATATGAAATAAGACAATGTAAAATAAACTACTCATAATCGAAATAATTCAGGTTTTGAATAAATGGCTGATTATGTGAATTGGATATGAAAAAGTTAGATTCAAAGCACTAAATCAAATCAGTTAGGGGCTGAATCAAAAGGTAAAATCAATACTGATAACTTTTAAGCCTGACAAGTAGTGAATATATTTTGCATTAATTTTGTAGAAATTCATTATTCACAATTAAATGAAACTACGTGATGTAGTATTATTTCTACTTTCTTTAAGTTCTTTACCACGAGGTAAAGAAAGAAAAAAGAGTAGGCCGTGGTAAAGAACTCAAAGAAAGTAGAAGTCATCATGTAATTTAATTTAATCCTGACAAGTAGGTTAAATAGCTATTGCTTAAAATAGTTACTTCCTATATTATACAACATGACAATTTGCATGAGAATTGTAAATATAGTTAGGATTCTCAATTGTAACGTAATTTTTTTTGCTAGTTTTGCTGATAAATGCTTGCAATTACTTTTTGGCCTTTGTAAGGTTCAACCGTCGAATTGAAATGCTCTAGTAACGACATGGTTAATTCAAAACACAAAATACGCAGTTTAAATCTTGACCTAATAAAACAAAATTGGACCCAATAAAACAAAATACGCGTTTTATAACCCTGTTTGAATCTCTTCAGTTATTTTTACGTGATACATATTTAAACAAACACAAACATATAAACTGACAAAATATTTTTGGATCTTATTGCATTTATTACATGCCCGCAAACAGTTATTCGTAATAATTTTTAAGGTGCAAGTGAGATAATTCTATGGCTATATTATATGTATATTTAAACAAAATAAACTTATATTTTGTATGGAATATTTCACAAGATTCTTAGACAATTTTTACTCGTACCCACATGCATGCATCTACGCTCGTACGTGTGCTTTATAAAACCTGCTTTTCACGGTAGCTTTCAACAGTAATCTTATGTAAGTTGAATTCACGGGCGGCCAGCCTTGATTATATAGGAAATGGGTTGTATTCAAGCCTGCGGCTAGTAAATTATATATACCGATAAGCTTTCTCGTGATGACATACAAGAGTAATAATAGTTAGAAAAAGACATGAGATTTGATAAGAACATAACTAAAGAAGGTTTTTTAATCTATTATAACATAAATTTACAAATTAAGTTACTTAATTTCAATTATTACGATAATCAGCCAAAGGAAATATTTTGAATAACTACTATCAGAAAATTCAAGAACTTTATACATGATTTTCAAAATAAATCAGCTATACAGACAAATCAAATGTGAAAAGAAATTTTGAAAGTGGGTCTAGATATGGTTAAGTTACATATATAAATATACTAAACTACAGCACGTGCAGTTTTGGATATAATATTTAAATTATTCTTATAATTGTCCATGAAGGATATATCTATGTTCATGTACTTGAGCTTAATTAAATTGATTACATAAATTTTCAACGTAATTTCACAATTTCCTGACATGATTCATTCGACTATTTCTTTCTTTAAATCAAAGGTATTTTATTAATCAAAATAACTTGTTAAATTTTTTAAACTTTTTATATTATTATTCAAATTGCTGCTACTTCGATTATTATTGAATTGTTGCATACACTTTTAAAAGTAAATTTTTTAAGGCCTCCTTTTTAAAAGTCATCAGTCATTTTCATCTCTACAATTAAAATTGCTCAATTGCAATTGAAATTCAAATTCTCTGGTCGTGCATTTATTTAAATAGTTTTCAGTTCATAAATTAGTTATTCATATAAAATGTTTATGTTATAATTAATTTCACTCAACTGCGATAAGGTAAAGCCACAAGCAAAAAATTATTTTTCCTATAAGTTAGTCAAACGAATTGTTAAATATTTCTAAGAATTCTGTCACTTATTTTTTCTCTCGATATTTTTGTTCATGTGATAAAGTTTTGTCAGGTTGATGGTTTGCTTTACATCTCGGGCGCAAAGTATAAAATAAATAAGCGTTTAACCATATCAGCTTCTTTTATAAGATAAAACATTTACAGTTTACAGTAAGTTATGTTTCGCCCCACTTTATATGTTTGTTATGCCTTTTAGTTTCGTAAAGTATCAATAAAATACTGAATCATATTTTCTTTGCCTAAACTGACTACCTTGACGAAAACTTAATTTCTTCTTTTCTTTTAACCAATGATTATAAGGCTAATAGTGCCAATCTTTTCACACAGCTGATTTTGAGTGACATTTTTCTTTTGTTTTTTCAAGATGGAATAATATTTATTGTAATTATTATTTAGGTCATTTTAGGGTAGGCTTGGGGCACTAATGTTTGTTTAATATTTCTGTGTAATTTGAACAACAAAACGGAGATCCATCTAAATTTTAGCAATTATTCGAAAGCTCAATTTCTCTCCTGAAGTTAATATTGTTTTGTAAATATAGATAGTATAAACTAATTGTGTCTTAAACCAGCCAAATGACACAAAAATGTAAACATAAACAAGAAATGAGGCATAATTGAATACAATGTATCAAACAGAATATAACATACATTAGGAAAGGTTAGGTAAGATGAAATAAATATGGACATGGTATGTATATTAGTCACCGTATTAATTCACTAAGATTGCGTTTTAAGTACAAGTTTTTCGTTACGAAAATGTCGAACTGACAGCTTGGTAATAATTAGTTTTATTTAATTAAGAAATCTGCAGAAATATTGATCTGAATTCAGAGTGTTTAAAAAAAGTTGGTGGTGTGAAATTTGTGATAAATATGTAGGTAACTCTCAAGTTTCTGCGTCCTATGTGTATTGAGAAAATCAAATTTGAAATAAAAAAAATTTAATATATTGCCTATTATATATTTCGTAGGCGTGAAAACATGGACAATATTTATAAAATACATCTAGAATTATAATTATAGATGTTTTTCGAATCTTTGAGTAAGCATGTGTAAACTCATATTTTTTTATAAATATATGTGGAGTAGCTTCGGAAATAAGGAAAGGGAACAACAAATTCTTTTGCATATTTTTTCAGAATGTGTCTGAAGATATAATATCTAAAATAATGAATTTCTGAGATCCTTAAAACTAATTCTTTCACACAACACCCCGCATTATATATAATAAGAATAAAAAAATATAGTACTTTATTTGCCCTCCCTAATATTATTTTATGGACATTTTTGGGATTTTTTATAATGTTCACGGTAATAATTTCAGAAATAAAAAAGGTACAAAGGCAACATAATTTTCCGAAATACCTCTGGAAGTAACTTAATGAAAGTTCCGAAAAAAATGGTTTGTTATATGACAAAATTCTTTTATTTCATTTACTTTCTTCAAAGTTTATACATGCCAATTTGCGAGTATTGTTACTATTAAAATATATGCGGATTAATATACCTTATCAAATGCTAAGCTCCTAGGTTCTGTTTCAACCCATTTCTGAGAAAAACGATGTTGTCATTTTCAACAATATCTCACATGAAGTCCAAAAAAATAGTAATTCGCTCTTTCAATTGCTGTTCTGTAATTATATGTAAACTTCTTGGACATCTTTGATACATTATGCAAATAGCGCAGCACTTGATCTTCAATGCACTTTTGATCTTCAGTTCAGTTAAACAATCAAAAGAAGAATTAAAAGATTGATTTTACATTTACATTTTCTATAAGTTATTAAGAAGTGTGAAAACCTTCATGGGTGAAAACCTTCATGGATGATAAATTAACAAGTGTATATGTATTTTGGCAGTATTTCTTAAATGTCTAACCTAGCCCTATCTGATATATCCACCCTTGACGTTTTTTCGTCTTCATGGGAATTTTAGATTTAATTCGGAATAGGTAATATTTTTACCACTACGGCTAAACGAGCTTTTATGGATTTAACCGATAAAAACAGGAGTCTTAATTTTTACCGTTTTCGACAAGTAGGAAATTCCTAGATTCAAGAGGACTTAAAGTATATCAAGCGATCTAATATAATGATCAGCCAATATAGTGAATAGAAAAAATACATGAATTCCTAAAATTAAATTTGGATGACTTGACATTGACGTTATCTCATTTATAATCATTAAGAAAACATTCTTTGTATTCCAATATTATAGCATTTAATCATCCCATGTTCGTTTCCATACAATACACCATTTGTGTGTAATAATGTTATGGAGATCGACTGAGTAATTGAGTTAGGAAACCAGAAAAACAGTCACACCGTTTATAATAATAATAAATTCTGGAGTGAAAAGTCTAATATGTTTATCTCCATAACAACAAGGCTTTATTTATACAAAATTGAACGGAGATCTATTAAGTAAATAAGATATCAAAGCGAGACAAACAAAAACACATATTCACATTCATTATATTACGACTTAAAGATAATAATAAGAATAGACGAATTATTAAAAAAAATGGAAAAAAATAATAACAACGTTACTCACTACTTCCTTTCAATTTATTATTTTAATGACACAATCTAAGTGTAAAATAAACATTAGTTATAGACCATATCTTAAACTTGCAATGAAATACATTGTCTAAAGCAACTAATTTTAATTTTATACTAACACATGTTTTAAAATTTTGTAATTTCCTAAAAAAAGTAATACGAATTATATCGTTCAGAGCGCTCGGCGAAGATTTTTTTTTCACTACATGACTATTACTGACCAGTCTATTTAGAGACCAGTGGTTCTAAATCGGTGATCTGTGGACCAGTGGTAGTCCCTAAAAACACCCGAAGTGGTCCGCGAAGCCAGATACAATTGTTAAAATTATTCAATAAATGACGACGCCTCAATATTAAATCACCTATAGCTGACGGAGCTGTGTTGAAGCACGGGAGTGAGAGTATGCAGCGAGTGTCTTGATGGGCTTGTTCCGTTCGCCTTTGGTTTAGTCCAGCTACACTCGATGTTATGAGTGCTTGCTTATTCTCGGTATATATATAAATTTAATATTTAAATATAAAACAGCAATTTCTTTTCCTGAAATTCGGAAAATTGCTTTGTTATCTAATTTTATTTTCAACCACATACTTATACGAGCAGGGATCCATAACTCATTTAATAATTTAAAAAAAATTGAAATCATTTGGGTCACCCAAATGATTTCGATGTTTTTTTGCTTTACGTTTGGCTTTTAATAACAAAATAATTATGCGAAAAAACATTTCCACTTATTCAGATATATTTAAAAAGGAAATTCTACGTGAATTGACTGCTTATGAATGCTGACAGGTTATTTAAATTTGCATTTCTATATTAAGCAAAGTAAGTACTTGCAGTTTCTATTTATACACTAATTCACTCACACTCGAAATTCACAATTTCTAAATAGGTAAATTGAACCACGGGAAAATTGAATGTCATTTAAAATGTAATCAAATTTTCTCGAAAACATTCATTCTATATCATAATATTGTTTATTTTTATTCTATATAATTTCATGAGCGTAAATAACTGTTACTCCTTAGCCAGGCCTCTAGTATTTAAATACCTCCGCTAATGATCACTGGCTTTCACATCATCACAATCTTGTAGCGCTTAATGTCTCCAAGCTAATAATGTTTGTAGCTACTTCTTATATTGGAAAAGTAAAATATAATAATTCTATAATCCAGAGTAAACGTGAAAAGACAATAAAAAATATTTTCTCTGACGACATCAATTTAGTCACCACTGAGAAAATTTTAATATCATCATTAATCTATGGAAATATGTCCTCTTAAGGTTTTAATAACACTTGGAATTCCTTTAAAACGTATTTATTATTTACATATTTGGTCATAGAATCTCATGTGGATATTGGTTATAGTTTATAACTTTGTTTAGTTTGGCGGGTTGTGATTGGTGTAATTATCTTATTTACTTCATCATATTTCAGATAAGAAACATATCCCTTAATCGATTCCAACCAGATTTCTAATAAGATTATCCCATTGATACATTCTGAACTTAGGTAAATTTTAAAAATAAACAATCAAATACATATATTCCTCATATTAAAACACGATTCCTACCTTTATTACATATTCGTTTGTTCACGCACTCCTAAACTTTATACTATATTGCATAACAATATATATTGTTACCATTCTTTTACTTACTTATAAAACAATATGGTTAATTTATGTGATTTTAACAATTTCTGTGAACTTCCCAACAGTCGATTTAATTACTTTGCTACGATTAACTGCAAGATGTTGATCTCGTATAAAATAAATTCGCTCTAAGTACACGTTACGTTAATGATGCAATGAATAGATAGACAAACTACGGTAAGGCTGATAAAAGCAAAAAATACGACAAGGATATTAAATCGTCATAAAGAACGCAGTTTCCATGACAAAGCGTAGTTACAAATGACGTACAAATGACAATAAAAAATTTAGTCAACAAGAAACGAATTTCAACGATTACGTGGATGTTCACTTAGGCTACATATTTAGATCCACGTAGGCTGTAGTTGGAGATTTCTTTTAATTTTTTATGCACTTAAGTTTCATTCAGTAATTTGAGATTTTATTGGGTGCATTAATCTTTTTCATCTATTAAGTGTCGCAACCTACTTGACGATACGTTATATATTTCAATAATTTATTAAAATTCGTTTAATATTCTAATGTACATATAGCATCGTACATTTTTTTATTGTAAATTGAAGATAAGTTCAAAAATCTGGTGAGGAGAATTACCACGGTAAAAACGATATATATATATATATATATATATATATATATATATATATATATATATATATATATATATATAAGAAACTGTACAGCACAGTGTCAGATTCCGTCGATGGTATTTATTTTATTTCTACATTAAGAATTGTTGAGCATAATAAGAAAAAGTCAACTTTTGAGTTGTGAATCAGATATTTGACTTATAACAAAAATGTCTACATAATTATCGTGATATAAAATACAGACGAGTACATTTTATTACCATTAAGATAATTATAGAATTAAGCCTATTTTTTTATTATTTTTTATAGCACGTGGAATGTGACCTTTTCATTTTTATTAAATATGTTATGCATATAACTTTTTTTATATCCCAACATATATTTTAATACAAGATTAGATATGAAAAACATATGAAAATGAAGCAAATGTATTCAATATTATAGGTGTAACAATTGCGACTTCAATTTTACGAAAAACTTAAAGAAATGTAATAAATTTATTGAGATGTGATAAGTAAAGTAACGATTTTGCATATAAATGTCCGCCTACCGCGCGATTATAATTCAAGTAGAGCTGTTGTGTTTCCAAGATTGAGGGGATTCATCGGATATAAATGACGTCACTTTATTTGAATTAGCGCCACCTGCTCCCATTGGTTCTTTTATTATAATTAAAAAAGTTTTCCTTATTCTCCACGCGGAAATTCACTTTGCAGACAATTTTCATTAAAACAGAAATCAAACAAAATATTGTGAGCAACGATACGAACAAAATATTGTGACGACCGGATTACATTTAGAGTAGAATGAACGTCATCAGGGTTGAAAGAACTTTATGTAGATATCTAGACTTGCGATGTCTATCAGTGCATTGTACCGGTAATGGAAATCACTGATCGGAGTGCATTGAATAGTGCACATTATTGAATTGAATCCCTGAACTTCTTGATTTGAAATATAGTTTAAAATGAAAATTCGTAACAGGAACGCGGTAATTATACTACAGTGGTGACCATGTGGTATTTTATAATTCCAGTATGATTTTAGATTTTAAATTGTAATTAATTTGTAATTATGAAATTCTCAGTCATTTTCGATTTGACAGAATTTTTTTTTAAAAACAAAACTACGTACAAATATTACTGCAACTGTTATTCGTTGAAACTACCTATCGTAAAATGTATACATAATAAACTTTCACACGAATGAATTGTTTTTCACTCTTCTGTTATGAGAATAAACCTGTACTGAAATTCGTATAAATAACGAACAAGAATTACTATCAAAATCTAAGGCTTCTGTTGTAGCTATCTTTTACCATTTAATTCTTTTGCAACAAATTTTTACTATCTCCTTTTTAATATACAATCATTAAAATAAAATGAGGACCACCTTTACATATTAAGAGTAGGTAAAATAACTTTTAAAGTTTTAAATTATATTTCTATCTCTAAATATTACAAAAACCTATATAATTAATTATTATTGTTATACTTGCTTTTAAAAAGACATTTTGTACTTGTAGTATCAAATTTAGTGTCCTGTAGATTTCAAGCACACCAGCCTTTCTCGTGATCACCATTCTGCTATTGCCTTCACACGCCCTTTCGTCAAAAGATATGAAATGGATCTCTAACTATTCAATAATGTTCCGAACTAGTAACTGTACGTGCTGTGTTCTAGAAATTTTGTTCCTTGGAGATATATCATATGAATTTAGGCACGCGTGTATTAAAAGTATACTGAACTGGAAATTACATATGTTAAGTTCTAAAAAATGCGATTCTTCGACTACGTTCAATACCATTACATCAAACATCTCGTAAAACCAAATATATTTGACCAAAAGTTTTATGACAATTCCCCACATAAATTTGAGCAATGTTTAAATTCCATCAATGCTGCAAACTAATCGCTTTTAAAGTTGAAATGAAATGGATTTATTTGGAAAATCGTTTGTGTTAACGAACTTTTGCTGAATTAATAATCATAATTATGAATATTTCAGTCACAGTATACGAAAATAAAATTATCAGTCGTTTGTTAACTCATGACTATTTCTGAAAATCAAATTAATATTTTCTCTCGAAAACTAATTATTCTCGTGCACATTTGAGTTGACAGATTCGCTTTGAAGTTTTAGTTATATACCTAAAAATATATCCTTCCACAAGTATAAATACAAGAAAGGTAATGTTAAGATATTTATGAGCTATTTATTAAAGCACTCGAAATATATTATTAAGTATTGCGGTAAAAATGACGTATTATACGAATAATTTTGAAACCTTGTTTAGTGTTCACCTAAGGAAAAAATTATCGAAAATAAAATATCTGTAATATCTGTAAATGTGTCTGTAAATTTGGCTGGCTTTTGTATCTAGCTGTATTTTGTATCTTTGAAGTTTTTTTAGGATTATGATCGTTAGGAAATATGTTTGGAAAAATGTTTAGCCGTAAACTGAACTGGAAAATAGAAAAAAATTGGAATAATAAATTATGCTTCAAAAATTAAATTATCATACATTGTTAATATAGTTTAAATACATAAAATTAATTGAGAAATGTGGCCTGATACCACGTTTTCAACTAAATACCTAGTAATGACAGTAGTAATAAGGGCCCTAGAAATTAGCTCTGTTAGTGAATATTAATGCTCCTTTGGCGCAATGAAATAAATTCAACGGCAATAAATATAAAGGATATTCCTATAAATTTGGGAAAATGTGTAAAAAAGGGTGAAGGAAATTCAGGGATAATTTTATAATTTAATAGTGCAATCTTCACATATGTAAAACAAGCATGAATGACGAAAAGCAAGGAATAATTTTTATACTAGTTAGTTCTAAAACTTATCTTCTTTTGATAAATCGTTTTAAATTCTAAGTATATTAGTCGTCGTTAGTCGCTTTTTTAATTTACACAAGATCAACAATTTCTGTAATAATATTTTATTTAAAAAGTTTTTGATTTTTCTATCAACTTATTCAAAATTGTTCAGCTTATTTAGTAAAAACTGGCAAGTACTTAAACAAATAATACCGTGTTATAAAATGTACTATTATTTTAGGTACTTAACGAGTATAATTTTTTGCCGGTATTTTCATTTACTACCAAAGTTTAACTCAGAGCAAAACCAACTAGTAAAGGCAAAACTAACGATTCTGTCAAAACGCTCTTACAAAAAAAAATCTATTGTTATTTCCCCCATCGGCTGTTAAGTGAACTTGTTACCAGAATATATTGAGTTTTATTTAGATGCACATATAATCGTGAAAATGAAAATATTTCCATTTTTAACTAAATGGTAATTTTCAATTCAAATTATATTTAAGTCCTCCGATATCCAAAACAATTATTTCAGTCATAAATAGTAATAATTGTAAATTAGTAATAGTAATAATCAGTATTTGAATCTAAGCGTTGAAAATACCCATAAATAGAACTATAAAGAAATTCTGTCTACATAATATATAAGGGTAACATTTGTACGCTCGTTGATGTTGATGGTGTAGAAGTCAAAAAAATTTCTTTAATTGTTGTGGATTTCTATGTTTATTTCTTTGCAATCTTATGGTATTAAAATAAACAAATGAACATTGATAGATTATTAAATGAAAATTACTTTAAAGAATTGAGGTTAAAAACGGTAAAAATATTTTCCAAGTTCGAAATACGAGTATTTACGGTTAGCAAAGTAAATTAGTTTCGTTGAAGCGGTTTCCCTTTTTTTTGACGTAATGGTTTTGGTTACTTTTTACTAAACTTTTTTTTTACTTACTATAAAATTTTTGGTTACTTACTGTAAAAATATAAATAAACAAAGGTGTGTACATCATTCATATTATTATAAAATATAATAACATTCACTATATTCAACTTGTAAAGCATCTAAAATCTATTAAAATATGTTTTCCAATAAGTAGGCTTGGTGTAAAAAATGACTTAATTTGTTAGTACGATTTTACGCTTGTAAAACGATATAAATTCGCATAAAATTTTTTTTTTCATTTAATTATAAATTTTCCATTAAATTCTTTCAATTTTTATTGTTGTTAACATGGAATGTTGACAAACTGGCTAGGATGTAGAATTAAGTTTTTGTCATTTTAGATATTTGTGAATATACTAACAAGCAACATTTTGAATTTTGTTGTTTGTTAATTTTTCCCAACGTTTTCGTATTTTTGGTTCCTTTTTCATATCTATGATAAGCATAAAATCAAATAAATGTATTTTTCGCTACATTTTCTTATAATTATACCTTCGAGAAAACTCTTTAAGTGTTAAAATTCAAGTAATTTCAAGAATTCCCTAAACTTAATTATATATTGATCTCTCTCATATTTTATTTGACTTCGATTTCTCTGTATAAATCCATGTCTCAACTCTCAGTATCTAAATTATCGTATTGTTCTGTCCTTAATTTTTGCCAGAGTAAAGAAGCTTTGTTTAGTCGATTAGAGTATTTTATTCACTTATGCAAGAATTAAAAATTATATAGAAAATTTATAAAAGTAAATTAATATATAAGTTAATCAAATATATGGCAAAGATAGGTCAAATTTGTAATTTCTCTGCAATGTCTAAATGATTTTTTTTGTCATGAAGTGTGACAGAAAATAAAACCTATATCTTTCTCTCCTTTAATTTCTAAACCAAATTATTATTTTTTGTCACTACTAGTCATCATCTTGACTGAATTATGTTATTACGAGACTTTCCTGATTTTAGTGTCTTGCCTGTTTTTATTTATCTGCTTTCCACTAATTTTCTTAGCTTACAAATAAAAAAAAGTACTTTTGTTACAGTGATTATTACATTTTTCCTATTATAAATATAAATGGGCGTATTAATGTTAATATTTCCCCAATATTAACTTTATTTTATCTTGCATTACAACCGTTATTATATATATTTATATATATATATATATATATATATATATATATATATATATATATATATATTGGTTTTATAAAATAAGTCTACTAAAACAGATAAAACATTTACAGCTTTCTAAACAATAGAGTCTAAAATGCTATCAATATTGAGAGTATTGAATACAATTTGATCTATTTTTATTTTGAATACCAATCAACGTTTACATTAAGACTGAGTCAAAAATATTTATCAGGAGTGCTGTGGTTTCGCAAAAATATATTAATTCAAATATTATATTGGGAAATATTTTTATCTTGAAAAGAAATATCGCCTCTTGAAATTTGTACGCTTTATAGAACGGGAATGTTTTCTTTTTTACTGTAATCAATAGTGCACGTATTGCAATCAATAATGAATCTAGACAGGGCGAACTAAATTCCATTTTCATTTTATTGTTATGATCTATTATATTCATGTTATTGTTATGATTTTCTAGCAATACGCTTTGTGGTAATACGTCTCATATTTCCAATATTTTACAAGCGTACGTGTAATATATGACTGCCGTAAATGATGTATTAATTTATCCCACTTTAAGCGTCATATGATTTGTGTAGTTGAGAATGAAAGAATATTATTATTTAATTTGTAGTCGATTATTACATTTTTCATAATTTTTATGTTGACCCAATGTTCATGATGTATATATTATTAAATATTTTAAAGAATGTGATTTATGTATGAATACCAATACTTAAAATTTATTTTTAAAGTAATTTCGGTCGTAACTAAGACATTTTTCTTAAAGTAAAGGCCACCTTCCCCTCTTCTTTTCCTAGAAGTTTATTTTCACCTCGGCGAAGTTACATATAGTTCTACGTTTACTTTGATCTTCTTATCGTTGAAGAGTGATTGATGGATTGACCGGTTATTCCCAGCCAAACGACTAAATTAAACCTTGGGTTGGATGAGCAGCACGTGGCCGATTGGCTTTCATGTGAAAATAAATTATTGAATATATTTGGCGTTAATTTTGTAGAAATTCCTTATTCACAATTAAATGAAACTACATGATGTAGTATTATTGCTAATAGCCCACCTGAACATGTTGTAATACAACAAAACCTAGGTCGTGGTAAAAACTTAATAAATAAAACAAGTAGAAATAATACTACATCACGTAGTTTCATTTAATTGTGAAAATAAATTATATAAAAGTAATTTTCGCCGCTTCTTTTTAATAAAACCGTACTTACTTTCCGAATCGGAAACTTTGTACTTTGAAACCCTCGCTAGTCAGTACTGATTATATGTTGCAGCAAAATTGAGAATATAGCACACTTTACAATTATTTTATATACTAGTTTCAGTTTTTGCTACACATCCGTTAAAATCATCGTAAAATAGGATGGTAATAAGCATTATTGTTTGGTTTTAAAGCACCATAAACAAACATGGATTGGCTATATTGGAATTCACGATTCCATTACCCATTACTCTGGTCTTGAAGAAGTTCATTTTAAATCCATGCTTATACATGCAGCGCCCGACTCAGTCAGGATAATTTAGAAATCACACGATTTTTAAGCGATCACGTCAATAGCGTCGGCGTAACGCACGTGCGAAAAGAATCATGGTCGATTCTAATATTCGCTCCATAGTTTTTAATCTTCAATTACGGAATATTTTACAGATAGTAAGACTTAGAAGCCTTCGCTAAGACTATTTTCTTATTTTACTCTGTAATAAAAACATAGTTTTGACAATTGCTTTCTTCAATTGCCTTAGTCTCATACGAGTTAAGTAGTATCACTATCAGGAATTTTCTTGGTTCGTTATTATTAAAATCAATTGCCCATTATTCAATTGCACATTACTTTCCTTCTGCTTTTATTATAGATACTTTATTTACTTTCAGTGCTTACTGCGTTGGAACGTGAATTGCCTCAATATTTAAATAATTAGGAAAAATAATAAATCAGTTCTAAAACAGAAATTATATGAAATAATATTCACCTATTCAATATAATAAGTTAATTGTGCTTCCTGAGCAAATCTCAACAAGAAAAAGGCAGTTCTTAGTAGAAAACAGACGGTGAAATTAAAGCGATGGGAATTCAAGGATATATTATTCGTACAACTTAATTTAAGGAAGGTACAGCTATATATGAAAGATTGCGTAGCTCTTTCTCTCTATATAAACATTTTTAACATCACTTAGAAATAATGAAATTTCCAAACAAAGTTTCGCAGAGGAACTTTTCGTATCAACTAAATTTAAAAATGGAAACGTGTTGCTAATTCCAGATTTTTCATCTTTTCGGTTTGTTCCAAAATTTGGCAGCATAAACAGAAAACAAATTCTCATATATAGAGATAATTAATATGTTTGGCGATAAGGAATATGAGAACTTCAGAAGGTACACCCTGGCAATGGCCAGCAATGAGTGTGAATTTTTAGAATTCGTTTAAATCATCGTAACATATTTTTCAAGAGATTAATATATTAGGTTTGCACGACATATTCGTATCCTAAATGTAAGGTTGAAAAATTAGTTTATGCTCACAATTTAGTACGTTTACTAAATTTACTCAATTGATTTTATTATATTTAAAATGAAAATTAATTTGCCTCGCTTAATTAATAATATTTATTCGATTTTCGTCTTACGCTTAGTGTTATTATAATCTATCGGTTTAATGTTTGATAGTGTATTGTATGTCATTGTGTGAAGGTTCAGATAATGTTAATATTAAGTATCAGGAACATTATCAGCATCTTGGACTTAAACGACTAAATTTAATATGGAGATAGAAGGAATGTTAAAGTGTATATATTTAAATTTCCATTCTCGCTGGTGTTATTTTCGATTTAAAATGGTCCTATATTTTGTTTAAATATTAATTTTTGTTTTGTAAAACATTGGGAAAATGGCATATTACTATAATATACATAACATAAAAATGTTATGTTATTATAATACACAGACAAACTATGTTATTCTTCTTCTTCTTCAATAGCTGGACAGCCCAGGATGGGCCCTACCTTCCTCAGGATCAACTCTCAAGCTTAGATGTTCTTGGCCAGAATCGAATACACCACCAAAAGGTTACCTAAATGTTATTTAAGATATCTTAGAAAAGAAACGGTTAAACCCCATTGCAGTATCGGTAATTATAAACCTATTTAAATTATGCATGGATTAAAATTATTTCTTATTCAATAATCATTTTTTTCAATAAATCCATGGCCCTGCAATGGGCTCCCCCCTCAGTCCTCTGTTAGCAGAGTTACACATGAACAATCAAGAAACCAGCCTGTTAAACAGTAAATTAGCGACCAATGTAGTACACTATTATAAATATGTAGACATTATTATCTGCCAGAAAGATACACAGCGACAATTAGATTAGTTTGTTAACTTTGCCAACTCTCTACACAACAATATAAAATCACCTTAGAAGTAGAATCCGATACCTTTTTAGATATCACATTAGAACACAAAAACAATAAACGTAAATTGAATATATTTAGAAAAGACACATTTCCCGACTCCATAATAAATGGTCATTGACAACACCCTTGGTTCCTTAAGTCACCACCTTACTATTCGATGATTCACAGAGCATTAACCATCCCCCTAGAAGAACCTAATTTACGTAAAGAAATAAAACCTATGAAACAAATCGCAGTAAATAATAATTATTACCCATCAATTGTCACAAAATTGCACCACAATAAATTACGAATGATACTAATTCAAGAAATACATCCGGTCTTACCAAATAATAATAAAATTTACTATAAATCCAGCCCATATATATGTAATGTACCAGTAAACTAGGAAAACTCTTAACTTATAATAAAATAATAAATATTATCACTTGGGTAACACCCTTATTAATAATAAATAAAAAATAAATAAATATAAAAATGTCTAAATATAACTACTATATAAGTACTGTATATAGGTATATATATAAACTTAAGTGTATCGACTGTAATAGCATATACATAGATAAAAAAGGATGAGTATTACGACCTGATAAAAAGAACACGTTGCCAGCCGGCGAAATAACAAACCAGACACATCTTACTATGCAAAACACCTCATTTAAATAACCATAATACTCATACCGACAATGCTCCCTATATATTACAAATAAATACAGAAGGCAATAAACTCAATATCCTAGAAATATTAGAAATAAATAGATATAAAAAGAGACACCAACGTTAATATATTAAATAAACAACCAAATAAAATATGATCACCCATACTTGATTTCTTCTAGACATAATATAGTTAGACAACATTGATGCTGCAGTACAATTCAAATTATTTCAGCTCGGCTACATACCTAAATAAAAATAAAAAAATAATGAAAATAAAAATAAAAAGGGTGATATACATAATTATTTTATTTATAATCAGTGTATTTTTTCGCTTCATCTTTAGGTAGTGTTTTGATATTTTTACTGCTACTATCGTTAGGGTTGATCTCAGTAGGAATAAATTAAATAATTGTTATTCTGTGTAAAATAACGGAAATTATACTTTTTTAGTTTGACGTCGGATGTACGTTTTAAGTAATGCTGTAATTTTTTATACAGGAAAAAAATTGACGTTGAACATTTATAGTGGTAAACGAGGGAAAGTTTTTACGTAAGCTTTTACTATCTCGGAACATGTTAGTGACACTAAATTATATTTATATGGATATCAGAATAACGCGTTAACTAAACTTCGCTATTTATATGAATGAGAGTGTTTTCTTGAATAAAATTAACTGTTATTGACACAAAACATTTAGTTTATTTATCAATCATTTAAGCAGATTAACTTGCTTGGTTTACTGCTACCATAATTACATTTAACACTAATGGGCTTTTGACTCTTAATAAGTCTATCATACATCTTATTGGGAACATATATATACGCTCATTAAAATCATTAAAATCAATATATGCGTGTTAATTCTAAAATATTTGATGCAAGGTATATTTAAAAAATTATCGTTATCATCATCGATTATTTGAGTTAGTCAAATTATATGTAGAACGAAGATTAACGATCATTGGTTCGAAAAACAAAAACAATTGGAAGGACGTTTCATATATAAATAGTTTAGATGATTCGGAAAACAAACAACAATACCAGTATTATTACACCTTAACTTAAATTTCACAATAAAATCTAACTAAGGCTACATATCCCGTTTATTTTATTGTAAAGGGTTCTCCTCTTTACGCTTAAATGTTTGGTGGAATTAACACAAAACCATAAATATTAATTTAATGACACTAAACATTGATTGACATAAGATTACTTATTAAATAAGAAATGTATGAATATATAGGAAAAACTTTTAATAGACAAATAATGGTAAGTGGAAAGTCTTATATTCCTATTCTATATTAACTATAATGTTATTCATACGTGCTCCGATAGATAAACTGCTTTAAATTTGAAGAAAAAACATGCGTGTAAATAATTTTTTAAATGTCATTTAATATTACAAAAACCAGAGATTATTAGCATATTTTAGTACAAGTTAATATAGTACAAGTTAATAATATTAGTCTTTCACTTGTTTAGCCAATGATATATTATATCAATAACATAAGAAAACTAATTTTGCCTATGGATAGAATAAAAAAATTAAAATGAAAAATTGTGAAACAAAACAGCTACACCTATTTAATGCAATCAATTCTTCAAGTTTTGAAGATCCGTAATTAACTACAACTCGTAATTAAGCTTATTGACATTATGGAGTTACGAGTTCTCAAAAATTTGGAGATGCATTTAGCGGTACATGGAGCAATGCTAAAAGAAGCTGTTTCTTCAGATTTCGATATTATACAAAGAGTTATGTGCATAACAAATGGAAATTGAAGTAAATCATCTTATTATAAGTTTTTTATAAATTTTGTAATGTAGTAAACATAAAATACATTTACGAAAAGCTGATACTATTCACTTCCAAAGGTATATCCAATAATTTATTTGTTAAATTTTAAGCTACGTGGTTATTTTAAATACGACACGTATGTTAATAATGGTTCAACCGCAACGCCATTTTGTAACAAAAATACATTAATTTATGATTTAAAATGAAATATTTGTAACAAAAATTTGTATGTGGATATTTATTAAATTTATTTTAAGTCGTGATTATAGGATTAACAGGTTGTTAGAAGCGGTTAGAGGTGTCGAAAGTAATAAAATTTTACAATAGAAAACAATATTATTTTCGTCCGGCAGCTGTTGGACGATGAATTAGAGATTTAACTTTTTTCACCATAAATTGTTTATTAATCTAAGACATGTGTTTAACTAGTTACATAAAAGTAGGATTTTACAACTTAATATATATACGTAATAATGGAATTTTGCACGTAATATTTTTTACAAACCCGAGACAGGTTAAACAATTTTTCTTGGAAACGTACCTTCAATTAATAATTTAATTGATTACTTGCATTTTATAGTGACAGTCTAGATACAAAACTAAATATTAGATAAATATCTGGTGAATTTAAGTATTATTTTTACGCCGTAAGTTTATAGTGAAATATACAAAATATGTTTATAATTGCGCGCCAGTTTTTCATTTACATATAAATATTGTAAATTTTTCTAAAAACTATTTGCCATTGTCATTGCCATGCCATTTTGTATGTCACATAAAAGTATGAACATGTAGTCTTTGTGAGACATGTCTGTTAAATTGGACTAAATGTAAATTCGGAAAATGATTAAGTACGTTTAAAAGAACGAATCTAAATTCTTGGTCTACATTTCGAGGGATTGCTCGTTTCATGTATAATTATTTTATTAAATGGAAAAGATTTCAATGTATTGTAGATATTAATACTCCGGTAACTTGTAGAAAATTATTACGTAAGCATGACTTGACTTAGTTACTAAACCGTTATTCCCATAATTTTTAAATTGTTTTGGTCCTAGTAAAACAATAATGTTTTTCTTACATCATTTTACATGTGTTGCATGAGTAGTTATATCTTTTCGAAAAATTCTGAATTAAATATATATATATATATATATATATATATATATATATATATATATATATATATTCATATATGTTATCAGTTGATAAGCATGTTAAATAGAAGAAAAATAATTAAAAATTCTTATTTGAGGAACAGTCTCCATTTAAAATAATTTCAACCATACCCAAGTTAAATTTGTCCGAAACAGGTAGTTCCGTTTAACATACATTATAACAGTTTCTGCATGCTCAAAGGGCACGAAAAAATCAATGTTAGTACGGTCTTTACGGAAGTTATTTTTTGGATGAAAATTTGCAATTAAAATTCTTTCACTTATACGGGTCTGTATTTTCATTTGTCTGTATTTTTATGTTATAACGGGTCTGCATTTTTATTTGTCAAAATAGGGGTTTGGAAGGAAACTCAATATTATAACATAATTATGTATTTTATCGATATAAAATTACGCTGCTAGTGCAAAAAATAATACATTATGGTTTCACCTGATTAATCGCCGAATGAGAATAAAATTCAATTTGGTCTTCACTTAACAATGTACTTTGTAAGACAATTTTACTAGTTCAGACAAAACGAATGTAACAATTTATTTTCCATTCATGTAATGGTTATTATATTATTTCTATTTAATAAAATTGTTGGTAAAATTAACAATTAATATTTATTTATTATTTGCGTGGACTACTTGATGTAACTAGCTCTTAATTAAAAGGCACATTTAAAAATGTTACTTAAACGATTTGACTGGACTACTAGATTTGTATATTTTCTGGCTCCTAAATTAATGTAAATATATCCTTTTTAGTAAAATTTGTCTTCTTTATTCCTAGAAATTGTTGAAGTTAATCATTTAAACAGTTTTTCATAGTAACTAATTTTAAATAATAAATGGTTATACCGACAGTCTCCTATGACCATAAATATTTCATTCTTGATAATTAATAAAAAAACCTATCTTTAAACGAGGTTTACAAATACGTTTTTTCTGTAACCTACATTTTGTTAGTTCATACCTAAACATGATCACACTGATTCAACATTTAAGAAATCCAAAGCTCAAAGTTATTCTAACTTAATGTACTTTGAAGAAATAAATTTGCGACTATAAACTTAATATACTATATAGACAAACAAATATGTGAGAAAGCGCGAGGATACATAAGATCGATTATGTGTCAGAAAGAGGTAGTGAAATATAACCGTTTTTTGCAAGGCAGGGTGAGTTTAGTGTATAGGAGAAAATTCCATTCTCGTTTTTAGGCGAATTTGAATTTATACGCCAGCATATAATTAAAATAAGTAAATTTAGAGCAATCATGATGTGTTTTATTCTTAATTCTGATACTAAACATTGAGATAATTCTGATATATTCACATTTCCCAGATAATTTATAAAGAACACCATACTTTTTGTATTCATTTTTTAATACCAGCACATAAATTATTATCTCTTGTATAACAATTTATAGATTAATATGCCTAATTACCGCCAAATAACGGCGTGCCTTCAAATATCATTACCCTGTGAAAGTATTTATTTGTAATTTACGCTAGTTTTAAATCAACTGGTCGATAGTTTTATTGACGATAAAAATCGGGTTCAGTATTTTTGAATGCAGTTTTATACCGATCAAAGTTTAAGTATGCTTATTTAAAGTACCTAACAAACAAAGAATCTTATAGTTTTGTCATTTCTATCCATCTGCCTCCTGTCTGTAGCGCCGTAGTCATGTAATTTTTAAATATTTTACGATTATAAATAATTTGAAAGTTTATGCTTTTAATTAATTCAAAGACCGAATAATTTTTCAAGCTACACTCCTATACACGGAAAATTGAGATTAATTTTTTTCACCTACCCAATGAAATAAGGTATCAGTCAATATTTTTAATTGTTTTTCATTATACAATTAAAAATAGCATCATAAATTAAAATTATTATTTCTTTAAACATTAAAAATTAAGAAAAATTTGTCAAGTTAGACCTGATTTAAACGAATAATTTATGCAGTATGTTATTTTAAAACCTGTGCCAAAAATATGTGTCATTTATTTTAAATTATGAAACAATTTATGATATTATTATATTATAAATTATTTCAATAAAACTTCTAAATTAGATATCTATATCCACAAATTAATTCAAAATTTATAATTATTCTTTACATTTCGCGAATTATGATTTTTTATATCGAGAATTAATAATTTTCTTGATAAGAAGAGTATGGAGAAACAAAATTACACGTAGACTGGAATTGGGGTAGGTCCATTCAGTCATCGTAACATCTTTTGTTCACCGCGTACCTTGACGCAGACAAATATTTTACATCCCAAATATAGTAGACGTCTGGAACGCGAGTTACAATTTGTTTCGTTGTTGCTGGAATACAAATGACCTTCAGCCTATAATATTATCAGCACACCGTCGATATATATATATATATATATATATATATATATATATATATATATATTTATATATATATATATATATATACATATATATATATATATATATATATATATATATGTGCGTGTGTGTGTGTGTGTGTGTGTGTGTGTTTGTATGTACGTGTGTGTGTAAATTATAAATGAAAACATTTATGTTTAATAGCAGTAATAAGTAAGTGTTCTTGCTGAAATAAGTAAACAGTGAGAGAATAAATGAACTGTATTACAAACTTATTTTAAACATTTGGCGAAAATAAAAGAAAATTAATAGCAAACATTTTAAGTTCACTGGGGAATATTATATCAGGCTTAAATTTTCTGCCCTTTTGAAAGGAAGGGGTATATAACCCCTTCTTTTTCAATATTACATACTGCAACATTATTTTGAATTTCGTCTATAGTATTATCCTGCAATAATTATGACGATTATTTTATTTTGATTGAAAATGTATAAAATATCGACAAATTTATTCACTAACTTACAAAGCGGCACAAAATATTATGCATTTCAAATGTATTATAGATATAGTATGTAACAATAATTTATATGTAATTTGCATTTTATCGTGACATTCAACATAAAACTTACACTGTGTACAAGCCGTGTACGCGTAATAAATCTATGGCACAAGCTGATAAAGAGCGACCGGATCACATGTCCTCACGCGTGAGCGCCGGAGATAATAATCGTTTTTATTTTCATAAAAGCTATAGAATATTGGTGCGCGGAATGTCGTAAAAAACGGCAACTTTGACCTAACACCAAAGGGTTTATATTTATGTCATAGTTAAATCCATGTACTAGAATGTAGCTACATTAATTAAGAATAGACGCGATTATTGTATAGAAAATCGACATATCTTTATAATTTTGTTTTAATATGCGAAAAAGCGGAGGGCCTTTTTGGTAAACGAGGTTACTTTGAGATTATTTTTTTCTAAGTTTGAAACATAATTTAGAAAATATATGGTACAAGAATGTAGCCCAAAGGCTATTCTACGCCCTAGTATGATATAACGACTAACTTTAATATTGATATAACGTCTAACTTTAGTAGTTATTTGCTATTGTGCGAAACCAAACACCCATTTTCGCCTGTTTGCAAAATTCGCCACTTAAATATTAATCCGGTAAAATGAATTTAGCCAGAGTTAAATCTTATCAAGTGGCGAATAAAGTTGACTCGTCAAATCTGAACCACTATCGTTTACTTTCAAGTTGTTATTTTAATTATTCAGGAGCATTTGCCATTTATTTTTTTTTTGCAAATGTGGTTTACAAACTATTTGATGTTTATTTTGTATACCAAGTATATATTTAACGCTGTAACAAACTTTACAAACATTTCTTTATATGTATTTATCTATTTAAGATAGCAAAATACACCTAAAATATTTTTTTCAAGCTCTAAGTTTTATTTAATTTTTTTTCACCGTATATTGCCTTTAATTAAGTAACTTAAAAATTTGAGTCCTATTTTCACTTCATCTTTCAGCGTGATCGTTGAAAAGCATAACATAGCGCCACGTTCAAGTCGATACGGTACCAAGTCATCTCATTGTGAACCTGAGACTTCGGGACATACGGATATGGTCAACCCCCAATCTATCAGTCGGCTAGCGTAGTCTTGTGCCATGTAAATATCTTGTAACTCAAAAATTATGTACCGCACAAGATATTTCTGCAACGTGCAAAATTCCAAACTGCGTCAACTAGATTACTTATCGCATTTTTACACAACAGTTTTTCGAAGACATTTAAAAGCTATCCATTCGAATTTGAGAATAACGTATATAGGTGTTATATACATTTTACTTTTATATTTTTATGCTTGAATAATGTAACGTGTTGTCATGTTGTAGCGTAATATTTGTAGTGTACATATTCAATTAAATTAAGCGAATTTTGTCTTCATTTTATTCCAGAAAATAGAAGGTCTCCAAAATAACACACACCTGTTACACGTATTTAGAATTTAGCATACATCTTTTCAAACTTAAATTTTAAAACTACGATTTAAAGCGAGTCTAAATTGAATGAAAATTCCACATAAAAGTAATTTAATAAAATACACGAAATTGAAACCGAAAAAAATATAGAAAAATGATAACAGGTTTAATGATTATATTCTATGGTATAAGACTTAAAAAAGAAACACTATTATATACTGTTCTTGATATCTAAGGCATCGTAGCATAGATAATTTTATTGCAATCTCTTCCGTAAATGAATTCATTAAGCCGAAGTTGGAATAATAATAATAAAATTCTTAACCAGAAAATTAATCTCAATTTTAACATAATTTCCTTTCGAAAGGAAACCAGTGCCAGGTAAGTAGGGAAATTAAAACTATTTTCCACTAAGAGCCACGCAAAGCATGTAAATAGTATAACAAAACATATCATAAGTTTTTGCAATAAGTGTAAGTAATTTTATTTGATTTCTATACATCACAAGCTTCTTACATCAACATTAAGAAAATTCTCTCAAAAATATTTTTTTTTAAATTGCAAATATTTATCTTCTTTCGAACTTTTACAGTAATATCTAAATTATTAACATTTACTTCTTCTCTATTAACTTTGGAAATAGAGATTATTTGTTAAATGTTTGGAACAATGTTTACTTTCAAATTATTTCCAGAAGTGATAAAGGATTTTACGCTCATTTAAATTTGAAAGAAATGCGAGTTTAGGCATTTTATAATATTTTACCTTAATTTCGGAAAGATCCAAGTATTTTTCTATACCAGATGAACCCACTTGATCTAACAATATTTACTTAATTTGCTTCTAAATTTTAACACGTATTTGGACTCTCCTGTTAATACTGTCATAAACAATGTGTCCGTTGATAACATTAATAACTGTTCCTACTGATAACTTTCTTTTTTTATAAATATTTTATCGTCAATTGTGTTTAGATTTTGTAATAATGTTCTTTTTTTAAATTAAGAGATAAAATAAGGTAACAGAAAAAGGGAAAAGTGTCCGATCTAGAGAGATGGGGTCGAACGAAATTAAATAAATCCTAAAAGATAATGTGACGAAAATTACAATGAATGAATGAGAAACAAACCACAAAAAAAAGAAGTACATGAATATAGAACTGTATAACATTAAATCATCACTATTTACTCTGCCTAAGTTGGAGATGGCGCGAAGGTATAAGCAGACAGACATATATTATTTTTTTTAAATAAACACATTATGTGTTAAAAACACGAATTGATATCTTCGTCAGAAGAGTAAAATATTCCCTAACACTTACTAGTTTAAATATTTATTCTAATATAAATAAATAAATTAGTTGTTAGTATCATTAGAGTACCATACTGGGAGTCAAACATCTTTACGTCAATTATATAACTAACACGCAAATTATACAACTAACACGTAAAGTATGCAACTAACACGTAAATTATGCAACTAACACCCTACTCAATTTTTACGAACCTTGTAATACTAATTTTAAAATAGACAAACTGCACATTACTCTGTAACGTCTACCGAAAGTGGTTATGACCTGTTTATTATTTCTTACAATTTATGACATCAGTTAAAAATTATTAGGACGATACATCCTCTCAAACCCTATATGTAACGTTACTTTAAAACGAGCCGCTTCACAGTAAGCACTTAAAATGATTGAAGTTGCTTTATGCGAACGAACTGCCAAAGTTCCGAACCTAACATACATTCGAGCCACGATATATCAGTTTTAGAGAGCAAGTTTCACAAATTTAAATATGTTTTTAAATTATAAATTGTTAACTCACTTCTTAATACCCATAAATGTAAAATTTTCTTCTAAAACATGTTGGGTAGATAATAAATCATATTTGTTAAATACAACTTAAAACTTGCCTACATTCTCCCTAATTGTCAAATTTTCTTAAAATTTTTATTAAATAAGTTTCAGTTTATAAAATTGGATCAGGAAATCTTAAATGAAGTAACCGTTTTTTTCCGAATAACTATATATTATATGAATATCATCAGACACAAGCTACCACTTGTGACAAAACGGTTACTTCATTTAAGATTTACTTACCAGGTAAGTCAGACGGGCCAAGACTAGTGACTCTGCTACTCAGCAATGAGAAAGGAGTCTTTTTGCCATTTTCTTCTTCCATCGTCAGATCCTGTCCAAAACTCGTGACCAAAAGACTCACCAAGAAAAGTTAAACGAGCCCAAAATTTACGAATCTACTCTTAATAATCGAAGGGTTCCTGTCACCACTTTCGTCTCCATCATCAAACCCTCGTCACCATTTTTAAACATAGGACTAGTTACGATAATTTAAACAAGTTAAAACTCGATTAATCAAATTATCTATACTGATGTCCTTTCTTTTTTCAAGGCTTTCTTCAGGATAACTTCGTAATCTGTCATCAGGTCCAGACTATATTTACATCTCCATTCGTTTCTATCCAGACCATACTTACATCTCCGTTCGTCCGGAACCCTTTCGTTTTAAATGCAAAAAATCATCACAATTGATAAAGGTGTCTTACATGACGCTATATCTCTATATACTATGGCTATATCTGCATGTAATAACTTCCACAAAAGGAAACAATTCCGTATGTGTATCCTTTAGTCCGGGTGAGCTATATTAAACTTTAACAATTGTTTAAAGCAAACCACTCATGCAATCAAGGTAAATGATCCCATCTTAAGTGAATTATGGGTTCTGTATATCTAGTAGCGTAAAAATTTAATGGACAGACCTCACTTCTACTGTTACCTTGAAGGTAAATTACTGATTCTGTAATTTAGAATTGGAATTACATATCTAAGGGTTTCGTTTCATAATCATATTGTGAGTGAGTGTTATTAAGATTTTCACGTCACTCTGTGTTTAATTATTTTAAAATATGGACATTTTTTATATTTTTTTTAGATTTAGAATTTCCACAAATATATCTCAATATGTTTCCAAATCCATGTATATAATAGAGCATAATAAATAAAGTCAGAGAATCATTTTACTAAAAATTCCTTAATCATTTCAAAGAGTCTAACTAAATAAGAAAAAAAATAGGTAGTAACTTACTATAAGTAGAAATTATTTGGTAAAACTTGTTTTTCAAAGAATATTTTTCAGAGGAATTAAAATTAAAACTTGAATATATATATTTATATCCTCAGGTAAATATCAAATGAAGGTTGACAGTAAACATTTTTTAAAATAGTGCTAATGAAATTTTATTATTGGTTATACCAATTTAACTTGGAAGTCTTTGATGGCAATATAGCGCATTCGGTCACTTCGATACAATGAAATCTATTTCCACTCCTGTCATAGTAAATTTGTAAATACCTACTGCTAACTGTAAAAATAAATAGGACAACTGAACAATAATTTGGATTACTGTTTACGGTAAACCATGAAATATATAATAGTTGAATTCGCAGTAGAACTATTATTTAATATTTACACACTTTTGCATATATTACTTTTCACCAGCTAACCATTATTTATTTGTTTCATGCAAGGAGAAGTTAGGTTTATAAAAATTTTAATCAAACATATTTTAAAAATTCAGACCTCCGTCTTCATTTAAATGGCGCATATACGAAATTTTGCTCATTATTCTATCAGTTAGCATTTTATTAAATTTCTTCCATCTCATGCTGAGTAAGCTTCTCATGCTGAGTAAGCTTATAAGTCTAAAGTCCTTGTAGTCGCTCTGCATTCCGTTTGTTTCTATGACAGAACTATTTCTGAATTTCTTAATTCTTTGCAGATTTACTCGATCTTTAATTTGGATTAAGCAAAGGAACAGATTCTTAAAATTTCAATTTCTTGTTTTATTACTCTCATTTTAACTTGTGTCAGTTACTAATGAACCGTCCGTTAACTAACCGTGCAAAGGATTATTCGTCTTGAAGTATCACCATACCTTTCATTTTTACTGCATTCATGAGCATTATCCTGAAGTAATTTGCTACTAATATTTTAATGTGAACTATGAGATATTTTTGCATTTAAATACGTTCTCGACTATCTATTTTGTGCAGAAAATTACGTGAAGCTATGTTTTATATATCTTCCAATATAGTATATGTTTCAGAGTTCTATTTAATTTTGAACATACATTTGTTAACGCTCATTGCCTAAATGAAGGGACAAGCGCTTAGGGAAATGTCGACTTGCGCTTAGGGAAATTTTATACAAATTGCCTCATTGCAGAAGGGAATTATGGTAATATTTATGTCCAAATATATTTCATGTCTTATGATACGCTGATATGTTGAAAGGGCGGATACGGAACATATGGAATTGGAGACAATATTTTTATTGTGATTGCTTTTTTTCTTTATAAAGTGAAATTTAAATATTCTAACAAACGAATTATAGAAATAATATGTCTTTAAAACTATAATTTAAATGGCTTAATAATATTTGTCAAATGAATACTGCATTTTTAAAATTTTCTCAATGTCTTTTATTTGTATGAAATTACGGAAAAATATAAAGGTAAAGAACCAACATTGCTTGGTTAATTTTTCTAATATTTTTGTCTACCTGAAATTATTTGTAACCTTTATTTTTTGTCTAAATGCATCCAAGATTTGAACTAAAATACGCACAATTATTTTATGATAAACGAATCTAATAAGTTACGTAACCTTTTTGTAGTATGTTTTTAACAGCAATAATAACCAGAATGACGGTACAAGCTAATAAATTCAAAAATTTGATTGGTGAACTTACATACTTGCACAATATTCTGTACATAGCTGCGAGTTGAGATTATGGATTTGATTTCTTAGAGTCTGGTAAGCGAATAACAAAAATATAATTCTCAAAGTTTCAACAGGACCGTTTATTAGTACTTATATTAATAGGATAACAAATCTTAATAGATATATTATAGAATAACAAATCTTAATCACCTTATATTATAGGATAAGATCGATGGCGATGAAATATTGCAGGAAGACATAATTGAATTCTCATCAGCTCAGTTGAATGAACGACCATTGAAGACATTTTTTTAAACGCAATCAGAAATGTTTAATAATATAATAATAATAATATTTTAATAGTCTCTCCGTTACAATATATAAGTCCTCAATATTCTTAAGCTCTCTATTTCTTAATTTTTTTAATCACTCTTGTCAGGAACCTGAAAAAATCAGGACAACACAATTCAGTAAAGACTAAAGTTATTTTGAATGAAGTTTGAATTAATAAATAATAAACAGTTTAATTGAATTACTATTTAAACTTAACTGCTTAAAAGTTTATACAAATGGAAGTGTGTAACGAACAGTGTCCACATATTAAGAATTGTCACTTTCTTGTCTTAGTGCAGAATATCACAACAAACTTAACTCACTATACGTTTGCTGGAGAGAGATCTATGTGAATATTGTGAATATTTTTGAGTTTGCATTATCATCATATTTAGCCAAGTGTATCTTTGCTTTTTAGTAGTTTAAACGGTACTGAATATTTGCTCTTAATGCTCTACAATAAAATAAGTTGTATATATATGTAATTCACTAAGCGGTTTGTTTTCAAAAGATTTCCAGGTATTTCGACAATGTACTAAGGTACGTATTTGGGAATATACAGAGGATAGAAATTCTTAAGCCATTTTGCTACTTCTCTTTAAAATTTAAAAGCATACTTGATTCGAGTTTAAGGTGTAACGAGCTGCAATTTGGTATCCACATGTTTATAAAAGAAAATGTTTCTTCACAATTACCTTAAATTGAAAGAGTTTTGCGAACAATATTTTAATATTCCCTGCAAATTAACAAATGCCATATGTTTCAATAAACAGATGTAAAAATATTTAAAGTGTTTGAGATGAAAAATACAAACATGTCTTTTTAAATAAAGACGAATTGATGTATGTATCTGGAGCCAATATCAATATCGGACGATAATACACTCAATCGCATATTCGCGCCACTCATGTTTTAATTATGTTATGTTATACACTCAATCGCATATTGGCGCCACTCATGTTTTAATTATGTTAATTATGTTATGTTATACACTCAATCGCATATTGGCGCCACTCATGTTTTAATTATGTTAATTATGTTATGTTATACACTCAATCGCATATTCACGCCACTCATGTTTTAATCATGGTTTTCCAATTAGGTCGTAATTATTCTATATGATTTATGAATATTTCTTTGAAGCTAATCGCTTTTAGTAAAATAAAATAAATTATTGCTTTATTTTTAAATATCAAAACTTGATGTAAATGAAAATTTAATTGCCGTATTTTCAAATGTAATACGATGTGAATGGGAAGAGATTTAATTATATTTACAATTTTAATAAATGTTAATTACTTATCTTAACTTTCAAAATGTTCTTAAAATAGTAACCTTTGACATATGTAACGAAACAAAACATGTAGAATGCAAGATTATAAATAACATTTAATTTCACTTTGAGTGGACTCTGATACACATTGAATGGGGACTTAGCCTCTACTCGCACAGGAAAAATGACACCAAATATTATCTTATAAATGCATAACCGGACTTAAAGAGTCCGGAATATTATAAGTGCGGGGAAATCACAACCACAGCATGTTCGCTGGCATCGTGACGTTAAAATGTTCTTAAGTTTTTTTTTACTAATCCGATTAATGTGATTACATTTTCATACTCTCGACTTTGATTTACCCGTGAAGCTTCCGCGAACACCTAGTATCTACATAGATAATATGTGCTTGCGCAAGGTACGGGAAGTTCGAAGAAATTCTTTCCTTAATTATTCCATGTTTTTTTCATAACGGTTTATTGCAAGGTTTATTATATAAACAAAATTGTGAGGCATATCTAAGTGATTTAACGATATTAATAGCATAATTCTCATTTTAACGTCGACAATTTGCTGGAATACAATAGACGTACGTGTACCTTAAAGGAATTTGTGTTTCTAAAATATACAATATGCGTGCAGAATGATTTCCTAAATTATAAATATATTTATTGAGACGAAAAAAACCTCGCATTTTTAAAAAATTACTTCAATAGTTGAAACAATTGTAAAGGTTTCAGCAACCCCTAACGGAAAACCAATACCAATGAATCTCCTGATTGTATGTAGATTATCGGTGAAAACCGGAATTTATTATTTCAGGGGGTTTAGAAATTATAGTACGATGAAAAATTGAAGAAAAACTGTCTACACGATGCTTACATATTTCATTATGTACACCTTATCGTCAGGTAAAGTTATTATTAATAACTTTACCTGGTATATTAGGTAAATAACGAGTCCAGTCGTTCGAATTTCGTAAATAAATTATATCTTACGCATAAGTAATAAAGATGAAAATGGATTAACAAGTGAGAAGAGAGAGATGCTGTGTTGCCACTTTCTTCTTTACGTATGTGAGAGCGCATTCATGGCCAGTTTATTATTAATTTAGTCGATTGCAAAATCTCTTTGTGTTCAGCTGTGTTACGTCGCCTCACTCCGTTGTCGAAGTTCGTGACAGACTAAATAAAATATTTGGCATCTAGTGGATAAGTCGATTTGTACCTATACTTTGGCCTCCACATTCACCAGATATCACCTCACTGGACTTGTTCGCGTAGAAATGTATAAAAGACTTAGTGTTTGAGAAAGATTGTGACAGTGAAATATATGTATGCAGTGAAAATGAATGTATTATCACTGTTTTAGACAAACCTGAAAGTACCATTAACCAAGACATTTCTCTATTTAATAAAGTCCACGAGCAAACAAAAAAACGTGTGCCAGAATGTGTAGAAAATGGGCCGCGACATGTTCAAAATACTTATATCATTTAATTTGTTCTTTAATGCTTAATAACTTGTGATTTTACAACTTATGTTTACGTCAATAGATTGAAAAATCAATGCAATCATAAATTGATCTATCATCCGTGCACGCCCGTGGTAATCATAGATACCGATTTTATTCCCAGATAACTACAAAATATGTACATACATATAAATGGCGAGCACTCTAAATAGATTAATACTATTATAGCTTACCACTGTAAATATATTATACTATTATATAACAAAATACAACTATTAAATATAATGTGATGCATACTGCGGTTTTTAAAATCACCAAGCGCACTTAATTTCGGAATCATATCTGCAAGCATAACCCATAAATACTGCACACGATAATACGCAATTGTCAAAACTCATACATACACAATATCTAATTTAGGCGTTCGCTTTGAAGCTCATTTCTTTGATATTATTCAAAAAACCACCATCCATGCGAGCGTCGCGATGGGTACCATGCGAGAAGGTACAGTGCAACGCTTTGGAGACGTTCCTCGCTAAAATATCCAAATATATTACGAAATATTTTTCATTATACTTCAAAAAACTTTTAGATAAAATCATGTTTTATCGCTGAATGGGAAAGTACTTGAAAAAATAATGAAAATATTTCTTCTTTCCACTGGTTTCACCTAATTAAATTATGTATTTCAGATTGAACTAAGGAAAAAACGACATAAGAGTTCCCGTTCTAATTCTAGATTCATTGTAAATAATATTGTATGCGATAAAATTTACTGCCAGACAAAATTGTATTCGGACGATATTAAAATTAACGAAAATAAAAAAATATATCCCAATATATTTAAAACGAAAGACAAATAGTCGCTTTATGCAATTTTTTTTTCCAATATGTCTTTTAAATAAACAAAAGATACAATTATTACTATCCTCGCTAAAGAAAAGATACAATTATTAATATCCTCGCTTCGCTTATTACTATCCTCGTATTTAGCGAGGATAGTAATAATGGTACTTACCTAAACTAATGAACTGTCTTAAAAAAGGTAATCGCTTCTTGAAGCGCAGAATTTGGCAGCGAGAATATTAATGCTGACTAAAATTTAAAAACTCATTCACAATGCTTTTATATATAAAGTTCATGAGAAAACATCTAACTTTTGAAGTGCCATGATTATAAACGTTCAACACAAATTTGTTGCCTAATCAAAATTAAAACTATTTTTATTTCTCCTGGTTTATTTTATCTCCTGAATTAAAATTAAAAACTCCCGAGGCCTGTAGGTCTTCAAGTCGTAAAAATTTTATGCTAAAAAATGTAAAATATTTTTAGAACATTCCTTGCTGAGCACAATGTAAATAAACAGGGTAAATAGTTTAATAATTCAGAAATGTATATTTTCTTCAGTTGAAAATAAGAAAATCATCGTACAAAGTACTTACTAGTTTACTTAAACTGATATTTACGAGTTATACCCGATATTTGTGATATTATATAATTAGAAATATTTTACTAACTCTTAACTATCCAATAAAATAAATGTATCTTTTTTTTATTAAAGCATTAACTTACTTTGATGCCTTCGGACAGCAAAACGCTGTATGGGATTTACTAGTATTTTAAAGTAAATCAGTTTACTCATGGTGTTATCTATACATTGGTATGAGAAACTTTCTTATACGAACAATTGTTCCAGGGATATACTTACGACAGAAAAGCTTATTTGCAAACAAATAACAATTTTGAAACCAATATTATACATGATGGCCGTTATACAGATACATCCAAAAATAAAAACGTTGTTCAGAAGCAAAAACTTTGTTACACTGTTTTCACAGACACAAAATATTTGCCAGATTTTACTTTCGACCGTGAATAGTAGTGGTTTTAAATCAATATGCTATAATAAATTCAATGTTATCAACATTATCATCTAAGAGTGGCGAATTGAATTCGAAAGCACCATTTCGTACAGTTAAATTTTTCCGTGGTCTCAACATGAACTTTGCCGATGTCTTTAAATATCAACCCCACTTCGACGGCAATTCAAAATATACATTTCACGCGAGGAGATATTATTAATGAATATGAACAGTTAAAGCAATCCTGAGTTATTGATGTTCTTTGATCATTTAGTTACTTACATATTTTCTATTGAATATTTTTACATGACGTTTTTACAATAATTTATTTTCATAAATAATTACACTGTTGTAAAAATAATAAAACATCGACGGAGTTAGTAAAAATTGAGTACTCCAACATAGATTTGCAACATAGATTTTTTTTTTTTGTACTGATTTATTCTTTTAACATCTTAAGATACGCTGTTTAAATATAACGATCGATTTTATAAGTAAGAATTATTATTCGTTTTTTAATTAAAAATCGGGTTTTATATTATAAGTTTACGTAGAGGAAGTTGCGGGCAATATTGGTATGTAATAAATTAGTAAATTTTATGTTTTTTTCTTTTTTAAAATCCCTTTTACTTAGGAAACTAGATATTTTTGTATTCAGATTTAAAGTACCTTGCGTATTTTTATATAAAAATTATTTATCAGCAAATATAAAAAATATCGGATTGAATAATTTGATACGCCCCTTTATGCACAACTTTTTCACTGTACCGTACACAAAACTAAATGAATGCCTGATGGCACGAATATCTACCTGCCGATTTACTGACTGACCGCCATATTTGTGGCGCTGAGCCGGTTCCACCACCGTTGGATTTCTTTCGGTATTCGCTTTTTCAATCCTTATGATTTAACGTGATATAATGACTCATGAATTATCTGTTATTTTCTTGTAAAAATTTCCATGAAGAAAAATATGAATGAAATTCCTTGCATTCCTATAAACCTAATTACCTTGATCGCTTTGGAAAAGCGTGGGAAAAAAGTGAAAAAAACTTATTTAAACAAAAATCGAGATACTAAGCATCTCAAATCGATATGATGCCAATATTTATTTAAATAATTGTTGCGATCTAATGTAAGTATACACATACATGGTGTCGGTGATAATATAAATCATGTCACGTCGCTCCTTTTCATCACGTCTCACGTTTAATATTGTTACATACGTTCCTCAATCAATCTGAATTTATTATTTTCCACTTCGTTACGACGTTGGCACGCCCGATATTCATTCTCATTTTTGCAGGTGCATTAATTTGTTTACGCACTCTATGCCTCAGACATTTCCCTTAGTCTCAAAGGTTATTAACTTAAAATGTCAGTATTAAATTTTAAACGTATTTTATTTGGTCTTAATAATATTCAAAGTTTTATAAGAAAAATAAACTGGGAAAAATCAGTGATTTATTGGAGTGCTAAAAAAAATTAGGATGCCCATCTCGAAAGACAATAAAGTCACATATTGGAAAATTGGAATTCTATACAATGATATCTCCCTTGTTACACCTAGGAAAAGTGGAAGCTCCATGTATGTGTTCAGCCCATTCTTAAGAAAATTAAATCCTAGCGTTTAAATTTACGAAGGCCATATTTCAGTCGTATTCCATACGTGAGTAATGCTTATTTTGACAACCTTAGTCACTTAACATTTTCAGAGATCATCCATTTCATGAAATATGAAATGACAGAGATGAGATGCCACATCATTTGCTCCTTTTTTCCAATACTCTCATCATAGGCGAAAATGTACGATGACGAATCAGCAAGAACGTGTATATTAAATAGGAGTAAGAACTAACTGAGTTATTTTTATAATAAACGTCATTAGTTCTGATATTCAAGAAGATTTTTTGAAAGTCTGTTGTTATTACGATTATTGTAACATCCCGCCTAGCTCTCAAACGAGCTTTCCTTTTTTTATCATAAACAACTTCAGCCTCCTTTATGCTGCTATGTTCTCAATTTCCAGTGTTCGAAGTTGAGACAAAATCTGAAATTTTTCATGGCCATCAGGAAGAGAAGCAATTTTAATTTTTAGATGTTTTTTCTCTTGTTAAAAATCTTCCCAAGTTGAACAGGTATCCTATCATTAGGTAGCGTAAGGACATGTTGAAATTTTTATTGAAATAATTACGGTATATTTCGTATGATTTTTCGTTATTTTGGTGTTATTCGTTAAACATATTGTGAAACTTGGACAAGTTCAAACTGTCTGACAAATATATTTTTCGACTTTCATGTAAATTGTAGTGGCCTAGAAATAAAACAGGAGGAATTTTGAAAATATTTTCATCGTCATTAAAAATCATGTTTAAAATATTATTTCGTTTTGGGATGTATAACTTTTCGTAATAAATATAATAGCAACTTCATTCATTGTAATTAACCTATTGGACCATTATATAATTAATTTATATATATACATATATATATATATATATATATATATATATATATATATATATATATATATATATATATATATATATATCTTATTATTAAACGATACTAATGAAATATACCTTGCAATGCATTATTATTAACATAAACACTTGAATAAAATTCATTCATTAAAAAAGTAATTATCACTTACTGAGCCCGGAACGTCCCAATAAGAAGTGAATTTAATACTAGGGGAAACTTTTACGCTGCATTCTATAATATTTAAAGTTTTTAAAAGTTTCTACTTTTTTACTTGGGAATGGGTCATTTAGCTTTAAACTGTGACTTACCATTATTATACGGAATCTGTTGAGTTTAATGGAAATTCTATATATAAACATCGATGTCCCCACTATATAAAATGAACTAAAAAAGGTACGTTATAAAGTTTAAAATAATAGTTATCGGAAATTTGCAATAACACACACACACACACACACACACACACACACACATATATATATATATATATATATATATATATATATAATTACATACTAAATAAATTTGGCCTTTCCAATCAAATTGAAAATGCAAAATTTCCCATAATAATCAATGCAGGTAATCTATAATATGTATAGTTTAATTATTTACAAAATTGATGCAATCTCTTTGGTAAATTTTTAACTGGCATCTATGAAGCCAAAATAAAAACGCTCAAAATTGTGTTGTTCGCTATCAATTGTTTTCCAATTTTACATACCTTTTTTGCATTGTCGAGTTTTGATTACGCAGTAGTCGTTTTAGTTTAAAAGAAAACTTGATTTCGAAAATTTAAATACTAAATTCAGTTTCTCTGAGGTTCATTTACTTACACGGAAAACGGAGAAGAGCTGGAATTTTATTACTACATATATGAATTTTTCTATAAAGGTAAAAGCTTTATAAAAAAGAAATTAGCGTAATTTTTTGTTCAAATGTTGCTCGTGCAATGCTACAAATCAAATAAAAAATACTTTAGAAAACCATGATAAGTGCAAAAATAAACATGGTGTGTTAATAATGAAAATACAGTTCGAATTTTTATTTCATATAACAACAGGCTCTATGGAAATAAAGAGCAATACCTCTTTCAAAGAATACCTATTTTTTATCAAAAAAATACAATTTCAGACGAGTATTGAAACATTTTATTTCAACTTTTGAAGCAGATTTATATCTCATGTCAATTTTTATATTGTATTCTATCGGGAAGTTATAATGAGGTTAAAATCTAATTTCACGGCTTGTTTTCAGTAATGAATACTTCTCTAGGCAGAATAGCCTTTTTTAGTTCAGTATTATGATTTTGTTGTCATTATTATAATTATCAGAATTCATAACCTTTTATTGAAAATCTATAGCAAGCTGTCAATCATGTAATAAATAATATTTATAAATGTATAATACTACAATCATAGATATAAATATTAAACGCATGGACAATGAACGATACGTGTGTATGTATTCTAATAATTGTATATAGAATATTTAAATCAATGTATTTTTTAAACTTGTCTTTATGAAAGTTTAATTAAAAACTTGATACATCTGATTCTATTGTATTCTACTAGCGCCATTTTTTTTCTCAATAGATCAATTTTTTTTTAAATTTTGTTAGAATAGATTTCGAATAGATGTCACTATTCATTATGTCATTATACTGTAATATATACATATATATATTTATATATATATATATATATATATATATATATATATACACTATGCTAAAAATTTACAATGTTTAGAAATTCGTACCAAGTGATGAAATATCCGTGAAGTCATATGTTTCTAACTTCTAAATGAAATATGATTTGGATTTGGAACTTCCAAAAAATATGTATTTTTTAAACCAAGCACTAAAAACCATATTTTTAATTATATAACATTTCATTTAAACGATAAAACTTATATTTGCAAAAATTATTACAAAAAGTAGATTTCTTAGAATACCGTTGTAAGAGATTTCTATGGGTAGAATGCAAATACACAGTTTAAAAATAATTTTCTACTAAAAAACGGAATCTTTGATGCCCCTCAAATGGAAAAGTGTCAAAGATTTAGTCTTATACTTATCTCTTTGTCACAATCTTGATAACTTCCGTAGCTGAATACTTGATATCATTGCAAATATCCCATATTTATACAATAAACACTACCTAACACCATGTTTAAGCATACTATTGGGTGGGCATCTATTTTTATACTACTTTTTTCCAGCGATTTCTGAAACACTAGAAGAACTTCTCAATCATCTCTGCTACATATGCTACATATGTGAAGAGAGTCCATCTTTTGTTGAGTTAGCAATTGAGTATTTGAGAATAAAACATAAATATAAAATGGAAATAGCAATGCCCATGCAAACATTGAATTGAGTACATCGTTACAAATAGGGGTACCATAATATAATTACTTTTACGGTATTATATTCATTCAATATATTGAATTAAACAAATTTTCTCCATGTAAATATTGAATCTAACGAAAATTTAAGATTTAAATTAAATAATGTGACGAATACTTGATCACTCTAGCTCCTACACTCGATTCGGGTAAACCCTAATCATGCGAAATAAAACGAAATGTACAAAATTTGTGCAATAATCATATTTTATTTATACGTTATGTAACAATGATCGTCTTTTGAGTACGGAGTGTATAATAAAGACATATCACACTTCATACTATCGTTATATATTTTTTTAATTTGTTTGTAATGGTATTTTCATTCTGTTCTCTAGACTCTATACTATTAAATACGTCAAATGCAGTATTTAACGATATTGAAAAATATATATATGTGTGTGTGTATATATATATATATATATATATATATATATATATATATATATATATATATATATATATTTATCTCATTGGCGAATTATTTTTTTTTTTAAATTCTCACGCCAAATATTACATACATACATAATATTGGTAATAAAATGGAATCATAGAAAATAATTCTCTGTTAATAGCAATTTTTTGGCTCATAATTACTTGTTCTGTTTGCATTTTTCATTATTAAGACAAACCATAAGATTCGCCTTAATGTTGGGTTTAAAGAAATCTCCACAACTCTATATTTTTCTCCGTACGAAACGATTTAATTCAAACACTACTAAAGGTATAGTCATACATTTTAAACAGATTATGGATAGATGAACAATTTATTTTCGTTTCATTTAAATTTTCTCACAAAATTTCGTCTATATATTGAGAAAAAAGTTATACTAAGTGAAAACATGATTTTCGGTATTTATTAGATGACGTCATCATTTAAATAATACCGATACTATATATTACTAGGTATTACCTTTCAAGAATATGATTAACAGCGAAAGCCCTCTCGCTTCATAAATTGTGCGTAGTACTAAGAGGGACCGAAGCAATAAAGATATTTACACCACTATGGGTGAAGGTGTAATATCCTGTCAGACAGCTAAGTATTGATTTCAAAGTTTCAAAGGATAAAATCTCTGATAATCCTTTGCCAGGCAAACCTACTACATTAAATTGAAAAAAAAATTAAAAATTCTTATTGAAATAGATGCTATAATACCTTAAAATAATTAAAACTAAACATTTCTCGCATGAGTTCCGGTCGCAAAATTTTACACTGATATCTTTTGTGATATAGGTACTAACAATATATTGTCAAATATACTAACAATATATTGTATTACTACCGGGTTGCCTAGCATTATGTGGCCACGATAAATGCCGGAAATGTATTTAATTTTTTGCAAATAAATTCCCTCACTTGTTTTTTTAAGTAAATCAAATGTAATTTGAAAGATAACGACGTACAGAATAGGAAAAAAAATGGTCGCTATATCTCAACCTGTCCCAACCTCCAGTTTGTCAGGTATAAACACGTATTTTCTAGTCAATTGTTTATATTCCTCAAATTTAAAAAAAACATTTAACCTGTATACGGTTTTCGGGTCAATTTCGACCCATCTTGTCACAAAAATATAATTTTCTCAATAATTAAGTATTTTTTGGAATTATTCTTTTATAACATTTAATCAATCTATTTAAAAAGGATTTTATTGAAAAAAGTTGGTAAAAACTATCAATATTTGTCTATCTTTAGACTATTTTTACTTTAATGGTCTTCGGGTCAAATATGTCCACAAGTGTGAATAGTAGCACGGCTACAACAATATATTGTTATGTTTTGTTTATAGGATCATATTACTTTCCGAATAATTTTTATTTTATTTTGCTGACATATAGTCACTATTATTATAAACATTAGGTGTTAATATCGTCAGTTACAACTACGCGTCGCGTTGCTTGAACTTGTAGAGCTATTATTTCGTAAAAATTACAGATAGTGAAATTGAAATAATGCTGGAATATGTATCAGACGGTAAATAATCTTGTTCGGAAACTGAGGATAATGTAGAAGAAGATTATTGGACAGCTTAAAACGTTATAATGAAATAGCGCCTGCTGAAACAATGACATCAAAGAATGGTCATATATGCTCAAAGCAACAATCATTGCACCATTGCACAACTTCATTGCACCACCAGCGCTGGATGAGGTTGTATGTGGAGCTCCGAGACACTTCCCCAAGATTGGAAGCTTAATGCAATCTATCCTATACATAAAAAAGGAGATGTTCTTGACTATTCCAACTACGGAGAACTCAGTGTTCTATGTAGCACGTACAAAATGCTTTCAAATATACATTTCAATAGACTTTTTTTTTATGGCAAAAAGTGGAACCAGCGTGGATTCAAAAGAGACAGATCCACAATTGAGCAAATTTTTAACTTCCGGAAAATCTTAGAGAAAACAAGAGAATTCCAAATTAATACATATCACTTCTTTAACTGTATGAAGATAGAACGTCTAACCAAAGATGAATTGATATGAATGAATTCAACATTCATAATAAATTGGTTAAGTTGATTTTCCTCACTCTAACTGACACGAAAATGAGAGTTAAAATTCAAGAAAGACTCTCTGAACCAGTCAAAATAGCAAACGTTTATCTTAAGAAGATTATTAGAGATTCCAAAAGCAACACAAGAGGCACGATCTCCTATAAATCTGTACTTATTATAGCATACGCCAATGATATTGAAATTATTGCTAGAATTCAAAAAGACTTCAAACAGGTATTTCCAGCACTAGAAGAGAGGCCAAAAAATGTACCTCTCATTAAACCAGACCAAAACCAAAAACATGCAATTTGTGACCACTCTGACTCCTCCGTGCATGTTAAAATCGGTGATTACAAATTTGAAAGGGTGAATTCCTTCATCTACCTTAAATCTGAAATCAACACTGGCAATGATTGGCTCCAGAACGGAGGAGATGAACAATTCCAGCCAACATGCTTTCATGGACTAAGAAAATTTCTAAAATCCAATAATATCGGAAGAGACTCTAAACTACTGTTATATAAAAGTTTAATCAGATCAGTACTTATATGTGCATCTGAAACGTGGACATTGTCTCAAACTGGTGAAAAAACCCTTGCAATTTTTGAACGAAAATCCTCAGATCCATCTTTGGTTGGTTTTTTAACAATGGGTTTTGGAAAAAGAGAACTAGTACCGAACTTTATCGCTTATTTAAAGAATCAGATATAATAACATTTATAAAAATTCTAAGTACGAAGTGGGCCGACCATGTAATTAGAATGAAGGAAGATAGAATGACAAAACGAAATTTTCTGTCCAAACCAACTGGTTCAAGAGGACGAGAAAGACTCGTATTAGGATGAGTGGACTGCCTACAGAGTGTTTTCGACGCTTTCAACATAACAAACTAGAAAACCGTGGGGCCCAGAAGGAGGACTTGGAACAGTCTGCTTGAGAAGGCCGGGGTCCACCAAGGATTGTCGAGCTACTAATGATGATGATGAATTCTCTTTCTATAATAAGTAGTTGGAAAAAAAATAAATTGAGCATGTTTGACTTCACCATCGGTCACTGATTTAATTTCTTTAAAATTTTAGAAGTTTTCATCTTTTTATTTCCGCTGCGAAAAAAACAGTGCCGGAGTATTCATAAGGGGACTATTTTTAACGACTAAAGTACGAGCTATGTTTATTGACCTTTTACTTCAAAATTAAATGAAACTACGTGATATAGTATTATAAATTGAATATATTTGGCGTTAATTTTGTAGAAATTCATTATTCACAATTAAATAAAACTACGTGATGTAGTATTATTTCTACTTTCTTTAAGTTCTTTACCACGACCTAGGTTTCGTTGTATTACAACATCTTCAGGTGGGTTATCAGCAAAGATTGAATATATTTGGCGTTAATTTTGTAGAAATTCATTATTCACAATTAAATGAAACTACGTGATGTAGTATTATTTCTACTTTCTTTAAGTTCTTTACCACAACCTAGGTTTCGTTGCATTACAACATCTTCAGGTGGGCTATTAGCAAAGATAGATCTTTTACTTTTAAAAACCTTGCACTTTTTAATTCGATTGTTAATTAATAATTAGGTTACTTAAGTTCAATCTTTTTTCCGTCAAACTAATAATCGGAAAAATTATCCATTTTATGCAATGAGAATAAATATGTTGACTTACGGATGATTGACTAATTAGATATTCATTAATCAAATTTAATTTTGATACGTATCGAGGAGCATATTGGATAATAAAATGTGATATAGAAACCAAGTGATCAAGTTTAAATAATAAAAATACACTGATTACACTTCGAAAACATGAAGCACAAACTAAGTTAATTGGACAACATATCCCGCTGTTACAGTCTCGATTAATTAGTTTTGTAACTTTTTGTTATTAATAGTTAATAACATTTCTTGTATTTATTAAAATGGTCAAAATTTATTTCTTTGGTAAATAAATATTACAAATTAATAATTCTTTATTCTAATATTTACAAGTACTTCTCTTGGTGTCCTTTATTTACATAAATTATTTTTTCACTGAAAAATATACGATGTTATTTCCTTTGGCTTAAAGCTATCAATTAATGAATTCTTTATTTTACGTAACAATTTACCTTTAATTTCATTAATTGTCAAATAAAATAAGCGAAATATGTGAAACTACATGTCAATTGCATTTTTCCTTTCTTAATAACACGAGGATAAGTTAAATAATATTAAATACTAACATGATATCGACTAAACGATCCTTGCCGATTAAAAGTTATCAAGGAAAAACACATTTAATAATAATTTTTTCACATGTGGTTGTGAATATAATCTAAGAGCAAAAACTCTATGACCTATGCTCTACCACCGAATCTGTTTTTAATAAACGATACAAGACTGATTAATATATCGCCTTTAAACTGAAAATATTTACTATCTACTTAATAAAATCGTGTTGTTTATTTCAGTATTTAGCGAAACATCATAAAATGGATACAGTTCAGGAAATAGGCACACGTGAATCCATTTTCTGATCTGCGTATAATCTAAATGTGAATCCTTACTAGTGACTGTCCATTGATCATTAATTAGTTCGAAAATAAAAGCAATACTGCGACCGGGTTTTCAAATGTTAAATTACAACATGAAATGTTAAAATAAAAATTGAAAAACTATTTTTTCTTTCGAAGTAGATTTCCGAAAACTATTGCTCCTTCCTCTCAGTATGCTTCACAAAAAAATGCATTAAAATACACTTTCAAATAATTTGCCTGCCATCTTTTAAGAATTATGGAGTGTCACGTTTTCATTCTCGTGTGTTAAATACATAAGTATATCAAAGTGGCCATATGAAGTGTAACAACCCTTTTACCCTAGAAACACAAAATTTGCGTTAAAAGTTTGCTACAAGTTATTACAAAAATAAGCGGAGTTTGTTGGTGAACTCACATTTTTTGCCGCTCAAAATCTGTACCTAAAAACAATTTTGGGTCCATCTAGAATGAAACTGGCGTCCATGCACTAACTTCGGCTTGTCTAGTACTTATCTAAAGCCGCGAATTAATATACCAATATGTTTATATTAAAATGATAAGCATTTTTTGCTTCCAGTTACATAACGAGTACATAATCCATTAAAGATGAACATTGATTACGTTTGTATTTCATATAAAATTAGAATTGGTTGTATACATAATCCACCCGTATTTAAACTCTGTATTAATTGAATACATAATCCATGTCACTTTACCATTGATTACACACATAATCTACTTAAGATGTATTTCTCCATCTTTAAACGAAACATAGTCACCATTCTTAAGAACTGTTTTGCCACAGAAGTGTTTGGTCACAGGGCCAGCCCTGTGACCACTGATCTCTGGTCAACAGAGTGGCAATAGTTTGAACAGTTTACTAAAAAAACTTTTTATTAACTTTACAAAATTAGGTATGAGAAATATCTCCTTTAATCCAAATTCATTTAGTACTAAAATATGGTATATGATTAATCAAAATACTATGTTTTTTTTATTTCAATTCAAAAGAAAATAAATGCATTATGCATAAAAAATCTAGATGATCTTCAGTTATCTAAATATTTCGGCGCTATTTCAAATTGCAGTGTGGTATATATTATTGTTTCATTGCGACTTGTGCGTGTACCCACAACACACAACTCATTTTCACCGTCTTCCTGATGACGTCAAGATGTGTGTATAATTTAAAATTTGCAAATGCGTTCCATTGCCTGATGGCCACGCAACACGAATTGTGGACAATTCCAACAGATCGTTTTTATTTGCTTATTCATAATATTTTTTTCCAATTTTCACAGTTTTGCTGAAATTATTACCCAGCATGTGAAGACTAGCATACTACTTATGACATAACACCTGTCTTTCCAGTCAAAACATTTTGCATAAATTTATACCCAAACAAAAAAATGTTCTCCGATACGGATAATATACAGCTTCTATGAAAAAAATTATAATTTTTTTACTTAAAGGAATTGGCATCCATTTTATTTAGTTAAAATGTGCAAGGGTTATTTCACTTTCTTTTACTCAATGTTATCAATTAAACTTCGATGTCAACATCTATAATGCCTTTTGGTGTATTTTGGACGATGAGGAATAACAAGATCCTTTAAAATAACCGAGTTGTTTTTAATATGTTTTATCTGATTTATTTATAGCACGCGTGTCATTTTAAACATTAATATTAATATTCGTCTTATCAACTTAATCATAAATACATATTTTTTGTTAATCATTTTCTATACTATATTTATCTGACAAAAACTGCCCCTTGTTTATAAGCAAATTTAATAATTTGTGAAGCATGGCCTGTGAGCCATAATTTACATTGAATTTGTATAAATAAATCAACTGATAATAAATTATAGAGAACAGTGATATCTTAATTGAATTCATATTTTTAATACGTGGCATATTTTATGCATGTAAATAAATTTGCATTTCATATTATAAGAAAAAAATATTCCATACAGAGAAAAAATATACACATTCATTGAAATACGATCATAGACAGTTTTAACGTGGCATTATAAACATAAAATTGACTTATTATTTTCTCCTATTGTGATATTCTATGAACATTAGAGTAAAAAATACCAAATAAATTATTTGTAATTTGACGTTTATTAAATTATATTTGTATTGGACGTTTCAATTCACTGCAAAATACTAAGGGTGATAAATTAATCCTTAGCAAACAATGTCGAGAAAACATGAATAAAACGTAATTTTCTACGTAAATGCTTCATAATTCAACGTGAAAAGACTTCAGTGAGGCCATCTTACATTGCAAGCTGTTACTACGTAATGCGAAGTAAAACTAAGACGACAGTTATTAAATATCGGGCTCTTTTCCAGTAATTACTTCATACGACTTCATTCGGTCTTCCTGTATTTAAGTCGTCCTCGGCTTGAGACACCATTTTCGTTTGTAAAATTATTACAAATTTTGAAATTAGCTTTAATTGTTTTACAACACCTTAAGGGTAGATAAGTGATCATGATTTCCGAGCTTTGCTCATACAGAGTGATCGGTTCTACATAATCAGCAAAACCCATGACATAATTGTCATCTTGACGTTTTAGGAAAAGGTTTATGAAAGGAATGGTTAATCGATCAGTTTCTTCAAAATGACCTATCATTAGGAAGGCCTTCAGTCAAAGTTGTCCCTAGAACTAATCTGAATCAGCCCGATAACTAATAACAAGCCTTGCCAAGACCAAGCGCGCAACTTAATGGTGATTATCACCGATTTAGTCTGTAACTTATCTGGCTTCGCGGCTGCCTTGGTCACCTACCTTTACTACAGAAATAAGCTCATGCATTGCTTAACCCGAGAAATGTACCAGATATCCGAGAAATGTACCAGGTATCTGGGTAATGTTGTTGTGGCAAAGGTCAACCCTTACCACAGGAACAAGCCCATATACTACTTGACCAAAGTAACATACCATATTCATCAAATATCCACGGTTAATTCATAGTCCAACCTTTCCTACAGGAATAAGCCCATACACTACTTGACCAAAGTAATGAGCCATATTTCTTACCTATCTAGGTCAATTCATGGTCCAAACCTTGCCACAGAAATAAACCCATAAGCCATTTGACCAAAGTGATATACAATATTTAAAATACTTCACCAAAAGAATATACCATATTCCTTGGCTATCGGGGTCAAAATTACAGAAATGTTCTCGTCATCAACCGGAACTTGCTTGACCTTTAGCCATTATCAGTCAGTGACTTGTTCAGAAATCTTTCACCCAACAGTGAAATCAGTCGGATGAGGCCTGGTTCTTCAGTAATTGCTCAACTGTTCACGGCTATCATACTGAGCAACTACCAGCCAATTCCATTTACAAACCAATCTAAAATGACCAATTCAAAGAAATAATAAGAACTCACTTTGCAAATTACTCCAAAGCATCGAAAATCTTTATGGCTAGATAGTTAATTTTTGGAGGGCTATTTATGGCTAGATAGTTAATATTTTCAACAGAATTTCGACTCAAATAGTCAACAGGTTAATGTTGCATACTGGGTTCATGCACGACTTCCAAACTTTAATCCTGATAATATGATCACCGTCCAGAAACTGGTCTTTCTTTGTTTATATAATGAAACATACAATTAATTGTCTGTGGTTTTATTATGCATTCATTACCGAGAGATACCAAAGTTATCTCTGTAATTTTTATAAAGAATATCATTACAAACTGTTTCAAGTTACACTTCATAATAATAATAATAATAAAAGTCGTAATTCATCCAATAGTCAGGCACCAACTACGTTTCAAATTAAGACCAATAATCGATAATTACCGTTTCGAGTATGTACCAATCGCCATAGTCCACTTTGGCTATCACTTAGTCCTATCACAGCAATCTCTAGTATCCTCCATACGCGAATCCATTCCACGAATCGCCGTATTAACATGCACTAACATTTTCTTAAGACTCGACCTTCGCCAGGACCGATCACGCACAGCAATCGAGAAATACTAACTTTCATCGGGTTACGGCCATGATATAGCTGCTGTTATTATGGTACGGTTCTGATCATAAACTAAAACACGACTAATAGAGGATATTAATTTGAAGTTAGCCTCTTAAAATAACTTGCCTTTCAGGCAATTCTAATACTTCAGTTACTTCAAACGGACCTTTATTTAAGATTCGATTTAATCGTACCTATCGTTAACGGATCAAATGATAAGTTTAACATGACTAAGAAGAATGTAAAACCCAACCAAAGTGAGCGATCACTCGGGCACGAAACGAGCACAAAAATGGTGTACTTGATATATCGTCGTCCGATATTGCTAAACTCTAACTCGATCTTGGTTTGAGTGCATGCAGGTAGAGTGACCTGGCAGTGACACTCGACTATTGGATAGTTTAAATCAGGTTCTGTCATTATAAAAAGAAATATTTACCATCATATAAGTATTCAAAAACAATAAATGCGAGTCATAAAGAATTAAGCACAGATAAACTCATCTTTTATGATTATAGCGGACATCTAACCGAAATTATTCACTGTTTCACGCACACTCGAACTCATTACCATTACCAAATTCACATCAAATTAATTAGATGAAACGATAAGCAAAAGGACAAAATAAGTGACCTTGAATGTAAAGTAAAAAGGTGCACAATTCTTATTTCTTGTTACGTACAACATATTTGCAATGTGGAGCGTTTTTTTTGCTATTAAACTTTAAATTCCTTCTTAAAACTAAGTTACGAACAATCATTTATTATCCATTCGTTCAACCATATACAATCAATTTAGTTACTTAACACCTTAGTATGATCTATTTCCTACCACCAATCATCAATATTATTCAAATTAGGGTTAAAGTCAGATGAACAGAAATAATTGTTGTATTTCATCATGTCGATAGAACAAATAAGAATACGGTCTATTGTTATTTTGAATCTAGTTAACGACGTAAAATCACATGATATCACACGATGGCGTCAAATTATAATGTCATTGTTTAAACTACAGTCCGTTACCGTATGCAATATGACCTTTAAACAATACTCGTTTATGTTAGCGACCAAACCGACATGTGTGCTGTGAACACTATGTTGACCAATGCCAGTTACAATTATACAATATCATGAAATTGTTTGCTAGCTAATTTATTTTTAGAAGTGCTTATAAGTGAGCAGTTGACTTCGAAATCAAAATAACATGAGCATTTCTCACCATTGATAGTGATATGACCTTGTGGATTATTCATACTGCCTAAGTTAACACGATGTCGCCTTATAACCGCGGCGCTCAAACCGCCCGACACGAATTTTATCATATAATATTGCAGTATTAATGCGATTTGCGGCGGAAACTATACTGGAAAGAATAGTATTTTTTTAAATTTCCAAGCAGTTTCCACTTTCATTCAATTTTAACTCAGCATAATTCAGTAACTTTTTATATGCAGACATAAATTGGCTGGTTATTTGGTTAATATTAAAACCACCCCTAAAAATGTACGGCATTAAAATGTTCCAAAATGGTCTCGTGATAGATTGTAAAACTTAAAAATTGTAAGTGGCCTATTTAAATGTAGTCTACCTATAAATATTTTAGACTTGTTATGTTTATTAAGCACCCGGATAAACCTAAATATCTCGTAAAGTTTATAACAACACTACCATCCTCTAATTTTAAATTTCTAAAATATTTGTGTAGTTGATCGATTTTGTCGAATATTTCTCGTTTTTTAAACCCAAAAGAAAGAAAGTTCCAGTAATTAAAAATTTCAAATAGACCATTAACGAGGGTAATAAATAGCACAGTGGCTTCCGAATTCTCAAATTGTAATAAATTTAAAAAATCATGGTAGTACTGAATGGCTGTCGCAACAGACCTTGAAAGTAATTGCGCTGCTAGCATCACTTTAATTTTTTGTTTGAAATAATTCTTTAATTTTTTGTTTGAATAATATTTTTTTCTTTCTTCATAAAAAACTAGAAGTCTCCAAAAGCTATTCACAGCCACAATTATAAATACTAAAATTTGATTTGCAATTACTGATTCGTCTCCGTGCAAATCATTGCCTATATTGATATAGCCAAAATGTGTTTAGCCACAATTCAGTATATTCCCTAAAGCTCTTTTCATCAAAAGTGATGCTAAAAAATAATTCTATTTTTCGGCCTCTTTCTTGAATGTACTCTGCTGTAAAACCCGGTTCGCAATTTACTCTCTGATATAATTTCCTAAGTATGTTAATATGAGGTAAACAAAGATCAAATTTTCACGAATATAATTATAACACCTCGAACTAGAGAAATGGAGAGTGAGTGCAAATGTTTTAAGCTCATCACTATGTTCAGTAGAAAGGGCTATTTTAATAACTTTTTTTTAATTTACCCTGTCTACTAAAAACTTCAACGTTTCAGTACTGCATGATGTGATAAAGTCGTTTAAGGTATCCTGAAAATCTGGAAGTTTTTAAATGCTTCAATTAAAGTGTAGTGTTACCATTTTTCATTCTGTTAGATTTAGTCATCAAGTTCCTGATATTCTGTTGCTTATATATTAATTTTTCTTTTTTTATTTCATTTAAAAATAAGTTTCTTACATATATATATATATATATATATATATATTACATATATATATATATATATATATATATATATATATATATATATATATATACATATACATATATATATATATATATATATATAAAACTTTCAATAAAATTAGGAAGCGGTAATAATTAAAATTGTTTATTCGGTTAAAATATTGTTGATACGTAATATTAACATCTTTATAAAATTCCACAAAAATAATAGGAAAAAGTAGGCGCTAAAAGAATAACACATTTATGCTTCATTTTTTTTATAAACACGATTAAAGTCGATTGATTTAGTATAAAGAAGATATAAAAATTTACTTAGAAAATATCTTTACATAATATTCTATACGTTAATGGAGTAATATCACAAGAAGCTGCGTTACCGTTACTCATCGACTGAAAGCTTTCTAACGACCCCAGTGCACATTACTTTTTAACATCTTATGGAGTACGTAAAATAGGATAATGTGAACTCAACACTCTCATTATTTGGTTTGACATTTATTATTCATAGCTTTACTAACGGTGAATATACGTACAATTTCGCATCCACTAATCGGTTTCTTAAAATAGGACACATCACATATGGTACAGAATAACTATCGTTAAAATTATCTATAAACAGTGGGGTGTCAATTTAAAATTCAAATGTAATATTGTTTGAAAAAAGAAAAGAACTTCAAATTGGTTATATGTTTTAAAAATAATTCCGCCAGTCATTTTATTATTTTGTTTTCTGCGAAATGGAATTACCTTATGTCTTACTTTGCTGTCAGGATCATAAATTGTTTACCATAACTCAATGGTAATTTTCTACTAATTTATTTGCAATCAGTTTTTTGAACTATAGAATTACAATAAACAAAGTAGATATAAATCTTACCGTTCAATTATACGATTAAAAATATTGGGTTTTTCAATAATTTTTCAACATTTATTAACTTTTACCACAACGTGTTAATACACTATAAAATTTCCAGAATTAGACTATTAATAATAGTCAAAAAGCTAAATTGGACTAGAAATTATTAAGACTTTGTTACGATTAATAAGTATGAATCTATATACGTATTTTCCTTCAGTTTTCAACGGATCATTCATTCTCACACTTACTCTCTACCTCCTAGCAAAAAGTTTAATAGGGTGGCAATTTCGGCCCCATTATTTGCCTCCGCAACATATTTACCTCCGCTACATTTTGCGAATTTACCTGGAGTTCAACACATGTTCTAACTTTGTATCCCAGGCAATATTTATTACGAGATTTATGACTCCCAACTCTCCCACTCCATTCAACAAAAAAGGTAAGTATTGTGAAATATGCCAAGTTACATATCAAATTATTTGGGAAAATGTCAGGATTGTAAAAATAGATGTTATTACCACACCCCGTAAAAAAATTGAATATGTCCCAAATTTACAAACCTAAATTTGCTGGAATTACTTTCAAACGAATGGAGTTTTTGAATGAAACTTATACACATTTTTTTAATAATCCATTCAAAAACAGACGGGTAAAAACAACAAAATAGAAGGGTAGAAGGGTAGATCAATCTTAAGGGGTTTAAAAATTTGTACTCGGGAAATGAAAACAATAAATGACTTAAAAATTACCGAAATAATTCTATGAAACTTGTGAAAATATTTCTTACTTTTGAAATTACTGCATGTACCGTGAAATAATTCCTAATTTACCCTTTAAATTTTCTTACCTCGCCTCAACGAAACTGTGTAATGGAACAAAATTGTATAAAAAATACGTTACTAATGAGTTGGAAATTACTTGAGAGGAAAAGGCATTTGTTGATAAAATTATTTCCCTACAATTCTTGATAAAATGAAATAACATAATTAAAAATATTAAATTTGTTTATTAGTAGATTTTTTCATGTAATATTGAATTAATAATAGAAACCCACGTGCATATTAGTTCGAAATAACACTTTCATAATAAATATTGATTAAATTTTAGATTCAATATTTTTGAAAAGATAGTTTTAGAATGAAAAAGTCTACAACCTCTATCTCCGAAAATGACAGCTCCATATTTTGAAATACGTTATTATGAAAAAGCGCATGGAGGTAATCGGAAAACTAGACAGATATTTGTAAACCTTTTCTTTTCTATTCTGACACATATGAGATTATTTCTAAGTAAGTTTTAACGATGAAAAAGGAAATTGATATTTGCATAAAGTTTAAAGGAAATACTATGTACCCTGAAATATTTACATGTGCCTATGCGTGTACGAAGTTGAATTTCAGTGCGAGTTCTACTCGTACTTGACAGCACCTCCACAGATTCTAGAATTTATTAAAAATCTCTTTTTAACCTATATTATAATAGAGCCTTAAAATGCACAAGAGATAATATAGTAGTAATTTATTACTATTGTCAGTACTTTTAATACTTTGCTAATCATTGTAAGTATATTACTTGAAATAAACACATGAAAGGAAAAGAAATGAATCGCAATATTTATTAATAAAACTAAAGGCAAAAATCAAATTTCAATACTCGAGCTAAAACTCTATATCACATAATGTGAAGTAATAATTTTGACACATCCTCTTAAGTCTTTTAAAAAAGTCTGCCGAACAAGTTCTTTTTAAAAGCGATACTCACAATCAATGTGATTTTTTACATTCAATATCGAAATCGCTATATTGTACATTCAATACCTCATATTACTAGAATCAGTTCGACATGAGTTTTATTCACAAGAATGTTCTAATTGTTGTGCAGTTATAAATATTACTTGAGCAATTGTTTGGTTTTAACTTTTTCTTTTTTTTTAATTTTACGTAATATTTTTATAGATGGAGGATAAAATCGAGTATCGATTACCATTTGTTGAAAGCAAACTTTTTAAAATAAGGTTTTCACTCTCAGAATAAACTAAAAATGAAGATCTGTTTAAAAATGTAAAGACAAAAATTGTTAAAAATATTTTAAATGTGGAAGATGAAACCGATATTTGCTTTATTTGTTTAAAGAGATAAATTGTAAGCAGACCTTAAAACACTAAAACAATGATCGTTGTAAAATAGCATATAATACCAAAACATGCTCTAATTTACGCGGTTAGTTTTTCCTCTCCACATTTGAAAAAAATCGGAACTCCTGAGAAGAAATACTAACCATTTCTTTCTCAATCTTTGGTAACTTTCTCGAATACAATTTATTAATCACAATTAAATGAAACTACGTGATGTAGTATTATTTCTACTATCTTTAATTTCTTTACCACGACCTAGGTATCTTTGCTAATATCCCACCTGAAGATTTGTAATACAACGAAACCTAGGTCGTGGTAAAGAAATTAAAGATAGTAGAAATAATACTACATCACGTAGTTTCATTTAATTGTGAATAATGAATTTCTACAAAATTAACGCCAAATATATTCAACAATTTATTAAGCTCTTTTTCATTTTCATTAATTTAAAACATAATATTATTATACTAATATAATTCTATAGTTTGATAGAATCCTGTCAAAGAGCTTGAATGGCGTGATATCATTGTAAAATAATTGGCGTTTTGATATCAAGTGATTTTTGAAATCGAATTTCTATATATGATGAAAACAGCAATTTGATGATGGATACAATTCAATTAATTTTATTTGATGCATAAAATAATTCGTGTTGATAAAATTCGAATTAACGTAATAAAGTCAAAAGTCTATTCGAGCCTATTTCGCTCTTAATTTATATATTAGGTGGATTGCAACTATTTCAAACAAATCTTTTTAACAAACTTAAAACATTTAAATATTGAACAATTAATTAAACGTTTAAGCGTTATGCGTAATATTGATTTTCAAAACTGTATGAATAAATATTGTACTTATAGCATAAAGTAATATTTTTTCGGTCAGTCTGGCCAATTCAAAATTAAGCATACATTTTCTCTAATTTCATAGCCAAAAAAGAAATTTATTTCCCATTATAATCGACGCTTTCACATATCCCCCGCCCTTCTTCCAGCATCGCTCCTACAGTAATTTCACTTGTCAACAGACAAGACGTCGAGTCAATTTCCGGTGGCTATGATAAAAGCAGTTTGTTTTATACCCATCTTATCTCCTAATAAATAGCACCGCTCTTTCAACTTAATGCAGGCAAAGAGAAACGTGTTGAAAATCCCCTTTCCGTAAGTGCTTGCTCATCCTTTAATGCTGTAATATTATGTTATCTTTACACCATTAAGCTTGGCATCTCTGAGATTTTATTAGATATCGGCTGGATTCTCATTCGCTACACTTTTTATTAGGTCATATTTGTCTCTTTAAAACGAAAGCTCGTGCAATAAGGATAAGGAAGGGTAGGTAAAGATACCGTATATATATATATATATATATATAATTATTAATATATAATTATCTTAACATAATATCATCGCTATATATTAACTAAACATTAAAAGATAATGAGTTAGAATTTGAAAAATCAGCTATGATCATGCCTTTGATTATTTTATAAATTCTATATAATTGAATAAAATATTAGCAACGACAATCAAATTATTTTGTGTACCAAAAACCGAATAATAAGAATTTTAAGACAGAATGACGATGAATGAATCAATGTGGCTGATATTTCAAATCTTAACTCATTATTTTTCAATTTTTAGTTAATAAATTTGACAATATCATTATACAATATCATTATTGCTTAATCTCTCACGACGCTTGATATTATCTAACAACTTGTACGAACCAATCATATAAATGACGATAACAAACCATGCCTTGAGAATTAGAAGATTTTATTCGTGATAGGTATAATGAATTTCTGAAGTTCCACGTATACTTATTTTTTTCTATATTAAATCATTTTTGTCCTACAAATTAATACATTTTATATCCTCATTACAATTAATAATAACAGATGTATTTAAAATATCCCCAGTACATAAAACACGCATTTCGCTTTTTTTACGTTTTTACGTGCAGGTAAAAATATATAGAGGTCATAAATTATAAAATATTTTTCAAATAAATTTTCATATTAAAACACACATTAACAATTAAATAATTGTTAATGTATGTAACTATGTGTAAATGTACCTCCTGTGAGGAAATGTTATCATATCTACTTTGTTCGCTTTAAATTAACTTTCACCCTATCACGTATTTCAAGTAATTTATACCAAATAGGAAAAACTATTGCTTTCGTATATCACTACCTACTGGTACAAAGTGATGTGTTTTATGAATATTTTTTGTCGAGTATTTTCGAAAATTTCTTAGAAAAGTAAGAAGAAAAAGAAATCTTCATTTAGAAAAACACAAAAATAGAAAACTTCGAAGAGAATTTAAGCTCATATGTAAATTTTGATACACATTTCCACACAACTTCACACACACTGCGTATATATATACGCTACTAATAATAATGTAAAAGTTTGGATGTTACTCAGTTATGAATAAACGGCCGCATAGATTTTCTTGAAAATGATATGCATTGCATATGGAACAGATTAATATGCAGCCGAATAATCCCTAAAGGGCCAAATTTGGCGTTTTAAGGGTTTATTCACAAGTTTATTCTAAACTCAGGAAATTTGTAGTATAACAATTTTGATATAAAAAAATATATATCAAGTAGATAACTTTCTGTTGGTTTCATATATTTATTTCTTGAAGTTTGACTTTTCGCAGCTCATTTCTTGCTAAAATCCCCGAAGAGAGGCAAGTTTAGAGGATTAATTCCAAGTAACTATAATTTGAAATGAGAAGAAAAGTGGTTCTCTCCTTCAGTTTGTCAAAAAAAATTGGTTGACGCAATATCAAAAAGGGAATAGAAAATATTTATTCAACAAAAAATATGGTTTAAATTTCCTATATATTTATAACACCGACTAGTCACTCTGCGCCGAGTTGTGCATCGAATTGTTTACTTCGCAGCTGTTCTGTATAAATATATTCGTGATCTAATATATTCGATATACTTGTGATCATTCTTTACCGAGATAAACATTTATTTCACTACGTCTATTACTTTAAATTTTATATTTACAGTTGAGTGATGTTTACGTAATAAACCATATGTACATTTAATTGCATTAGCAAACATACTAAAGAAGATTGAGAACTTCTTAATCAACTAAAATATAAATTTTTCCTATTTATTTTAGATGTCCCATCAAATTAAATATTCTAGACAGCGTGCCCGTGCGCATAATTGTTGATATGGTAGGGAATATATTTACATTTTGCTAATTTTCAATTGATTTTCTCAGAAATCGTGCAACGTAGAAACTTGAATTGGCAAATCTGATAAACCCATATATTTAGTACTTACTTTTTTGAAATAGTCATATAAAAATTAATTAGTGTTACCCCGTATTTAAAGGCCTTAATTTTTTTTATTTTACATATCATACGGGTATCATTTCATTATGGCATACACAAATATTTTCTTTTAATAATTTTTAATAAAATTTACACTTGCGAAAATTTAATATTCCCTCTTCCTTCCGAAAGTACTTAATTTGGGATCTAAATAATTAATGATTGCAAAAATTTAATACAAATTCTATGTAACCTTAAATATATACAAATGCCTAAATGTGCACGAAACCCTCATATTGCTAATTCCACTCTCTGATTGACGGCTTTTTATGCACTTTATTGAAATGTGTGTACTTGTTTTAATTTTAAGTGTCTCTACCATTGTCATTAAAGCATTATCATATTGATTCTCAAATTAATCTCAACCTGATTATAAGTATTTTCGATTTTATCCCGCTTATTCAACTATTTAAAGTAACTCGTCCATTCCTCATTACTTTGTTCATTTTCTTTTGCTAGTTTGATTTGAATTTGAAACCAAGATAACATTAATTTCTTCAAGGTTGGTATACTAAGTTGAGGCTACTGCTGTCGTTCTTGTGGATTATTCACGTGCTTTTGATTGCCTAAGTTTGCCAATTTTAATGGCTAAATTACAATATTACGGCTTATCGGAATGCGCGTGTGAATGTTTTAAAAACTATTTTAAGCGACGGTGTCAGTATGTCAAAGTATTCGATGGTAGTAAAACTCTTACCTCGAAAGTTCATCATTCCATTTCTAGAGGTGTACCGCAAGGGTCAATTCTAGGGCCGCTACTTTTCACTCTGTACACGTCAGATATTTCGAGCAATTTAAAGCACGTAGAAACTCATTTTTATGCTGATGATACACAGCTGTACAAATCTTTTCGTGTGGGAGATGAAGACAGAGTGTGTGAAAAAGTTAATGAAGATCTTATGAAAATCTGGAATTGGTCGTGTAAACATGCCTCATTGTTAAACCCTTCCAAATCCTGTTTTCTAATTACGGGAAGTAGGGCTCAGGTAGCAAGATCAGGAAGACTGAAGCTCGTCATAAACAGGCAGTCCATTCCTATGGTGGAACACGCCAAAAATCTAGGCATTATAATGGTCTCACAACTGAGATTTCATGAACACATAACCACAAAAATTAAATGTTGCTTTATGCGTCTCAAAACGCTATACAGATACCGTCCTTATCTTTCTGTTCCCGTTAGGAAAATTCTAATTGAAAGCCTCATTCTTCCTGTACTCGATTATGGTGATATCGTATACGGCCCGCGTTTACTTTCAAAAACAGCCCATTCAATCCAAAGAATACAAAATGCATGCGCGCGTTTTTGTTTCGGCATCCAGCGGCGATCCCGTGTATCACCGTATTTAAATAAGCATGGAATGCTCCGAATGCACAATCGTCGCAGTTATAACACTCTTTGTTTTTTGCATAGACTTTTCACAGCAAAAGAGCCGAAATATCTCTACGACATATTAAACTGGTCCGGCAGTGCTCATAGCCACGTGACGCGCGCCAGAGACCGACTTCTCTTAGTCCCGCAACATCGCACAACCGGTTATCGGGGTAGTTACAAATTTTCCGCAACTAAAATTTGGAATGACCTCCCTCCGCCCCTGAAAACTGCTGTATCCATGACTACTTTTAAAAGGTCAATCCGTAAGTGGTTTTTGACCCAGCAAATGCAAACGGAATAAACGGAAAATATCGGCTTCTATCTTCGAAATCATTTCATCTAAATTATATTTTCTTTGTGCTATATTTTCTCTTTGGGTAATAATGTGTATGTAGTTATATGTCTGTATATAATACCTGTATTAAATATAATTATTAATATCATTATAAATTGTGTATCTGTGCGTGTATGCGTGTAAACTGTATATGTATATGTGTGTATATGTATATATGAGTATTTGTTTGTATATGTATGTATATCAACAGGTGCTAGCTGTAAACCGGCCGTGTCGGTTTTGCTTATAGCATAACTGCACAAGCCGAGCTAGTAACCTTTTTGTGGATAAAATATTGAATAAAATTTAGGTTAAGGCGTGTAACTTAATTTTTAACTTTAATTTTGTCATTAGCCCTAAGAAAATTTCTGTACATGTCTATTACTTTACCTGTTGTATTTTATATCCACAAATAAACTATATTATTATGATTATTATTATTAAGTGTCTGAAAGAATAATCCGTTTTATTACAAAATAAATATTGATTATAATAATTCAAATTATAGTTTAGTTCACCATCAAAAGGATAATTTAAGAGAAAGCTTTAATTCGTGCATTGCCAAATATACAGCAGGAAAGAGAGTTAATTTTTCTCGACGAGATTCTTATAGTGGGCAATATGCAGGTGTAGTAGTGTCTTTAACATAGGCTGTTTAAAATATTTTATGTACGTTTTTTTTAAAAATTGATACTAATTTTGAAATAAAGAAATTACAACCATTTGATGAAAATCTTTACGATGTTGGAAATTCCAAAGAAAAAAGAAGGTAACAAACTCTGTATCAAGAAACGTAATATGAAGAAAGCTCTCAAAAATCGGATATTATAGATGGAGTATACGAAGCAGCAAAAAAAGTTTCGGGAAAAATTGATATTGACCCTTGGTCAGCGGCATGATCTGAACCATAGTACACTCGAACAAAGTCCCAGCCTCCTTGGTTAGAGCGCAAACAGAATTTACTAACAGCTTCTTGGTTTGTCAAAGTATACAAGAGGCGTGTAAATGCGAATTTCACTTCAATAGTTAAAAGTATTTTATTTGGGAATGATTTGAATCATGTGTCATCAACAAAATAAGGAAAAAAGATCATGAATACACTGTACTAGTCCATATCAACATTGAGGAGTGTTTATGAATTGATAATGATTTTTTTTGTTTCTAGGGTCAAATATACGACTAGTAAACAGACGGTATTGTAGAAATTGAAATTAAGTGCTCTTATACTTTCAATTTGCATTCAGATGGAGCAATAAAATAAACAAAAATTGAGTTGTGGTAATACGATTGGGGTTAAATCTATGTCAACTTAGTATCACTGGCCACGATATTTGTCCCTTTACCTCCTAGACAGGTGCTAATAAATGAAAATATGAATTTATTAAAAAAACGAGCAGTTCAGAAAAATAGCATGGAATCATATTTAGTGAAATTTTATCAAAACTATGTGCATCCCGAATTGGTGGATTCTTGAAAAATGGGACCAATGACATTAAAAGACATTTCATCCACCAGTGCTAAGATTTTGAAGGCAGGAAACCCAAGATAATGAGAAGAACAATTTGCGATATCAGGCCCCGATACTTCCACATTTTGTAGCCATTTCTTTTTCTAATTTATATATATCAAATGGAAAATACTGTTAATTAATAACTAATGCTGCCTTGATAAAGCTGCATGTGGAAGATAAAATGACAGTCTGATTAGTTGAGCTGGTCAATGAATGAAATCCAAATTAAAACTGGAATGATATCGATATTTGTTATTGCTGTACCGACCTAATTTACATAATACAAAATACATAGACTGGTTCCTAAACAAATGTAAAACACCTATTTTAATTATATTTATAACGTAAGCGACCATGATAATACGCATAGGCTATAAATCTGTTACACGCCAAGAAACCGCGTTGCTACGCGTATATTAGTGATTTTACAACTAAGTAATATGCCTTCTAGTTTAATTTTAATTTTTATAGTTTTAAATACATTTTTAATACCTAATAACAATTTATTATTACAAGATGTGAACAAACAGAGCAACATTTCTATTAATACTATAGCTTTCATGATTGCACTAAAAATAAGAAAATTTCGATGGTTATGCTCAAACACGCATATACTAAATGAATAGATTCTTATAAAACTGGATATAGGCATAATTATAATAGTTCAAATTGATACATAGCACAATTTTTCTTGAATTTAGCCAATAATAAGACATTATATTTCGCAATTCTGTTCAGTTTTCAACTAATTAGAACAACGTTATGCACATCCATTTAAAATATCCGCAAGCACAATTTTAATACTGATTTTCAGATCTTCCGTAAACTTTTACCATTTTCTTATTTTTTGGTTGTAAAGTATTTTTATTTTAATATATATGTGGACGTTTCTATTTGTTACTTTCTATAACCAAAGTGAATAACCATATTTGCACTCATTAGAATTACCTTAATTCGGTGTCTTACGTACAAAACCTTGCAATTAATGTCATATGGCAGCTGAGATTTGGTCCAAGTCGAATAAATAAAAATTCAAAAAGCCTATTAACGTGGTTATCAAATTCAAGATCTTTGAATTTCAGGACTTTATTCTGGTCTTAATTATTCTAAAGATTTAAATGTTAGTAATTTATTGTATAAATAAAGTATGCAGTAAACAATTTGAATTTTTGTACAATAAAAACACTGTCTTAATGAATATAATTGAAGAGTAGAACTTAGCAAGGTAAGTAGCGTAGGAATTGAGCAAGCTCAAAAAAATTATATTTCTGGAGTCAACTGTCAATCGAGCCTTAGATTATTTAGGAATCCAGTATAAAAATATATATTTAAAATTATTTCTGAGAAAAAAGATATAGAGATCAATTTATATGAAATATAGAACTTATTCCTAAATAAATTTGAAAGAATATCATTTGCAAAACGTTCGGTGCTAAGATGTGGTCTGTTTGTGAATATGCAATATCTATTATCAGTAAATAGCGCAGATTAATCCGTAATAGTGCATCAATTACCTATTTTTTTTTATTTCAGAAATTTAACCAATTTACGCCTACCGCTAAATGTGGCGTGGAAAAATGAAATAAACTAAATTATTAAATGAAAATTAAGGAGTTTCAATAAGAAATCAAATTTATATTTTTATATTATATATGAAAAGAATTGCCGTCCTCGTTCTGGCCTCATTCGGTATGAACAATTTCAAAATATGGCTTCTCAATATAGTGTTTTTAAGCACTTTTTATATTGCTACCTTACTGTGATAAAAGTGCATGGCAATTATTTCGCTAGCTTTTGTGAAAAGTTACCTACGCCATCATAATCTAAACGCATCAGAAAGGCTGATGGACGGGAACGTCGATCAACATTTTGTCTTATACAATGGCATGCAATGCTACGTTGAAACTGAAGTTGGTCCATATTTACGTCATCATGTGCAAACGCGAGGCATTGCTACTTGCTAAATCAAATTTATACGAAAGCAACACCTACCATCCACTTTTTAGCGTGGATAAAAATACGATACATCAAAATAGACTGATCGGTTTGCCCATCCCTTTATTGTAAGTTACCAATAGTAGTCTTTTACGAAATGGTTATGCTACATTGTAAGCCAGCAAAGAATATATATATGTATATATGTACTATTTGTGTGTCCGCTGTCCCCAATTAGTGATTAACATAAATCATCTTTTCGCGTCGCACAAAACGCTATATTTTATTCCACCTTATCTTTAAGGTAAAGTAAAAAATATAAAAAGTATGTAAAAATATTTAAAAATATAAAACCTATGAAGTAAATATATTTAAAAAAAACACCATTTCGTAGCCACGACGATTCACCAACTTATAAACTTCAGCCTCAAAAATTGTAACAGTAAGAGATTATTTATAATTTGAATACAATGACAATACAGACGCACTATTAAACTTTGTGATTTAGTCTTCAACACTGGCTAATCATAATAAATAAAAATGCTGAGAATAGGTTTGAAAGGATCCTCGTTTGAGCACGGCGGGCGCATTTAGGTTAAAAATTGTCATAAGTCATTAACATAGAAATGCATCATCACTACGATAAACATAAGGAATGTAAAAATACTGCATAAATACCATTCTTAGCGATAGATGGTGAATGTGACTTATCTAACTATCCCTGTCATTTGCATAGTTTCACAAAAGAAGGATAGAAAAAAGAAAAGAAGAACAAATCAGTTTCAATTCAAAATCAAAGTTGTTTGTAATTCGTAAATAAAATTTATTCCCATTTAAAAATGTTTAACACCCCTAATTCGTCCAAAAACCTAAGATTATAAAAAATAATACCATCGATTTTTAAAATAAACTTATCCAAATAATTAATAATACGATATTATTATTTTTCCCTTGTATCGTCACTAATAAAACTATTACAGACTTAATAATTCAATATATAGGAATGGTCTATCTAAAGTCTTTTTATATATATTTTTATGTCTGTTTTATTACGAATAATAACTTACTAAAAAGAATATATATATGTAAAAAGAATATATATTTATATATATATATATATATATATATATATATATATATATATATATATATATATATATATATAAATATATATTCTTTTTAGTTATTTGTCCATATATTGTTGTCACCTTTGTATTATTTATAATCTTTTTTGTTTATATTTTTGCTTAACTTGTTCGAGCATAGTAAACTTCTGTTTTATCTTTGTTTTTCTGTTTGTTCTTCTGTTTGCTCTTTATTTTTCTTATCGAGCGATAGTGACAGATATTCGCAGTGTAATCTAGTCAGTGTTGCCTAACCAACAAATCTAAACTGACAAAAGTTAGACACTGACACTAAGACACAGAATAAAATAATAAACGAGAGGTAGTTATTTTTGCAAAATTAAAAGTTGGCACGTTTGCATGCGGTTTTTGTTAAATGTTTGTAACGTTTGTTATATCGAGTGAGTAGAATTAGTGAATAATTCGTTTTTAATACAAGAAAATATTTATACATACTTTTAGTATACGCCGAATGCAATAATTATACTATCAAAGCTCTGAATTTATGTTGTACCCGAATAGACTTTAGATAAGTAACGTAAATACTTTCTATAATGAAATAATTTGAATTTTAATTACGGTGTACGCGGGCGCAAACTAATTTTGTAATGAAATGTGCACTTAGAAAATGAATAATTTATAAAAGGAAGCAAATGTATCGGATTAAGCACATCTTTTACTATCTTCGTATCTGACATTCGAACAATTGACAATAGGAATGTTACACGTTGCCAAATACGTACGAAAGAATATCTAAAAAGAAAGTACTGAAAACAATTCTGCAGCGGACGATTATTTATTATAAAAAAACAATTTAAAAAATTTGTACCTGATGATTTTGTTTGCAATGGAATAGATTTTAACCTTTTGTTCTAGTTATTTCACTTATTCTTGTATCACTAACCAATTACTACACAATTAAAAGCATAATTTGTTATGAGTTATTAAGTATTTATAACAAAAGTTAATTATAAATATTGAAGATTTTTTTAACCTGTCAATTTAAACAACTACGTTTTGTTTAAATTGTGCCAACATTCAGGAAACAACAAAGTCTATTTGTATAATGGGATATATATTTTTTATATATTTTGTAGCATTCATTTCACTTTGTAGTTACCAAAATTTGTCCTTTCATATGGTTTAAAAAAACGTTCCTCGTTATAACCGCATTTAAACCTTTAATGTATATTCATTAATATGATTTAAAAAAAAATTCGATGTGTTCCTGGTTCTAAAGTGGATTTTTTCCATAAAAAATAACATTTTGCCGGATTACACATGTTAATTGCACAAGTAGTTGAAGTAGCGCTATTTAGTGATATAACGTGTATTCATAAGCAAAGTAATATTTTAAATACTTGCTTTATATTTCGATTTAGTAGTGCTATTTCCTTTGATAAAAATTTAACAAGAAAAAATTTAGTAAAATAATGAACAGCTATTTTCCGATTAATTTATTTAGTTTGAAATTTAAGGTCCTTTTTTAAAACTAATAAAAGAATAATATTTAAATACCGCAAGACAATGATTTGTCAATTCGATATATATGAACAACCCATAAAATGAATAACTTTACACTGTGAAATTTCCTAACTTTTACTGGCACCTTTATTTAAACCGAAACACTTAGACCTCGAGGTAGAATTATTTAATTAATTTATGGCGAAATATATGTGTAGCGCAATTCGTGCCAAAGACATAAATATTTCAGATCAGAAAATTAATATAAAATCGAAAAAACTAGTAACTGCGAGATAGTATTAATAACATAACTACCCTGTCAATACATTTGATACTATAAGGATAACAAAAAAATTAAAGCATTGACTAATTATTTTTTGTTTTCTATATTCTTATAATAAAATTAGCAAACGAAACTTTAATATACATGTAAATATATTATTCTTACTTTTTACTCCATTAAAAAAAAACAGGGAATGTTAGATATTACTGAAGAATTATGTTAATAATTGACAAGTCTATAATACAGATAGATATACTATTAAATGGAGTGAGAATGTAAAATGAGTTTACGAAGTTTTGCATGAGTTCATACAAAATATTTCTTTTAACTATTGAATATATTTGACGTTAATTTTGTAGAAATTCATTATTCACAATTAAATGAAACTACGTGATGTAGTATTTCTACTTTCTTTAATTTCTTTACCTCGACCTAGGTTTCGTTGTATTACAACGTCTTCAGGTGGGCTATTAGTAAATATCTGCTCTCTTTGCTAATAGTCCACCTGAAGATGTTGTAATACAACGAACCTAGGTCGTGGTAAAGAAAATAAAAATAATACTACATCAGGTAGATTCATTTTATTTCTTTTAACATTTCAAAAAATTTTTAAATATTATTTACATTTTAAGTAAGTCAATTTAACATATAACTTTCGCTAAAACTTAAAATCTTTATGCAATTTTGGCAGTGCATATTTAATATTTATATTATGAAAACAGTGAAGAATATGTGTAACCTAGGTATCCTAAGAACCCTTCTCTTTTACTGTAATATAGTGCAATGGGAGAAGCTATTCCAATACTATAGTAATCCTCAGTAATACGGGGTTAACCATAAGGTATGAACATGAAAAATTCATTTATAAATCCGAGTTCGTCAATAAGTCCTCGATAAACTGACCGGAATATTTGTGTTCAGACTTTCATTTTAAAACATAATCGAAAAGCTAAATTATCGAGACTTTATTGACTATATTTTGTTATTGCGTTATCTACACCATTCATTTTGAATTGAAAATATGTTTATTGAGGTGTAATGAATTCAGTTAAATCGTTAGCGCTTACCTAACTTTTAAAAGTTCCGGTACTTATTAATTTATTTTTGTACCTTAATTTATCTAACCGGTATTGCTATGAGAGCGATCTCTTGTAGCCGGTCCTAGAATACCGGTCCAGTCCCTCAACGAGCGGCCAGGCTCGGTTCCCCGCGGTGCGTCGCGCAGTTAAAACCATAATATGCCTTGTAAACAATCCAGCACACCACGGCTTTTCATAGTCAAAATATTAGCCTGGTAGTAATTTGTAAAATTTCTCACATGGCATATATGGTTACATTTTAAAACATTTAGTCAAGGTATCCATACTTAATCTATCAATTCTTTGATCAAATCACGTTAAGTTTCCTTGTGAAAAGAGAGGCAACCATTTCTTTTTTATTTTTTCTTTATCATCTTTATGATCATTACCAATTTCTTTCTGTAAAGCTTCAAATTGCTGGGTGTATATTAAAAATATTATATATAAAAATATTAGCATTTTTTTAATAAATTAGCTCTTTAAAATTGTCAGACAAATATTTTTTCTCTTGCTAGATTGCTAAGGCGGTCTCTTAGAAAAAATGACTTTTGCTGACAGACAGTAGGGCACGAATAGATTCTATAAGTGTTAGTTTTCTTTTCTATTTACTTATGGATCTATAAATCCTATCGAAATCAATTAATATTTTACGCCATAGCATCATTGGATTGAAAAGAAACAAATGACGAGTTCAATCATTTGACGAACGTTGCGATTACTTTCTTTCAAGACAAGTTACACATAGCACTTGTTTTGTATGTTGCACCATATTTCTAGAATTTTTGTTTTATTTGAATTATTTATTGTTTATGCGTTGATTTCTCAGATTCGAATATATTTATACAAATATTTCCATGGGTCATGTTTATGTCGGGAAAAAGCGTAGGTTTTCTTAAAATACGGGATCACTGGGAAATAAAAGTGCTCTATATTGGCACATAATATGATGTCACTTTGCTTAATAAATTAAATACTTGTCGCTTCTATTTGTGAAACAACGACTTAATGTATATTTATTTTATTAACTCAATCAATCTTTCAAGTCATTTTGAAAACCTCAAATTGCCCTAGGTTCCTTAGGTTCAATGGGAAAAATTGTCAGCGCTCGAGTCAGTAATTTGTCACATAAAATCATCTCAAGGCAATATATTTTCTATCTAAAGTTGTTTCTTAATCAGAATTTAAAGAACTTAGATTTAAAGGTTTATTATGAAAAAAATCATTGTATGAATACATAATTAAACGTTTAGTTTAAGTATAATAAACTTTTTAATTAAATATAGATATAGCAATAAGAGTATATGACAATTAATAATCCAGTACTCCGTAAGAGGTGTAAAAAATGTTACCTTTTTGCAAATTTCAACTTAGAAATGTATCCTCGGTTAGAATTTAAAGTCAGACTTCCAAAAGACCTTATTTGTCTTCAAGCGAAGTGGATTATTATAACATTTATTTCTTATTTTTTAAAGCAAAATGTTATTTCTGCATATATATCTTCCATCATATTTAAGGTAAGAATGCTATTAATATAAAGTAAGAATAAGCATATATACGGTGCTCTACTGCTAATATTATTTATAAATCTACATAGCTTCTATAAGACACGATAAAATAAGTCTGTTCAAAGGCTAAAAATTGAAGGAAGGTTTTGAAAACATTCTTCATTAAATAGGTGCCTATAAAACTTATTACATTCCAAACAATATTAAAGTACTTCCAACTGAGATTAATTTTAAGAAATCAACAGATATGTAATTTGTAAAAAGAAATTAATTAGTTGTAATATTTTACCAAAATTATTGGATATAACTTGTCCTAAAAATAAACATAAAATATGGTCAGTACACCCAAAATACATGTTAAAGGATGAACAATCTTTTATATAAAGTAAAATCGGAACTAAAAGTTTAGCTTAAAAACTACGAACCAGTAAATAAATTAATACGTCAGGTATTCTAAAACACATACTTATTTATGTAAAAAAAACATATTTACACGAAAAACAATTATGTAAGTATATGTAATAAGGTATCGGGAGGATATTTATTCCGTCTCTAGCTTTCGTAAACTTGTTTCGTTTCGTAGACTCCTTTTGTTTTGGAAAAAATGTAAAAATCATTAAATCTCAAACTTTAATACCACACTGTCGCTGTTGCTGTTAGCAGCAACGCAATTTTCCTTTCAAATCTATGCCCTCAATTATATGTTAATTCATAGTGCACTTAATTTTCAAAACAAAAATTATAATCAAGGTTTATCAGAGTAAAGTTCAGCCGACCAAATGTTTACGTTTATGAATTTGAAAATGGACTTTTTTAAGTCTGTAATAAAATTATCTAATTTCCGCTGTCATTGAAATCCTAAGAACCAATGTTGTATATAATTGTAGAATCACGTAATTACTTTATTCATATTAAGCTCACGTGTAAAAACTAAATATTAATTAAACATAAAACATTCACTTATTACAAATAAATACTATTTACCAGTCGTAAACAGAAATCGAAAAACTTGAATGGTAAGTCTATTGTTTTATATTTTAATATTCTGGTAATTTATAGTCAAATATAGTTAATAAAAAACATATCTATTATATCGTGCTTTTGTAAAACATGAAATAAATTCCTTTAACGATATCATATCCTATTAATATCTCTGTGGCTCAATGAATTAATTTTATTCAGTTTTTCCGTGCCCTGTATTTTTAACGGTACTGTATTTTTATTCAATAATTCTGAAATTTTAATATTATTAGTCGTATCGCTTCCTGAGAATTCTAATTTCTCCCGGCTTCTGTTTTAAAAAGTATCAAAAACATCCTATGTTATTCTCCGACTCGTTGAGGAAAAATTTAAATTCTGTCTAAATGAATCGTGCTGCGCATCTTTGCGCTCTTCTCGTAAGCATTACAATTAGCGTGTATTTTCTTCGCTACGCGAAGCGGTTCTTCGTGACATTGATTAATATAGTCACTGCGATCATTTTATTAATTTAACAAAAAATGGTTATTTTTTCATCGTGTAAAAGTAAAGAAAGTATAAAACTGAAAAAAGTGAGTAAAAAGTATTAAAGCCTAATATTTATGTTAGGACTAATGTAGTTATTTTTGCAACACATTAGAAAAACGAAAATGATCTGCTCAACTTCACAACATTTAACAGGACAGATACATTTCCTTAATAGGTAATTGATTAATAAAGAAAACTGTCATTCCACCAAACGTTATCTAAACTATTTTTAACGTATTTTTAATAGAATAGCTGCTCTACGTTATCTTCATATGCTGGTCAGTAATCGACTCAGAAAAAACAGATTAAATTTTATAAGATAATATGTTGATGCTTTAGATTCCTGATTACTTCTTTTCTTGGGTAATGAATCTTGCTAATTTTCGGAAACCTCAGTTACTTTAAAGAGACATTGCCCCTGCGTGAGAGAAGCACGTTTTCTCTACAAGGATATGTTCATCGGGGCGTATGTATATATGTATAAAACTTGCATGAATTATTTAAATAATATCAAAACAGCTAATAATGGTGTGTTATTGTTTTGCCATGCATAAACGCCATGTTTCATATATCCAGTTAAGTTTTAAAAATAAGTGCAATATTATAACCAATATATCACACTCAAATCCTGAATTAGCGAATCGATAGTTGCGTTGACATGTTTTATTGTGTACCTCTTGATCATGAAAATACGTTTTATTAACTCATTAAAAGAAAATCTAGTTTACAGAGGTTACTCTATTTTGGCGCGCTTAGCGTTAATAGAGCACACGCCGCTTACGTTTCACGAGTGATAAAATTTCTTCTTTTAATGAAGACTCGAAACAACTTTACGATTTAAAAAAATAACACAGGAAGACTTTAACTATGCTGGTATCACAGAATGTAACGTGGCCGCCGGTGTACGTAACTACCGTGGTTCGTATCACCAATAAAATATACTTGCAGTCCTCTTCCAGTACATTGCGCAAGTTAAAATATCCACTCAAAGTTTTTTTAAGTGAGATCATATATAAGACTAAAGTAAAATACAAATAAGAGTAAACTCCTTAGCATTCTATAGAACTTTGTATTCGATTTATTATTAAATGAAAGTTGTCTTATAAAATAATTCTAATAAGGAAAGAAGGAAAGCTTTTAAAACACGACAAAGAAAATAATGCGAACAGGTGGGTCACGTATTCATTTGAGCAAAGTGAAACAGTTTGCATTCAACAAATCCTGTCAGTATCGAAACGGTTCGTATTTGAATAAGACTCGCGCTTTCCAACTGTGGTATGCGGGACGTTTCCCTCTAGCATACTGTATAATAAATTTATCACATTTATTTAATCGTCTTTACAATTTATTCGATAAAATTAAATTGTAATTTTTATAAGTTGTAATTAATTTTAGAACGAAGTTCCTTATCGCACGTTACAAGCTTAGCGAATGAGAGTGCACCCAAAAAAAATGTAAGACTTCAACCGACAATTTCGTTCACAAGCATATGTCAATGTGTAGATATATTACTACGGTATATACGTGCGGCGTGTGCATCAGCCGTATTCGTTTAAGGGTGTGTGTTTATCAATCCGTGCACGCCATAATGCTCGTAACATCTCTCCACTATTCACAAACGTCAAACTTCAAACTCGTATTATTGTTATCAATAAAGAATTAATTGTGAAAATGGTTCAGTAGGAATTGATGATAGTGATGATGAAGTCAGGTTAGTACCAGTGTTAAAGTGAAAACAAGTGGTAGATTTATTTTAAACCTAAATTTTGGTATCATCTTTTATTTGCGTCGACAAAAGTGTGCACATATATTAAGTGATAGCAATATTAAATCATGCGTTATACAAGTTTTGTTTAATTAAAAGATGTTGCTCGGATCGCTTTATTGCCATCATTATTTTTTCATATCTTAAAATTAACAATGTTTTCATTATTTTTTATTATGCTGAAATTTTTTTTATTCCCATAGGTAATATATATATATATATATATATATATATATTACAATTCCTTCAATTATTTTATATACTTTCAAACTTATTAACTTATTTCATTGCATCTGTTACTTAATACATAAAATATAGCGTAAGGAACTTCATTCCAATCGAGTGTCCCACGATACCTCTCGTTCTTCTTTTTTAATTTTCCACTGTAATTTTAATTGCAACTGTTCATGTTATTTTCTTATATCTGAAGTACATTAAAACTTAGGGGCCGACAACTGACAACAATATTTTAATTATTTCTTGTTACTTTGAATAATATGATATTTAATACAGTTTCAACAAAAACAGTATCATATGTGTGAATGACAGACTTTTTTACATAAGTTTATTTCAAACGACATTGCTTTTTCGTCTCCGTAGTAAGAGTAAAAGATTACTCAAAATCAAATTTTCTTGTGTAGTTTTAAATCTTGCTGAGTTACTAGTAGAACACATAAAAGAAAGTTGTCCTAGGTTTGTAAAAAAAACCTTATTTGGCAGAATAATTTCTATTTCTTTTTCAGTACAATTACTATTAACACTACCTGTAAAACACTATAAGTTTTGGAAAGTTATATGAATGTAAAATACATTGCATATGTATATATATATATGTATATATATATATATATATATATATATATATATATATATATGTATATATATGTATATATATGTATATATATATATATATATATATATAAATTTGTGTGTGTATGTGTATTTGTGTGTATATGTATTTTACACTAAATAATACTGGAGTGTGAGTTTGTCAAGTAAATCTGGATAACATTTTTGACTTATATTAATTATATGCTTTGCTTTAGAATAATTTCTTTTTTCATAAGAAATAATAGTACGTACTCATAGTGTAGGTATGGTAATCAAAAATAGTTCATAATACCTTAATATATTGTAATTTATTTTACAAAGGTACCTAAACCATTACTGAAGCTATAGAAATATAAGAATTCCCAATTCACTAAAAGCTTTAACCGGTTATGTAAACCAATTTATAGTATATCAATAATATCCTTTAAAACATAACATTTTGTGTTAAACTGTAGACATTCCTATCAAACTCCCTTTTTAATATTATAAAAGAATATCCTCGTTCAAACAAATATACACAAAACAGAGCTAAGTGTATGTCGAAACATGTACAAAGCAGGGTCACAGTTGTCGATATTTCTTAAAATTGACCACTCAAGTAAACCGAAAAAATTTTATTTAAATATTGTCAAGTTATACAAACCCAAACTGCCAATTACGGGAGATGGATTTATAGGTAACTTTAACTCTTTTTGCGTACCACTTCGTATGTCTTACTCGAAGTACGGAAAGGAAAGATTGAAATTGTTTATCTTGATGTGGGTCGTTTCAGTTTCAATGTTGTGATCAAACTATTGCCAAGTAAGCTAACCCAATCGTAAGTAATAAGGCGGAAAATACAATTTTCATTATCTAATTAATAATATTTTTTTTATTTATTTATATACGTTTATGTATACAGCTGTTACACATGGTGAACTTATTGCTACGAGCTAATATAACTAATCAGAAAATTAGTTAAGTCCCTATCGACGAGTGATTTGGAATCAAATTTAGATCCACGTGATGCAATGTATGCTATAAACTCGTGAATAACCCAATACACCATAGAAATAAATAATACTAGCGTTTAATATAAATAGTGTAGCGCTTAATTTCAATTCTTACATTCCTAAAATGTAAGAATTGAAAGTACATAGACTTTAGCCTAAAGCATTCGATGTGAAAAGAATGACAAAATATTAAAAAAGAAAAATAGTTTTTGTCAGTATTCTACCACTACTACATGATTTAATTAAATGACTCATAACCATGAATGACTCATAACAAGTAATTACATACGTTTTACTGATTTTCAATCAATGTGAAATTTTACATACGTTTTTTTTGCAAAGATTGATGCTTTACTCTTTCCATTCACCACTTCTCAATGTACATCTTGTTCCTACAATATTTGAAACTGAAACAAGATGGTGACAAAGTGAGTACTCAATGAAATAATGACGGCAAACAAAGGTGTTTCAAATCAAAATAAAATTAGTTTATAAAATAAAAAACAATCTACAAAACAAGGCAACGAGTGAAAAGTGCCTAGACTCCTATTTGTCGGCACGTATTAAAAAAACATTTTAAGTTCTTAAAAGAAACTTATTTTTTTATTACTTTCATTAATAGTCATCTGGTGAACTTATTTTTACAGAAGAATTCTCTTAAAATCAACTAGAATTACAGTACGTGTACAAAATAATAGGACAAATTGATATAAACAAAATTATAATTAGAGAAAACATAAAAAGGAAGAAGAAAATTTCAAACAAAGATCGATCCAGTGCATCTTATGGCTTCCAGTTATTTTTCCAGATCATCATGCTACATATGGGGGATGTTCCACTCTGCGCTTTCCAGAGTGTAGTCGCCATTCGAAAATCTTTCTACAGTCGGCCTATTCGTGACCTTGATTCTCTTACGGATCTGCATATTTTGGATCATACTTTGTAAAGAATCTGATCTGTAACGCGGGGGGCCGGTATGATTGTCTAAAAATCTATAAATTAATGACTGCAGATTAACTTTAGCCCCAAAATTTTTGTATTAAAACTTTCATAAAACGTTATCTGTTTAAGGTGGTAATTCAAGTAACCGCTTTGCAAAGAATTTACCTTCTAGGTCGTTCACAAAGTGCCTTGTATCACTCGTTCCCAATGTTCGCAGTAACTATGAACTGTGCTATTAGTTCGCAGTAACTATGAACTATGATGGGTTATAAACTGTGCATCGTATTTTCTATTGTATTATTACCTCATGTAAATACACCCTTGCGAAGAGAACCGAAAAGATTACAGTTAAATTACCCATATTTTCATTAAGTAAACCTGTCAAGCGCGAGTAGAACCTGCACTTCAAGCCCCCGTAGACTTGGCAATCATACAAGTATAAATTTTTTACAACGTAAATATATTGCAACGCGTATAACAGTATAAAACGATTGGCGGAAAACTATGGACGTATTTCAAAAATTATAAGTTTTATGATAATTCTTTCGCGTAATCTTCTAGTCGGATCATATTAAATTTTTTTCGAGATTCTTGGCTTAATTCGTATGTAAGGGGCGATGTACTATATTTTTGGATGCATTTTTAGAATATTTTCTAACATACGCAATTTAAAGTATTTGAAAAATATATTAGTATATTGTTATATTCCTCATTACAAGATTCTTCAAATGATACTCCACAAGACATATAAAACGGGAAAAAATATTTTTAATAACTATATTTACTTATATTGCAAAATATTGTAAGAGACGGATTTCTGGTATCTGTTTCAAGTAAATGATTCATAGGTTGGTATTTTAAAAATGTCTGTCTTTCCCATAATAACTGTTTTTTTATGTCCAATGTCTTAGCCGATGAAAGTAGACCGATCCTTAGGTCGCACTTATTTAATTTGTTACCAAATTTGCCGTGGGATAATTTTTAGACTTATTTGATTACACCTATGATTACACACTTGTTGAAATTCACATTCTGTACACACACACTCATATATATATATATATATATATATATATATATATATATATATATACATATATATATATATATATATATATATATATATATATATGTATATATATATATACTGAACAGTTTTCAAGTATATATATATATATATATATATACTTGAAAACTGTTTGCAAGAATCCTTGCATATTTCGATATGTACACTTTCCTACCAGATATTAAATAATAACGAGTCCAACCGTTCTAACGTTGTAAATAAGTTATATCTTACGGATAAGTAATAAAGATGAAAACGGGTAGATTGACAACTGAGAAGACAGAGAGTCTATATTACCACTCTCCTCTCCTATATGAGAGCGCATTTGGCCAATTATTAATAAAGTCTTCAGTAGTCTTGTGTCGATAAGTTTTCAACGTATTATTTTGTAGCGTAAACATGCCTCGTGCACGGCTACTGTTTACTGCTCAACAGTACGCGCAAATGGTGTTACTATATGGTAAACATGGTAGAAATACATCAACAGTATTAGCTGCCTCTCGTAAGCAATATGGGGAAGAGCGGTCACCGTGAAGCCAGGACGATAATTGGCGCAGTATCCGATAACCGGACAGAATGCTGAAGGTATACCGCACGTCAACTTTCAACACCTGTTGAAGAACAAGTCTTGGAACACATCAGGCGTGATCTGACGATAAGTACAAGGAAAGTAGGAAGACATTTTTGCATTGGCCACAGTACTGCCTAATAAGTATTAAGTAAAGATCGCTAGCATCCGTATAAATACAGAAAATTCCCTGCACTATTGCCTCGTGATTACAATGTTAAAATAAGTTATTGTCAGTGGATATTAGAACAGTACCGTGATAATAAATTTATTCATAAAGTTTTATGGCCCGATGAAAGCACATTCCAAAGAAATAAAAGGTGGAACCGGAAAAATAATTACGTTGGTCACGCTCAAATCCAAATTCTACTCGTGAACGTGGACATCAATACCGATGGTTCCTCAATGTATGGGCAGGGATTCTTGGCAATAAAGTAGTTGGACCGTTATTAATCGATGGTACGCTAAATAAAAACATATATTTACATCTCTTAAATAATGAAATTTCCGACATTTTTTATAACATTCCTCTGCAACAGTTGAATTCAGTGTGGTTTCAATACCATGGAGCGTCGCTGTCGAAGTTCGTGACAGGCTGAACGATTTGGGTCTATACGTTGGCATCAACGTTCACCAGACGTCACCCCATTGGACTTCTTCGTGTGAGTATTTATTAAACATTTAGTGTTCGAGAAATTTGCCACAGTTAATATTGTCGCTGCTTCTGATAAATATAAAAATACCATTTATCAAGACATTTTTATTAATGGAGTCCACGAACAAACAAAGAAACGTGCGCAAAAGTGTCGAAGACGGAGAGCCATGTGTTAAAAATGCTTATGTCATTTAATTTGTTCTTTAATTTTCATTAACTTGTGAATTTACAACTTATTTTTACTTCAACCGATTCAAAAATCAATGCAATTATAAATTGATCTATAATCCGTTCACGCCCGTGACAATCATAGGTGGGTTACCCATTTTATTCTTAAGTAACTACAAAATATGTACATACATATAAGTGACGAGCACTCGTACACAAATAAAGTATATATGTATGTCTACAAAAGCATGAATTAGAAAGAATAAATATCAAAGAAACTTTTGAAATAATAAACAGTACACTGGCTTTTAAGTGTTTGGACGTAAATATTAAAATAAAAAGTGTTAAAAGGCGCGATCAACTGTCAACCTGGACAGCAGACTTCTATCAGGAGTTTAGGTTTGTAACATATTTATGATCTGATTTAAATAATCATGAAACAGCTAGATTTTGCACGATTGCCTATAGGAATATTATACTAAGCTAATTAAGTCTATATCATCGATAGACTCTAAAATATTAATATTGGATCGTTACTCGTTTGGTAAATATGCAAAATGGATTTAAATTACATTACTCAAAAGTTTTAGTAGTAGAACTACTTTGAAAATACTTACGTTCAAATATGGATATGAAAATTATTCAAAAGATGATTTGTAAGTTTATTTTTAAGTTTATGGTTTACTCATAGTGTCGTTTACTCATAGTTGAATAAATAACTTAGAAACAGTTCTGCTTCTCGAATATAATTTGTTACGCGTTTTAGTTTTCCAACCAGGTGATTAAGTTAGGGAAAGCTGTAAATTGTGAGAGTTGGACATTTGCTACCGAACGAGAATATTCAAAAAATATTTAATTTTATCTATATATATATATATATATATATAAGAGAACAGTAAGATAGACTTTTCGCCATGACCGGTGTACGTAAGGGAGTTTGGTCCCGGTGGATGGGAATGGATGAGCGTGGGTGGTAAAAAATGTAAAATAATGTTTCTATCCTTTTCTAACACATTGCATTCTAGAATGTTCGAGAACGATCTTGAATATTTCAACATATTCTAGAAAGACCTAAGATGATCTCATATTTCTTAAATGTTCCACGATGGTCTGCTGTGAATGTTCTAATATGCTCTAAAATATTCTTTAATGTTCCAGAATGATTTAGAATAATAAATCCCAAATGACGCAAAGCAAAAATGTTGAGAATGTTCTGAAAAGTCCTAATTTATTTTCAAATGATGTGATTCATTTTAAGTTCATTTTGATAGTTCAAAAATGTTCTGGAATATTTAAAAAAATTCGGAAACGTTCTGAAAAGTTCTAGATTACTTTCAAATTCACTTGAAATTTTATCTGATCGTTCTAAAATGTTCTAAAAAGTTCGAAAACATTCTGAAATTTCTAAGTTACTCTGAAATGTTGTGAACCACTTGAAATTGAATCTGATCGTTCTAAAATGCTGTGAAATATTCTAAAAAAATCGAAAACGTCCTGAAAAGTTCTAAATTACTCTTAAATCTTGTGAATCACATGAAATTGAATCTGATCGTTTAAAAATGCTCTGGAATGTTCTAAAAATTTTAAAAGGATCTGGAAAGTTTTAAAATATTTTTAAATGTCGTAAATTATTTGGAAATAGTTTGAATCTTAATCAGAATGTTCTGTAATCAAAAATTATTCTGGAACCAGAAATTTCGAACGTCGATGCTATGTAAGTTGCAGCTTAGCGTGATTCCGTCACAGTGTTTTCTCAGCAGTGGTCAAGAGAAGATCAACGAGAAATCTTTCTAAAAGTCAAGCGGGAATATTCTATTGGCAAATTCAAGCGATTCTTAACAGTTTATTATCGAATACGTCCGAATATTCTGGAATCAGCAATTATTCAGAAACTAGAAATTTCGATCGTAGATGGTGTATAAGTTGGAGCTCAGCGTGTTTTCGTCACAGTGTATTCTCAGCAGCAGTCAAGAGAAGATCAACGAGACATCTTTCTAGAAGACATGAATGAATATTCTATCGGTGAATTCAAGTGATTCTAAAAAGTTTAGCATCCATCCGAACATTCTGGAATCAGAAATTATTCTGGAACCAGAAATTTCGATGGTCGATGGTATATAAGTCTGAGCTTAGCGTCTTTCCGTCACAGTGTTTTCTCAGCAGCGGTCAAGAGAAGATCAACGAGAAATCTTTTTAAAGTTAAGATTTAATGTTCTTATTTTAATAATAATATTTTATTTAAGTAAAATGCCTAAACGTAACGAAGTGTTCACAAAATTTCGTGTAGATTCACAAAGAAGAAAAGTAGCACGTAAAAATAAAACAGAAACACAAAGAATAGAATGACTTACGAGAATTCAAGAAGGAATGCAACGATTAAGAGAAAATCAAAGTGAAGAACAAAAAGCAAATATTAAAGAAGAAACGCGAATTGGAGTACGATCGATTAGAAATCGTCAATCAGTTAATGAAAATCAAATAGTAAATAAATGAAATAAACAAAGCAGGCCTCTACGCCAAAAAGGTAACAACTACAATTTAGAATTACAAGCGTTCAATTTTGATCCTATGAAAAAATGCGATGAACATCCGTATATCGTTGTGGGTAAAATGAGCGTAGTATGCAAGTAATGCCAAAAAAATTAAAGGAGAAACTGAAAATATGTGTTGTTTGATTGGTAAAGCCAAACTATCAGCATTACAAATACCACCACCAGAACTATTTGCTTGTATGGCCCAAACGACACCGGAATCAATAAAAATTTCCATACAATATACGTCCATACAATTCTTGCTTTTAAATGCCTTCTTTTGGGGCTTCATCAATTTACAACGGAAAAAAAATTCAGTTCAAGTTTAAAGGTTCAAGGGCAAATTTATCACCAAATATCACTAATGCCTTTACCAAATAAAGAATCGAAATTCTTTCAAGTATTCTTTGTTGGTAACGAAGAAATTGAAACAGATCAGCGTTATGCTCATATTCAGGGGCTACAACGAGAACTTATTCAAGAGTTACTACGTTTACTCCATAACCATAATTATCCATTAATCAATATTTTCAAGATTTCTTTAGAACGAATGGTTGCAGACAATTATAAGATCGTCATTCAGGCTGATAAAAGATCAATCGGTGAGCATGAGCGAAAGTTTAATACACTTCAAGTGCATAAAGTTGTAGTAGTAATTGTCGATAATGGATATAGTCAACGTGATATAATTATTCAACGTTGAAACAATCAACTGCAACTATTGCATATTTCTGAAACATAGTTACGATGCTCTACAGTATTCGCTAATATTTTGGTAAGGTGAAGAGGATTATCACTACAAAATCCAACAAATCTATCCAACTACAACTATCGAAACTTCGTCGTCACTGATCGTCAATCACTGGGAATTAGTTATGAACGAAGTAGTACAAGTGGCAACAGCAAATCAAATTCGTGAACTATTTGCAATTATATTAACTAGATGTAATCCATCAAATATATTTTATTTCCTGAAATTTGTGCTCCACACAAATTTCATCCGCCTCAAAATATGGTTCAGGAGTTAATATTAACCTATTCATGGAGGCTACTATTAGGTTGATCTCCAGTTTTAAAAAGATCTTTGATAATGTTTTGGATAACTGTTAGGCGTATCAAGGAACCTTGTAAATGCTATCCTTATATTTTATAAAGTTTAAAAACCTGTCTGCGTGTAGTTTTGTACATAGTACTTCATATAGAAATGTCAATTAATATGCGACAAGACGGTAAAAAAGACCTTTTCTAAAGGTAAAGTGGGCGTGAAATATTTCTTTTAAGCAGGTCGTATTTCTCCTCAAATTTTTCAACGTAATTTTCAAATATATGAAATAATTTCAAATGTTATTTACTTTCATATAAAATAACACGAGTTACCTTGCATCATATAATTCAAGAATTATAGAAATCATCTAGTGAGAGATATTATTGTTTCTCTTCCCATTAATATTTAATTTTTCTTGCTGTTTTTCGGTTCCGAACTTCACAAGGAAACACGAAACCTTTATAAGATTAGCCATGTGTTTTTCCATCCGTTAGTCACAGCCATTTTTCTAAGAAATCACTCTCTTTACATATATATATATATATATATATATATATATATATATATATATATATATACATATATTTATATATATATATATATATATATATATATATATATATATAAATTATATTTTACTGCCTGCTGTATTGTTCACAGACATAATAGAATTATAGTAGAATTACATAGTAGAATTCTTAAAATTGGAAAGCGCAGGTGCTGTGTGCGGAAGTGTGCTCTTTAGTAAAACAAGGCATAATAATGGAGCCAAAAATGTTGATAGGAACTTCTCACCAGTGAGGAATAAATTCATTGACTAATTTCACTTGTGTTAACATAAGCAAGAAAATATGAAAGAAAATAGGTAATAAATACATAAAGGTATGAAAAAATAAAAATGGTTAGTTGATAAGCAGATAAGTAAATTTAGTACTAATTAATGCATAAATTGACCAAATATTAGTAAATGGGTGTGTAAGCAAGTGAGTATATAGCAGCTAGAATTTTAATAGGCAGATATTAGCAATGAAGCCACATACACGGACTTGAAGCACTGCCTACGATGAAGCCAAAAGAGGAATTGTGATTTACCCTTCCGTATACATGTATGTATGTTTGAGCATGTAAATATACATGTATTTATGTAAATATTAATGTATTTTGTTTCATTCAAAGCTGTACATACCGACTTCAAAAATAAGATGCTCTTAATATTGAGTTTATAGATGTTTACGAAATCGGCGATAACATAGGATACCCTAAATACTGAAAATGGAAGAAATTAACATTTTTTAAAAGAAAATTGAACCAAATTCATATAAACATCGAAAAAGAGGCGCACGGAAAGGTATAAAACTATGAAAATATAATTAGTTATTTGGTATATTTGTGGTACAATAATTTTTTCGAACTAAATTAAATTTGCAAATAGGGCTGCTGCTATACTTTTCAAGTAAAAAGAAATACTGGCCTATGTGTATGAATGTGAATGTACATGTACATGTCAGAGAGAGAAACGTCGACTTGACACCAAATCCGGTAACATGCTAACAAACTCCAGTTTTTGTGCTCAATAACTAAAACTGATTTAATTAATTAAATCCCTTTTAATGAATTCTACTTTTACTGAAACATTACAGCTGATCTTCCTGTATGTTTGTTTCTTTGAAATACCTCATTATACAACAGAATATTGACGTATAGGTTATGGCGAAGTAAAAGAAACTGAATTTTTTCATACTTGCATTAGTCTTCAATACAAAATGAATGAAATTAATTGAATATCTTAAATGTAAGTTTACATTACTTTCCTTTTATATTTCAGCCTCATATAGGTCCTTAATAAATAGACGATACTGAAAAAGTAGTTGGATATTGGTCTTGTCGTGGCTTATGCTATGGACATCAACTTATTCAATAAATGCCCTACCTGACACCTACCAAGCCGATGTTTGCTCAATGAGAGGCTGATGGCAAAATATAATTTATGGTAACTTATTTAGTATTTACATATCAAACGAAAAGTGAGGTTAAACGTTTTTCATTTACATGATTGCTGTATAGTATTTAATAAATATTTTTTTTAAATATTCTGGCGACTAACGGCGAATAATAGGGCCATGCTTGTTTATTTATCTCTTGGCATGTATTGGCAATTTCATAATATTAATTTTCTTCTTGTACTATGTGTTAGTTTGAAATATGTGACTAATTTAACATGTTATTTGAACTAAATTGACAACAAACTATGTTCATTTTATACTATGTCTGAGCTATTATATCAAGGATTACCTTTTTGAGTTTGAGTCCTTGAGCGTATAGATTCATAAAAAAGATATTTTTCAACGCAAGTCTTATATTTTACAGTTGATGCCAGTATTTATTTGCAAATCATGAATATCTAGAGGAATTTTCGATATTTATTAAATGCAGAGCCATTTTAAAGACATGGAGACTGTTTTCATTTATTAGTACCATATACTACTTCTATTAATACATCTATGAATATATATATATATATATATATATATATATATATATATATATATATATATATATATATTATGTAGATGTGGATATAAATTCAATCGATATCATATCTGCAGATGTATCTAAACCTAAAATTAAAAAGGATGGTGAGAATAAAACCGACTGACCACAACAACGAAGAAACAATTATCAATATAACTCACTCCATAAATGATATACACATTTTTATATCATCAAAACGAATGTCTGCTTAGTAGAAATTTTGAAGAAAACTAACGTTATTCTTATTTGGCTGACCAACACATTATTGAAGGCTATTCAAAAAAAAATTACCCTATTATTATTTATTTGAGGCTATCAGGTAAAATTTTATTCAATTAGAAGGTGTTTGTCTACCGTAGATAAATAAAGAGGGATTCACTATGTTATTATGGTAAGCCTAACTGATAAGAATTGCATGGAAATTTCTCGCTCGTAATCATAATAGCCTGGATTATATTTTTGTTAATTACCAGACCACTTCTTAAGCTCAATAACTGAGCCGAGCCGAGCCGAGCCGAGCTGACCCAACCGAATCCAACCCAACATAACCCAACCTAACCCAACCTAACCCAACATAACCTAACCTAACCCAACCTAACCCAAACTAACCTAACCTAACATAACCCAGCCCAACACAACCCAACCGTAACTAAAGTAATTTCCGGCCGTGGCTGATATATTAAAAAAAAATTAAAAATAACTACCATACAAAATTTATATATCCAAAAAAAATATTTGATATAAATATTTCGAAACAATAACCAAAATCCCTGCACAGCACTTCCTGACTTTTTGCAAAAAGATATGAAATTTTGCATTCAAAGATTTCGATTAACGTGTACCAAAATAAAAAAAACAACCTCACTTCTATTCGTCTAAAATGGGGTCAAACATTTTCTTTCGCTATCTCATATTTTCTTACGTATCATCTTCGCAAAATATTGAGCTTCGAATTTTTTATGGATTATCAAAATAATCCTTCTGCTCTCTAATCTTTTAATTGTGATTTTGAAATTTCTGGAAATATTCTGGATATTAGAATTTTACAAAATTATTTCGGTTAATTTCTCTCAAAAATTTCAAGAAATACTAGAAATTGATGAATGAAACAAATTTGGCCGTTCTTTTCATTCTTATCAAAAATTGTAATTTAAGGAACTAACGATATTAGTTATAGTACATTATGAAGTCTACAACACGTTTAAGAGCATTTACATTTATGACATTACTGCAGAAGGATTTAAATTTATTTGCTAGATTTGAAGTATTAAATTAACGTCAACCTAACTGCACAGGTTTTCACGAAATGTATATATAACAGGAGTATAAAAAAATGATACGTCATGACGCAGAAATCTGGACGTTACTTTACATCGATACTGACCGAGAGTAACCACATGAGATTTCTATATTTTTCATCAATATTATAAGGTATTCAAAATATTATAAAGGTATAAGCTATTCAAAATATTATAGAGAAACCACATGAGATTTCTATATTTTTCATCAAAGGTATAAGATATTCAAAATATTATAGATAACTGAAAAGCGTAACAGATTCAATAAAAACAATTTCGGTGGCTGAAATGTAAATGGCATTGATTTTTAGGGTTTCGTATCCAAATTCGAAAAAAATGGAAACGTTATACGATTACTTCCCTGCCCATCTATTTGAAACAATCTATTATCAGAAACCGTTAGACTCGAAATTTGAAATTTAGTATGGTGACAAAGTACATTAATCCAAACGTATCTTTAATGGTTAACATATTAGGTTCTAAGTAATCTAAATAATTTTTTTTCAAAATTTTGTTTCAAAATAATTCTAAACGGTCATTTTAAACGATATGCGTTTAAAATGACCACAAAAAATATTCGCTACCCCTCTTTCTATCAAACTCAAAATTATGAAAAGTATACTATTGCCATGGATTTTATAAATATCCTAATTTTTAAAATATTCACACGATGTTTGTGCCTTTGATGCTGCTAGGTAATATGTTTACTTGTTGCAAAATAATGAAACAATTTTTAAATATGTTAATAAGAGTACAGTACTATTATCTAATATTAATATTTATATATTCCTATACTAGAACTCACACTACGAGGGCTTCGTATACATGGAACCGTCATAATACGAGTTTCAATCGTATAGCTTACTTGTCTGGTTTATTTTAGATGAATTGTTTTATTTATTTCATAAAATTCAGGTTACTTATTTTTTAAAGTGCAAATAGAGAAATGTGGTAAGACAACATTCTATGCTTTATAGCGAGACCGTACTGCATTTGAAATTGAGACAAATAATTAAGAGAACTCATTGAATACTGTACTGAGTAGAAAAAAATAACTTGAAAGATTGGAAGGTTCTTGATAGCATTCAGTTCAGTATGACGTGAACCTTTTCTTTTATAGTAGTAGAAAATGTCTATATTAATGTATACTTCTTCTTCTTTAGCCATTTTGGTCGCAAAGTTGTAGGCTTCTTTTAGTTTGTGCCATCTATCTTGGTCTTGAACAGTTTCTACCGACTTCTCCCCAGCTGTTTTCTTGATGTCGTTATATCATACTATCGTGGTATTTGTTGTGGCCGTTTCTCACTCTGTAATACCTATTCTACCACTGTCCTACACTACGAGTTTTTTTGCGGGCAACACGACCAGCCCACTCCCATTATAATCTTGCTACCCCATTTGTGACGCCGCTAACCTTGCTGTTCTCTTTTAGCCAGTCATTTCTTTTGGTATTTCTCAACGCAACGCGTACTAGTTTTCTATCGTTTGCTCTTTGAACCATTTGGAGCTTGCCGAGGATGCTCTTTGTAAACACCCAAGTTTCCGCTTTAAATGTGAGCACTGGTAGGATAACCTAGTCAAATATAGGAACCTTCTGTTCAGCACTAATTTCTATGTTGAACGCAAACACGAGCTTGGAGTACACCGTTCACGCTAGTCTTACGCGTCTATCAATTTCATTTTTTTGATCGCCCTTACCCATCACCATTTGTTGATCAAGGTACACATGCTTTTCCACTCTCTCTATGATGGTCCCATTTACTTCGTAAATGGTACTGTTATATCCGGTCCATCACGTTTTTATATCTTGCACTCGGAGATAGTACATTTTTATCAGATTTAAAAAAAAAACAAACTGTGGAATTTGATTTTTATTGATACAGGAATTCAATTAGCATTCATCCTCTAGGGTTTTTATTGCCGTAACCTAAATTTCCAATCATAGATTCAGATTCACCTTTTTTTCTTTACCGAGTTGATGCTTTACGCAAATTAATTGACTTACAAAATAAATTAATTTTAAAATTGTTATAGTAAAGCCAAATGTAAATTAAGAACAGTCTTAAAAAAAGGATACGAAAATACATGTATTTAAAAACATGTAGTTTTATGAACGTATATATGGAAAAAAATATAATAGTGTATGAGGAGAAAAAAAATAATATATCAATGCTGGATTTTTTAAAAAATGTTTTCTTTAAAAATGATACAGAATAGGGGTACTTAGATCTTTCTGAGTTTCTGCAAACTGCAATTTTCTTTTCTTAAACAAAATATCGAATTTAGAAAATAAATTTTCTGGCAAACTAAAAGTGTTTAATAAGAAGTCCTTAAAATGTCCAGCCTTCATAATTCAAACAGGGTTAATCAAATAGGATAAAAAACCTTACACATTTGACAGGAATAAAAGTCACATCCATCATCTTAAATTACCCGCTTCTAAAGGTACATCGCGTGAGATGTAACTGAGAAAAATACGGATTAGGAGGACGCGGAAACAATTTTCAGTGTACTTATATGCTCAATTGAAAATGTTCCCCCATTGAAAATGTTCTCCACATTTCCAATAGCGGCAATTTGTTTAAACACGAAAGGCAAGTCGCGGAAACAAGATTTTCCTCTCTTACTTCTTCATTTCTATTTGCAAGAAGTGAACATTAATTGCTGTTAAGGTAAATGTGTTAAAGTTTTTGGAGGACATCATGGTATATAGTTATTATTTTACTATTTCCTGTAAGTATAGCTAACCTAAATGATTTATATACATACGTATATATTAAGTAATGTGAAACTATATGATGATAAAGTAAATGGAAACTCGCAGCATAAATATAAAAAGTGTTTTTGATAAATATAAAAAGTATTGACTAGTCTTTACTAATAAATCAGCAATTTTTAGGGTTCCATAGGTAAATAAGAAAACGAAAACCTTATAAAATCACTCATGCCTCTGTCTGTCTATATGTCATTTCTCTTAAGAACGTATGCTTGAAATAATATGGAAACTTGAAATTTGGCATCTTAATAAAACGTATTAGCTTGCGCACGTCAGTATATAACTACTGAGACTAAAAAATACACACATGTACACTTCATTGAGTGAATACAGAATAGAGTTTTTTTGGTTCCATGTAAAGAGAGCGAGTTCAATAAAGGTTAAATGAATATTTTTCCTAATTTCACGTATTATATCTCAGTTTTCTGGAGATATCTATAGTATATATATGTGTATATATATATATATATATACATATATATATATATATATATATATATATATATATATACACACATATTAAAGTAAGTCAATTAGTTATTCTCTTTTTTCTATTTTTTTAAAATTCGATACCATATTTAGAAAAGCTGACCACAATGGAATCGCTGCGGTGTATGCCTGTGCTTTGTTTTATCAGACTATTCGACGTAGATATTTTAAATTTGACCTAGTTGTAGAAAGTAGTGACACGATTGAAATAAAGACATATCAATTTTGATACGACTATTCATTGAGAGGGAAAATATGGTAAACTAAAATTTGCAAGAATGTAAGGGGTATCCAGTGATAGTCCATTGAAATACAAATTCAAAAATAAAAATTGTTTTCTTTTTCTGTGAACATTTTTAAGTCGTTTCGGAAAAATTATTGTCGCTTATGGTACTATTTTTTTAAAAATCCGTTAAACACTTATATATTTACAAATACATTTACAAACAAATCGTTTATTTTAATATTTTACGCTAAGACATATTCGAAGTTTTTCGAGACTACTTAATTTTAAGAGATTTAAATTATTTCACGATGTGGCCCTCTTTGTACACAATTACGTTATTTATAATTGGAAATGATATAATTTGAAATTATTAAAAAACTTATAATTTATACTGTTACATATAAATGTTAATTCTCCAAATAGTTCAACAATCAAATTTAATAATATATTTCAACAATCACATTTAATAACTGATTATTAAAATTTCTCGGACGTTTTGTTTTCTTTTATATTTTGCTTATTTTCCTGACAATTTCTGTTTAAGTTTTCAGTATTTAATTTACATTTATATAATTTTTATAAGAATAATCATTTTCATTTCGCTATATTCACATAACAGAATAAACTCATCATGCTGTCACAATTTGACTGATCGTATAATTAGCAAGCATTAATTAATACATCGTATTTAGTGTCCGTTAATGTTATGAAAAACAGTAATTTTGTTTTCAAGCCTTCAGTTAAAAAAAGTTTGTTTTCAAAATTAAGACGGTCAACTAGCTAATGTTAAATTTGTACCACCTTTCATTGTATGCGGAAGGCGAGAGAGCAACCGCAATTCATTTCAATTTATTTCGTGAACGGAACAGAATCAAACCGCTTCAGCAGCAAAGAGGCAAAATTGAATTTGGCTTTCAAACACATTGAAAATGTGATTTAAGCCAGGAGTACTCCTGCTACTTAATTAGTGATCTTACAGTTAGCATAGCTTTTACGATATAGAAATTATTCAATCAGCCCATAATTTTTTCCATTATTCAACTTCATATATTTCAATGATATTATGCGTACTTTAAAACGTATTAAAATTGTCTATTTCCTTCATTTATTTAGTTCATAAGCCAAAAGAGGAAAATGTTACACTTAAGACGAAGACGTCTTTCCAAAAATATTTCTGTATATCAAATTTAATCTTGTAGATTTTCTTAAAGTATCAAATGCACTTTCATTTTATGCTGAATATGGTAAAGCATTACTTTAAATTTTAGCAAAATATAGCGGGATTTTCTATTATTTTCTCCATAATTATGTATAAACATGCAGTTATATGAGAAAAAAATTGACAAAAAGATGATTTTTTTTATTAAACGTCATATATTGAAATAATGTTTATTATTGAAATATTCAGAAATTAATATACGTTTTACTTAAAAAAACGTTTTTATTGTAGAGTATATTAGATTAAGTTGTAGAGTATATTAGAGGCAAGTTATGAGTACCGCTTTTATCGTTCATCCTTTCAATATAAAAGCTTTATTTTTATTTCAATTTTAATTTGTTCTTTTTCATTATGTGCTGTTTTTTATATCTCTGGTCAGTGTAGTATTACGGAATGATCGTCAAAAGTTGTCAATTAACCAATTTTAAGTTTCCTCATAAGGTTTGCATCTTTAAATTTATTTACGTCAGAAACATTTTGACCGTTTTGCAAAAATATATAAGCAGACATATTCATGTGTGCTTCCATTCTTAGCGAACACTTTTCCAATGGCTAGAAGTCAAATGGATAATCCTCAAGTTTTAAAGCGATCTAATCATTCCTTCTTACGTAAAACTTGCATACAAGCGTTACCTCCGCGATTAAGTTTCTGCTAGTGTTTTATTGAAAAATATAGAGTTTTGAATGCATTATTTATTTTTAAAATCATCTTTTTAATATCTTCTTAATAAATATATTCTTCTTAATCATTTATACAATAAATATTTTTTTCCAAAAGGACAAGCATGGATCAATAGGAGAAAAATATATGTGTAGTTATCAAAATAACAAATATTTAGCCTATATGTAAATCTGAAATATTACAATATATAAACCTCTCTAATCTCTGTTTTTGTATTGAGTACTTGTTTTCATTATTGCTAAATGGTCAAATGGCAAAAACAAGTAAAACGGAAAAAACAGATTGTTATAGTTTACTCTTGTCCATCCGTTGCTATCTGTGACAGTGTTCTACTAAATTTTAGATCTAAATGTATGAAATTTTGCTTATTGCTAATTGAAATGCGACTATATTATTTACTGATATATTAGAGTAACCATTTACATATGCTTCGAATGCTTTTCGATATAAAAGTTAAATAAACAAACAAAGTATGTAATTCAATTGTTTGAGAATTATCCAATTGTCAATAAACAAAAAAATTCTGTGTGTACAGAAATGATGTATCCGAACGTATATAGTATTTTTCGTTATCTTTCACTGAAACTGTTATAGTATATCTATTTTTCAACAAGTTAAAGTTGCCTTTATTGAATTCTATTAGATGTAATGTAGCCAATATTAAGTCTCAAAGGAACCCTTATTTAGCCGTAACCTTGCATTTCTTTAATTTTCATGTTAGCAGTGCATTAAAAGTAATAGAAAATCTGTGTCATTGTCATTTAAAATCTCCTTTAGTTTTTTCATCCGTATAGATTTTATAGAAGTTTTTTTTTCTCTTTTGTCGTAGTAAGATATTATTTTTATATCATAATTTATACAAAATTAATTAAAATATGTTTGATTTTTAATGCCATATTATTCAAATTTAGTCCGAGTGCAATCATTTTCAAATCCTTAACACTAGGAAAAATTTAATCAGTTTTCATTTTAATCACAGCTGAATCGTCTTCTCTGAACATATTTATTTACGGCCAACAATAAAACGAGCTTATTTTAAATTTCCCTAATTAGAAGGTGCGTTCCTGTCACAAAATTAGATATCTTAAAAGGTTTTAAATATTAACCGTAAAAACACTTGTAACTGCAGGTAGCTTTCAAGTAAAAGTAAGGAATTTAATTTTGTTTTCGTTTCTTTTCTTATTAAATATTTTAACGGTTCTGCTTTCGTAGCGTGACTGAGTAAATATATATTTGGGACGTATTAAAAAGAAGCCAACTTTGATACCTTCGACTAAGAAAAAAACGGTGATTTTCACGAAATTCATTCGTAACTAGTCTGTGTTCTTTTTAACTTAAGAATGACTGCAATTGTTTCAAGTTTGATTCTATGTGAAATGAAAATTGTACACACCAATTAAATTTTGTAACCCAATTATAATATTTCCCGAAACAGTTCAGTACGATTCAAAATAAATTTATATAAAGCTTTTAATTTACCCGCTTTTATATAAAGCGGGTAAATTCATGAATTTTATCTTTTTATTTTAGTTTTTTTGCAATGAACATTAACACCAACTGAATTTCAAAGTTCTGTAATAGAAAAATTTTGAAATATTTAGTAGTCTATGCCTGTTTTCTCTTTATATTTACCTTCAAACCTTGTAATAGCATAATTTTATAAAGTCACATAGATGTCATATGTAAATATTTTTTTCAATATATATGAAACTATCGTTAAATATTTTATAAATCAGTTTTTGGTCGGCAATCAAAGTTTAATTAGATATATGATAATGGCCTTTATTAAAAGTTACGCTATAAAATTATAGAAAATTTAAAATGTTTTAATCGTGTCTAGATACTGTTTTAATATATGCTTTATATAAGGTAAAGTATATTGCTGTATATGTATAAAGCAGGAAACTCACGATACTATTAGATGTGTTTTGGTAAATACATTTGCATTTGAAAGAAGAGAGGCGATGTAAAATGGATAAAACTCTTCTAACATTGTAAACAACTCACCAAGACAGCTTTGCCATAAAGGCGACAGAGACTTGGAATATATTTGGAGATATTGCATATTTGGAACTGAATATCTATTGTAATTAATAATATATGTTCGTTACAACAGATTTTTCAAGTATAGTCCATTTGATTGGAATGGATGAATACATTCCTGTCTAAAAATACAAATTTAATTAAGTTTAGATGACCGCATACTTAACAAGTGAAATGCGTTTCTCTAAATAGAAACACTTGTATTGTCAAGCTTACTTATTAGTCATTATTTTGAATCAAGTGCTTCTATGTGTAATCTTGATTTTGGCGATTGGCTACAATCATTCAATAGTTTTAGTAAACATCTGTTCAATGATTTAGTTAGCACGGGCTTATTTTATATATTTTTTTTTCGTATGCTGCAATGTCTCAAATGAAACTGCATTAACAAATTCACATACTGTAAACGTATATTATTTTAGAAAAAAGCTAGTATTTCCCTGATTAGTATTTCCCTTTTGAGAAAAGCCCTAATATTTCCCGACGCGGCTGACTATTATAACTTGAATATCATTTCATTTTTAACTAAGTTTCTTAAGCTATTTTCGGAAAATTCTGAAAATAGCTAGCATAATATCTGATAAATCGATCTTTTAATTTGACTTTTTTATATCTGTCTTGGATAAAAAATTTATAAATGCATCAAAAATTCAAGGTAACTTAAATTATCACTTTTTTACAAATAGGTGTCATTCAGTATAATTGTTGGCATGATATTATTCTCCTACACCAATATTAGATCTTTCGTTCGAGAAGCAGAGTTCAAGATGTTTTAGGTAAAAAAGCTCTAACTGTAATATAACCCACGTGTATGTGGAATACTGAAACAAACTTTTTTTCAATTCCGGGGTTACGGGAGAATATTTCTTTTGTTTTGTCACCATTAAAAGCATATATTTATAAGATCATTTTGCTTATAAATTACGAGGACCATTTCAACGTACTGATAGATTAGCAAAGCAATAGGTAAATAATAATCATTATATTAGATCACTATATATTGTATACTAAAAATTGTTGAAACATCGGATATGTCGTCACGTACAATCAGATGCAAGTCTGTTATTTTTGTTCTTATTCTAAATAACGAGATGAATTTTCCATCTAAAATAAAGAGATGAGTTTTCTAGAGATCGAAGAAGACGAATCATATGGCATTTTTGATATATATCCATGTAATAACGTTATCATAGTTAATTTTAATTCCATATTTAAATTTAAATTAATTAATTATTCCTTTCTCTTTTAAAAAGGAAGCGGAAAAGCTTAAGCTTAATTATCCTGCGATTATCCTCTCCTATCAATAGAGTAAATGCAACTTATATTTTATATCAGAGAACAAAATTAACAGTGAAATATTTACTATTTTATTTATTTATTTAAAGAAACAATTTGTATTAAATTTACTATTATTCTAAAAAAATATTTTTAGCTTTTAAAACACGCTGCTCTTTCTTTCATTAAATTTTTGCAGAGAATAAGTTTTTACAAAATGTTTACAAGGGTCCATTCAGAAATTAAAATATTATTACGCAAATACGAATACAAATTACGAAACAAATAAATTACAACCAAATGAAAAAAAAATATGTTGCACAAAATGTACGTAATAAGACTAGAAATTTTCAATAGTCAAACCGTTTTAAATCAATTTTTGTAATTAAAATAATCATGAACGACAATCATGTTCATTAAATACGTTGTTTTTTATTGAAATTGTTCAGTTTAGTGAAAAAACAATGAAATTTTCATCATTGCTAAAGAGCACTTCTACTCTAACTATAAATTTAAAAAAATATTTTTTAGCTGTTTATTAAAATGAGTAATTTATAAATGTATTATGAAGTAACAAATTCCATTCGGGACTCACATTCGGGTAGATCGCTTGTCGAGATATGTGTGGTTGGAGATTTCTATGTACTTAATCAATTTAGTATTGAATCTAAGATACATATAATTTATACATAATAAACTATTTTAATAGATTAACTCGAATACATTTTCCGAAGTTTCAATTTCAATTCCTATGTTAATATTTTTAGTATAATTTGTGCAGAGTACGGTGAAATAGAAATAAGATTTATTAAAATTTCAGAGATAGACTCTTGCTTATATTAAGTCAAATGATATTACATCTGAATGTCTCTTAATAATTTTTTTTGCTTTGTCAAATCTATATTATTTCTAAATATCCTTCCATTTTGAAAGACTCATTAATTTTAAATAATATCAAAAAGGACAAAATTTGGAGCCGAAATAACGAAAACTTCTCTATAAACGAAGGAAATACCTAAGTGAAGTCGTTTAAAATGTTTTAACATCGCTCTCTACGCAAGCTTATTGAGAGATGACGTGGCGATATGATATGATTATTTATGACATACATTTTGCCCTCGAAACCCATCTGCGTGTGTAAACAATATATCATTAGGCTAACAATCGGTGCTGCGTTAAACCTGTTACTGTTTATTGCTTGTAGGTAAACATAAACTGTTTTATCCCATGAATTATTTGGATCACTCCCACGTGTATTACCTTTAGGTTTATAGTACTTATATTTGCGACAACCAAGCCATATTTAATATATATTGCACAACGATATTGAGATTATATAATGATCGCCTAATAATGACTTAAAGTGGAAACATTCAAGAGTAGGAGAATAACGTGATCGAAATAGCAGATTGGCTAGATAGCAATAACGAGAAACAGGCAGTATATTATTTCCCTGCTTGCATTCTGCATGCAGTCACTATGCATGGATAAGTTGGATAGATGAAGTAAGAAGAAGAAAGGTTGATTAGTTTATTTTTTAGAGATTTCCTAGATAGTTTATGGATTTTACCCTAGACTTAGTTAAAATAAAAATAAATAGTATATATATATATATATATATATATATATATATATATATATATATTATATATATATATAATATATAATCGGAGAAAAAATCTATGGTATGAGCTGTTCTTTACGAACACTACCGAGATTATAACAGATGCCATAAAATGTTTCGCTGTTGGTAGACTTGATAGATTTTAAATAGGTCTCCAGAAATAGACAGTAGGTTTCTTTCTTTTATGGATATTACACTATAACTACTTTAAATCAAAGAAATTTCACTTCAAATATAAAAAGGTTTAGTGTAACTTAGGTCGATATATCAATCTTTTTTCAAAAATATTGTCACAATTATTTCAATAATTTTCTCTACACCAAAAGCGTCGTTACATTTTGTTATTTAGATGAACAGTTTGGCAATTAAAAGATTTTTGGAAGTTTGTGCATGTGGAGGTGTGATGTATTCACGGACAAGCGAGATGGAGAAGAAAATCAAACATTCCAAAATTCGTCTCATGTCACTGTGCGGAATGTGGTCGATGGTCCGTCTGCTTCTTCAAACATTCATGAATGATTTCATGCTGTTCTAGAGTAATTAATTCAGGTGTTAACGTTTTACGTTGGCTGGGTTTTGAACATGTTACAGTGTTTATGTTCTTTTTATTAGTGCTGCAGTGTTTATGTTCTTTTTATTTAGAGATTTTTGTAGATTTTATTTGCATGAATGATTGGAAGATTAGGTTTATTTACTTAATTATGTTGAAGTTTCTTCCTTACCTTTATAGCGAAAATATGGTTCTAATTTGATTGAAGTCTCTCTCTTTCTTTTAAATTCATATTACTTTACTGTTTTGGTTCTTAGATTATGCAGTGTATGTATAGTTTTTGATCTATTCTAATAATGTTGTTTTTATAAATATTTATAAAGAAACATTTATTGAAATTTATTTAATTGTTGAGAAGGGACACATTTTTTTCCAATGACTTGTTCTCAACACTAAACTTTCAATTACGTGGTGAAGGATTGCGTAAATAATGTTTTTCTCCTGTGCAACTACATACAGCACTTACAGCGGTGGCATTATAAATTACGAGTATTTATATAGAAAAGAAAATTTGTTCATTTATTTGTTTTTTTGCGCTAATTTCAGGAATTATTTGTCACTATTTCATAAATGTTGTGTGGGCGAATCTATATTTTGAAAAATATAAACTACATCAGGTTGATAAAACAGGATGATTACAGCTTAATAAGAGAAGAGGATAATACAAAATTGAATGATCCCGTCCCAAAAGGATTGCTATTACTACCGTACTATACGTACATTTCTTAAGTGTGTTCACCGTACAGAATAATTAACAGTTCGTAGTGGAGTTCAGGTTTCTTTTTGAAACTTAATATAAATTTCAATTTAATAACATAATTTTTTCATTACAAAATATTTCACATGGATTCTCTATTAAATAAATATTTAAATAAACCCGTTTTATGAAAAAAAGTTCTGTCCTAGCGCTCTCCACAATAGTAGATGATGCTTAATGGCAAATTTAGCTATTACGTGATCTGCAATTTTTATGCCAAAAGCTAATTTACAAAAGTATTTAGAACGAAAAAACGCCCACATTCTCTTAGATATTCTGATAATTCTACACCGTTATTATTAAAATGATCTACGTCCAAAGTGCACATAAAATAAAAGAATTTATCAAAAAGCTTTTGTCTCTCTTTAGATTAAAATAATGTAAACGTTACTACGAAACATACCACTTTCTTCTATATAAATTATTTTGTTTACATTGGCAAGCTATCGAATTATAGGAAATAATTTATTAAGTTGCTACGTATTTTGTACTTTCCTAAATAAGTTAACACAAACAGAAAGACAAGTAGATAATATGTAGGAGAAAATTATTTCCCCTAAAAGGTTAACAACAGAATATATAAGTTAGAAGGAGTTGATTACAATAAACTTAAAATTAATTCCTTATCATTTTTTTACCAAACTACCTTTATTTATGACGCTAAACACTAAAAATAAATCAAGACGTACAAAATAGACATAATTCACAAAAGGTATAGAGATAATTCAGATATAAATATACCGAGATAATTAAGACAAGAGTTTATAATTGGAAAAGAAAACAGGATCCAGTAATTTAAATAAAACAAAAACATTACATAGAGGCATAAAAAAATTTGTCGTATGACAGTTGTTTGTCAGTCGTAAAAGCACTTTAACAATAAAATTTTATTTAATTAAATAAGTTCGACGGATTTTTTTTTAAATACCTAATTTTCTGCATATATTCTTTTACTAGAAGTGAAAAAAGTGAAATTTCATTTCTTACTAAACTGCCTTATTTAATTTCTTCTATTTCCAGCTTATAGCAAAAATAATTATTAAAAAATGTTATAAAAACATAGTTAAAATTTTTTTCTTCATTGGAAATATTTTAGTTGAAACTGACTTCAGTCTGTCTGTTGCTATTTCTTTCCATTTTATTAGGCAACATATTAGTGTAATGAAATAGCTACACATAATACCAATAGCTTTCTATTAAATGTTATAAATCGTGAAATCGTATTTGTTTGAAAATTTAATTCCAAGCAGTTTGTGGGCCAATCATATGTCTACACTTTCTTCGATTCATTTCTTTTCCGGTTTTCATTATATACTATATTATGTGAATATCCGAGAAATGTGTTTCGTTCATAAATAGTATGGTCTATTTATAATTACCACTCAATTATTGAAAGGTACGAAAATTGTCTACAATATTGTAGAGATATTTGTTATGATATTATAGAGAGACTTTTACCCCACAACGAAAATAGTCTATATATTCATGTTATTATAAGTTCCAAAAATTTGTATCACTATTGATAGCAGTTTACTATTATGCTATCAATACATGACCCTCATTATCGTGAGCGTTATTCTTTCTGATTCTAAATAAATTAGACCTTACAATTAAATAAAACATGTTAGACATTGCGTACACCAGGTTGGCAGAAATTGTATTCAGGATCCTATCACATTTTAGTTCCTTTAGAATTAGGCGACAATTCATAATTAAAACGATAACGCAAGATATGCTGCTCACATCAAGAGACAAATATAAAGCAAAATTCATAAATCACTTAAAAAAGTTCTTACAGGAGAAAGGAACAAAGCAACGAAGATTATAACCTGGTTTTTTGTGGCAGATAGGTAACATTGAAAAGAGTTAATTCCACATTATTGTGGTTAAACTCGCCCAGAAGGACGTAAGAACCCTTTGACAATAATTATTAAAAGGCATACACTTATCAGTTATAGGATTGTTCAAAATGTGGTATAAAGGTGAGCTGAATTGATTAGAGTTCAGTTTTGTTTTTCAATATTTTTAATAAACCTGTGCAAAAAGGGTTAGAATGTGTCTTCAATACAGTTGTTCTTCAAATGTAATTTGTACTTTAAATATATTTTGGATATTATTAAGGGAATCTTTAGTTGCAATTTTAAGTCTATATTATTGTATATTGATTTACTGGAAATTCTGTCTTAAAATCTCATGATGAGTCGAAAGTTGTGTTGTCACATATTTCTTGATTTTCTAACTTCCTTCCTCTGAAATATATATTTTCTAACTTCCTTCCCCTGGAGAGTTCCTTAAAGTCCGATAGTAGTGATATTTCAGTTTTTTACGTTTACATGTCAGTTCGTAGTACGTAAATTATAAACATTTATTAAAAGTATAAGAAATATCATGGACAAGAGAAATTTAAAACTAAATTTTATTTTGATCAAGATAAAGTCGCCATATAATGGAGAATCACAACACTAAATTTTTATGTACTGAGGTTACGTGGCAAACAAACGTTGGTAATAAATATTAAAATCAAAATTTGCTAATTAATCAAAGCTTTAGAGTAGCTTATGTAATAAGAATAGGTCAAAGAAATGTGACTAACTTTTCTCCTGTAATATGGAACCGCACACCCGTTCAAATACAATCGTATAAATACGGAATTTTTGGAGCCCTTCGATTTTTGGATATATCTTATCTATTCTACCTTTAAGCATCGCAGAACGATAAATTATATCGTAGATAACGATCAATAAACTATAATATAATTGTTTTTACTTTCAATTTAATACATTATATAATTTTTGTGTAATATAAGTTCAGAAAGACGAACATTTAAAAAATTGTTGGTTTCGCTTCTATCAAGTTTCATTTATATATTATTCAATTATTTTTTCCACAATATCTGCAATCTACGAACTGGACATATCTTACAGTTTCCTTATAGACAGTTTCCTTATGGACATATCTTACAGTTTCCTTATAGATTATCTTAACGATGATGTTACGAATCATTCTTAATAAAATTGAATATTATCAAAAGTTACAAAACAGAAATAAATTTTTTGACTTAGGCGGAATTTGAATTCCTGATTTTACTTCCTAATGTACGTCGTAATGTAATTCATGAAATACGGAACTGTGATCAGCGCTATCGTCAGATAAATACGCTACTATCCAGAATCTGAAATAAACTGAAAAATTCCAAATATCTCAGTATATTTAAAAGTTTGCTTTCTTATGCTCCTTATTAGGTACTACACTTACCCGAAAAAATTGCAAATCAATGAGATCCTTACGCAACATAACCATTTTTAGTGCGTAAAATAATTTTAGGTCACCTAAAAAAGTTCAAATGCTCAAATTCTTATGCCTTCCTTTTAAAAACCTTTTATTATATAAATAATTTGAGTTCATCTATCAAATAATAATTTTTTTCTATTAATTTATTTCAAGTTATATGCCTGAAAGAGATATATTTTGTATCAATGAGATCTTCATACTATATCATATATATATGCATAAAACAAGGATTATTCAGCCAATAATAAAATTCTAAGTAAGTTGAATTCTACGATTTAGTAATAAATATAAAACTCCAAAGAAGTTAAACTAAACTAAAAAGAAAGCGGAACTCTATTTTTTTAGTTTTTGGTCATGAGCTCCTGTTCGCGTGAATGTAGATAAAATCACAGGTAAATTTACCCCCCCATTTACTATGTGACAAGGAATCAGTTTAATAAAGACTGCTCTATGACCATTGGACTAATACTGAACACTGCCTATCCTACTACCCTACCACCCATAGCTCTACCTGTAAGCAATATATATGACTTTCAGAAAGCTATAACATATATAGAGTATTATTTTTATGAATATTCTACTGTAACATAAGGAAAAAAAATAATTTTGTTTAAAACTAATAATAAACCAGCAGATAGATGGAGAGTAGAAATAATAAATCAATCAATGACTATATCGTGAATATTATCTAACCTTAAGATTAGGAAGACAATGTCAAATCGCAGACTACGTTTTTTTATTATTTCTATATAAATTTATGTTAATTAAATTATAATTAAACTCTTTTTTGGAAATCTGGTTAATAAATTTTCCTACAAGGATGATGGATTTTGAAGCAAAATAAGAACAGTTTGTGTTTGAGCTAAGTTTTGAATAACAGAATATTACTCGATGTTATTAATAGCTGTTGAATAACGCAATGCGTCATAACGAGAGTTAAATAAGAGACCCAGCAAATATTAATAAAAATATTAGAATGTATTATTAAAGTCACCTTTTTCTAATGTATTACTTATTAGCGTGGAAAAAATCGTTTTATTTGGTGCGCGTTAAAAACATCCCCTCTGCACACAAGATGCACTTTATGCGGCCCGTGGAATCACGGACTGAAAGCTACCATAATGTTATAAGGATAATCACCTGCTTTTGAAACACATAGTGGGGGGAATATTTATTCCGTTCACGATGAGAAGTTTTTCAGTCTTCCAAAGATAATAAAGAATAATAACAAATAGTGGAGATTTATTTTAGCTTCAGATAATTTTTTTTTAAACTTTTCGCTTTAATTCTTTAAATCTTGATTAAAGATTTTGCAAAGCATATTTTGTAAAAGACGTCTTTTATCGATTCGATTTACTGTGATGCATTTTTATTCTTCCCTGTGGCTGTATTTGCTAATTTGATCAAAGCAGATTTCGACTGAATTATTTCAACCACTGTATAATCTAATTGAATTAAAAATTATCAAAATTACTTGCGATATTTCGGAATACTTTATTATTTCAATTCAATATATTTTAAACAAACCACAATTATTTGGTAAATTATTTTTTCTTGACTACTTGTTGCCCCTGGGTTCTGTTGCATGAAATTATTATTCTGTGAGATAATATGAATCGCATATTTACTTCCGTAACATTTATTATATGTGCCAAATTTCATAGAGATCTGTTAAACAGTTGAGCCATAAAAGAGGAAGTAAAAGAGGAACAAACAAATAAAGAAACTCTCTATAGTATTTATTATATCAATTAAGATTTAATTATGTATAACGAAATTTGGTGCACAATAATAATGCTATTATTTTAAGAATTTCACTCAACAGAGTAAAATACATGTCCTGTAACACGGTTGATATAAATAATTTTAAACTAAATTTTGATTAAACAATAGAAAGAATTATTAATAAATAATTAAATGTTCACAATAGATAATTAAATAATATTAATTAGAATTAGGGCAGAACTACTAAAATTAATAAATTTAATAAATGTATTGTATTACAGATATTAATATAAAATTATAACAAATAAATACCTGTGATATGTTAAAGTTACTTTTTAATAAAACTGTTAATTGGTATATTTTAGCGACGAGAGCGTTTATTTATTTTTAAAAAAATACTGAAAGGACGATAGGTACAATATCGCTTTGTCTATTATTTATAATGTGCGTTGAGCCAGAATGTATAAATTGAAACATAAAATACGTTTTTGTTAACTAAGTAATTTTTCTTTAATCTTGGTCTACAAGATTTGTCAAGCAATAATGATTTTTTAATCCATTCGAGTACTTGAGCACAAAGAAACTCCAGTTAGTGCACTGACTGCGTAAATATGAATTATAATAAAACAGAGAAGAGATACACGAGACTTGCCGGTAAGCCAACTACATTGATATTTTTTGTAAAATTTTGATATTTTATTATAGAATATAAAAAGTAAATACGGGGCGCATTTGTTAAAGGAACAATTTATTACAAACAATTATAAAACATTATAAAATATAAAATATAAACAAATTAATAACATATCATTTCAAAAAAATTACCTTTTATTTCTTTAAAACCTAAAAGATTCCGTACGTAAATAATTATATAAATATAAATGTTTCATTCAATTATCTGTAAACATTAACTTTTCATTTTTCAATTTAATTATAATAAAGACATCAAAGTGAACATACGACATACATAAATAGTTTAGTTCAGAAAAAATATACTTCGATTAATAACAATTCAAACATAAAAGAGAGAACTGATTTTCTGCATTTGTTTTATAAACATTAGCTAGAAGATATGTATACCCAATGTATACCCAAATACACATTATATATTAAAATATAACTTGGTGTTGATAATTATTTCATAAAAATGAATGTTTTGGCTAGATTTAATTGATGAGAAAATGGCGTGCATGCGTGCGTGCGTGCATGCGTGAAAAGAATCAGTATTCGATTGTATAATTATAGTGAAATGTATTAAAATACGAGCATAATCGTAAATGTCATTATCCCAACTAAATATCGTGGAATCAATTTTTAAAATGTTTTGAAGCCACATTATTATATTAAATTCTTAATGAAATATTATTCTAAAAATGTATTAAACACAAGTAGAACTCACTGTATGAGTGTTTCCTACACACTTAAGTGCATATAAGTATTTAAGAGGATATCTTATTTCTGTTTAATTTTGTGCAAGAAAAATAGTATTTTAATAATATGTTTTATGAATATTATATTTCACCATGTACAAAATTCGTAACATAAAACTTAATTGGCACAATATAAAAATATATATTATTATGTAAACGATATCCTAAAATGATGACATTTATTTTCGAAACCAATGGAGCAATTTCGTAAAAAATTGTTCTTAGTTAAATAGATTTTATTTATAGTTCTATGTTTCTAACCAAAATATTTGCCAGAAGTAACTAAGACTGTCATCCGTTTTATTTATTTTTTATTTCTAAACATAAATACGGAAACAGTTTACATATAACATTCTAAGTAGTTAATAAAATATAATATTAAAAAGTAAATAACACTGCATTACACGATTTTAGTACTCGCTAAACTGATAGCTGGAATGATTAGGTAATGAGTCATAGACAAAAACTCCCAAACATGTGGTATCCATCACGTCTAGTTTTCAAGGTACAGGTCAATCAATATTTAAACTACCCTCACTTTAGGCGTTTAAGAAACAGTTGACGTTTTCGATGCATTATACTTTTTTAATGTTTTGTTTCGTTTACAAATCGTTTCTATTTGATAACCTCGATATCTTTATACATTGTGGCCGTCGCAACTGCAAAAATGCACGAAATAATTTTCCTTATGTTTGTGAACATTGTATATATACGTTTGTGAACATTGTGTATATTGTCAAATCACAAGGAAAAAATGTTTCCGAAAAAGTGAGGAGTGCATATTTACTTTATTTTCGACGTGCTATTACTCAATATAAACCATAGACACCGCAGTTTTTTGTGTTTCGTGTTACGCTACTTTCATATCTTGGTTTAATGGAAACAAGACGTCAATTCCATTTGCCGTACCAGCTTTATGGCGTGAATCTAGTAACCATTTCAAAAATCGGTATTTTTGCATGACTGACATACGTGGTTTTACAAAGAAAATCAAGCACAATATTAAGTATCCTGATGTTCTTTCAATGCCAAAACCAGTACCCCACAGTGAAGAAATGCCTCTTTTACCTCTTGGCAAAAATATAATTGAAGTTTCAGAAGAGTCAGATTTGCCAAATGTTGTATAATATCATGAAGAAAGCAGCGCCGATCCTGAGTTTTTAACTTCTATAAGTTCTCTTGGTCATCCACAAACAAATAAAATGAATTGAATGATTTGATACGCAACTTAAATTTATCAATCAGCAAGCCGAATTACATATACAGGATACAGATTACAAGAGTGGAAGTTATTGGCTGCTAACACAAAAACTATTTTAAAAGAAACTTACGAAAATATCGCTTGTATGTGATACTAGTAGGTACTATGCAAAATGTATTCGGATATTTGTTACTCAACCGTATCTATGGGGCAAGATAAATTTTTACTCGGAATAGACATAGTTGATGATTCGCATTAACCCATAGGATAAAACTCAATATTTTTACTCAGTTATATATTTAGTACCTATTGATAACTCAAAAACGTCAAGTTTCGTGACAATAAACAATGTAATATGTCTGTTAAGTCTAATGTTTATCCCGCCGCATATTAAGAGTCCAAAATAATAATGTGTATCCGTTGCCTCAATTAAAAATCCACTCAGGAAAATTTCTGAGAAATATTTTTTCCATTGTTTAGTATTAAACATGAAATATATTTACATATTCACATACAAAGAAATATTTGAATATAAAACATTCTAATTAGGAGAATTATATTTAGCAAGGAAATGTCTAATAAAACTTTTTAGAAAATAAATTATTAGATATTTGGAATAACATAAATATGTAATAGCAAAAACTTGCAATAAAATCGCGATAGCAAACTTCCCTTCGATATACAAAACAAGCACGAATTACTAGATGCAGTAAACAATACTAGAACTTTAAAAAATACTCATGTAATTAATAAAGCAACCAGGAAAATATTGGTAAAATAAAGGATATACTTAACAACCATTGGTTGAAAATTGTGATAATTTAAAATTATAATATTTATTTGTTTTTAATTTATTATAACATAAGAATAATTATTTATTTGTAATATTAATAAAATTTTTTAAACATCGTTTTACCGCCATCCGTATGATAAATGACATTTTAAGACTTGACGTTGGTCAAATGGTTACGTAATTTAATATGATTTGTTGTTTCTAGTAAGCAGCCCATAGAGGGCGTATTTTATTTGAATTTAACAATTTTAATGTTTTTTTTTGTATGGCTTTTGCAATGTTTCAGTGCCATTATGTTTTTAGATTGTTTTACAAATACTACATTTTTATAAATATTAAATTCAGTGATCAGTCTTGCTTGAACTCTTCAAGTGCGAGGGTCTTTAATTGTGCATCCTAGCTGTAAAGTTCTGGTTAATCTCTTGAAGCGACAAGGATATTAACTATACATCTTTGCCACAGAAGTTTTCTTCAGATTTTCTTAACAGCGAAAATCGAAAATTCACATTTTCGTTTTTGCAAGACTTACCTTTGAATTTTTGCTAGAATAATTGGAATATTTTTGTGTTCAGTTGGAGGTATTAAATAAAAGTCATAAATAATAGCGAAAGCGTTTCTGATTCGTGCGATAGAGTTATTACGGATCATTTCGAGAAAGTTCTGTAACCCAGATATTAAGACAATAAATCTAAGTGGATAAAAAGGAAATAAAGAGTGATCATCTATTATTTGGAAATCAACAAAGAGGTTTCTTCCTAATTTAAACTGCTGGATGTGAATAATCCTGCCAACGACTAATGATCATCGTATCGTGCCTTTTCCCGACGGTAGTTGACTATGAGTCAAGATTCTGCACCTTCAACAGCCGCTTCAAGTCATCAACTGGTAGAGTAGAGTACTACAAAATCCACTTTATGTATCGTCAAGGTCAGTAAATGAAATTGTTCATACGGATGGTGAATTTTCGTTAGTTGCTAGAAATGGTAAAATATAGACATTTGTTTTTTTTCAAACGCAAAGATTAATTTGTTGAAATATTTTTTTTTCATGATTCATTTAAATCGATAATATAAAATTCCTTTAATTCACAGATTTATAATATTAAAAAGCATATGACATATAATTACATCAAAATCGTAACCAAAAGGCGGAGTCTCTCAAAACACGCCCTAAATATATTTAGGGGCGTGTTTAAATGCGCTCGTGACACGCTGTCCATAATATAATACGCGTATCATAGAATAAAGAGTACTCCAGAAGGCGAGAACACGCGCAAAAGTGAGTCCAAAAAACTACGCATAAAATGCGTAGTTTAAAAACACGACTGTCAGTGCAATTTAAGACACAGCTATGAAAGGTTATGATGCTTTCTATATGACAATATAGCTTAAAATGCCGGCTTGTGCTATTCCCACCTGAAAAATATCATTTTCAATTAACTATGCAATTTTAAAATATCGAAGTGGATTGTTATCAACAGAAGCGCGCCATTTTTATTGGTGTTGTCACCTCTTAAAAAATTGTTTACCCATATTAAAACATCTTAATTGCTCGATACTGAAAAATGTAAAATTTTATTTGTAAAAAAATTGGGATATGGAAAATGTCGTTGGAGAATTTAGTGTAACGATTTAATTCCCGTTATCGTTCGTTTATTAAATTTTAGAATATTTTACGTATTGCGTCTGTAATCACTATATGTAGGATTACGACAAGAAACACATGTTACATTCATTCATTTCCGCCGTCTTCTTTAATTTATTCAAAATGCGAACAGATATTGTTTCAAATATGAAGAAATTTTATCACAGCATTGAATGCTATATATAAATAATTGTTTCGTCCTATTTTGAATTTCTTTAGTATGAGATCGAATATTTTCAAAATTTTATTATGGGCTTTTTCACATTTATTCTTACTTTAAGGCACTAAGATAATTGTTTTCTTTTTGTATTAAAAGTGTTAAGTGATGAATAAAATGGTAAAATGTGACAACATTTTTAAATAATTTTAATCTAAATACTTTGGTTGTGGTCAGAATAAACATTTTACAAATTTAACACTGCGGCCTTAATAATATTTCATATAAGCCAAGCCATGACCATATAAATTGATGCAAATCTGAATCCTACTGCTGCAAGCAAATAAATTTATATGAGTCGATTTCCTGAAGTCCGTGGGTAAATTTATTCTGTTGGTAACACCGTGCGTTGGGGGAGGGCGCTAGTAGGCGGAGCGCGGTGCCCCCTCCATCGATTTTTGGCTTCACCGCGACCGCGAAGTGATTTGTACGTATGCGCCTTCTGGATTACTCTATATTCTAAGACGCGTATGTTATTGTAATTTTTATATTAGTTTTCACTCCTTCCGTGTGTCCATCAGCACATACCAATAATTTTTTTATGTATTTAAAATGAAAAATTAAATCGATTAATGTTGCCATAGCCTGTTTATGTGATATTAGAGTGCAAGATAAAGTTAAATGTATGCAGGATCTACGTTTTAATTGATTTAATTTTTCTTACCGTTGATCATCTATACTTGAAAGCGCAAAAAAAACACAAATTTTTTCACATTTACAAAGTTAGCTGGAATAAGAAAATAGATTGAGAGTTACCATTATGGCTTAATATATTTTCCAAAGGCGTAAGCAATATAATTGACTGATAATATCTCTTTAACTTTTTAACAAAAATTGGCCGAAATATTTTTTTCTTACCGAAATATTTTTTTCAGATACCAGATAACGACATTCAGAATGTACTTTAAATACTGAATGTAATTATCTGGTCTTTTTTCGGATTTTTGACATACAGGAAAAAAAATATTTGCATTTGCAAAATATTGGATTTAGTATGAGAATACGTGCGGAATAAATTACGTAAAGAAGTGAGTTCGAAGAGAAAAGCGGACAACATAGACAGACGTAAATGAATTAAACTGACGAAGATGATAATGAAGGAAACCGCAAAAAGCCGAGCGTGTTTAAAAATATTTATGAGAATTAATGAAGTAAAAAAAATTTACCCCTCCCCCACGAGAGAAAAGGGTTACTTTATGTTATAGCTGTTTACATTTCATGAAATCATATCTTTGTTTCTATGATTAATTCGTTAAAAATAAAAATATAACATTTTAGTGGTTAATGCTTCGTCATAGCGTAGCGGTGGAATACGCTCTTTTTCTGGAAATTCGAAAAATATGTTTAATAATGTATATCATATAAGTCGTTGTAATATAAATATTAAGCCATGTCTCAGCCTATTGCTTCTTAGAGCTCACTCCTTTTATTTGTTAACAAATAAAAGTTAAACTAAAAAGTACATTATATCCTTATTAAAAACACTAATTAATAATTAACATCATATTTTGCAACAAACACAGTACAATATACGTAGGCATATTACATACGTATATATGACATACAGTTAAGAGCTGCGTAATAAGTTGCCACAATATAATACCAGGTCTCCATACAAAATAGTGAAAAAAATATATCATCAACGAACACCTAAATTCACGATGCGTATAGAACATTGGGGCGCTGCTTAAAACACTTAAGGTGCAAAATGAAACGTGGATGCGTTCGTAAAAAAAGATATATTTTTTCGAGTGTTTTTTTTTTCTATGACTGAAAATTATTATTTCAATATCTCACTATTTTCTATTGAAATTATCTTATGCAAAGCTATATAACCTTAAAGTTTGAGTAATTTAAAGTAAATACAATTTAAACTACGTTTTTTACATCACAAAATAAATACAGACAAATTATATTATCGTAGATAATTACGAACGCGGCCGATCGTTGCGTTGGATACCGCGACATAGATGTCGCTTGACGCAGTCGTCTCGGTGTCTCTATCGTGACCAGAGTAATACGCAAATTTGTCATTTGTCAAAAATGTCTAAATCTTATTTATAACCGTATCCTGACAATATATTTTCTTGTGACAATTTATCGTAATACTAAATAATGTATTCGGTGCAAAGTATTAAAAGTGGTGAATTACTGTCATTTGACAGAAAAGTGGTTTTAAAAAATCTAAGCCCTCCGCGACAGGTGTAAAATTTAATGCAAAATTGTTCGTTTAAAACAAAACTTTCACTCGCTATTTTCATATTATTGTATACAACAAAAACTCGTAGATTTGTGGTTGTGACCAAGTTAACGCATTTTTTGTTCTTCTTGCTTAATTTACAATAGTTATGACGTCTGGTGGATAAAGGCGTTACAGATTTTAAACATTTAGATGTTGATTAAAAAACACGACTCTTCTAAGTCAAACGTTATTAATTTAGCATTACTCGGTAAAAGCAATATTCACCTACAATTAAATAATGGCTTTCAGGCATCTGAATTACGACGCAATTCTTGGGTAAGTAAAATCCTACATATTTGTGTAGAATTGTTGACAGTATACAATTTTGTTGTATGTTTGATGTCGCGTTCAGAGGCTACGATGAAGTTCAAATTCTAAATAATCAGAGAATATTTTGAGGTTTAATGAACTTTGCTTATATTGCTTTTATACTTATAGTGGGTCCAGACCATTTTGAAACTTGACGGTGAACATGTTAAAAGAATTCTTTATTGTAAATTAAAAATCATATATACAATTTCTTACGTTATCTTACTTATTAAGGGACGGATGTATGCCATGAAATATTTCGTTTCCCACTAATTAAAGGCGCGCGCGCCGGCCCCGGCGTGTGACTCTTAGTAGTGTGCGTTACACAACACGCTCGGCCCAATGGGATCGATTGAGACGCTTTTTAAATTATATTGATTATTAAACTAAATCCAAGCATGATTTCTCTGTTCTCTTTGTAAATCTATTGATACGTTGAAACCTTGAATATGGTTTAGGTTGCTTTTTGACTGAATTTGGGGAATTACAGAATGAAAAAATGTTGTACATACTTTTTGTAACTATTTTGTATGTGTAATCTTCTTGTAAATTAGTATAGCAAGCATAGACTACGATAAGAATAAAATGTTTAAACAATTCCCAACAATTGAGACAAATAGCCTAATGTCTTTATAATTTTTATTTGTTCATTGAATAATTCTATATAAGTTTGATTTGTTTATTAAATAAATAATTTTAATAAAATAACTGCAAAATAACACATTTTGTTAAAAATAATTAAAATTATTTTTTCTTTGCAAATGATAATATTTAGAAATTAAATATGAAAAAAAAACAATATTGACTTCCGCTTGTATATTGTAGACATAAAGCAGCATAAAACATATCGATACAAGTACTTAATACAATTATAACAGAGCGAATTTTATACATTGAAAATACTTTAAAAGAATGATTAATATAGCGTATAAAATTATAATAGAAGCCAGAAAAATGTTCTAGAATTTTTGTAGTAAAATTATATACCCATGGGCAATATATAAAAAAAACCTGATTACACGCGAACGAAGTCTTGGAGAGATCTAGTATAAATTAATGTTATACAATAAGAAGTAATGGTAAAATAATAAAACTATGTATGAAAGAAAATTTAAAAAATTATTTGTAAGAAAAATAAAGAAATAAAACAGGTTTAAATTGAAAATACTTTAAAAATTATTGAAAATTTGAAAAGCCTATATATATCTTCATTATATGTCCTGTGAACCAATTGAATAACAAGCCTCTTAATATGTAGTAGTTTATTAAAAATTATTTTAGTATTTTTTCAAATTTACCCAATATAAAGTGATAAATCTATAATATTTTGTAATTACGTCCCACATGTATATCATATCTATGTTTCAACATTTAAACTTTATACTTAGATATTTTTAATAATACCACATGTCCTAAATTTTTTAATACATTTATTTCATTTGAAAAATTTACATAAATTAAAGAAGAAAAAAAAGTGGCAAGAAGAAACAAGGTTTAACATGTTTCTCATCTAGGTTTTCATTGACAAGCAATTAATTTTTTTAAGTTACAAACGATAATACGAAATCAAATGTTTCCATTCCTTAATTACCATTTCCTATTGTTTCCTTTTCCATTTCGATATTGAGATTTAAATGAAGTGTAAAGTTACTTGTGTGCAACCACTAAGTTTACGTGCAATTAAATCGTGATTAGGCGTGCAATCAATAGCTCAATTAACAATTTTTGAAATAGTTGGCTTAAATGTGTTTAAATGTACGAATTTCTGCGATGTCGAATTAAAATAGACACATTACAGAGTCGGAATTACGGCCAAAATATCAAACCCGGAAACAGCGCGCACGCCCGCACGCACGCACACACAAATTCAAATTAACACACAAGATTATCCTTTAATTCATTATATGCTGACTAGACCTGGAACCATCATATGAAATTAATAGGCTTAATCAGATTGGTGGTGAATTGTAACACGCAAACATTTTAAGTTAACTCGGGAATATTATATAAGACTTACATTTTCTGTGCTTTTTGAAAGAGAAGGGGTATGTAACCCCTTCTCTTTCAATATTACCTCCTGCAATATTATTTTGAATTTCATCTATACTGTGGTTCCCGCAACTATTATGACGATTATTTTATTTTGATGATAAAATAAAATTGCATCAGACAAATTTGCAACTCAATGTCAATAATATCAACCTTACAAAAAACTACAAAATTAGAGATAGAATAATTTTATAGTCTTTTGACTAATAATTTCTCTGACTATTTAAAAAAGAATTGCACGGGGTTCAAAAATATTAATATTTTTGAACTCCTATTTTACCGACTTTCATTTTATATCCCACATAATGAACACGATAAAAACAATTTTTGACTCTTAATTTGCCATTTCTCATTTTCAACCCGAATTATAGTTTTTATATTTTACGTCTGCTTCTACTAGAAGCTATGTCAAATTTTATATCAGCTTTCAAAGACAGCGTTCACACAATAAATGGCTGTAAAATCCAGACAGGTGACCACACAGTAACATGTATTTTGTTTTTAAAATTTTGGTAAAATACTAAAAGAGAATCATTACAATATTCAATAAAATAAAATGTTGAAGATACAGATACATCTAAAAACTTAAACCTTTAATATTTAAAAAATTATACACTTTTACGTATGTAATGAAATTATAAAATGTATTTCCGTAATATAATATTGAGAAATCTATAATACTCAGTAAAAACAAAATATCGATTTACTACTTTTAAAATACGAGTCTATTTAATGATTATATATTACGCCTGTTATAAAATTTCTACAAAGCTTTTCTTTAGGGCACATAACAATTTTTTTTTCACTTTTGCTCCCAATACCGGACGTCCTTAAGAAATCTTACGTTTTCCCATTATTATCTGAAAATATACAAAATATGAACAAATTTATTCACTAATTTACAAAGTGGTACAAAATATTATGCATTTCAAATGTATCATAGAAATATTAGATAACAATCATATATACGTAATTTGCATTTTATCGTTACATACAACATAAAACTTGCACTGTGTACAAGTCGTGTAAGCATTATAAATCACAAGCTGACGAGCGACCAGATAACATTTCCTCATTGTTTGCAAGCGCAAATGGCACTGAATTCATAATATCTGTAAGCGCTGGAGATAATAATCGATTTTATTTTCATAGAAGTTAGTATAGAACATTCGCGCGCGGAATGCCGTAAAAATTCAGCAAATTTGACCTAATACCAAAGTGTTAATATTTATGTCATAGTTAAATCCATGTACAAGAATGTAGCTACATTAATTGAGAATAGACACGGTTTATTGAAAATCGCTATATCTTTATAATTTTGTTTTAATATGTGAAACAGCGGAGGGCCTTTTTGGTAAACGAGGTTACTTTGAGATTTTTTTTAGTTTGAAACATAATTTAAAAAACATATCGTACAATAACGTAGTCTAACTTTTGTAGTTATTGAGTATTGTGCGAAACCAAACAACCATTTTCGCCTATTTGCGAAATCCGCCCCTTAAGATAATAGCTGGGGCACCCGGCTTCGCTCAGGGAGTTGATGTGAGATTGTGTGGTAGTTAAAATAAAAGGATAACCTTTAAAATATAATAGGTAAAAAACTTATTGTAACTATTTACAATATACTCTTTATAAACGAAATTTTTCATTTTGTTATCCGGGGTATATATGTATAGAGTTTTCCATTTTTTGCTAGAGAGTTTGCTACGTATGGTTGACCGTGAGAAAAGCAAGACTCCTTGAGGTTGATGCGGTAATGTGTTAAAGTTTTTCCTTGCGCTTTATCAATTGTAAAACTATAGGTTACTTTAATTGGAGATTGCAGTCTTTTAAACAAGAATGGCAGTTCAGTAGAGATCAGTGGTATTCTGGGGATGAATACTGTGTGTCCTTTATCCTTTCCATTCATAAGGTCGGCTTTGATGATGTGATTCTATTACATAGTTTTGGGGAGTTGAGATTCCTGAGTAATATGATCGGAGATCCAATTTTCCATCGAAGGCATTGTAATGGTATTCCTAGTACTTGTAAAGGGTTTAAAAATCCTGTAAGAAAATGACACTTTATTCACCGTATACCATCGTGTCGATCGATTTGTATATTCTCTCTTCACTTGGAATTTTCTTTTGCATATTAAAGTTGATATCGTCTACAATATTATTTTTAGTTGACAAAATTGCTCTCTGAAATAGCCACTCCGTATAAGTATAGTTGTGAACAATGTTTGGATCGATTTGGTCTCAGTAGTGGCTATGTTGCAGAAATCACTGTTGAGTTCAATAAGATCGGTTGTCTGGTCAGTGTGCCCTTTCCTTTATGTAAAAGTTTTTCAGCAAAATTTGCAGTTGTTTCGTCTTTCGATAGCTTAATTGTCATATTTTTTGTTAGTCTCACTATTTGTATGTGTGGCCAGAGATGTGATTGGAAGTGACTTTTTGTTTGTTTCTACGCCTGTTTCAGGTTGCATTTCACATTAAAATGATATCCGTCCTCTCTCTGCAGAAATATTAATGGACATTGGAGAGCATCATACGAACGGTATGTTTCTGCAATGCATCCTTCTCTTCTTCGTTGTACTATTATGTCATGGCTTGTGTTTTCATTGTCCACAATTATGATGGCGATTTCGTCTATCTGAGGCACATTAAATCGACATTCGTGTTCTCCAGGTGATCCCTTGTCGGCTCGAATTATAACTTTCTAGTCATCAGAAATCATTCAGTCTTGTGGTGTTTTGAATATGTTAATAAGTTGATTGTATTTATGTAAGACCGTTCGTACATATTGGATTATTTCTCGTATCAATCCACTATTATTTTGTGCATCGTTGATCAACTTCTATTTCTTCATTTCCGATGAAATAAACTTGTAGGAATTTATAGTCTTCGTTGAATAGTGGTAGTAAGATCCCATTTTGTGATAATTTTGTCCTTGGATGGGTAAAACATAATCGATTGCATCTCTAATAATGTTGATCGAAGTGACACCGAAAGAAGTCATTTGGAATCAGGCGTTGTACGCTTTTATATTTTGCTGAAAGTGTTTTGATTCTATAGTTTCCACGGTCATGTAATGTAGAAATTACTGCGGAGGTGCTTCCAGTCGAATTTTTGTCTTTTTAGTTCCCATCGAATTTTTCCATTCATGTAACAGATACCTGCTGTTTCTCTACTAAATATTTTTGTCGCAAAATTGGCAGATATTATCTATTTTTCCGATTACGACGTATTTGTTTTTGTTACATACTTTCGCTGGGTCATAGTGGAAAGCTTCCTTTGTTATGTTGTACTGTTTACTTGGCTTCGTTCGCGGTTCTCGTAGGGTGAATTTTCATGGGTGGCTTGCGTTTGCATTCTTTTATTCTAAGATTGTGTCGCAATTATTGAGTCTTCAATTCGTTCATTTCGTTGTTCTTCGGTTTCTGTGCCACTCACGGTTCTCATTCTCATTCGGTGGGAACGTAAACGGGCTTTGCGCTTTTTCGTTTTTTTTTATACTATTTCGTTTTTTTGCTGTTGTTTTTTGTTTTCGCCGTTTTTCTCGTTTTACGTTTGGACATTTTAAAAAATATAAATAAAATCAAGTTTTTATGAATAAACACACTAAGTACACTTTAAACACTTTTGACGCTTTATTTTCATTTTACATTCGGTCACTGTATCACCTTGATTACTTACACTTAACTGTTTGTTTTTATTCACTCACTGCACTTCGCTGGTAAGAAACTGACGTTCGAAACCATGACGGATCTTACCTTATATACTCCTAATAATGGGTAGTGCCACTCATACAAAATAAAAATTCGAATGGTTTCCAATGTTTCAGAACATTCCACAACATTCGAGAGTGTTCTGGAATATTCCACAATGATCTGGGATATTTCCGGACATCCCACACTATTCTCAAACATTCCAGAGTATTTCGGGATATTCTGGAATGTTGTGGAATGTTCTCTAATACTCTCAAATGTTCTGGAATGTGTTAGAAAGTTCTAGAGGGCGTCACTTCTAACCCTTAAGAACGCCCTTCAGGTAAAAATTAGAACCTTCTTCATGTATGGGGAATAGAGAGCTACCACACCATATAACCCCTTGATCGTACCGGGAATTCGTCTTTGAGTTTTAGGGCCACGCACGTTGTACGTTTACTTTTATAATATATATTGATTAGGCCTATACTTAATAGGGATACCTCTTTAAAAGAAAACGAGTGTAAAGCTTGATCTCCTGGGTTTGACATGGAATAAGCTTACATAGTTTAATCATTATTGAGGCCATATATGGGTGCCCTCCCAAAATTCTGAACCACCGACGGCCACTGATGGTGGCAAGTAGGTAATTATTGCTGGAGCAAAGAGATGATGGTCATTTTATTTACCGTCAATATTTCTAATCGTTTGATATTATTTCGTCGATTGAATATTAATAATATCTATGAAATAATTGTTTTTTTTTTTTTTAAGAATGGTACTTTTAAGTTTTCCATTTATTAATTTAGAGCTGATTTGTTAGAAATAGACGTAAATAATATTAAATATTAAGGTATAAATTTAGTTTAGTTTAGCATAAATATAAAACTTCCATTTTTTAATTTTAAATGAAAGAATATACATATAAAACAACGTTTTTGAAAAAAAATTAACTCGATCGCAATTATTTCATTGTATAAAATCGATTTCAAAAATGTTCTTTCTATGAAAGAACGGCTGTCAAACATTAATTTTATAACTTTACTTTTGCAATCCATTTCGCGCTTTTTTTATTTTTATTTTTTGGGATTGTTTTTTTTTAGATATGTCAATTCCTTCCTGATTTGAAAATTCTGTGTTACTAAGAACAGCTATTAAGCCCAAAAACTTATAACTAATTTAATGATCGAGCCCTATCGGGGTTGATACTTTGGTTTTTACATATTTTCTTTTATTTAAAAAAATTGCAAATTCCCATTTTCGCTAAGCTGAACTTGTTCCAATATTGACATTATACTCTTTAGATATGCATGTATTCTTTACCATTTGTATGAAAGAGTACTAGTTGGGCTACGGTCGTAAATAATATTGTGGGTGAATTTTATTATTATAACTAATATCTATTTTTGTTTATTTTTTTGCAATAAACTTTAACTTATATTATACCTTCTGTCTCTAGATGCGATTCATGTTTTATAGTACTAAATGCAAATCAATATAAGGCTGAAAGTAAAGAGTATATCTTTTTTCGATATATATTTTTTTAGACTCGTAATGATTCAAATAGATAAAATGTACACCATGAAGTTGTAGTGCGATAAACGTCTCTCTCTAATTACAACTTAGCTAAATATATTTATTTTTAATCTGTACAACGACGTTAGCCAAATATATTTATTTTTATTATTATATAGCTAGTTGTCGGGATTATCGGGCAAATTTGAAACATTCAAATTTTAGGCATTACTTGTATATGGAATTTGTACTTTTTAATTGGGTTAGTTATGGCAATATACATATTACCATAAAGTGAGGAATAGCATATAATTTGCTATGAATTTTAATGCTGAATAGCTTCTTATGCAGAAAGGAAACGCAAGATAGAATGGCTGCCAGTTACATAACATTTATTGGTAACGGATTTATCGTGCAACGGAACAATATAAACAATAATGCAAACTTCACAAATGTCTCATAGTTTTATTGCTCTTTAATCTCTTGCTTTCATAACATGAAAATTTATTTATTTATTTTTAGTTGCATAATTTAATCAAATACTGTATACAAATTAGGAAAAAGACACATTCATGACCTAAAAAAATAAATATTTACAAAGTTAATATATCTTAAATAAAGCAATATTAGGAGAATAATATAACTTGAATAAACGGTAGTGGACGACGCTATTGCAAACCTACGCATATTCAAACAGTTGTTCGTTGACAGAGCATATTTCTTGAAACATTCAGGAATATTTAAGCTAAATGGTATCATGGGTTTATAAATATTTACATATTATATTTACGTATATTTAACTTAAAATAATATGCGTCACGTTAGTGAAATAATTAAACAAACCTATTGGATCTGGGGCAAAAACAAAAACACATTCTCTCTTTATAAGTACGTGGATTGTAGATTAATATTATGTTTCAATTATAATTATATGCAAAATCGCAATTTACCTAAATTAGTACGAAGTTATATCGGCAACAAGGTTGTTTTATACAACTATAGACCAGATGTGCGCTCAGAACCATTAATTTCAATGTGAAACAAAGGCGGATTGAATTAGAAACAACTGATTTTTTTAAAAAATTAAATTTTTTTATATGGAATTTGTGGAACAAAGTTGTTTCTAACTTTGAATGATTTGCGGAAAAAAATAAAGACGTAAACCATACAGCTGTTTCAATTTTTTTGTTATCTGGTTCGGGTTTTAAATATTTGTAAACGTTTGCTGCAAAAGTAAATATTTCGAGTATTTCTTTTCGAATATAAAATTTTGTGGAAACATCAGTATACAGTGGAACAAATTCCCAAGTAGGTTATGCAGCAAGCCATTGAGCAAGAAACAAGTTATATAAAATCAATTATCACATAAGTGTTCAGAGAAATTAAGTAACTTTCGACCGCCAACACGTCAGCTGAAAGAGCCATTATAGTAAAAATGTTAGAAATGAGTAGAAATGGCTTCAGAAATTCGAATAAAATCTATAATTAATCGTATCAGATTTAATGTGGGCTGCATATTTTAAATTGCCTATATTGTATATTTGCTGCCTTAACTGACGAGAAACGTTTACTAACATTGAAAGTTATTCAGGAGGATGACTAATTTTCGATGGACGGAATGAAGTCGAAATTGGTAAATTGTACAATGATCGTTTGCATCCAGAATTGGTAGATTCCAGACACTTAAGATATCTGATAATATGGGATTCCTATAAATTGTGAAAGAATTGAAAAATATGTTTACAAGAGGCCACTATTTAGATGTTTGAACATTTGTCACTAAATGTGTTTTTCACCCGTTCCTACTACATCATACATTTATAGGTACAAAGCAGTTGATAATCTAGCAGCAGTAAATTCGCCTCATTGCGTTCTTATACGTCATGTTTATACACTTAAAACATCTAAAGAATTATATACAAATTCTAACGCATTTTTTTGTCAATTTGAGACATGTTATGTATAAGGGCTCATCATTAATAAGACATCACATTACATGTGATTCAAAAGAGAATCTTGGACTTAAAAATCGTTAAAAAATTATTATCACACAAGATCAATAGAAACTCGGGTTTCTGCGCCACATAAGGTTGATATTTACGTTGAATTAAATAATGCTAACCTTAAGTAATTTGTCAAAATATGTAACCAAACATTTCCTATTCTGAAATATGGGCACAAACTCCTCGTCGCCATAACGAAATAATATGATTCAACAATATATGGCAAGCAAAACATTAAATTCAATCACAATTTTTTTCTGATCATAACTGAAAACAATAAGAACCAATTATATACCACCAAAACCAATAGTACCATCAGTAACCAATTCGAATATGCAGAAATTTGTATAGTTTATTTGATTATTTATTTAGTTTTTGTGGGACATAGATTTACAATTTTCGATGTCACATTTCTCTTTGTTATTATTTAAAGTTTGATTTATTTGAATCATAACTCTATAGTAGAGATAATATATAAGCAGTGATAACGTCAGTAACTCGCAAACTATGCAAATTATTTAATTTACTGAATAAGGAATGCGAGCTAATAATTACTTTTGTAACGTCTCCACACATACGAGGCGAAATAATGCTTCAGTTAAAATAATGGAAACTGTTATAACGTTAAAATGTATTAACAATTTTGTTCTCTGGACTATTGGTTACAATATAATTAGACTAATAGTGTACGATCACCAGATCAAGCGTCTTAATATGATTATAACACGCGAGCGCACAAAAACAGGTTATTTCGTTTATATATTAGTTTAAGATCCTTTATCCATTTTCCCTTTTTTATTTCTTTCTTTCTCATTTCATTTTTCATGTTAAACCTATGTAAGGTGGAATAAACCGTTCTGATATCCAATTGTTGGTTACTCAAGGGTAAATCTATTGGGATTTCGTGGATGAATTTTTTACCTTTGAGTGGCGTTTTTTAGTTTTAAATTATAAATGTGCTACCTGCAATCCTGAAGCCCAATAAAATGTATATAGACCAGAATTTTCTTCGAAAATATCTTGACGTAATGTTTCGAAACCAGTTTTCATCACCGATTCGACAACCGTATTGGAAACAAAATGTTTTTTTTTGCATCTAATTTGCTATTGAAACGAGAAAGCATGTTGAGATTTATCTGTTATCTTCCAACTGCTCATTCGCCAGCCTTGTTTAGGTGTACGTCACATTCGCCGATTCTGGTTTAGGTGTACTTTCTTTTGTCCCGATTTGTTTTCTGTGGTGCAAACCAACACAGCGGAAAATCTAGTTTTTTTTTGAACTTCTCTGTATGTTCGAAAACTTGATATTTACGCAAGGTTTTTCCTTACGGGCTTGAAGTTAATAATTAAAAGAATTTAATAATTAAAAGAAATTAATTAGTATAAATAACAAAAAGATTATATAAATAATAATTACTTAATTTTTTTCATCAAGTGGTGGTAATATTATTTATATTTATTTAAATCAATAGTGGCAGATTATATTATTTACATTTTTAAAATCAATAGCCTTCAGAGTAATATATTAGGGAAAATAATTATGGCAGTCTTTTAATTATACAGCTTTTTTCGCTCTACAGCCTAACATAATATGGCATATAATTTTTAATCTGATTAAAATAAAAATATAAGGCTAAATAAAGGCTAACAGTGAAATTTAAAAAATACAACAGTGTCATTGTAATACTTTTGTTTTAGTTTGATTTTTTTTTGGAAGAAGTAAAAAGTTGTGAGTAAGTTTAATAAAATTAAAAATCAAAATGATGATCTGGGAATGTAATAATTTTTTAAACGCATTCTTTTCATGCATAAAGTTTTCCGGAGAGTTATTTTCCACGTATAACGTAAAATAGGAAAATGATTATTAAATGTTATTCGATCACTTACGAGTTCATTCTTTTTAGACAGAGTTATCTAAACTAAGGTGGCTGTAAATTCAAGAGACATCACCAGTAACGAAGTCCTAGACGAGGCGAGCGAGCGTTGACAGAATTTTTATATCATATCTCAGGACTATTGCATTTTTTACATGCCTTCATTCAGACTATATTAAAGTAACGAGACACCGTATCCGTGCATAAGTTTTTCAAAAATTTCACCTCAGCACATGCTTCTTAATTGAAGCTTATTCTCATTATTCAAACAATATAAAGTCACAGTCGTAATCCTACAACTAGGATAAATTTATTTTTGAATAAATATTGTTTACAAAAATCCTGAACATGTAACTAATAGTATCTTGCCCTTATATAAGGAGAACAGCATTAAAGATTGTCATTTGAAAACACCGGGGGGGGGCTAATACAAATATAAACCCGTAAAATGTCACTAATTTGCGTGTTAGAATTTAATTATTAATTTTTTTTATTCCTCGGTTCTAACACATGATAAGTATGCTTGTTTACTGAAAATGTCTTAAAAGTATATTTTTTAAACATGAAAAAATAAAGTTTTGAGACATAGGGGCCTTATTGTACTTTTGTGAATTATTAAATCTATATTTATAAATTTTATGAATACATATAATTATTTATATGTAAATTTGAAAAAATATTTTTTAGTACTCAGTTCTAGAATATGACAAGCATGCTTGTTTTTTAAAAATCACGTTTTAAAAAATGTACTTGTGATACAAAATTGTCTCATTGTACTTTTGCGAATTATTAAATGTGAATTTAACAAGAGATTATTATTAAATGTGAATTTCTTTTTGAGAGTATATTTATATAAAAGTTTACATGTTATTTATTATAGAGATGATGATAATCAGAATGAGTGTGTATAAGATATGATAACCGAAGTTTGAAAAAGTTATGACTTCTTCAATTGAGCAATTTATATGCTTATAATACATTTATATATATATATATATATATATATATATATATATATATATATATATATATATACATATAGATATACATATACATATACTACCCACCTGCTTATTTCTTCATAGCATTATTCTTTTTAAAATAATTTTATTCTTCAGTTCGATAATTTTATATTTATATTAATTATTACATTTACAGTGAAGGCGTTTGTGTAACAAGGCAATTTTTCAAACTTACTGTAAGTCGCGCACATTTTTATTACAAATATTAACACAGAATATATTCTACGTTTAAGCTTAAGATATATTATACGAATTTCCCGGAACACAAAAACTTTAACGTTGTCGTCTGTCGATAACTGTTATAGCCTCAGAAGCTCGGCAGCTTTAATCTTTTTATTTCCGCTCAAAAAGTTTATCCCGCAACGAGCAATTTCCGAGATATTCGAGTACAAAACGAGATACAAAACCAATATATAAGCTCATGTCATTTTCACTGGATTCTATAAGCTTTTAATCTTTTTTGCATTAGCGAAAATTTTCCTTCGTTTTTTAATAATGTCACAATATTGTCTTTTTTTCTCGTCCCGATAATAAATCGATGGGGATACCGAAAATATTTTTTTAAATTACTTAATAGAAAAAAACAAATGCTACAAAAATAATTATTTATACAAACTTAACTCTAAGGGAATAACGATTTGATTAAGTTTGTTTAATGTTTTACCAGTTAATTTTTTCGATTTATCTTTTTATATCAAGCTACTTTTTCATTTATAAATGGAAAAGTTATGCGTTTTCTTCAGAAATTGATTTGTATATATAAATAAAATAAATCAAGTAAGATTTAATGTGAGAACGTATAAGTAAAATAATGATAGCTTAGTATATTTTTATATTTACACTAATGTCAAAGACTTACTTAACAAGAAAGACTTTAATCTAGAAGGTAATTAAATTTTAACTACACTCTGTCAACGTTATTAAACTAAAAAAATGTGGTGTCCAATCACGTTAGTAGAAGCACTTCGCAACGCTTTAATAACAAGAGATTACTTACCGTTTTTGTTACTAAAACCGATCATTATTCTGTTAGTCCCCATAAGAAAGTACTTTAAAATTATCAGGGAGAATAAATTAAGTTTTTAAGAAAGATTTAAAAGTAAACATTTAGATTAAGTAGTGTATTATTACTTTTTATAGCCCGGCACAAAATATTTTCAATTAAGTATTTTCTGTTATAACGTGTGAAACCAGTGAATCGTAATAATAATATCGGTAAAAGACAGCTGTGTTAATATGGTCAACTCTAATATGATGCGTTCATAAAAGTGATTTTAATTTAGGGGAAAAAATTTATTGACCCAAAATTTTTAACAAGAATAATCCAGAAAAGTACATTTACCAGTAAATTCCTTTCGAAATAGTTTCTGAATTATTGAACAGGTGGTTTTCAAGAAAATGCGGCAATTCAAATTATGCGAGAGTTATTAAATATTCTGAAACAAATCTGTGAACCAGAATGCTTGAACTACACTATTAATATTTATAAAAAAGGGTCTGCTTGTGAAATATGACATATTTCTGAAAAATTAACTGTTAATAAATATATATAAAAAATAAGAAATATGAAATTAATTTTATCGAGTTCTTTGCATAGAAAAGAAATTATAGCGTATCGCAAAACTACAATTATTCGTGAGAGTTACTCCATAACCACCATATGTTTGAGACTGCAAACCTATGTCAAGCATTCACGTGTCTGATTAATTTCCCCCATACTCTTTATATTGAATAAAATGTATGTGCAACATTTGAGATCAAAGTTATGCTTTGACTAAGTATTAATTTATATACTTAATGATTCGGTGAAAATTGCATGTCTCAATTATCTTTAACTACTTGGTAGGACTTTTAAAATTATAATAGTGAATTTAAGGCAAATTAGCGCACGCAAATCGATGTAATATATAATATAATAATATTTGGTTTAAAAGAAATATAAGAAATAAATGGAATTACGTATTTATATGAAGAAAATCGTGGGAAAAGAAAAGAAGCAACGATATCGTAGTCTTAGTATATCATTTAAATGTTATAAATTCATGAACTTAAATAAAACTGGCATTTAAGTAATTAATTTTGAATATAACAGAATAGAAATCTACGGTACTCCAATAATCGCTAGTAACCCTACAATGGTAAAAGCTATAACATAACCCTGATATACGAAATTTTTACAGTAATAGTGCTTTTGAGTTTTGGGGATTTTTAGTAAACAATTATGCATAAATAAAAAACATTCATTAATACTTTAATATTTAGAGTTCCGTCAAACAAAACAAAATTGAAAGGGGCAAAAATTGTTTCCAACAATAGTAATTTATTCCATTAATGTGCCGAGTTAAGTAATAAGCGCTTTAGTAGTTTTAGTATGTGAAACACGTAAACCAAGATATAATGAAACCACGAAAAAATACTGAAAGTGCGCCCGAATAAAATTTTGTTTACAGATTAACAACAACAACACAGGAAACAGGAATCGCTATTTTACTTTAATTATATTGGCTTAACCCATATGTGCCCGCCATGCCCAAACGAGGGCGCTTTCAAATCTACCCCCAAGATTTTAATTTCTAATTATTAACCAGTTTAACAGTGCATCTCTATAGTAATTTCAGCTAAATTAGAAATAATCGCTTACTGTTGTAGGTTTTTTGGCTGAAGTTTAATAAAATGGTGAAACGTTATAGCTACGAAAATATAAGTTTTTTTAAATATATTTATTTCAAATGTTTTATATTTATACAAAAACTTTATAAATCTATTATTTACTTTATGTTAAATATAAGATAGAATAAAATATAAGGTTCTGTACGACACGAAAAGATTATTTATGTATATATAGAAAATAATATATTTTTTTTATAGACTGACGCTGTCGCAAAACCATATCGAAATAGACGTTTATAGCAAGTGAGGGCTATCGAGGGCTTCTTAAGGCCTTAGAAGCTATAGTGAGAGGACTTTGATGTAGATGTGGAAATAGCGGAAGTTCCTCCCAAACTTACTCATGAAGAAGAAGGCAATGAAAACGATATCCAAACTAATGAAATGCCCATAAACATTCCAGGGAATTTTGAGTGTTTTGTGAACAGAAGAGGTATGGGATAGTAGCGATGAAGTTCTTCATCGTTGATGATGTTCTTCATCGCTACTATCAAACCGCTGCGCTTTGTGTATAAACATTGGCTGCTTGCTAGTGCTGATGGCTATTGCTGTCTTCGACATTTACTATGGCAGAACACAAACAACTGACGGTATCAGTGGTCAGCCCAAGGGTCGTAAAAGGGTTGCTGGGAAAGCTGGCTGCCGTGACATTCGAACTGTTGGCAAGGGAAGAACCAGAAAATGCCCACTAATATCAGTTGAGGAGATGAAGAAGAAGAATTGTTTTGAATTTGAATACTGGTTTGATAAGGCTAACCAAATATTGTTTGCTCGCTGGCTAAACAATAGTGTTTATACTCTAAGGACCAACTATGATATTATCCTCCCATTAGGTAAAGTCAAACGATGGAGCTCAATGGAAAAGAAGAAAACGGATGTTGATATATCGCAAGTAAGTGTAACTTATAATAATAGGATGGGTGGAGTCGACCAAACTGATCAGTCTATTTTGTCGTATCATACTACTATCCGTGGCAAAAAGTGATGATGGGTGCTGTTTTCGTACATGCTAGATTTAACAATTAGCAATGCATGGCGTCTGCACATGCTTTAAAATGACGTGAAAATGGACTAACTTCAGTCTCGACGTAGCATTTATGCCATTACTTACGACAAATTATTGACCGACGTTCATGTCCATCAGGCTTTCTGATGCCCAGTTTACAGTACGATGGCATAGTTTACTTCCCACTAAAGTTAGCGAAACAACTGCGATGCACTGTTTGTCACAGTAAGGCGCGGTGGCAGTGTAAAATGTGCATAGAACACTGTATATAGAGAAGCCATATTTAGAAATTTTTCATACCGAATGTCGCTATTTGACGATGGCAATTTTTTTCAGATATGATAAAAATATATAAATTTTATTTTTCGTTTTTTGTGTAAACGTCTTACTTTCCACCTAATAATTCAGTTTTTTTTATTTTTCTACGGCCACTTTAGCGGTGAGCGTAAATGCGATAAACTTAAAATTATTGTGAAAAAAAGAAAACTGTTGACTCGATTAGTTAAGGATATTGCCTCGATCAGTTAATCCAACCATTTCGGAATTATTTCCAAGTAAGGATCATCTATTGGAATTGGATTTCATCTAGATTGGTTTTATAAAAAATACTATAATATTTGCGAATCCGTTCCATCCTTTCAAACCACAATTTCGTATATAGCCTTAACCCTTGATACAGCCTCTTCAATGTTTTCACAGTAGGTATATAAAATATTATAATACAAACATGATTGCTTAAATTTATTATAATTTTAAAAGTACATTTGAAACTCTTTTCGATTAAATAAACATGCACAAATCAAAATTGGTCTGGTGCGTTAATTTCTTTTCAAATATTTTCTCACCGTATTTTATACACGACAAATAATTTTATAAACATACGAAACAAAATGCAATTATGACGTTAAAAGAAATAATAATTTCTTTAATAATCAACATCTAGGTGTCCACCACAATTTATGCTGAAACATATAAAGTAGACGATCAAATTGTTACTCCGTTATAATGGTAAGAAATAAAAAAATAAAATCATTTCAGTAACCGGGCAGCAAAAATCAAAAGAAAATAAAAAAAAGGAATAAATCTTGGAAATAACGGATAATGACATGGGCTGACAATTCACTGACAATTCACTCTCCGGAACTAATGCATTGGGGCTATGGATAATGGGATATTTAAGTTATTTTATGAAGGGTCTGGAAAGGGAATTTAATTCAAATAATCTATATTTTTCCGCAATTTGATTTATAATTTCTATTTAGAAGTAAGATAAGTACATACTACTAAATGTGTTATATTATTTCATACACGACTGTATTGGAAACTAACACATTGTTATCGAAAATAAAAAGGGAAATAGCTATTAAACAATTCGGCAAACCTACAGTTCTCAAAATACTTTGATAAATTGAATAATGTAATTAGATTATAATAGTATTATCTCTTTGGTTACCATTATCATTTTTAATATTATCCAACTGTGTTTGGAGATCTAATTTTTTTCATTAACAGGAATGTTATTTTGGTTTGCAAAATGAAAGAAATATGTAATTTTTATCAAATAATTAGTATAAAATTAGATAGCGACAAGTATTGTGAGTCCTAGTATGCATTTGTCACGAATATGTAGGATACATATAGTGGGTAAGTTAATTGTTATTTATATACATGGAAGTATACGATGTTGTAAATATGCAAATAAACACATGAACACACTGATGTGCATGTACACACATTCTCACACAGACACACACACACATACACACACGCATGTACGCGCGCACGCACGCCCGTACGCACACATGCACGCACGCGCGTACGCACATATGCACGCACGCGCGTACGCACATATGCAGGCACGCGCGTACGCACATACGCACGCACACACGCACGCACGCACGCACGCACGCATGCAAGCACACTTGTACGCACAACTTATACGTAATTGTAGCTCTAGTTTATTTAAATCTAGTGTAATTGGACAAAATTGTAAAATCTTTAATTATGAACGTTAGTAACTTAAGTGTTGCCAGATATTTATACATCTGCTCTAATCTTATTCGTGTCATTCGTATATCAACTATTTTATTCATTTTGCACACATATTACGTCTAACTTCGCACTAGATTACCTCCCACTATATTTAAAATTTGGCTCTAGTTTTAGTAGAAAACATTTAATAAAGCGTTAACAGGATTTTGGAATCATTCAAAATATTCAACAAAAATGACCGTGTGCGCTTGATTATTTGTGCTAAATCATGACAATAGTAAATGAAAATTCATGAAAATTTAACGGGTGAGCTACGAATGGTACCGTATTTAAAAGTTACCATGATTTTATTCTCTTCTTATGTCTTTGTAGGTTTGCCTCTATGATATCAGGTAGTTTCATATAATTAGACGTATATTATATATTTGAATCGAAGTCGATTATGTGATTGATAAGCATATTGGTACATTTTTTATTTTAGCCAATCACTAGGCAATAACCGTATTCCCATTATACTTATATTATTCGGGTCACTACATCCACTCTATTACTGTATCCACGGTTTTTTTTTCAGTTATCAATTATTTTTCTAAATAACCTACTCTAATTCATTTTTTCATAACTTATCGAATTATTTCAACCGGAAGAAATGTAATTTTTAATCAATGACAATTAATTTATCTACTTTAATGTATCTAATTAATACATATGGCGGACTACGAGAGCAATCTCTCACAGCCAAATTTCACAGTTGTTTATTTCTTAAATGAAAAAATTAAAAAAAAATAAATAGAAAAAACGACATTATCAAATAATACTGTTTATTAATCAGTACAATACTAAACGAATTTAATTTTTGCTCACGGTAATTTTTTTTTCAAAATTTGTTTGAAAAATATTTCCCTTACAAACTACGTTGCTATAACAAACTGCTAGTTAATTTTTTTCTAATAAATTGCCATTCTTAGTGACTTATTGTCACTAAGAATGGCAATTTATCCGAATATTCAAATAAAATTCCACGCACTGGTAGCGTTCGGTTTTTGCGTTCTGTTAAACCGCTGCCATCTAAGGTGTACAGCTAACTTAAGCCCTAACATTCTGCTAAGTCAGAATTTTACTTAATCCACAATCCTCGCAACGCCAAGCGCTCCAGTCAGAAGATTCCAAGCTCCCATCCAAAACTGTTGGACATTAATTAATTTTAAAATAAATCATCATGTTAAATTATATACTTTATTTTTTAAAAACTATATTTACAAAACCCGTGTAACATAAATTAGTGGCAGCATTAAGGGATCAGTAAGATCTTCGGTTTTTAAGGGCCTAATTATATTCCATTCTAATCCAACAAACCAAAGTAAAATATTAAATCAAGAAGTGGTTATTTAATCGATTAATACTTATATAATTCTTTATCCAAACTCCGTATCCAATGAACTTATTTGTTGTTCCTGAAAACGACACTGCATTACTTATGCTGCACTACAAACTAGAACTCACATCATTTCAGCGCGAAGGTCTCACCGTCTCCACCATCGCTTTCAACAAGGCGAATCTTCAATACTTCAGCTCATCCTACATCGTACATATCCTGAATGATACCGTCGACGTATAATGTTCCTAAAGACAAGTTTGTTCATCGTTTTCCTGTAAGTTATTCATTTATTTTTTTTTACTAAATAGGGTTTTTTGCAAGAATCCAACAAACTTTCAAATCGCTACATGTTTAATGATAGTGTTATATTAACTATAAATTAATGATACATAAGTTATTGACCTCTTACATTGTATAAGTCTACTCCTGTTTAATCATAAAGAGATTGCTTGCAGGGAAGGATATTTAACATTAAGTTAGTTAAACCTGTTTAATTTTTACATACATTGTTACTATGTCGAAAGGCAAAGAAGAATTAAATACGGCATTATAACTAGTAGATATCAACGTACAAATTAAATTCGTTGGAACAAAAATTGAATCCTTATTTAAATAATTATCGAAACTCAATAAACCTTGTACCTTCATTCCAAAAAGAAAATATTTTAAAATACATTCTAAATGTTTAATTGAGCAGCTGCTGCTGAAGCTGAAATCAGAGCTGACGTCGCGTGCTCGATAAAAGAGTTCAAAGACTGATTCCAATTAGAGGAATTAAAAAATCAATTTGAGGAGAGAAAACATTACATATATTTACTGTAAAACTTGCAAGATTGTCAACGTAATGAATTCGTTATCAAGGTAATGTATTCGTTATAGTCAAGGTAAGAGATTCGTTAACCAATTTTCTCTTTGCATTGAGACTTGTTTGTCAAAATTATGAACAGAGATAAATATTTCTATACCCACAGAAAAGACGAGCTTGCCACTTGAGTATTCGAATTATGGAGGATTTAAATCTCTACACCTTTATCGTAGGACTAAATCCATTCTTATCAACAAAAGTCACAACCCCGATTTATTGAACGAAGCAATTAGTTTTGCACTTTCCGCAGAAAAAATACTTGACATCACGAATAGAAAAAATAGTTATTCTATTCCTTTTTCAAATAATAGATTCAACCAAAATAAGTCTCGCTCTCCCACTAACAAAGAGTTCCACTTCCGGCCAAAAACACATTCTCTACTTCAAATATTGCATCCTACGCAATTCTCTACAAACCCCAACCCCATAGTCTGTCAGTATTACAAGTTCACAGGCTATTCCATTGATAATTGTAGAAAAAAGAATACAATAACTCGATATCGAATCCTAACAGTTTACAATAACTCTATATCGAATCCTAACGTCGCTACACAATATAGATTTCATCACCCCAGAAGAAGGTATTGACCAAGTGGATACTTCTTTAAACGACTAAAATTTCCCATTCAATGTTATGCGAGAAATTTAAATAAAAAAAGACACTTTTAAATACGTTTCTAATTCCACTGTATCCACATTGCTTAGTAACAAACGTAGGTAAATCGTCCCAAAATCATAGTAATAAATTTCTATTTCCACTATATCCATATTGGATAGTAAAAAACTGGGTAAAAAGTACTAAAATCATGCTCACATTGCATTAATTAATAAATACATTTCTAATTCCACTTTATTCATATTGCGTGGCAATAAACCGGATTAACAGTCCCAAATTCATACTTGCGACGACATTGCCTCTCATAAACCCTCTGCTTCCATTGAGTCAAGTAAACGAACCGAGAGCACGATTTCATTTCACAATTCTACATCTCCTATACACAAAAGTGTTACGAGACAACATAAAAAACCGCAAAACGAAAATACAAATTTACCTATGTCCTATAAAGATTATTAAAAAATCACCATCTCTTCAAACAATGAAGTGGATAAAATATATGAAGTAACCCTAAATCCTATTAAACAATATCTATCCTCTTTAATCCTGAAGACCTCTGTCTCTTCAAACCCTTATGTTATTTAGTTAACATTGGTTTATCAATTAACTTATAACGAAATCAGTCATCAAAATAATGCTCGAAATTACACACCACAAGATAAAAATAAAAGGATTTGGTATACCTAGTAGCCCTATTATGACTCAAGGTCACCTACCAATGACATTTAATTGTAATAATAAAACTATTTCTTACCACTTCATATAATAGATAAATCAGAGTTACCATACGAAGGAATTAGGTGTTTGTTTAAAGAAACGAAAGGCAATATTGGTTATATTTCTATACTGGTTATATTTTTGGTTTGGCTATATTGGTTATATTTCATACTAAAAATGAATAACTAAAGAAAAAATGCAATTTAAAGACCCAGTATATAACATTCCTTCTCGAAGTGAAGCTATGATTGAATGTTCCGTTATTAAACCCAAATTAAAGAAAGGCCTTATCCTTGATCAAAGCTCTGTCGAATCCGTACTCATAGCGAACTGCATAGTAGTGGTCAAAAATAATTATCGCGTAAACTTATTAATAATTAATACCTCTGAATCCCCGATCTAAAACTCCCACCAATGGATAATTATCATCTGTGAAATACAGACAAACAATGCTGACACACTTTCCATAAATAACGTAACCAATCATAAAGATAATTACATAAAACGCAGGGAGTTCCAGGGAGCATCATTACGTATATCTCATGAATTAAGAAGTACCGACTCTTTACATAAAATATGTTCTTATTATTTTGATATTTTGTACCTTCCTAACAACCAAGTATCCTATACAAATGCTATGAAACATGAAATCAAACCACAACTTCTACTCCTATTCACGTAAATCGTATCTTTTTTCCAGAATGCGATAAAAAAGATGTTCAAACTTTAATTAACTTATGATTTGATGCTTGAACAAGATATAATTAAACCTTCCATTCCTCACGTGTATGGGTTGTTCCCGAGAAACTCGACGCTTCCGAATAAGGTAAATGTTGCGTTGTCATCGATTACCAAAAATATAATGACACAACAATCAGCGATTCTTTTCCTATTCCAAATCCTCTGTCCAATAACAACTTTTTTTCAAAGCTTTATATCTAAGTAACTTTTAAACTTAGGAAAATGATCCTAAATTTATGTATTTTACTACATTTCACAATTTATTCTACATTAGTCTTTGGTGCGCTAAGCCTAAATAAAAATCTTAGAAAAACGTAACCAAAAATGTTATTAATCGATTTCAATAAGATGTAATAAAATGACAACTTTGAAAAAAATATATGAAATTTTATCATATATTGCCTAACAGTGTGTCAAGTTTTATTAAAATGAAAATAAAGTAAGATTGCATATGCTCTACGACCATTACATCGACACATTTATACGTAATCATTATTATTATATTCACAAATATCACCGTCTGACGTTATTATTGTATTCACAAATATCACCGCTTAAAAATTCCCTGTTACTTGTAAATACGAAATACTTGTGTATTCGTTTAATTACGAATGATTTCAGCTCCCTGATCTTCAGCGCTTCACGCGCCGGTCATGTCCGTACATGTTTGTAGGTTTACGTATAAGATTATGATTAGCGCGTAGCTGTGGTGCATTTTTACTCTTATTATTTAGACCCGTATAGACTACGACACTAATTGCGACACAAATTTTTGATACACATAAAACAATCTGTGCCGTTCACACATAAAGCGATTTAGGTATCGTAGAAAGTGTCTGAACACTGATGTCGTTACACTAGTGTCTCGGCTATTCACACACAACTTTCACGTCGCTCTGATATAATGGAGAAACGACGTGATGTACTGGTGCATTTTAATTTTGTGTGAGTGTGTGATGGATATAACCATAACATGCTATATATTTTATATCTATCACACACATCTCTACTTAGCAGTAGCGGTGGGAAATACAGTTTTTACAGAATAACATATCGAAACTACATATCGATATTTCATATCGGATTCCGAACCTATATATTTTCTGAAACAATATATTGTTCAACGATACATACATTATATCTACATATAACTTATTTCTCGTTCATATTTGTTAGACGTTTCAATGTCGATAGCCTTACTTTGTGTGTAAAAAATCGATTTTTTTTTATTTTCACACATATTTCGAATAATTAATGTTTATAACAGAAATATAACTCTGCTGATCAAAAGATAAATAATTTTAAAGAAATTAGATCAAAATCTTTTTATAAAAAAATTATTGTCAGGCCAGTATCATGAAAGTAATACATTACGTAATAAGTAAAATATTCAGAAATGCAATAAGTATTTTAATTTAGCATTTTAATGTAGGTTAATATTACAATTTCGCAAAAATAATTAAAATATTTAGACATTTAAATAAATACAATAAAAACATTTCTATCAATTATTAATAGGACATTTTCAAGCTTTAGGTGACGAATTTATACGAACTATTTCAAAATTGTTTTGCAAACGAGAAGATATTATTCATATATTTGCACTGCACTTTCTCCACGTCTACTAACTAAAACTATGTACTTACACCTAATTATATTTAAGTAATATACAAAGAATTTTTTACACTAAGTCAAAGTCAGTCTGGCATTTTTTGTTAATATATAAAATAAGAAATTTATTACAAAACCTTTTTATTTATATCTATTGGTTACAATTAAATAATATACGAAATATTGTTTACATTAAATAGTAAAACTAAACAATTCAATACACGTAAACACAAATATTTGTCCTTACTTGCACGCACGAATTTAAAAATAGAATAAAAATATCTCAATTCCCGTCATTCGATCAATTTCTTCGATGCAAACATCAACAAAATCCAAATTAAGTAAGTCGGGGTGAATAACTATTGCTATTTCATTCAACGCGTGCTCTTTCTCGTTTCGGCATAGCTGTCACTCGCTCGTATCATATTTTGTCATTTCGTATCGGATTCCGCAAAATCTGCTGTTTAGGTACTACTATATTCAAAATATCCATATTCAATGTCGTATCTGTGTTAGTACTTGAATATGCGTAACGCATCACGTAGGGCAATGAAGCGTTTCGTCCGATATATAGTTTCAGTTCAGATCGATATGTAGTTTTACGATATTGTTACGATATATAGTTTCAACAACTGTATACGTTTTGTATCACCCACTCCCACTCAACAGCACTTGCACGGTCAGCGTGGAGAAACGCCGTGTAGCGGCAGTGGTAATTTGTGTGCTTTAATTAAGAAACGACGTAGGCGAAATAGAAAACTATGGGTCCAACAATGGATACAGAGAAGAGGAGAACTGGGAGTTTACAACAGATTATTAAAATAATTACGAGACGAATCCAAAATCCAAATCGTATAAACATTTCGCTCGAATGATGCATGAGGACTTTTAATATTTGTTGGAAAAGGTTAGCCCTTTGATAAAAAAAGAAGATACGAAGATGAGGTGAGCAATTACTCCAGATGAACGATAATCACTTACTATGAGGGTTTTGGCATCTGGTAAATTCTAATTTTTTGCATTTCAATACAGCGTACACACACACACACTAAGTAGGATTGAATAAAATTTTTCTGCTTCTTAAATATCACAGAGACTATTTTTGGAATATTGTTTTATGTAAAATAATTTTCTGGCTTCGAGAAAGAACTTTATTTTTAGGAGAGCGTGCGCCAAATGTTGGGCAAAGATAAATAGTTACATATTAAAATGTTTAATCAGTTGTATATTCTTATTTTTGGAATCAGTTATCATTCACTTAGCTATCTCCTTCGAACACCCGTATTTTATAATTTCCACCATCATTCCGGAATATTGAGAAGCTATTTTTAAAGTATTAAAAAATAAGTGTTTAAAGGTAAGGTTTTCTTGGTTACCTAGCACAATAACTTCACAAACATAGTTAAATTACATGATTTATTTGGTTATGTAATACTAACTGTTCCCTCGACTTCGTCCGCGTGGAATTCACCGATGATTATTGTTTAGAATAACCGTCACACGTAAAATATACACTATTGATGAAATAAACGTGGCGATTCGAAAACTTGAACACTGCAGACACTTCGACACAGTGATTATAGGGCGCATGGTGGGATACTAAACGAAATTTCGAAATAAATGTCGCAAGTGCAGACAGTGGTGTTCACACACAGTCACTCGATGTATACACTGAGTGTATACACCGAAGTGTCGTAGTCTAAACGTAGATTTAGTTTCACGAGTTCCTAATTGATAGACGTGTTCTTTATAATAAAAAATATATAATATCTAGTAAATAAAGGAGTGGTGTAAAATAAAAATTCGGCTATGTCTGTACAATGTAATGATTGCGGCTTTATGATGATATCCAGCTTGCACATTTTAATTAAAATACTCTATGGCAGATTTACTAATTTCATTAATTCCACTATGTTATATTTAGGAAAAATCAACGACTGATCCATTTTGAAATTTGTAATCAATACAAAAAGACCTTCTAAGAACAATCGAATACCAACCACAAAATACGCAAATGCATTTTATAATTTTATATGCTTCTTTAATTTTAATTTATTTCTTCGATATACTTTATGAAAATATGGTTTAAATCGTGTTCGTTATTACATTTTATTAGGGTTGATATAAGTTTTTATTTGATTGTAGTAACTGTCTGTTAAAATAATTCAGATTTAAAATATTACAAGGAACGCTTTTTTCCCTTTTAATATTATATCAGGAAATTACCCAATATCATTTTTTTTCTGGTATGCATAGCAAGATCCATAAAATACAATGAAGGATATTAATAACAAGTTGGTTTAACTCGAGACAACTTTTTTTGTTTGACATACAACTTACGAGACACGCAACATGTAATTTACATTCATGAAAGCTTTTCCTTGTTATTCAAATAAAAGGAGTACCTTCAGGCATTTTACTTTTGTTAGGGTCCTTACGCAATGGTACGAACGAAATATTATTGTTGTGACAACGGAACGTTCGTTCGTCTCCCCTATGCATTTAACTCCTGTGTCGAATTAGTCATAAACGTATGTTGTGTATTTAATTATAGTATTCCGTTGTTGGTTTTTTCTAAGTAGCACTATACTAATTACGATTCTCAAAAATATGAATGACAAATATTGTAACATATAAGTTCACGTCGTAGTTAAGACAAGAATGATTAATTTTACGTATATTAGTTCATTATTATTTTTCAAAAAATTGGTTTACAACTGGTAAAATTATTTTTGTTCGCTTGTTAGGAGGAATATTGACCAGGAAAATAGACAAATAAAATAATTGTTTAAAAAATGATTATTTATCAAAACAAAATAATCAAAGTTCGTTTAAATAAAAAAAGGCAAACGTTACCGACAAAGTTTTTTTTTGTGAATAAGATAATTTGCTCTGGCTTACCATTTTGCTTATATAGATTAAATCTGGTTTCCTAATTTGAGAATTCAATTTATTTACAGTACATTAGATGCATTTCAAAATAATTTAATTATTTTGTTATTACTTATTTTCAAATACCGAAAATATTATCGGACTTGTTCATCAAAATATTGACAATTGATGAATGTGATTATGTTAAAATAAATTATAACAGAAATGACAATAAAATTGACCTCCTTGAAATTCTATATTTGATGTGAACACTTGTGCAGAAGATTTTTATGGAAAGGACAAAACTATATTTAAAAAAATTAAACCTGACTGTTTCATAACAATTTATAAAAATTGAACCAGTCAAGGCCTTGCCATAATGATCGATTTTAAATACATAAAACTTTAAAAATATAACCTAAAGAATCTTCATAACACGAACAACAACTAAGAAGAAATTTTTCAAAAAGTGGTGAATGCCTTTTTACATACTTCAATTTACTTTAGGTGTAACAAATTTGTTATTTTAAAAAAATATTCGTTTTAAAACATAGTTATTATTAAGAAAGATTTAAAAAACAAACAACAATGAAAAATACTTTTATTAAGGTCCTTACGCAATAGTCCGAACGAAACCCTATTGTTGTGACAACGCAACGTTCGTTAGTTTGTCCTATACATCTAACTCCTGTGCGGAATAAGTTATAAATGGAAATACGTATGTTGTGTATTTTCTTCAATTAAAACCGAAAATTATTTACAAAATAATGTGTTTACAGTTTTATTGTAAGATGATCCATATTCGTATGATGAATAAACATCTATCAACATTAGCACGAGGGATTCATTCAATTAGATTAAATACCGGGTATTGCTTATTTATTATATTTTGTATACAGCTTGTTTGGAGACTTAAAAGATATATATAACAAGTAGATATACATATAGATAGGAAAATATTAAAAATTGTTATTTTAACGTCTGTGTGTTGTGGGCACACACACACACACACACACACACACACACACACACACACACACACACACACATATATATATATATATATATATATATATACTACATCATAATCGCTTTAATTAACTTAAAAAGAAATCTAATAACCCGAAATAGAGTAAAAAATTATGCAAGTGCGCAATAGCCATGACTATAGTCTCCGCAGTTTGGGGCTGGAGAAGCATAGGTTTTCGTAAAACTCTGAACACAGATGCTGTGATACCAAATACGTTTTCTACAGTCCTGCGAGCTCTACTAAGCCGGTAATTAAAAGTCCTTCGCGGTGATCCCTTAGGGTATTCTCCTGGATAAGGTTTCATTATATTGTTTTGTAAAGGGAAGGCAGAGTCTCCTACAAAAACATATGGTACTAAGTTATTTCTACCTTGCAGTGCTTCAGATGCAGGTAATCTTAACGAGCTATTTTCTAGTTTTTTATATAATTCAGTGTCCTTAAAAATTCCACCATCTGAAATTCGGCCTTGACATCCGACATCCAGGAATGTATAATTATATTCCGCGTCAACTAAAGCAAACATTACTATACTGAAATTCGATTTGTAGTTACGATAGTCTGTGCCAGTATGTATTGGAGCCTCAAGAATCACATGTTTGCCATCCATGGCTCCGGCACAATGGGGAAAATTCCACAATTCATCAAATCGGTTTGAAATCTTGATCCATTCTGACTCTGTTTTTGCGAGCTGAAACAATGAATTTTTTTTTTCAGATTACAAATGAACCGGATCAGAGAGCATCTACAAGTGCAGAAAATGATAACAGTTCAGAATTTATATCACCGACTGGTCTGGCTCCCAAGAAAAAGAAACCAGACGAAAATACAAAACTGAGTATGCTTTCAGAAGCTCTTGGCGTGCTTAAAAGTGTTGCTTCTACTCCTGCTGCCGAACCCCAAAACAATAATCCAAATAATTTTGACACTGAAACCGTTTTCTTTTCAAATTTTATATGCAGCAAGATGCAACAATATAACAGGAGTACTAAAAATGCCGTGCAGCGAGCAATAATGGACATAATATTCAAAGCCGATGAAGGCTTTCCTCAACATAATAATCCATCGGCATTCAATTCCAACGAGTACACAAGAACAAGATATTGCAATGAACAACCTTCTTCACACATTAGCTCAGAACGATATACTTCAGGGTATACAACAGGTCAGAATCAGACAAGTTACGCTACGGCTCCATATACTTCACCTGTTCCCTCAGAATCATCCCAAACTTCATATGAAGAGGTAGATTTTGTAGATAACCTGATTTGAATAATTTTTTTTTTACTACATAATTTGAAGATGCAGACTATGTGGATGTCTTGATTTAACTTTCTAATTTTAATGTTATAATACGTAATTAAACACCTTATTTTCTTTTTTAATAAATAAATACAAATATGTAAAACTCACCTTGATGTTTTCTTTCAAAGCTTCTATAATCGCTTCACAAACTTCTGGTACAATGCAAGAGATTGACTGTTTTGAAATTCTGAAGGTGTATTGAAGGCTTGTATATGAATCTCCTGTTGCCAAAAATCTTAGTGTTAGAGCCAGTCTATCTTGCGGCGAAATTGCAGATCTCATTACAGTATCTTGTCTTGATATTTTAGTCGCAATGATTGTTAACAAATATTCAAAATCATTAGGCGACATCCGGGTAAAGTTTTTATATTGGCCACTTATTTGCTGAGATTTTAGTTCCACGAGTAAAGAAGATCTTCTTTTATACAATTTAGTTTTCCACCATCGACGCTTTAAACGTTTCCGGTCTTCAGCTAGTAAATACATATAAATAAAAGCAGCACCACCTATCACGACCTTCCTATTCGGCATGTTCGTAGCAACTGTGGAAACAGCTGCTCGTGAAATAGATTCGCGTACCGTTCGTGTGCCGTCCACATTGTTGACGCAAAATTACATGTAATCTTACATTACAAGTTACACCCGTCTGGACCCGGCTTAAGATTAGTGGTTGCAAATTTCGCGTAAATTTTACTCCCCAAGATTATAATGATTTTTGCTCTCCGAACTCTGGTTCAATATGGTTCAATAAGTTACTGAAATAAAATGTTATATTAAATCTAAATATATATAATTCCAGATATAATAGTGTTATGTACCACAATATGTAAAAATGGAAAATAATGCTCATTCTTTGAAAACACAGACCAAAGGTGTTATTGAAATGTCTTTTATTGATAGAATCATAGTTATCATTTTTAATAACTTTCGAAATAATCGCAAATTTTGAAGTAATAACATTTTTAATAACTTTTGAAATATTAATATGAATATATTAAAGAAAATTAAATTCACTAGTAAAATCTAAAACATAATACATTATTTATATAAGGAGATATTACTGAAATATAGTTCAATTTGTAAAACCAATACTTAAAAATTTTAAGCTATTATTTGAGTCAAGTAAAGAAGTAAAGAGTAGGAAGATGTAACATTTCATATGTTTTCATAATTAGGATTCAATACATAAAAAGCAAAAAAAACCCTCGTAAGATTCCTTACGTCGTCCGTCTATCTTTAACAGCCGATTCCCCAGAAACCATTTGAAAAAAAATTTCAAATTTAGAATTCCGATTATCCCAACCGATATGCCGTTCGAGTTCAAACGAATTCAATTTCCGATTTGCCTTGCATTCGCCATAACGATCAACAAATCACCAGGCTAATCGTGTAGTGTTTGTAGCCTGAATATAGAAAATGAACGTTTTTCTCATGGTAAATTTTATGTAGCGTGTTCAAGTGTGGGCAAACCATTCGCTTTGTTTGTTCCCGCACCTGACAACAAATCGAAAAATGTCGTATAGCACAAGGTGCTTTAATGAAGAGCATCTAGCAGAGTGGGTTGAACTAGATGATCCAGATCCAGAAAATAATTTAACAGAAAAAAGTGCAGCAATGCTACGCGAATCATTTCGATTTGCTTCAATAAAGCAAATGAAAAAATGCGGAGTGTCACGAGAATTACATTTACTTTAATGCAATTAAAATACTTTTTATTTTGAGTATTCATTTTAACTTACTAAAAAATTGAATATAATTCAGCTAATAAGTTAAAACATTTAGTGCCTCTGAGGCGGTACGAAGTTCGTCGGGTAAGAGTGTGTATATATATATATATATATATATATATATATATATATATATATATATATATATATATATATATATATACCCTTGCATGTTCAATAGTTTAGGTGACTGGTAACAATTTATGAGCACTGAGTTTACCACGAGAAACTGTATCCTAAAATATTCTCGGAGAATTACAAGTTATATCTATTGAATTTCTATCGAAACTAATGAAATTGTTTCTATAGTTAGCTACTATATACAAACAAACATACGTACTTAAATACTACTAGATATACTGTAGACAAGTTTCATAAAATTAGTTGAGACTAGTTATTCTTCCTTTAATTAACTTTTACATTGAGTAATACTGTTTTTGGAAATTATATGGTCAATATAAATTTCGGTGAACTGATTTATTTTATTCTCATTTAAGCAAGGAAAATTATCATTTTTGATCACTTATATTCCATTCAACACAATTAATGATCTATCATCGACTATTAGCGTCACGAAATGTTTTCTTCAAATGCGAAATGTTTTGTCAAAACTTCAGCATTTTTGATTATAGATGGTATTCAAGATCCATGGATTTTGTTTATCAATGGGATGGAAATAATTCACATTTTAACATTATTAAATATTATAAACAGGTACAATAATTTATACTTTTACGTTATGCCCATCAACCTTTCCATATTTGTAGCAGAATGTTAAATATAAAAAGGCGATAATAAACAAAAACGTTGATGAGGACAAAAGACGATGATAAAAATTCTTGATTAATTTTGTTACTAAAGGAACAGTAGAAGAAAACTCGAAAATGATACTTTAGACGGATGGTGTGGAAAGTGCCAACACTTTCATTACGTTTTTTAAAATAAAATTGTAATAAACATATTATTTAATATTAATATAAACACGATTTTCTCATGAATACAATTTTTGTTAAGCCCTAATTTTCCTATCGAGATATAACATTTTTTAGTTCATTTCCCAGATATTGTTGGCAACTAATTAACCCACTACTAATTTCAACCCATTTCTGCAATGTCATAGAAGTTTCTAAAATCTTTATTGAAGGGTAAATAAAAGTGCGGCATCCGAATTTATGTTCAGTTTACAATTAAGTAATCTCGAGTAAAGAATAAATTAAAAATGGAAGTATTAATAAGCAAATTTATAGGACTATTTTTTCATGAATATCGTTGAGGGCAAAAAACCAGTGAAGTATTACGCAATATATACACAATAATGGATGAAACTATCCCTCTTAGGACCCAGCCGAGCACTGCTTCCAAAGATTCAATGAAAGAAATTTTGACCTGTCCGATTAATCTTATCCAAAACGACTTCCTAGAATTGATTTAGAAAAAGTAAAAAGCTTTCTTGAAACAGATCCTAGATTAAGTTCGCGTTGTTTGGCAAAGATATTTTTATACTCTTATACTGCAGTGGAAAAACAACTTCATGCTTTGAAAAAGAAGTGGAAATATTTCGTTTTTTCTACCTTATGAGCTAACGCAGTTAATGTGTTCTTGGAGCTGTTGAGTTTCCATCGTACCAAGGAGAGGCTAATGTTTCTGGTAACAGGAGATAAAAGTGTGTTACTCATGTTAATTTCTAGCGTTAACGACAATAGCTATGAGCTGGAGAAAAATATGTGCCCAGACCAAAATTGGACAAAAACTAACTTTTGAGTGCAAAGCGAGATATAAATAGAGTTATTCCTTGGGAACCCTTTCAAGCTAACAGTAAAATTACAGCTAAGATTTATTGTGATCAATTGAGCAAAATCACCGCTAAAATTTCTTCAAATCAAAGCAAAGTTTATTTTTACGTGACAATGCTCGACCCCACGTAGCAAAATCAACGCGTGAAAAACTACTTTCACTTGGATGGAGTGTGTTACTTCATCTACCGTACTCTCCAGATCTTTCACTCTCTGCCCAATAATTGACATGAAATACAATTTAAAGACGAAATTCATACTAATATCGAACTTCAACGGTTTTTCAGTGAAAGGTCCCAATATTTCTACAAGAATGGAAGTTTGACTCTGCCTACACGTTGCGACAAGTGTTAGATACCGATGGTGCTTAAATAATTAACGACTGATTTTATTAACTACATATAATACGTTGAAAATGTGTGTACAGAGATGGCGGGTTTATAAGTTGCCAACCTAATATAATAGTGAAAACCAGTAATAATAGAAAAGACAAGCAGTCAAACATAATTTACTTCACAAATTCTCAACGTCATATTGTTGTGTAATATACTCTATTTTTCTGGAAATGCAATAATGTATTGTAATAACCTACTTTTAAATTCATTCTGTACGTTTTACCTGATGTGCATTTTAACAAAACTTACAAGCAGACAGAAGTAAACTGAAGAAGACCTCATATCAATTATTATTTTACATACTTCATTTTTCTTGCTTCATTATCATATAGACATGAATTTCATGTATTTTTCTCATGAATAATATATCATTATTTCATTGAACTCCAAAAAGAAAAGTTTCATTTTTTCTTTAGTCAAGAACATTTTGTCAATGATCCCCAAATTCCATCTTTTTTATCTGCAATTTGAAGTGGATTTCTTTATCTTGGTTGTAGTTTTCTCCTAATATCTAACAAATACTTTTATCCTTGAATCGTGTTACAAGCAAAAATGGCTTGTTATTTTTGAAATATTTTAATTATAATTATTTTCCATTGTGAATGGCTGATAAAACGTCTAAGAGAATTTCAAACTATTCGATTGACTGAAGAATGTCTTTTGATGCTGTGAATTCAATATCCTTAAATTTAATAAAGTTTTCTTTTTGAAAAAATCTTCATAGCATCCCGGGATATCTTCAGATTGTTGGAGTTTGAAAAGGTAAAACACTTTGTAAGCGGACTTGTCTTTTTAAATTGTTTATGGATAAATGTATGCCATTTAGTAGTTTCGATTTTATTGCCTATGTAAAATTTTTAGCATATTTCTCTCGTAGAAATTTTGAATATATCTTTGTCTATAATTTTATTGGGAAATAATTAAGAGGTGAATATATTATATTCTAGTTATATTATGATCTGTCTTTGAAAAATCCCATGGACTAAATGTTTGTACATATCCTGGTTTTGATATTTTAGGCGAATGTCATTAATTGACATTGATGTAGTGCTGGTGATGTTAAAATTTAAAAGTTAAAAAATTGCGAATTTCACTCATTCTATTGATCGAAGATCGACAGAAATTTACAAAAATTATTGTATTATATATAATTTATATAATATTTATATAATTATTATAATTATATATAATTTATATAATTATATATATAATATATATATAATTTATATAATTATATAATTATCTACAAAAAAATTTCATATATTTTCTTTTAATCTAACCGTTTTCAACATATAATTCAGAGACAATGGCTATTGAGATACTGTGCATTCATTCTTGCACCATCTAGTAGGTAGGATGTAGCGCATTTTTTTCACATCGTACTATTAAATTAGTCATCATTATTTTTTGATCTTGAGTATATTTTTTTAAAACATCTAATAAACTCCCCAGCCGAAATTGGCAACCATAATAACTCTGTGTATCATTACCCCTTACTAAAAGTTGAAACAAATTGGTGAAATATTTATCACGTTTTTTTCACCGATGGACATTAAATCAAGTTCAAAATATGGGTCTACACCTTTAATTTTTAATATCTTTGAATTTACTGGTTTAGTTCTGTGTCTATATTTTTATTATTTTTTCTCTTATCGTTTACTTGGTTTTTCTTTACAAAATACATTTCAAAATAAAAAGAGACAGATCTTTTACGAGAAAATTGTAATGTACTTTTCCAGTCGTCGACTAAGTGCCATTATATCTGTAAAAGAAGTCACATTGTTTAAATGTTCAATATGTCTATCGTCTCTATCGGTACTGACATTTTTAAAGGCTGTGAGCCATATTGAACTATCACTACATCTTGCATCGTTATGAGAGCGTTAAATTGCAAATATTACGCTTTGCACTATTGAAAAACTTTCAATTGAGTTAAATACAGTAGTCGTTTGTATCTTGATGGACAAACGACATTAGATAACTAAAGCACATTTACATATATTTCTTCTACGCCGTTTCTTGTATATTAACTTATGGTCTTTTTCCAAAAATACCCTCATATTTTTAATATGCACACAAAAGTTTTGTATAAAAGAAACTATTTTCATAACTCTATTTTACTGTTACGGCTAAATTTCCGAACACATCAAAACGCAATCATAATTTAACAAGATTAATTTTTCTTGAAACCTGACCATAAACTCAGGTGGGCAAACACTTTTTTAGCATCAGTGGAAAAACACTTTTGAGCATCTGTATGTAATATAATATATGCCTTTTGGTGGAGTATATTAAAGTAGTAAATAATCCGTTAGGCAATATTACACGATACTTTAAAACTCAGTATAATATTGAAGTTTACTTAGAATATCGTTAAAATGGGCAATAGTTGTTTGGAGTGAAAGGATTTCATTATAAATTATTTCGAAACAAATAATATTCAACATATAATTACAAACAAATAATATTCAACATATATTAATCCAAAAATCGATTACCTAATTATTGAAAATGCTTTAAGTCAATCAAATATTAAGTTTTCATAAGTAACATTTCAGAAGTAACATGTGTCGATATTTGGAATTATTTAATTTTAGAATTTTGGGTTCTATTGATTTCAATACACACTTATACGTGGAATCTAGATATCACCGTTTACTTGTGGTACCACTGTCACTGTCAAATCCTGTCTGCTTCATAGTCATGAAAATATTGTTTCTTTTACATAGGTTAGAGAATATTTAAAGAAAGTGTTCAGATTTCATTAAGGTCTATCCATACAGAAACTATCATATTTATATATAAAAAAAACAAGTAAATTCTTTCTAAAAAATTCTAAAAAATTTCATTTATTTTAAGATGACCTCAAGATAATTTTAATTAAAGTTTATTTGACTTTCTATTATTCTAGATTAACACCTACTGAATCAAAATCTTTTTTGAAAAATGACTGTATTATCATATGATGTGACTATGTTTTCTATTTGAAGCCAATATGTTTTGAACAAGTTTTTAGATTATGTTATATTTAAAAACAAATATTTTCACATTATTCTTTAACATTAGGGTAGATTCAGTAGCTTTTATTAACACATACACACCTAATCATCTACCAGAAAATCGCAAAGTACTGATATTTGTTTTTTTAATGTTTTTTATATATTTTTGTTTAATTCTTCAGTTTTCTTTATATAATTGGAGAAATATACTACTAAATATTCAATATACTATTTTTATTCAATTTTCAAAGAAAAGACAATATAAATTTTAAGTTAGGAGAGGGAAATGATCGCCACATGCTAGTTTAAATTTTATGGTACTTGCACAAGCGCAATAAATGAGTAATTTTATTCATACACGTTTTATTATTTATTTGACAAGCCATGAATATTTTCACATTCAGAAATATTTTGTAAATCATCACTTTTTGTTTATGTTTTGAAAGGCTCAAATTCAAACAGATTTAATTTTATTTCATGCCATATTGTTCCCGAGATGGAATGGCTGATAAATCTACGTTTCTTTCTCGATAAACTCCACGATGGTTATTCTTTCAGCGTAATTGTTCTTACAGCGTAACAAAACATAAAACTTAAACTTTAAACCAGTGTCTAAAATATGTTGCGATTTGTAGGCCTCTTAGATTTGTATTGTTAAAATTTGGGATAAAAATAATTAGCTCGGTATTGTTTCTAATACAAAAAAATTATACGAAGTGACAAAAATAGCATTGGATAGAAAATATACATATTTCATTGAAATGCATTTATCGTGTTACTTTGTTTCATTTTCATCCTATATGTTAAAACAGATTTTTCATTTGCAACGTAAATGTCAAAGAAGACATTTTTCTATTTCAAGATAGCATTAAAATAAGAAGGAAAAGCATTTGTTTACGTGATTACAGTTAAATAAATAAATGATAAAATATGTTTCTATTTTAAGCTATTACTCATATAAATGGTGAAAAACTTTTAAGCGACCCTTACAATTATGGATCTGGTAACACGCAGTTAATATTACAAAAAAGTATATATTATATTTAGATATTAAGTTAGCAATGAGGGATGAATAGGAAGTTTTGAGAGAAATTTTTTCATCCGTTTAAAAAAAAAACTACACAAAATTCATTACCAAGTCAACGAATCAATAAACTTAAAAGTTCCAGATGTAAAACGCTGGTAATACTTGCAACCGAGTTGAGCAAGATTGAATTAAGCTAGCTAAGTTTTTTATGATAATTGTTTTCCATTTTCCTATCTGACATATTATGTACAAATAATCCATATTACATATTATGTACAAATATCTACTATAAATTTCTATACGTTAAAAATATGTAATATAATTTAAATAAAAATATAATACTACAACGATCTTAGACACAAAAATCCTTTATAAAAGTCAAACAGTTGCTACGAAATATGGCCAAGTCCGAAGAAGCATTAATATTACAATATATGAAGGTTGAACTGAAACTGGGGGCGCCATGTTTTATAGGAAATAAATCGTTGAATCTACATTAAACGAATTTATTTCCAGAATAATTCTGTTAATAAAAGTAGGCTTTAAATATACGCACTAGCAGTTGTTGCACTCTCAAATATGAAATAAACCAGCACATGTAAAATAACGACTTCAAATAATGTAGGTACAAAAAAGTAAAATTAACGTAAAATAAGTATTTACTTATTTGCAATAAATAACCAATTTATTTATTTTTCAAGTGGGTGCCAGCACGGTCGACCAACGTAAACAAATTTATAATTTAATTTATTTTATGATGTAAATTTAAAACTTTAATTTCTAATGTACATAAAATACAAAATAGATTCATAACTACTTCCAGTAGTAAATATCTTGAATTACATTTAATTTACTACCAGTCGATAAGGAATTCCAATGTTCATCTTCAGAACGAATCATCAGACTGACATGATCGAGAGTGTAGTTATTTTGCAAAGTAACTACTACCAGTAAAGGCGGTCCATTGTTCATACCCAGAACTTATCATCACACCCTCACATGGTAAGTGGTGTAATTATTATGAAAAATACTAACTACCCGTAGCAAATATCTTGAATCATAGTCGATTTACTGCCATTTGCTTAGGAGTTTCATCATTCATTTTCAGATCTCATCATGAGACCATCATCATGTTTTAAAGGATCAGAGCTATAGGGCCCTCTTACAAATAAAAATAAAATCATCAAAATCGGTCCACTCGGTAAAGTATTATCGCTGAATACGAATAAAAAAAAAGAATGCGACGAATTGAGGATCTACCTCCTCCTTTTTTGAAATCGGTTAAAAAACGGTTGCCTTTGATCAAATTAAAAACCCAATTAATAAAACACTAAAATCCATTTCCTTTTTTTTATTCGGCCTTCCCGTTCAAAGCGGGTAGGACGGATTAGCGGGAACAAGGGTTGTAAAACGCTCGGCTGGTTGCAGTCATATGTTTCTCCTGAAGTAACTTGTTTTGCATCCTTACGATTTTTTGTATGAAGAATTATTGTCTATTTAGTTTTAGGCTATTTAAGATAAAAATTGAAGAATATATGTACACATACTCGTCTAACAAGATATTCATGCCGAAGTTGCTCGTATCTATATAAGTTCGAAATATTATGTTAAAAAGTTATGTAAGAATGAAAATTATCTCAATATTATGCATATAAAAACGATTCTGATTGTTTAGGAAATACTACAAGAAGTATGGCATTATAAGACATTCGATAATAATTTGAAAATTACACTGATATTTACTGTGGAAAGTCTGAAGGAAAGGCGGACACTTATTTAACCCTACAGCGGTCGATTACTAAAACCTGACCTGATTAGTAAGGTCAGGTTAGGAATATAGGTGTAAGTCATTTATAAATTGAGATAAAAACATATAATATGCATCAGTTATTTTTTATTTTTTAAATAGTCAATAGAAACAAATCACAACCTCAGTGTTTAACAAAATCAACGAAATTAAACAAAACCTCTTTATGTCACAAAAATCGCAATTTTTTGCTATAATTGAGATCATAAAAACTAATCAAAAATACGTAACTCTAATAGGAGTTTTCTAAAAAATATAGATAGATAATCAAGTATACTTTTCGCAAGTGATACACAGTTTTCGAGTGCTTTGGTTGCGCTTTCTTCCGCAGTCATAGCAGTGACCTATGGAATTACTTGATACCTGTGCTGACGTTGTTGCCGGGTTTTCTGTTTGAATATTGCCAAAAAGTATTTTATTTTAAATACTAGACTTCTTGGTGATTTATTATTATCCAATCTTCGACGAGCCAGAGGTTTCATTCAAGCCAGAGACAGGTCGATGAGGAAGTCACGTCGATGAACAACTTCATAATTTTTATTTGCGGTATATACGCATAACGCGTTTAGTGCGCTGAGATTGACCAAGTCAAAAAAGACGGGTAGAGTAAGTCTTATTTACCAGGTCGACGCCGTTTTTGTTCGGTTATAATAAGTTATTATTTCCGGCTTGCGACGGTCTCCTGTATCGGCATCAATTACACAGTCATAGTGCATTGTTGACATCAAAATCACAACTTGTTAGGCTTAGGTGCATAAAAAACTAGCGTACATGTATGATGGAAGCAAAATTTTGAAGAAAATAATGGATTTCCTCTTGCAACGCAAAATTTTCGTGGTAATTCCCTTTCATATTTTCGTACTGTAGCAACCATAGTGGTCCCATTTTCAAATAGTTCTTTTGCTACACGAAGAGAAGAAAACCAGCTGTCCATACTAATATTCAGGTTTTTACCTAGCACTGGACGTGACATCTCATAACCACATCACGTCTCTTATTGCTTAAGCGAAATGGGCCTTCAGCTTATATAAACTTATGTAAACAGGTAATATACGAGAGCAAAAACCTTCACTCCATATTTCGCCGGCTTTTTTGGAATGCACTGCGTGAAAGAAAAGCGTCCTCTAAAACCCGAGAGCTGTTCATCCAAAATCATTTTAGCACTTGGAACAAAATATTTCTGAAATTTTACGAGAAACAAATCTAAAAACTCTCTTATTGGAGCCAGCCTCAATACGAGCACGAACTTGGTGGTCTTAATGTCATCAAAACGCAAAGACCTGGTCAAAAATTTAAATGTTTGTTCAGACATAGTCAAATATATAGCATCGATTCTTGTCTGCTTCATATGCTCAAATATTTGGGCAACGCTCAATCGGCCTATTTTCATCACCTCAGCCGTCAGTAAAATTCCGATGTAGCCTCTCATTTCCGTTGCCTCTGTTTGTTTAGCATCTCTCTTGTGTATTTATTCCTTATGTAGTCAATTTTATATGTTTGTATATTTGGTAAAGAGATCATTCATATTATCCAAAATTAGGGGAAAGCAGTCTCGTGGAGTAGTTTTTTGCGTGGTTATTCCTTCAGGACCATGGGCAACAAAGATAATATTATACTATCGAGTTCTTCCACTATTCGAAGGACCAATTTTTGATCAGATAGTATTATCTACGCCAGAGTAAAAGTCAACGCGTCGGTTTCGTTAAAGTAGCTTAACATCTTCGATTTAGAATTGTTTGCCTCAGCTGGAAGTTCTTCGCCTTGCTCGGATTCTGATGGATGTTCCTGCTCGTCAAAGTGATCTTCGGCATTTTAACTCGAACAATCTTCGTAAACTTTATTCTGATCATCTTTTTCAGCTAGTCACGCCTCAATCTGAGCTTGACGAAGAACATCGATGGTTATTCTAAAAATATATATTAATTTTAAGTGTTTAGTCATTTTAACACACACCAGTAGTCAAACTACCATATTTATAACGTAGAATCAACCATAAAAAAGAAAAATAATGTGTTCATAATACTTACGTAGTTGGTCGCGCGGCATACAGGTGTAATCCATGGAATATACAGGACACCTGCAACACCACCACACGCTACCGACGCTCGCGCAGCACTAAATGCGTTCTTCAATTATTCAACTTAAAATACCTAGAAGCGCTCGCAATTTACTTTGGCGGTTTTTGAGATATTTTCGATTTAATACGGGCAGATTACATGTGTAATCCATGTGACCACTCCAGGGTTAATTGGTAGCGCGTAAGTTATTTTTATGTGAAAAATATTTTTCTTAATAACATTTCAATTTAAATTTTCTAGTGCAGAATCACTTTAATTTTTATAAGCGTTTAAAAGGTAATTTGGCTGTATATTGCTTTTGAATGATGTAAATTCCTTCTAAAAACTTATGTCTAAAAAATGGTTTACTTTTTGCCTTCTTTTAATGGTGAAACAATGTTATATAATAAAATGCTTGTTTTTCAGTCTGTTTCATACTTTGCCAATTCTGTACTTTAATTGTTTTTGTCATTAATTTAGGGACGGTACTAAAATGTATTTCTTTGCTTGAGTGATTAACGTATATGGGTTAATTTTTTAAAATTTTTTAGCTTTCTTTCTGTTTCGTGTTGTTCACTTACATATTTTTCTTGTTTCACTTACATTCGTTTAATTTTCTTATAGTCTTTTTAAATGGTCAGATATCTTCTATACTCTAGATTTATGGTTTTATTATTTTATGGGAATATAATGTATCACTTTTCTGGATTTTTACTTTCTGAATAACCTTAATACGGTAACGCTCTCGGCAGACGCATCGGGCCAGACGACAGCAGCGGACGCGGCACCCAGATCATGAGTTTTTGGAGTATGCGGATTGAAACAGGGGAAATACGGGTTGATGAGAGAGAAAAAATTATAAATAAATAGATCTTATAACCGGAGGATAATTTTAGTTTCACCACCGGTATTTGTTTTTAAGACATTTAAATTACGCCACAAAGAGTAAACTACACCACATAATTAAGGGATACATAAAAAAACCATAGACGACTTTGTATGAGATACTCGACGTTCCTTTTTAAAACTAACCCCAAGTTTAGAAGCAAGTTTTCATGCTATATCTCTCTATTTTAAGTATCTCTAAATGTGACTTAATATATCGCAGAGTCCAGGAATATTATTGTGGAATAAAGACCTTTTTCTACGACTTTACATTTTCAATCGATTTCGATCAAATCTGTTATAAATAACCAAATACAATGTAACCTATATTTAGAACATATAGCATTATTATGTCATTGAAAGAATTTTTAAAATTGTGTAGTGTCTGACATTACATCGAACTATAATAAACTCACAAATTATTTTATTTTTATATAATTTTTTTACTTCTTTATCATATTAATACACATAAAAATATTATTTATAATTATAGAAAAGCATATGTTTAATTAACAAACAATTTGTATTACAAGATCTACCTTAAACCACTAGTGCTACGGGAAAAACGGTAATATATCTAGGGATCGTTATCCCGAGAGAAATATGACGAAAACAAAAAATGGTGCACCGATTATGTAAGAAAATACGTGTGTGTTTCGTAATTTCAATGTTAGATAATCTCTCAATATTTTCAGTTGAATATTACTTTGAAATTTTAGTAAATATTGATTTAGCTAGATATTTGACCTTAGTAATTTTAAATCATCGTTAAAACGAATTTCGTTACTAAACTATCGAAAGCATGAAACAATTTAATGTAAAAATTAAAATAGTTTGTGTCTCGAGTTGGGCTAATAATTTTAAAAATAATTGTACTATTGTAATTGCTATGAGTCACATACTTCGGTGAAATATTCTATTTACTATAGAATCTGACCAAATCGGGTATCACTTGCACTTTTATATACATTTAACTTGCAAGTTGTAGTGAATTTTCTTAAAATTAGTTGCCAAGTTATTAAAGATCTAAAAGTAATTTAATTTTCTTCAGGTTGACATCGCGGTTTTCTTCTGAGAGGTAATACTTGAATATATAAATAATATAAATTGTTGATTTTTTAATATTTTAGCTAATGTACAAAAAGACGTAAAAAATCAAAATAAGCAGTTTTAATGTTAATTTATGATGTATTAAAGCTCGAAAATTAATCAAAATTAAACTGGGGTTTTGATCAGACTAAAATAAAATCGCGAGGAGCGTTTATTCGGAAAATGTTTCTTGCTGGAGCTTGGAAATTATACTGTTATATTTTATAATGCTAAATGATATTACTTGTATGTTTTGTATAACGAGAGACGATGGAACTATAATATTATGAAGGCCGATATCGAGCTCGGTGCACTATATTTAATTAGGACTGAAGCTATGGCACTAAAAATAACTTGAACTTCGATCAACAAGCTTTCAAGAAAAGCTGAAGAAATACTCTCAAATCAACAAAATGGTTCCCTATTTTTTAGGCCGAAAGAATCCAATACTATCAAAACGACAAGTGAAATAAAATAAAATTACAAAAAGCAATGTTTATGTAATATTTTCTGTAAACTCAGTTTATACGGGTGAGTGTACACATAAATAGATATTCTTTATTAAAGCGATGCCCTAAATTTACTTGCTTAGGAATCCTCTGCTTTTCCTTTCTAAATGTTAATTACTAGTAAGAGCATAGAAAAGACGATTGATTACGAGATTTTGCGCTTAATAGAACTACCATCTTGTTGCTTATAATTAATGAAATCGATGAAAGTAATAATTGATTGACATTAACAATTTTTTACAGTGATACTTCCTTAATGAAGCGAATAAGATAGGTGAATATTTGCCAGACCGATAAATTGAGAATATATATTTCTAGAATAAATTATTTTACCAATTTTCAATTCATATCATCATACATGTCTTACGTAAGCACAAAAGAGCCCTAACACGTACGTGGTACGAGTGTGTTAAGGCTCTGTTAGGACCTTGGTTACGAACTGATAATGTGTGAAAATCTAAATATAAGTTTTTGAATCGATGCGATATTTTTTTATGTCTTCTTATAAAAAGAAGTTAATTATAAATTTACACATTTTAATAAAAAAAATAGATTTAACCTTAAATGTTTATTACTTAATTACACATTCTAATAGAGGTAATCACAGACACATAAAGTGTGAAAGAAACCTAATGGAATTTAATGAGGGAAATATAGAGTACACTAATAACTTAATAAGGTACGTTAACCATAATATATTACTTAACAGGAAATATCTAAATCTACAATAAAATTATTTATTTTTAATCTTAGGTGTATCATCCTAAATAATATAAACAAAAATTAAGTGTTTAATTAAGATTGCGATAGGACTTTAGAACGTTTTAATAAATACAGATTAGTCACCGTTTTTGTAACTACAGCCGACGATACCAACGAGTTTTGCGGAAGTTAATATTATCATATAAAAAAGTACTTCCATATTTTCGGGGAATTTAAATCCAATTGCAAAGAGAGGTTTAGAAGAGACAAGCGGTGTTAATACAATAACAAATCGTGCAGTAAATATTTTCATTTGAATAATTCAATCATGATATAATAGTAATATTATATATATATATATATATATATATATATATATATATATATATATATATATATATATATATATATATATATATATATATATATATATATATATATAGTTACGATAGTATCCTCGATTCTAAAGCAGTACATGTGTGAGAATGATCGTGTTTTAGTATAATATGAAATAGTTAACCAAAAGTGTCAGTGGGGATAAAAAAAATAATCAAGAAGCCCATTAAACTTTAAAATTTCCAATAAATGCGAAATAGTTAAAAATATGGTTGAATAGTTGGTTTTCCAAAAAATGAGCCATTCTGCTTTCGCGCGTGTCACTTAGACAGCCTAAAGCATATAATTGAACCAGATTACAAAACTAGGCTAATAATTATAATAAATGAATACGACGTACTTATGAAAAGTAAAGAGTTTCTAGAAAAGTAACTGCCATTTAATAAGTACAAAATATTACAAAAATAAAATGAATCTTTTCACATTTTGTTTTTGCATAGAAAACATAAAAGGAATCGAAACATTACATTAATACATTACAACTTTATCCTTAACAAACTATTTTAACACATGTGCATTGCATGTACAGATAATTGAAATAAAGTTTTTTCAACGCTAAAATGTTTTTTTTAAAGAAACATTTCTTAATGCTCTAAATGTTCTACGCTAATGAATAAGGGCTACTCAGACGAAGTTAATTAAATGCTATGATCTTCTGTTACTTTAACTGAAATACCGTTTGTAGAAATTTAATTGGTCATAATTTATTTAATTATACAAATTAAATGAAACTACGTGATGTCGTATTATTTCTACTTTCTTTACCACGACATAGGTTTCGTTGTATTACAACATCTTCAGGTGGGATATTAGCAAAGATCTTTGCTAATATAAAATTTTATAATTTTTTTAATATCCCACCTGAAGATGTTGTAATACAACGAAACCCAGGTCGTGGCAATGAAATGAAAGAAAGTAGAAATAATACTACATCACGTAGTTTCATTTAATTGTGAATAATGAATTTCTACAAAATTAACGCCAAATATATTCAATATTTAATTATAGCCAAAACATGTAAATACTAAAATTTGATGCAAATTTAGATTTTAAAAATACACAGGGTTGTATGTGTATTTAAAATTACATATACAGATTGTACCATTGAGGAAGGACCAACCGGCGCTAGGTGATGAAGGAGCTTTATGCGCCTCGATTTGACTCCTACCTGAAGTACCCGAAATTTAGTAGTATTTATTAGTTTCGAAATTTATAAGTTATTTAAGTTTCATTGTATTTTTAGGGAAATGCCGTTTAGCATAAAAAAATCATAATTCTGGCTAAACTATAAGCACACCGTCATATTTTTTTCACATAGCCTATATTTTTCCATAGATTTCCTGATTTTAAATATAAGTATTCATATTTTTTGTGTCATAATTTTCCATAGATTTCTTGATTTGAAATATAAGTATTCATACTTTGTCTTAAAATTTCTGTGATTTTGAATGTTATAAATAATATAAGTCACTTATTACTTCTGTCAGTCTATTGATAAAATCAATTACTGTAATTAGAACAAATTTTTGCTACCGTAAATTGTTTTCCTTGAAGCTCTATACCACATAATTCATTTAAGAAAATTTGGTATAGAGCTATTGGTATAGGAAATTTGATATAGGGTAAAAGACTCTACGAGGACTCGTATATCTAGAAAGTTTTCTTCAAAAGTATCATTAGTAACTAAAATGTAAAGCAGTACTACAGTTTCTAGAGTTTGGGTTAATAAAAGTGCTAGGATTTATATTATTTTTGTCGACATATAAATTTATTAATTGTGATTTTTGTTACATTCTACCCTAAGATTTTGAGTGAAACCGATCATGGCCGGCATGTTGATAATGTTTATTTTCATTTCAAAAAATCTTTCGTTTTTATGAAAGCTCTCATTGTGCTTATTAAATTGTTAGTAGAATTTTGGTTTATCCAGGGGAAAATTTTCGATATTCATACTTATTAATGATCTTTAATATCCAATTTTATTACATTTAATATATCGGCCTTCCTCTATCATATATTGCTATTTTATAAGAAAAACAAATAAATAAGTATGTGATAAAAATTATTTGTGAAGTCGAAAGCGATAATGACTTCTTCAATGATCAACATCTCGGCGTTCAACGCACCTTACATTGCTCACAGATAAAGCAGGCAATCGAAATTCTCCCCACCCTCACTAATGATACCGAACGAAAGACAAACAAAAGTGTCTAAGCGATCGAGCATCAAAAGTTGAATGAAAATACAGAATACAAAAGGGAATAAAATTAGAAAATAAAGGATAATGGTCCTTGCCGATTCACTCGCTGGGAACTCATTGATCGACGCGAAGCATAATGGGCTACTTTATGTTACTTTGTGAAGAGTCGGAAGAGGCAATATAATTCGAAATGCCTTTATCTATAATTTGATCTATCACTTCAAAATAGAGGTAAGAAATAAGTGTGTAATATCTTTTTTTATACAAGACTATTGGAAATCATGAACATTTATTGAGAAGAAAAAACAAAGGAAAAATTGTTGTCAGATAAATCATTAAAATCATACATTTTTCTAAAATATTTTGACATATTTTAAGAAATAATATAAGTTTAGAACGTGTGCAAATTTGTAATTATTAATTATGCTGGTAATGAATTATTTACATGAAAGTGTTATAAAATGTCGTAAGTTGTTAAACCTCTTATTAAAAAGTCATTATAAAACCAGAATCAGTGTTCTATTCCTAAAAGCATATGAGAAAGCACTAATAATACACAGATATAGGTGCATTCCATATTCAATATTCTGTCTAAGCGTATGTTAAAAAATCAATCAGTATATATATATATATATATATATATATATATATATATATATATATATATATATATATATATATATATTATATATATATTTAAAGGAAAGTTATTTAGGTTAACTTGCATCAAAATCCGACATGCACATAATTACATGTTCACTTGTAATCTTAACTGAATCCGGAAGTAAGGTTTGAAGGGTCAGTGTAATCTGGTGTAAAATTAAACGTAATATATACGGAAAAGCACAAAGAATAGTTTTATGGAAACATAAGGTGACAACACGTGTAAATGTCTGGTCACGAAAATTAATAATGTTTTTAATATAAAAATATTCGTAATCCGACCACTCATGCCAATATTTAATACATTATAGCTTAACAATTATGTGTGTGTATTTGTGTTCACGCATTCGCTTTGGCATGTGCGTGCACACATATGCATTTGTGTGATACCGAATGCTTTTACTTACAAAAATAACAGTTAATTAACTTTGCCGACATGTAATACACTTTGATGAAATATCCCTACACCGAATCATTATATCTAATTTTTGTACTAATAATTATTTCGTAGTTTTATATTTCTGTCATTTCCTAAATAAAACATATTGAATATGTTTGGCGTTAATTGTTTAGAAATTCATTATTCACAATTAAATGAAACTACTTGATGGAGTATTATTTCTACTTTCTTTAAGTTCTTTACCATGACCTAGGTTTCGTTGTATTACATCATCTTCCGAGAAGCCTACCTGAAGATGTAATACAATGAAACCTAGATCACGATAAAGAACTTAAAGAAAGGAGAAATAATACTACATCACGTAGTTTCATTTAATTGTTGACAAAACATATTATAAATTCCTGCCAATATAAAAATAGGTTTCCAAAAATAGTAATATTCAAATTAAAAGAGCTACTCAGAAATAATTTTTTTCAAAATTTTAGGTGTTCTATTTTCAGAAATATACTGAAAAATATGCTAAAACATATGCCCTTTCGTAACTTGAGTAGTACTAAGCTAAGTATCCAAAATTATAAAAAATGGGGTTTCAAAAGTCTAAGCAAAAGTTGTAAGAAAACTGCAGCGATTATCCTAGATCTTATAATTATTGAAATACTCACCACGTTTCACACTTGTGAAAGATATGATAAGCAAATATATTTAGGTAGAAATTTTTTTGTAGAAAATTAATTATTACCAATAGTTTAATAGAAATAATGCAACCCCGAATGTATATAAGTGCCTAAACAAGTATGGAATCCTCGTAGTGTGAGTTCTACAAACACTTGACTGATTTTTTAACATATATGTATATATATATATATATATATATATATATATATATATATATATATATGTCATATTTACGTGATTGAGTAACTGCCACGAAATTATTGAGTAACAGCCACGACAGCTGCGACAGAGAGGATGCGGGCATGACAAAAGCAAAAGGATTCTTTTCTTCCACTGTAGAACCAAAAACCGAAACGTTATTTTCAGCCCAACATTAAATTTTGTTTCATTATTTCTTAAGAAATTTACGTTCAAAAACGTTTAGCGTATTTTTGTTTACGTTCAACGTTTAGATATTAATTTAGAACTTTTTAATATCGAACGCTTAAAAGTTTTTAAATGTAAAAAATACAATAGTTCTAACTCCAAGTATAACAATGTCGTTCATTAGTTTTTATACATTATCGATTACGAGACATACATATTTGCTAGGACCTTAACTCTTTTGTCATCAAGGAAATTTATTAAAACTCATGTGTTTATCTCCCGGAAGTTTGAAGATTTTATTGAAGTGTTATATAATTAAACGCCGTTTTAACTACGCACTAAGAATAATGTTTATTTTTTCATATACATTGTATTATGCATGTGTACAATCTCGTTGTTTCACTCAGTTAGACGTGTTATACTGAATGTATTAATATATCAGTCGGTTATGCACGTTAGCCATAGGACGTCGGTTATAAGGGGTTGGTACGCATTTTATTAATCAGTTATTGTATTTTTCTTACCATTTTTATTAAAAGAAAGGAAACAATAAATATAATTATAATTTTGTTGGCTAATTACAGAAATTGGAATACAAATTGTTGTTTTGATGTCAGAGGTGTTTTCTGTACAGTTTAAAGAAAGATTCTAAGTAACACTGTGGATGACAATGAATATAGTACGCTTATGTATTGATTTTAAATGCGCTTGCCGAAATTGAATTTGCTGCTAATCAAAATGTTTAATTTAATGCGAACCAAACCATCTAACTTCTACATTTGTAAAATATGATGAAACTACGATTATTTGATTAATAAAATAGGCAGACTAATCGTAAGAACCTTTTGTAGATAGACGCAATACAAATCACCACGACATCATCAGTCCGTATGTGTAATTGTTGTACCTCTTTTGTTTAGTACGATATAATGATGGGTTCAAGCATACGAAAAATTATTATGAACGTTTTCTTCAGCTGTTTTATGTAAATAAATAATAGGTTTCGAGGCCTATATTGTTACATAATACCAGTTTTGTAATATTAAAATAACTTCATTTCACGGAGGCTTATTTATAATAAATACACTTGTTTCGCAATTAATGCAATGGTTTATTTAAACCGGAATGGTTTTGCAGCCTTCTAATATTAGAACGTAGACAAACTGTATTGATGGCTAACTAATTTATCTACCGGCACCATAATGTTTATCATTTATTGTGTTTTGATTTTTACTACTAGTAATGAATGTTTCTTTCTAGGACATTATAATTATTTGAATTTAGGGAGGCAGCTAAAGGATATTATGCAATAACTCCAAATGCATTAAGGTAATATGCAAGGGCACAAAAATCCGCCCAAAAGACTTATTTTTTTTTATTAACAGTTAATAACATAACAATCTATCCAACATAGAGAGAGAGAGACTAGAAAATTCACTTCCAGATTTACATCTCCTTCTTGACATGAGTTTGCTAGTAAAATAACGCAATTGCTTTATTCTCAGACATTAAATGAAAGGTCCTTCAATTGGACTATCCAACTTTACAGCGTGTAGAAGTAGGTTTGAGAGAAATGTTTATAAGTTTATTAAAAGGTGGAATCATAAATCGGAAATAATTCATAAATATTTTACTGTTAAGAAAAATAAAAGTTGGAATTTTTCATTAGACCTGAAAGTCTTTGGTTGGACCACGGAACTTCTGTCATAAGACCAGAGTTCAATGCCTACCCCCCCTCCCCCATCCTGAGGTGGGTACCTCGCAATTAAGAAACGGTGATAATTATGTTAATTTTTTCTGAGCTAAAATAAATATTTGGTCTGTTTTATAACGGCGTTACGAGAATGTTTTAATTCACTAGAGAATATATTTTCACTACTATTACGATTTAATTTTAATGATTTACAACTATTATAAAATTTAAAACACCATGCTATTATATTATCTCATCTAATAAAACAAGAGAATTTAAGAAAAACGTTTCCCATATTATTTGTCTCTATGTGTGACGAAAATGCAAAAGTATCAATATTATATATTTTAATTCTGAACCGTCAGAGCTCTTCTGTATATAGAAGTGTGATATGGGCCACTTATCAACGTAATCAAATGTCCAAGCCACTCGAGAATGCCAGATACTAGTTGTGTTGGCCACACCCCGTGCGAACACAAATCGGCCGCGTTGTTTTTATTGTTTACATGACAGCAATAAATGGGAGGCATAATTTCGATTACCTTGGCTACTCCTCGACTCCTCAGTGTTACTTCCGGTGTACACCTGCATGTGCCTGAGACGCTTTTAGTCACGCGTAAACTCAATATAAGAATTGTACAACTCGAGACGCGCACTAGTTTGCGTTTCAGTTACAAAAAACGTTTAAGCGAACTGTTGTGTGAATCATCCAGTTCTGTACATGGTTGAGCAATAGCGGTGAAGTATACCAACCGCTTTCATCGCGATAGTGTTTCGATATGTATATGTTTTCGGCAGTGGCATCTTGAGGATTAGAAGTAATGTCACACGGTGAACTCTTAACATCCCAAAATTACAAAAATAATTATTGATACAGTCATTATTAATTGTGTACGACACAAAGGTTGATGTTAACGCATGCATTATTTTTTTTATTATCATTTGTGCCTTTTAATTTGCCCGTAGTTACGTAATCAAAAACACTAATTGGAGCAATCGGCAAGTTATCATTTATAATTAATTTTTGATCATCATATATAAGAGAAAATATCATCAGCTAAGATTATGTCGATAGGCGCCCGTCTATGAAACTTAAGTTCAGCTAAGTTTAAGTTAAGATTGTGGAATATTTAGATTCGGTAAATCCGAAGTTCATTTATTTAAAACGTCGGCGTCTATATTAAATGTACAGGTTTGGCCTAGTCTAGAATTTAATATACACGAAGCCATGTCATAATTTTTAAGTTGTTCATCATCTAAACCAAAAATATTAAATAAACATTTGCGGATTGACAACCCTATGCGACATAAACAATTAAGTGAAATCAAATTCGATTGAGCGGCGGAATCGATCAGCACACTAAGATGTAAACATTTGCAGCCCCTAAAATAACGCTATGAGTGCATGCGTTGGAAAGAGAGTACAAGCCAACTTGTAATTTTTATTATTATTAAAAGAATAATTTTTCACGAGATTCAACACCCGCTTTACGATTATTGTGTAAAAGGGCATGATGGGTATCAGTACAAACCAAAAATTTAAATTACTTTTACATTGTGACGAAATACGATTAGTTTTTAAAGAATTGTGACATAATTGAAATTCGTTAGCACGGCTCATAGATTGCGATGGAGTTAATTTACGAAATGATTCGCATCGTTAAATCACATGATTTTTATCACAATATAAACATTTAAGTACATTATTTTCAGTGGTAGATATTACACTGAAACTTTTATTTGAATACTTTTTATTTACGCTTGCATTATTATGAAGTTGTTGTATTGAGTATTATTTGAATTAATGAAATGTTCAAGTACCTTCATTTGGTTTTGTAAAAAAATTCTTAATTTTCCAAAGGTAGGTATCGTTTTTTGGTCAATTCCTTGTTCACATAATTTGTGCGTGTTAAGATCCAGGGCTTATAGAGTAATATGGCAATGCCTTCACGGAATTATCAAAAACATAGATAGGTTATGAGGCGACTCTTTAGTGAGCGGTACGAAGTTCAACCTTTTATCCAAATACTTTTCGGCTGGAATTCTATGCTTATTATATATGTCTAACAAGGCATTCCACATGACTTCATAATTATCCGATGTGATCGGTACCCATTTTACAATATTTGGAGGTTGCACTCATTTTACAATACATGTACTTTTAATTAAATCTACATACCGGGGAATTTAATTTATAATTCAAGTTTAATTTCTTTACCAGGAAAAAAAACTTGGACGACCGATAGGCATATATTTGACTATTGTTGAGAATAATTTAAATTTTTTTAAGCAGTGGACTGTATTTTTTTGTATTATGCTCCTGAGCATTTCTACTTCCTGAAGTAGAAAAGAGCCGATGTGTATTGAACCACTGCGTTGAACAATATATAATTTTATGTATAAAATTTTATATATAAAAGACGCTTTTGGTAATTAAGTAATTTTTGTTTACTCCTAATGTGTGAGAGTGATCACGTAAAAAGTACTTTTTGAAAAAAGCAAAGCAAGCAAAAAGTACATTTAATTTTTATTCATCCCTAATTACTTTTTGAATACTTTCAATCCTTTCGGATACTTGAGTGCAAGGAAATTTCCGAATTGGTACTGATTGCGTGCTACTTGCAAACCGTCAAAGGAAAGCAAAGTTTGAACATTTTTCAAATCCTGCTTGCCCTCAAAACGAAGCGCAACATCTTGGTAACTTTACGCGTAATTCAGATGTTTATGAAATATTAACATATCATCTGCAATTATACCCAAGTTTTAATCTTATTATATTGGGCCAGCTTTCAGCAAGTAATGATTATTGACTCTTAAGAGTTTGATAGCAATTAGAAAATCGTACCCTAAATCGTTCCTGAAACATCATATCGACACGATTTTGAGATCTTTTATTCTTAAATTTAGGAAACAAAATGCGGATGTGAGCATTTGGTTCTAATGGCCGTAGGTCCTAAATCTCCCGTACTTAAGCATGGTGATACAAATTAATGCATTTATTAAAGGAGTAATTGTTACAATTGATTCTATCAGCAGTATGTCAAAATATTGGACAGGCTTATTTTATTTTTAAATTAAGAAGATCCAAAAAAAAATTCCGATAAATAGCAATTCATACAGAAACGAAAAATAATCCGGATTTTTCTAACCATTTTTGTAAGGAGATTTGCCAGGAGGGAGGTAAGTCTAAAATTACATAATTCTTTCAAAAATAAATACTTTATAAAAATTATTATTCGGGCTAGATTAAAATAACAAGAAAATTACAAAGAATTACATTTTAAAATAATTAACTAAATTCAAAAGTACGAAGTATATTTCTAATTGTACATAAAAACAGATAAATTGAATTATGTAGACGAATTAACAAAACCAGATGGGAAAATTAATAATTCAAAGAATTCTTAGAGTAAAAGTATGAAAAGAATTTAAGGGTACGTTAACATATGATAAAACTGAAAGAAAATTATAACTAAAATAACTACCGGAAGTATTCGAATAACATCTGAATGTAAATAAATGGAAACCGGCTTCATGCGCATCGGAATACGCTTCAATTATTATTTCTTAATTGTATATATGTTTGGAAATTGTTGACGGAAGTTAATACCTGAAACATTTTGTGTTCTAGATTTTTTTCATAATTGTCGAATCTATGGCTGAAAGTAAAGAGGAGAGGGGTTCACACTGTGTTTCATTTTGAAGCTTAATATTTGAAAAATAAGTATCTAATTAAAAATGGTAAAGGAAGCCTTAATTTGATTTTGAAATATGTTTAAAATTATGTCGTTTTGTAACGAAAAATTTTGGCCCTACTTTACTTAAATGATGAAAAAGGTAGTAAAAAGATTTAATGTACGTAAATAATTTTCTCGCTTCCCGTTTCTCTAAGCACCAATTGATTAAAATCTTCCCACGTAACATACGCTAACAAAATATTTATTCATACTTTAACGTACATATAACACATACATTTGGTGGATTTATTGCTACAACAGCAATCCCTTCCAGCCAACCACATCGATTAAACGTAAACATTTTGTGATGTGGATGATTGCAAAAGACATTAATAAAAAAATGTAACTTAGGACATAATAAATATTAAAAAATATCATAACATATAAATAGGGAAAACCAAGTTATATATGAATAACACAAAACAAAAAATAATGGTTAATTATAAATCTTGTCCTGGTTGTGAACAAGGAAAATAGGGAACAAGATGGAATTATGAACGGTAGGACGGAGAGATTATGGGAGGAAGGACTTATTCAGACGATCTTTGAATACATTTAAGGTGGTCGAGTTCCTAAGTCATAGCTTTCAAAGACTTATAGCTTGGGTAGCGAAGGACTTGTCATAAAAAGTAAAACGATTTTTTTGTTTGAGATCGATAAGTCTGGCGTATATCCAACCGCATGATCGCGTAGATCCTTTAGCTTTTCCAGATATCAAAGAACATCTTAGTAATTTATGAAAATTTCAATATAGGAGAAATGCCCCTATGGAAATAGTCGATCTATGAATTAAGTTATGTCCTCCAAAAAATGTATTTCTTCCAAGTATTGAGCAGAATGCGTCCTTCGTCCTCCCCCTGCCCTCCATTTTACCATATATGTCCAAAATCTGAAAAGAACCACGATAACGAACTTCGTAACTCCTTCAGTGCAAAATTATACGGTTAACTTGCACTAATAAATTCTATAGGTACATGCTTCTTCAGGATTTTCTCCTATGTCATTGAAAAGTATAACAGAAAATATATTTACAAGGTGAAAATTATATCAATATTTATGACTAATTTAATGAAAATATTTCGTGTCCTTAAATGTTTAAACGATGTAATCGTTTATTCATATTCGAGGAGAGAGTATAAAGGTCTTTCAAAACGCGATTGTTACGGCGTCTCTTTTTCGAAACATGAGTGTCTAAAGTAAGTAGATACATATTTTGAGTTAACTATTTTTTACTTTTTAGTACCTACTTTTTTGAAGTCGGTTTTTTTACTTGTTATTGCTGGGTTATTTCATATTAGATAGTGCAACAACTGGTGATATTTAAAGCCTACTTTTATCAACCGAAAAGTTCTAGAAATAAATTAGTTGAATATAGATTAAACGAATTTTTTTTCAGTTTAACTTTCATATATTGTTCTTACTTCTTCGGACTTTGCCTAATTTCCAAGCAACTCTTTGACACTAGATACAAAGAAATATATAAACCGAAAAATGTTCAAATTAGGAAAAATATATTCAGGAGAAAAATTTTTAGTCATTCTTTTTAGGATATAAATTATTTTAATTTGGAATAATATAAATATATAAAATTATAAACTGAAAATAAAATTGCGTAGAAAATTAATAAATCAGGTAGAAATGTTTTCATGAAAAATGTACATAATAGGGGAAGTGTTAAAAATAATTATTACTGTCTAGATTAAACTTATTCAATCTAGAAGAATTATAACAGCTATCTACATGTATTCAGTCAGCCGCCAGAAATTTATTTGTTGGCAAATTAAATTAAAGTGATTAAGACGTTCCTTTCATGCCAATTACACAAGATTCAGTAACAGAGTAATTTCGAAATAAAACTCTGTTTTAAGATAAAATCTGATTGTGATGTATTTCTATTATATTATTATCCCTTTTGACGAACTTGTATGTATGTGAATATGTCCATGTAAACACAGATTTAACCCTTTATATGATATGTAATAAAAGAGACAAAAGTGAATAAAAGTGATAGAGGAGTCATTCAACATTTGTAATTTATAAATAATTTTGAATTGAAATTATGCGCATCTAACCCAGGTGAATCGAAAATAGTTTGACAAATATTACAGCGATTAAAATTTTACAGAACCAAAAAAACGCAGGATTTTATTTATTTGAGGAGCAACTCGTCACGAATGAATTATCTCGTTTTCAAAAAATCGAAATGCCGTTTTGAATAAAGCCCAAAATAATATTCGTAAGTTTACTCGTCGTTAGTGCTTGTTTAATTAAAAGAGAAATATTTCCTTATAAACCCCATATCGAATGAGAACCGAAGCCGTAGATAATAAATACGGGTATTGTAATAAAATATAAACGCCATTTTTCGTGCGCATTAAACTGTCATACATGTCGCTCCTTTATTCAAAGCCAGTGGTGTGTGCTGTGCATTGTGGCAATGTTCTCGGTGTTATCTACGCCAGTGCTCGCTAGTTTATTATTCATAATACGCGAAATATTTCTAACATCAATGGATGACAGTGGCTCACAGATTTTTACTTTAAATTGTGAAGGGTTACGAAGTCACGATTTGTGGATAATTTTGATTTGCAGTTTTAGAAATATGTAGCATGTAATGGTATTTTTATTCTTATTGGAATATTCTCCTACTTATAGTGTCAATTTAAAGCTTTTATTTCTTATTAGCTTCGACCCGCGATTTCATTCGCATGTACGAGAAAAAATTATGTAATTTAAATATAAGGAAAATATTGGTTCTTAGCACTGAAAAGATTTAAGTGTATGTATTCATAGAAAGAAGCCTGCATCCTGCAGTAGGTGACCGTAGGCTGACATGCTGAGCTGATATGTTATTATATACTCTTGGTCACGATCTTACGTTCATGCTTGTGTACTTAACGGGGTTTCAAATGTAAAAAAAAATCATTTTTGTTCCCATCTATAGTATATAATATTTATCTCAAAAGCACGAACTACGTGTACACAACATTTTACATAGATCGGTTAAGTAGCTGAGGCGTTAAAATAATAGGAATAAGGAAGGAAAATCACTTTCGCGTTTACACTATTTACTTAGGAATTTCATTAAATAAAGTTATAATATTCGTTTCTGTATACATCTCAATTACTTCCGGCTGAATAATGTTTAAACATATAGAACCAAAAAAAAACGGGGTGGATTTTTGAAATAATACTTTTAATATCAAGAACAAATTTAGGCGTTTTCTTTTTTATGGGTCTAATGCTTCAACTATTAGCCCTATAGATTGTGTAAAATGGCTTTTTCTTGAGATACGGACATTTCAGTGGCCTACATTCTTCGTTAGTAATGGACTTTTACGCATTGGTGGAAGGCAATAAACGGTGTGAAAGCCGTCAGAATATACATATATCTCCTAGTGATTTCAGACATAACGATATTTAACATAATTTACCTCGGTGATAAATACAAAATTACGCTCGTAGAGAGCATCATAGACCTCAAAGAGGGCATTTTTTTTCATTGTGTTTATCTACTTTTTTGTTAAATTCAACAATTTGTATAGAATGTGTAGCTATGTCTATAGTAATTAGTTCAATACCCTATTACGTAGCTAATATGCTCTCATATTTATTTTGGAAGTATACATTAGTCATAATTTAACTATGCTTACTATGTTAGACTCATCTGCAAGTATAAGGAAAGATTTTCGTTTAATCTTCTGGGGAAGAAGAAGTTATAATGTCCTACTTTTAGAAAGGTAAACAAAAACAAATTCAAACCAAATTATTGTTTGCTTCGCGAACCGTAAACTCAAAAGCTCAATAACCAACTACACGCTGTAAAGATGTGTAATGATTTCTCGTGTTTATTATGAATTAGACGAAAGAAATATCAAGGTTATGTTATATTCAATGTCAAAGAATCAACATCTGCAATAACCCTGGTTGAAACCTCAATATAATACATATATAAACCTAATACCATCTCATACAATTCAAAAATATCTTCTGTATTAAGGTTCTTATTATTAATCAAGGTGTTTTACCTACGAATGTGTGTAACTACCTATATAAGGATAATTAAATTTTTATCAAACGTTTATTTTATATCACTCGATATCGGAAAAATTCGAATCGGAAAATTCAAAAATTTTTGAATTTTCGCAAACACCCGCTTATTTTTAAACTAACGATTTCATTGAGTTTCGTGCTTTGATATTTGACAATAGTTTTCAGTGTCTCAAGGACCGCATCTTGAATCTTTAAAACATTGACTTGTCTTTTAACTACTCAGACACAATTTCTATTTTTGATGTAAATATAAATTTTGTCTCATTTTAATAAATTGTCTAGTTATCATTAATCATTCTTATTAAGTCAACGTCTCTTTTCAACGATAGTATTTTTTTATAAACGTATCTTTTTTTATTTACGTGAACAATTTTAACTGTATACGTTAAACATACAGAAAATTATTATGTAAGTGATGATCCTCTCTGCGTGACATCACCATAATAGTCGCAATGGTCTGATATATCGCCAATACGGCAGAAAGGAATGGATAAGCTGGAAAGTTTTCCAGAGGGGAAGCGAGTTCACGGAAATATAATATTTTTCGTTGAACGAAATGAGTGCTCTGCGGTACTCCCGTGGAATCGTATGCTCACCCGTCGGCCTGTATACGAAATATCTGATTAAACGTTTGAAATTCTTGTTTTGTATTTTGGGCCCCTTTTATTGTTGTTTATTGTTATATATTAAAGTGAATGCACAACGCTATTGTTTATTGTGAATACTGAAATAGCAATTTGCGCAAAAATAAAAAAGTCTGAATTTAACATTTCTTGAGAGAAAAATGTTAAAAAACGAAACTTGTTAAGTATGAGTGAAACTCATATTGGGAGGGTTCAGCGCACAGTTAAGTAAATATAAGCATTTGAGGTTATTTACTTTTTCTATAAGGTTATTTACAAATAAAAATATTTTATATTTTTCCCCAGTTAAATATATTGCCTACCATGTCTTTCACAGGCGTAAAATTATCCTGAATTTCTAAGAAATTCAGAGATTCAAGAATCATTGCCGTAGTTCTCTGGTAAACTTTATGTGAACTTCAAGTAACGCCTTTTTCACAATTTTGACTATATGTTTTGATGACAGAAGAATTTATTTTTCATAAACATTTTTTTATCTCTATATCTTCAAGTTGTATTTTTGAGACGATCTTTTACAATAGTCTGTTTTACTACAAATTTATATACCTACTCAAATGGTTTCTGAGAAAAATGACAAATAGATAAAGATGTATGTAGATACGAATACTTGATAATAAGTATTGCAAATTTGAAATTTGTAGATATGGTAGTTTCTGAAATATTTAATAATAAAATAAACAATTTCATAACTTATACACTCGCTTACCCACTGACAGATCATTAAAACCTATAGATAGCTTCAAGAAGAACTGAAAACGTGAAATTTTATACATTCTATGTATTGTTTATGATAATAATAAAGAAAAAATTCGGAAATGTAAAAATTGGTAAATAACAACAACAATAAGGTATTTCTTAATTTACTCAGTTTTTCTGTTCGACTTACTGCTTTTGATTGTTTTACATTATTTCACTATTTCTATTTATTCCATATTTTAAGTGCATCCGTCTCCTTTTTACTTACGATTCAAATAGCAATTTGATTTTAAAGACTATAATATGGCTAGGAAAAATGGATTTTATGTTCAAAAAAAAATATGAAGAAACCACAATCACAACACTTAAAAAATACTTTTTATTCTTTAAATGTATGCACGAAAAAATTATACAAAAATACCTATTTATCGGAATAATTCTTTTAGCTCTTATCAAGTTTTCGTCCTTCAATTTTCTTCTATTTTTAGCAATTAGAAACTTCTTAACTGTCAAACTTGCCAACTGTCAAACTTTCTTAACTATCAAATTTTTTATTAGATTAAAAAAATATGAGGCATTCTATTGTATTTAATTAACATGCTCATTCACCTGGTCGTGCATATAATAGGTTCTCTTATATTTTGTCCGTATCCATATTTACGAGGGGCGGCCGAAAAGTTTTGAGCTTAAGTCGCTCGAACATGATCCCAGATCAGGACGCCCAAATAGCGCCGTTACCTAAAAAAACATTGAAAAAGTGAAAAAACTTGTGATCAGCGAATTAAGTTGTGCCAGACAGCTGAAGCCATGGGTATTAGCAAAGAACGAATCGGCGACATTTTGCATAATCATTTGCACGTGAAAAAGGTGTGCGTGCGATGGATGCCGAAAATGCTTACGCCGCTGGGCAAGCAGCATTGAGTCACAACTTTGCAGGACTTTTTGAACATCTGTGGCTATAGTCCTGACGATGTTTTTTCTCATCTTGTCACTGTTGATGAAACATGGATTCGACAGTACGATCCGGAGACAAAACAGGAGTCAATGCAGTGGATAGAAAAGGGAGAAAAGCCGCCACGGAAGTTCAAAGTGGAAAGATCGGCGTCCAAGCTCAGGGCCACTGTTTTTTGGGATTGTCAAGGAATTTTGTTCTTCGGCTACCTTCCTGAAATATACTGTAATGAACGTATACTATTACGCCGCATTGTTTACAAAAGTGCGTCAAGTGGTTGTCGAGAAAAAGAGAGGCAAACTAGCAAAAGGAGTCCTGTTTTTGCAAGACAATGCCCGCCCACACTGCCCGAGTCGCAAGGCGTGCCCTCACTGGAACAGGATTTGTTTTTTGAGAAATCAACCAAACGCTCTGCAATCCAGACCAGATTCCTAGTGATTATTTCTTCTTTCCAAATTTGAAAAATGACCTCCGAAGACGGAGATTTTCCAGTGACGAAGAAATGAAGACGGCCGTAAATGAACATTTCTAAGACAAAAACGGCGAATATTTTTTGACCGGGTTAAAAGCCCTTTTTAATAAATATAAGAAGTATATTGAAGTAGAGGCAAATTACATTGAAAAATAATTTTTTTTACATTTCTATCAACATTTTGTAATACCTTAGGGTCAGAACTTTTCATCCGCCCCTCGTATTACGTTCACGTTGATCTTCTGCCACTGCTTAAAAAAGGGGACCCAAAAGAGAAGAAAATTTGCCCCAAATTGGAGAACATTTATATAACTCCAGATAAAATTCTAAAAATTTGATACAGTTTTAATTATTTTACTATTTCCGCCAATATTTCTCTGGCTCATTAGAATTTCTATTTTCTTTAAACGCCCAAACTTTTTAGAGTTCTCTGTGAATATTTATATGAAAACATACGCTCGGCACTACATGACTTACTGATTAACATTTTCTTTTATAATATTGTACATGACTTACTCCGATGCAATTAAAAGCGAGCTACATATCGTAATAAAGCAAATCGTTTCCTCTCTTTTCAAATTTACCGATGAATCATAACTAAACTTTTGTGATTTTATTGCGACAAAGTTTCAAAACATCATACAAAACTACTAAATTTTAAAAATGTTTATATCCATTAATGTTATTAAAAGATTATTAGACAGTTTTGTAGGGATAACATTAAATTTGTCAAGTACGAGTAGAACTTGCACTACGAGAGTTCTACGCTTACTTTTCAATTAAACTGTCATCAAAATATTATTATTATTTTACATCATAAACATATTATCTAATATATTTACGCCTGAGATATTTACACCTTTCTCAGGTGTAAATATCTCAGGCGTAAATATCTCAAAAACTATGTGACGCAAATACATCATAAATATCTCAGACTTCAGAATTATCACTATTGTTTTCTGTTAAACTTTTTATACACTTCTAGTAACCCGCTTTTCTTACACTTTTGACTTTCTTCTACTTTTATCTTGCATACCTTTACCCGAAATACTTTGCCTGAAATTTTGAAAAATATATCGAAGAATTCTTTCAAATTGCTCTTTCAATTGATATGGTAAATGAAATTAATAATTGACCACTGTATTTGACACCTCAAACAATGTCATATGATTTTTCTTCATTCTTATAATATTTATACTTTAGAATGCATTATAGATGTATCAAAATTCAAGTTTTCTACATCAAGGGATGTCCGAGAAAAGTGACTGTGACAAAAGTTTCTCATAGTCAATTTTCTCAGACAGACAGAATGTTTTCCTTATTCGATATTTATTAAGTATTATAGAATAATCTTCTTATCGATTAAAAAGGATGTTGATTGAAAACCCGGAAGAAAAGTATTGTAATGAGTAAATATCAACATTCATTTCGAGTACGCCTGTTGAAAGTTATAAATGATTCCAAAACGAAACTATTTTTCTCTGCAAACACATTTAAAAGTCAACAATTTAAGCAAATTATTGTATTACGGATATTTTCAATAATTTTCTAAGTTTAAAAACTATATGAACAATGCTACATGCACAAAAAAACTTAGCAAACACAGTAATGAAAGTTTTCATGTTTATAGTGTCAGTTCCTTACGTTTAGAGATAAGAATTATGTTATATTAATTCTGCTGGTTAAGTTTTAAGTGAAAAGAATATGTCTAAAAAATAAATAAATATTTTAACGTGAAAATTTAAACATAATTTAATTAATATAATTTATGTAACATAAGTTAACCTATTCTGAAAAATAGAAGAGTCGGAATGTTAATTTCCATCAAAAGAATGAAATAAACTCCCTTGAAAATACATGAAATTCTAAACGAAAAACGCTTTCATTAATCTACTCGAGCATCGAAAAGCAAAAAAACAAGTAAAAGTTTAAAATTAGAAACAAAATTCAATGCGAATAATTAATTTCCAGCAAACGGCAGAAAATACTGCGGTCTGTTATTTCCAACTTATTCGAACTTCCTTAAAAAAACTTTGATACTTCATTCAAGTCACGATTCTACCCACATCCAGTGTTCTAAACTTCAGCTACGTTCAGCTGTTCGTCAGCATCATGCCCGGCAACAATTTATTAACATCACATTTATGAAAGCAGAAACTTTTATTTCCTTATTGTTTCTACAGTGAAATGAATGCCATAATTTTAAAACTTTGTCATTCCTGTTTCTATAAAATAATAATAATTTAATCAAGTATAATCGCAAAGTATTTCATAACAGATAAATTAACGGAACAGTTAAGCAAGTGAAAACTTAAAATGTTTTGGAGATTTGTTGATAAATATTATGTAATGCCCCGTCCATACGCTTGGTGTATGCCACAAACACAAACAAAGTTCCAAACATCGACCACAATCATCAAACACAAACAGTCATCCTCACGCTTACGAACGTGTTTAGTATTTTGTGAATCGGCAAATATGGCGGACGACGAGCTTGTGGCAGCTATCACTTTCGGTTTGACTTATTTTTATTTTAAATTTAAACAAAATGAACTCAAAAGAAGAAGACGAAGGCGTTGGTGGATGATAAAAATTCACAAAAATCGTACAAGGTAAGTAATATAATTACGTAGTAATACAAATAGGGTATATTTTCAGTGTAGGTATTATTTAATTTACGTTTTTTTGTTTTAGAGAATTTATAGAAGAAAAATTTAGTGAGCTGCTTTATGAACCATCAGGACAGTTTCACAACTTTTGTCGTATGAGTTTTGCAGATTTTGAATATTTGCTAAACAAAATTTCACCTCTAATTTCGAAGCAAGATACTGACTTCAGAGACGCCATACCGGCTAAATATCGTCTAGCAATAACATTAAGATTCATCGCAAGTGGTGACAGTTATAAAAGTTTACACTATTTGTTCAAAGTATCCCCCCAAATAATATCAAAAATCATACCTGAAGTCTGCAATGCTATTAACCAAGTGTTGAGAGACGAAATAAAGGTAAGGCATTTTTTATTTCAGTTTATTAAAAGACCATACATTTTTGTAATATATTTATTTATATTTTTACATTATGCGTTAATTGTGAAAAATTAAAACCGAAACTACGAAAACTTTAAAAAATGAATAATTTAATATTATTCATTTTTGATAGTTATCAAAGTCTTCGTAAGTTTTAAGTAATGTTTTATTAATAATATTTTGTCCTGTTTGTGGTGCAATTAATTCGTTGGATATAATTTTAATGTTGGGAGTTGCATAATTTGTTAAGTCCGGTTGGGAGATATAATGGGATTGAATGCTTTGAGAACTCGATGTTTCAGAGTGCGCCGTAGGGGAAGGCGATGGACGGTTTAGATGAGGGGATGTATTCGAAAGAAGTTCGGAATAGGATATTTGGGAGGTTGACGGCCGGTTTGGCATTGGTGAAGTTATGCGCATTTGGTATGGGACTGAGTGATAGGATGATATGGTTTTCTCCTTAATTCTATTAACAAATAAAGTATCTATGTCACACATCATCAGTTTTCTGTCATCAGAAGGCAGTTCTCGCAACTTTTGGGTTAACAAATTTCCATATAGTTCGCATTCATCTTCTTCCTTTAGTGGCGGTTGAGGTTCTTTTTTGGCTAACATATTGGTTAATTGCCCAAAAGCTAAAGACATCTGCCGTTCAGCTATATCTTTAGCAGGACGACGACGGGAAGTTGGTGGTTTTGATGTTTGCAAAGTTGACGAGTGCCCTGAAGTCGAGTTGACGAGTGCCTCGAGTCACTACCATCTACATCTTCTCCTTTTTCCGCTAAAGCTGCACTTTCATTCAGCATTTCTTGTGATTGCACTTCCTAAAAAATTAGAAAATGTTATTAGTTTAGTTTATTATCGTTGTATCTCACATTGTTTCAATTTTTATTTCAGATACCATCAACGAAAGATGCTTGGATGAATATTGAAAAAGGATATAGAAGAAAATTTCCGCACTGCCTGGGTTCCATAGATGGCAAACATATTGTTATAGATAATCCACCTCATAGCGGAACGGAGTATTTTAACTATAAGAAAACCTTTAGCATCGTTCTTTTGGCGTTAGTTGATGCCAATTACAAATTTATATTTGCAGATATAGGATGCCAAGGTAGAATCAGTGATGGTGGCGTTTTTAATAATTCGTTACTATGGCAAAATATCTCTAGAAACGAAATAGATTTTCCTACACCATGCCCACTTCCTGGATCGAATATTGATGTGCCGTACGTTTTCTTAGGCGACGGCGCTTTTGCATTAAGTGAGCATGTTATGAAACCCTACCCAGGACAGCATAACGTTGGTTCACCAAAAAGAATATTTAATCAAAACTTATCGAAAGCTCGGGTGGTAGTAGAAAACACATTTGGAGTTTTAATATCAGTATTTCGAATTTATCGTCGCCCAATTGATTTAGATCCGAGTACTGTATCACACATTACAATGACCTGTGTGTTAATACATAACTTCCTAAGGAAAAACTTCCCAGAAAGATATACTCCTCCAGGAACTTTTGATGTAATTAATGGAAATGGCCAACTAATAACACCTGGATCTTGGCGAAACTACAACAGTTGTTATAATGCAATTCAGGATGTTCCAAACATACCACGTAAGTCAGCCGTGCACGCCAAACAGATAAGAGAAGAATTCACTTCATATTTTTGTAGGTCGACATAGCATATTATATTAATTTAATAATTGAAAATGTATACCTATAGGTCATTGATTATTTTAATTTGAATTTAAATTAATAAAATTCGCCCAATATTAGAGTACAAAGTGAAAAGTTGTGGTGCTTATTATATAAGATAGCATCGAGCGTCATGTCTTTGCAACGTTTCAATTTTCCGTTAGCCAAACTCGGTGACGAGGGCAGTGATTTCAAATGTTGGGCGTATATCATGACGGACAATAATATTTATTGTAAACTGAAAGAGTTTGCTTTACTTTTGGGCTATGATAATGTTAAAAAAGCTTACAGAGTTGTTCCGGATGAATGGAAATATACATGGAACAAGTTGGGCCCGTTCACGGCCCAACTTGAAACGCCATCAAACTGGCATCCAGAGACGCTATTTGTATCGGATATTGCCCGGTATCTACGCTCTACTAGCGCGTTCAAATAAATTGCAAGCAAAAAAGTTTATGCGTTTCGTTTACGAGGAAGTGCTGCCCACCATCAAAAAAACGGGCGCGTACGTTTCTCCGCAAATAAATCAAAATCAAATTTCCGAGTTGATTTCTCTGATGAAAGATAAGGATAAACAAATAGCTAAATTAATTGAAAAAATCATTGACGATCGGCCTAAGATGGCGGTGATGCCTACACGCGACGAAACAAAGCACCATCTACACGTTTACAAGAGGAACGACTGCTATAAGTTTGTCCGCGGGCAAAAGAGAAATCTCTTGCAAGCCATGAAGCGAGTACCCCCTGGCTACAAGCTGGTCAAAGGAAAAATATTCCAAACGGAGTCAATGTACTTAATCGCATTAAGGAATTGCTCCTCCGTGACTCGTACAAATCTTGCTTTAACAATATTCGAACCAACATAGATATGCCTAGTCTTGTTGAAGACATGTTACCTGCTTACAATCCCCAAGGCTAAAAAGAACTTGTCTCAACCGCGTATTAGTGAAATAGATTAAATTATATTGCCCAACGTATGAATAAGGATATTGACTTTTACGTGAGTGCGACAGACAGGTCTTATTATTACATAGTTCATATTATTAGTAAGTTAGCATAGAAAGTTTGTGTATATCTATTTTGATACAATATGTACCTATTAGATTAAATAAACCACTACGAAAAATATTTATAGTTTTACTTACCTCTGTATTTATATTATTTGTGCTTGTATACACCGGCCCCAAAAATGATTCCATTAGGTCATAAGCAAACCATATGGGTCTATAGATATCGTCTGCTCCTAAAACATAAGACACATTTATCAGATTCATGAAAGAAAAAAGTGTTGGAATAGGTACGCAATTATACGTGAAATTCAACATTTAATGAAAAATTTTATCTATCGTTCAGGCTGTGTGGCGATAGTAGCACTAAGAATAAGCTCCTAATTATTAAGCATGTTATCTCTCAAAACAAAAAAGCAGCTCTAAATTCCAAGTCATGATAAAAAAGTAATAATAGTCAAAACCAACCTGCACCAGAACGAATTGAGTCTTGTTTTTTTTTGAAGTATCTCCTGAACGTAGCCATTAATATTTCTTTTTTATGTTTTAATTCTTTCACATTTTTATTCATTATCACACTAATGCGGGTCCACGCATCGTGGACCTTCTGCCTATTTTTGTGGTTAATGTCTTTCGAATTCCAAATGCAGGGCTCATTTTGATACGCTTCTAAAAAACAAAGAGTTGTATCTTCTGACCAATCGGACATGATATCGCGCCAAAAACTGCTGCTATGGTATCGATGCGATACGTCCACCACCCGTAAGCTCGCGCGCGGCACTAAACGTTTACCAAGCGTATGGAAACACCGCGAACTGTTTGTCAAACAGCCTTTGATCTGTGAAGAAAAACCGACACCGACCCCGAACAGTGGTAAACACAAACAGGAACAGGCAAACACATACAAATATCCATCCACATGAAGGTGTTTGCTGTTTGCCATTGTTTGCCAAGCGTATGGACGGGGCATAAAAATCATCAAATCAACTCTTTAAAAACCACTATGCTAATCTGTGTTCAACGTACATAGAAATTATTCAACGCCACGTGGTACACGGTCTATATATCTATCAGATGGCCTGTATTAAGATCTATAGACATTGCCATCAAAAAGAAAAATGCATTAAGTTTAATTTTTAACTTTTTTTTTAAGTTTAATTTTTTCAGTAACATAATAAAGTAATTCATCTTGTATTAAACTTGATATTTATTATCGTTGTTTAAATAATTGGTAATATGTAGGGTAGAAATGTATTATTATTTTAAACCTTAAAGAAATAGAAGTAATTGTAACTTCGACAATAAGTAATATTATTTGCTGTGAATATTATGCATTTAAGTTTTATACTCTTATAGAATTGTGCTTATGTGGAATAGTAAAAAAAGTATCATTTTTGACCAAAAAGGATGTCTTTAAGACCGTGATTACAATAAGTAACTTTTAATTAAATAAAAGAAGTAAATATACGTAATGCACATTTTCTTATTTCTATCGCAGGAGAGAAAATTGGGGTAGTTTTAAGTGAATATTTTAATTTGCGATGGAAGTTTTAATTTTCATAGTTTCATTCAAGTAGAGTATTTAGAAGACTGGAGAAAATAATAAAATTTACACATCTTAAAACAAGGAACCAAAATTAGGAAGAAATTAGTTTTAAATTTAAAAAAAAAACGATTGTGAATTTTAAAATTAGTATATGGTAGTAAAATGATATAAAAATTTCAAGACGAGTCTTCAGCGAAATAACACAATTTCTTGATTTTTATTCACTTTTTTACCATGTAATATACAACACGTAAAATTTATTCATCTACCCAGAAAATAGACTGTTGTTATTGTACGCACACGTTCAAATAGCCCGCGTCTACCTGCTTGGAAAAGTCACAGGCGCGCTGTATAAATCTGTTAATTTATTTCTGATCAACTTAAAACTTATAAAATATATTTGTTTACTTCAGTAATACATAATTGGAAAAATTATTTTCTGCAGAATCAGAATTAGGCACGACCAATTAAAGAATTAGATATAGGAATATATTTTATGCAGGTTTATTTTGGAAATATATAAGAATTACCTGCTTAATGTATTGTTATAATTTTTTACACTAATGTTAAGCATTTTTTGCTTAACAATAAAATATTTATTGAATACTATTGATTAATTTCAAAAGTTTAATAAATTACAAGTTAGTTATTACATGATTATAATAGTTATTAGCTAAATATTGGAATCGTTATACGAAATATACTTGTCAGTGCTTTTGAAGATGAATTTAGAATAAAGTCGAATTAATGAAATTTAGAAGCATATATAAAATGTTTTCTTTTGCATTTTTTCCAGACAAAAAAATTACTTTTTTTGGGTGATCATCTTCTGTATTTGGGATAGCCATCATATGCGGTTTGTCTGTCATCGAAATATGGTTTTGGGTATTTTTTTATATATTTTCCATCATTAATATATTGCGAATTGGAGTTTAATGGCCCGCTTGGTCCGTGAATCGTGTTTTTCACAACTATGTTGAATAGCTCCAGATCTTCTTGTGAAATGGGAAATTAAGTTTGGATTTTTATGTCGATATCGGTAGGATGAATTCTGTCGCGTAGCCATATGAGATTTGTGAGTGAGGCAGTCTTTGTTTTTTCCATTCGATTGTGTACATCCAGCACCTAACGGTTCCAAAGATGTGGTATTTTGTGATGACTTTAATAAATCATATTACTTTTTTTATCGAAAAATTCGGGCTATTATATCGTGTCGATCCATGGCGGCTTGTCCATATATTAGTAGTTCTTTAATTACCGGCTACGATAATTTGCATGCGAATGTTACAATGAGGTCAGATCATTCATATTTTCCTTCCTAGGTCATGGCATCTTGAGTATATTCATGCATGTATCTTGGACTTCCTACGAGGGTAAGGCCGATAACCAATGATCCACCTTCGATACGCGATCATCATTGATTATCCATTTTCCGATTACGACGTGTTGGTGTTTGTTGGATTCTTTTGCCGGGTCGTAGTAGAATTCTTCATTTGGTAGGTTATACTTTTTACTTGTCTTCGTCCGCGCTTTGCGTAGGGTGATATTTTCATAGGTGGCTTGCGTTCGCAGTCTTTTTTCATAAGATTGTGTCGCAATTCTCCATTCTTCAATTCGTTCATTTCGTGATCCTTCGGTTTCGTTGCTTCTCACGGTACTCATTCTCATTCTTCGGGAACATAAACCTGCTTCGCGCTCTTTCACTGTTTCCTTTTTTCGCTAAGATCTTTTCAAGGTAAGATCTCCTCCTCTTTTACGTTTGGGCATTGTATAAAATATAAATTAAATCAACGTTTTATTAATAAATACACTAAGTACTCTTTAAACACATTTCATAGTTTTATTTTCAATTTAAATTCAGTCACTATATCATTTTGATTACTCACACTTCACTGTTTGTTTTTATTTATTCACTGCTTTTTACTGATAGAAACTGACGTTCAAATCCACGACGGATCTTGCTTTACGTACCGCAACTAATGGGTAACCTCACCCATACAAAAAAGGCTTTGAATGGTCCACAATGTTTCGGAACATTCCACAACATTCTAGAGTGTACTGGACTGTTCCATAATGATCTGAGATATTCCAGTATATCCCCGAACGTTCTGAACTATTCTCAAATATTATAGAATATTCCGGAGTGTTCTGTAATGTTGTGGAATGCTCTCGAATGTTCAGACTGTTCTAGAAATTTCTAGAAGGTGAAACTTTTAGCCCTTAAGCACACCCCTCAGGTAAAAATGGGAACCTTCTTCATGGCCGGGGAACAGAGGGCTACCATACCATATAACTCCCTTGATCGTCCAGGGACTATTTTCTGAGTTTTAGCGGTACGCACATTGTACACTTAATTTTATAATATATATTGATTACGAATACAACACTTATTAAAATTTGCTCTAATTATTTCAAACTGATATTACAGAATGGTTCCGTTAACCTTAATACCTACCACCATTCTCTGCCTTAGGTTTCCTAATGGCATTGCTTCCTGCCTTCTCTGCTAATATCTCCCATATTCTAGAGACGAAATCAAAATTTGACGTCAAAATATGTGAACAAAAAGCAAACTGGGTTTTAATTATATTCTTTACTTACATTTTGTAGCTTTCAACTGTCGATTTATCTAACCGGTCGGTAAAAACGTGTGCTTTATTTTTTTTGTCGTCTGATTAATTTAACCATAAATATTTTTTTATTTATCAATATTCATATTTTGAACCACAAAAAAGTGATTTATTTATTTATCATATTTTTAGATTTTTTTCCTTTAAAACTTTAAAAAGATTTCACTTGGCAATTAAGTATTTTGATTAATTTTTTCATTATTCCATATTAATGGATTTATTTAAAAAAGTATTTAATTTTTGACCCAATCAATAGTCATAAGGAGAAAACCTTTTCTATTTGGAGAAAACGTTTTCTATTCTTAATAGCTAATTTTTTCTCATATGATGATTTATTTTAATCCGACTAATGAAAAAAACATTTGGCGTTAATAAAATAATCGCAATGACATTAAAATCAGTTTATATTTTCCGGTAATATATCGTAATAAAAAAATATTTATATATTAATATAAACATAATTTGTGAGATTAAAAATATATTAATAAGGACATAAAAATAGAAATAAATAAATATATTGAAAAAGGACGGCAAAATTGATCCACATGATGGCAATAAAAGGACTATTGGATATTTTATAACTTTATTGCAATAAGAAGACGCACGAAGAAAGCAAACTTACAGTCATATGACTTCAGAAGGAACACTGATCCAAAGTTTATTTCCGATAATAACGGCACAAGAATTTATTTTCCTAATGAGATTTTTTTTTGGCTGTTCTATTAGAAGTAGGAGAATTAATGGGGCTGAGATGCTAATGATAGAATGGTCTTCAAAAATGTTTTCAAAATATAAGACTAACCTGTACAATGACAAAATTCTGTTTTATCTATTTAGATAATTTTCCTAGGTTGTAACAAGTCTCGAAAAAACCATTTGACTTAAATACTACGATGATTTGTGCGAACAAAAAATACAAATAAATATGTTCCTAAAAGTATTTCTAACAAATAAAACTGTTTCCTTGTGAATTTTTTACTTTTAGAGACGTATCAAGTTAATGTATTCAATATTAGCAAAACACACTCCTTCTCGAGTTAACTAAATGTATGGCTGCAATGATAAGAACTCTAGTGGCCAAAGTAAGATAGAAATAATTGCTATTATAATCTTTCAAATAATGGCAGAGACATGATCGATAAAACGTGCTCTTTGTATGATATTTTACGAAATTTAAGCAGGTGACCACTGATCATGTTCCTTGGCATAGTTAAGTATAATGAAATCATAAGCATACAAAAGAATGAATGTGGGTTACATACTAAACATATTGAAGTTATCCTGCCTTAAAAATATCAACTAAGAAATCACGGGACTATTAACAAAATAATATTGTATAAATGTGATCAGAAACGATTCAAAGGAAATACTATTCATTTTCAAATATCATTTATTGGTTTAAAATGTACGAAATTTTTATTATATAATAAAATGACATACTGGCACACTAGTAAATGAAAAAACATAATATGGTCCATTCTCTTTATTTTAAATTTCAGTTTGTCAGTTCGTAAATATTTGATATTATGTGTGAAGTCCATTTGGCTTTGTTTTCTCCCAAGATCTCCCTTCACTTCTAAATTTTAAAAAATAAATGATGTCCTACGTTTATAAAATCAGGAGTTTAATTCCGAAATTTACTGTTCAACAAAACTTTACATCTGATGTCCATTAAGGAACTATTAATAGAACGTTTCAATTTGTTTTACTTCACATATTAATTATACAGATTTTAGCATATTATTCATACTTATTAACATAGAATGTATTAAAAGCCTAACTAAGTTAAGAAGTTTGGAAGGGTTACGAAAGCAAAATAAACGATTAATAGGGTGAGCTTAAATCAATATTTTTTTAATTAAACGTATTTTCGATATGATAAACCAACTGATACTATGTGTATTTGCTTGACATATCCAACGATCCAATATTCGAGAAAAACCATTTTGTGCTTGCTCCTTTTCAAAACTATCTGCTTGGATTCAGAGAAAAAAAATTAGTTTTTTGCGTCGTGTATTTATCCAAGTAACACTAAACAAATTAACATTATGTATACATTTAATGGTAAAATTTTAGAATAACCTGTTATCACACAAATTTCTATAAGAATTACACTATGACCATTCAAAGGAATTAATATTTTTAATATATATTGAAAGAATACTTCTACTATGTTGTTAAACTAAGCAATTTAAAAATAAAATACATAATCCATTTTTTTATGACAAAAATTATATTAAAACATATTAAAACATTTTCACAAAACTTACTGATAATAAAATAGTTAAATAATAATTCAAAATTCATTTTAAATTCAATTACATTAATTTTAAATTTAATTTGACAGATGTGTGGTTTACGTTTTTATTTTTTTGTTGGATTTCAATTATAAGTCAATAAACTGCCAGACCGTTTCTTTATTTGTTTTCTCACAGAGAGTAGTAAATATTTTAATCTTATTTCAAAATTAAATTTAATTATTTTGAAAATTTAAATGAATACCCAGTATTCAATTTAATATAAATTTACTAAAACAATCTTAATAAATTAATTATTAAGGAAACGAAATGAATATGCTGAAAATTTATTTAAATTAATTAATTTATTGAATAATTTATAATTCAAATAAATATATACCGAAATCAAAACAGTCTGGCAGATATTTAGTTTAAAATATAAGGCCAGCAGAAAAATAAAATAGGAGATTATCTGTCAAATAAACTATGTAAATATGTTTAGTGAGCAACTTCGGGGTGTCGATTTTTTATTGCATCTGCCAACTTTATCCTGTATTTTTAAAATTTCTCTCTCCACGTTTTTTCATATCACACCTAACGAAGTATAACTTCAAAAATATTTGATGGTAAAAATTCTCCGGTCATCAATTCCTATTGTTGAATGAATATACCATAAGGATATCTGGATACGCCGTTTATTGAACAACGGTATAACTATTGGGTATTGACATAATGATTAAGTAGCAGTAAATACTGTAGATTTTTATAATCAACGAAGTAATCTATTTCCTTCTTCTTAAAAAGTATGAAAACCATAAAATACTAGCAAAATTTAAATAATACCCATATTAAATACGCACGAATTATTTACTTTCAGAAGGGTTTATTTTACAAGAGAGAATTAAAATGAAGTATGCCTTAATTAAATACAAATTCATTTCATTACGATAAGTTGGTAAACAGAAAATTGTTTCACAATAATGTGAGTTAGGGTAGACATAACTATTTCAATTGACCAAACCTTTTATCAATTTTCATACTTCTTTTTTCTAACGTAATAACATAATATGACAATAAAATGGCATCTGTGATATTATAAGTGAATTACGCTCTCTAGTAAAAAAAAGAAACTTTTTCTGTGTACTACTCAATTAAGTTAAACTTGATTATTTGAGTTAATTTTATCTAAAATTAAGTAGGTTAAATCATATCCCGTAAAGAGGTATTTTGTTTATCAGAGCACTAAATGTGGTGACTTATCTCAAAAGGTAGGATCTTTGAGTCTGATTTCTGTATCTGGGGTATACTTTTCGGTTAGGAAAAAATAATCATATATTGAATATATTTGGCGTTAATTTTGTAGAAATTCATTATTCACAATTAAATGAAACTAATTGATGTAGTATTATTTCTACTATCTTTAATTTCTTTACCACGACCTAGGTTTCGTTGTATTACAACATCTTCAGGTGGGATATTAGCAAAGATTAACTCTTAGGAACAACCAACAGCATTTATGTTACAAACACAATAGCGGAAGATTGCTTTGTGCGGATTTTTCCATTGTTTATGTTAGTGAGTTTATTGCCGGGGCGCAGACTAGGTTTTATTTCTTAGAAACAACCAACAGCATTTATGTTTCAAACGCAATAGCGGAAGACTGCTTTGTGCGGATTTTTCCATTGTTTATGTTAGTGAGTTTATTGCAGGGGCGCAGACTAGGTTTTATTCTATTACAAAGAGTTATACAATATACCAGTATTTTAGTGAGGGTAATAAATTCAATTGTTGTTATTGTGTAAGGTTATACAATGCAAACTTTACGGTGTATGTAATAAAATTAAATGGAAGTTATTATCGGTAATATATTTGTACAAAAGCAAGGGTATTTGAAAGTAAGGCCAAGGTAATAAATACACTAATTCTACATATATTATTATCGGTAATATATTTATACAAAAGCAAAGGTATTTGAAAGTAGGTTTATGTTGTCTCGTTTGATGGTTGATTCCCGAATTTCTTCCTTCAGCCAGGTGGTGACGGCTTTAGTTGTTGCTTTTAGAAAAGTTTTGTTTCTAAGAAATAAAACCTAGTCTGCGCCCCTGCAATAAACTCACTAACATAAACAATGAAAAAATCCGCACAAAGCAGTCTTCCGCTATTGTGTTTGTAAAATATAAATGCTGTTGGTTGTTCCTAAGAGTTAATCTTTGCTAATATCCCACTTGAAGATGTTGTAATACAACGAAACCTAGATCGTGGTAAAGAAATTAAAGATAGTAGAAATAATACTACATCACGTAGTTTCGTTTAATTGTGATAAATAATCATTATTAAATGCCGCTCCGTTTCAATGAATAACAACGTAAGGAGGAAGCCTACTTCTTTGTTTAATTTATGCAAATATATGCACTTAGAACGCGTGAGGAAGAAAGCTCTGCGGAGTAATAAGGCATTCAGCTCGGCACTTGAAGAACCCTCTTTGTTAAGTTGGATATTTTTAAATACCTAAACAAAAGCAGCCACTATCCTTTACCATAGACAGATACTGTGATTGGATATTGGTTGTTTCGTAACTTTTTTTTATATGCGCATAGTTTTGTGAATCAATTGCCAATGAATATATTCACTATATTTTGTTATTTGTTTCTATGTTTTGGTCATATCAAAATAATCGAAAAATTTTTGCTGCCTGCAAAATAATAATTCATGGAACTACAGATTTGCCCCAAAATCCCTGTAGTTATAAAGCTTTATATTAAGCGCTGATAATGTCCGTTGAAAGTCAGTTTAAAGAATAGTTTTTAAATAAATTTTATCAATAATGTAACATCTTCTATATGACATGGAACAGAATATTTATTACAACATATTTTGGTTCCTTATCTACATATATGGAGAAAATAAAATTGGAAATTTTCCTCTTTAGGTTCATTATTGAATATGCAAATTAGTTGAGCTTATATATGATTAAAAGCAGTAACAGCTTAGAAAATACTTTTTTGACAATTAAAATAAAAACTATTCTCTTAAAGCATTATGGATGCATATTTCATTATTTCCTTTCTTAATAATAAAACAATAAACAATGAAATGTAGAAACACGAGTTTATACGCAATATTTGGAATACATTTTCCGAGTTAAGGATTATGAATCTAAGTACAACAGTTTATCTTTTATTTTCAAGAAATTGTTTTATATTTTTCACTCCAGTTAATATTAGTTACATATAATCCATGATTTCCTTATAATTTATAACCCGGTTCAAAGTCACGATTTTACGGTTAATTTTTGACATGGGCTTGCCAGAGTTGAAATAAACTCAGTGGATCGTTTTTAGTTCCTTCACCAAAAAAATGTAATATTGAATTGTTTATATTGAATGCTTTACGTTAATAATCAACTCATGTTATGACGTCGTTTATTATACGATATCTTAGGGGTCAAGTTAGATACTGTGGAATGGACAAATATAATTAATAATAAAAGTAGACACATTGTAATTTCAAGTAAACACAGGCGTATTTGGAAAAATAAAATAATAAATCAAATAATAATAAATAAAAGATGGCGTGGGTGACGGCTGAGTTAAAATTGAATTCAATGCCGTTAAATTAAATAGACGTATGTTTTGCGCTCTGAAGGTATCTTTCCGAGTCAAGATAATTATATTTTCTTTATAAAAAATACCACTTATATATTTGCTTTCGTTGACTCTTCATCTTTTTCTTTTTAGTTCATGCAATAGAATTATCTAAAGCAATTTTTTTTCGTTTAATTTGAATATAATGAGTCTGTGCAATCATTTCATGGATTAAATTAAATCATCGATACTTATCAAACAGAGGCTAATGAATGTGAAATTGTGTACTAAAAAGGGAACATGGAATTACGTCAGTATGATACTATGTGGTTAATTTCTGAATCTGAAAATTACATAAAACCTTTGGAAATATTATAAAAGAAAATATCGTGAAGAATCATAATTACATTCTTTTTAAATTGAAGAAAACTGTCAAATACGAGTAGAACTCAAACTTTAAGGGCACAGTTAAGCGTATAAAAACATTTAAGGTATTTTTAAATTATTTAAAAATATTAACATTTTTATTTACCTTGTACATATATGATTACTAAAGTTGAATATAAAAAGCTTAAACATAAAACCCTCGCAATAGTTTTTCAGTAAATTTCTGGTAAACTTCTATTGATGGTTTTTACACAATTTTGGTTTTATTAGCTTCAATTGAATCTTTTTGGGTTCATTAGATTTATATATATGGCTTAACATGCTTTATCGTTATGTCGAATTTCAAGTTCCTAGGTTCAGCCCTCTCTGAATAAAAATTAGTGCATATTTTTAATAATATCTTTAGAGCTTTTCTACACAATACTTTAAATACAAATAATACTTTTCCTATCCCACACAATACTTTTTGAACTTCATGTAATGAGTAATAAGCAGGTATATAAGCTTTATTACTACTAAATTACAAATTGCCATATCAAACATTTTCTGACAGAAAAGGAGATCCAAACGGCAAGACACGTGAGCGATAACAAAAATATGAATTGTCCATAAATTATTGTCAAATTCAATAAATTGTTACAATTATAATTTTTATTAATTTTTTATACGCTTTCTATTTTTTAATGCTATGTAACAAATTATATGAAAGAAATCGACTCCACATAATACTGAAAAAAGAAGAAAGACATTTTATTAACATTTTAAACATTTCTGAAAGAGATCCAACAATTTTATATATGTGTATGTGTGTGTGCGTGTGCGTGTGCGTGTGTGTGTGCGTGGCAGCATGGATGGAAAATAACACATAAGTGTTAAGTGCTGCGAGAGTATTGGTTTCTCTCCACTCAAGCCCATAGAACCTAAAATTAAGCCTTACCTTAATTAAGACAACTCACTCTTAAGCAGCCGTAACATTTTTACGATGCAATTATTTAATTTTTTCCGACACAAGAAAAATGTATAACCATGATATCAATTTAGTCAGAAATATTTTCAAATAACATTATTACTTCATCAACTCCTTACCAACATATCTTAGCTTTAACCGTATTAATGCACTTAATGTTACTAATATCCATTTGTTTAGTTGCTAAAATATTTTTTATTGACTTGATATTTTGCATACCAGTTATCTTCATATTCGGAACTACCTTTAAAACAAATAATGTTTTTATTTATTGGTAATATTTAACCACTACGCTATAATTTTAATCGGCGTTTTAGGAAAATTTTTGTCTTGTATAGCCAGATCATAGCCATTTCAGCGACGAGAAAAATATCCTTGGAAAATAATTATTTCTTTAAATTTCAATAAATAAATATTTAATAATATAAATAAAAGTATATCAAATAATTCACGTTACGACCCAAAATTATTTTAAATGAAATTAAAATATATGTCACGTCCCAAAATTATTATTTAAATGACATTAAAACTTCTATTACCAACGACTAAATTTGAAATTTCAAAAGCATAAGTTGATTCATGATTGCGACAAGTTGTCATATTATGTATGGCTGCAGACGATTAACGAAATAATTTACTAAAGAGGCATTAAAGTCGAGCCAAAAGAATACATGAAAATATTTTGGGCATATTTTCTAAATGTTTTTATTATTAGTTATGTAATATATAAATATATATATATATATATATATATATATATATATATATATATATATATCCTCCATAATGTAGAATGTCTACCTCTTCATAAGAAATCTATTTATTTAATTCGTTTTATTTTCAAAAGCAGAAGTAAAAAATATTGCATTAAATTGCTGATTTTATTAAAAAAAACCTATCCTTTTCTTTTATATAACATCCATCACTATCACCTTTTGACTACTTAAACACTTAGCAAATATATCTAGATTAACAATTATACCTGCTAAAAATGATAGATTCACCAATTGTTTTATCCACGTTTATAAGTTTTTTCAAGTCACGACGAAATGACACAGGTGCAAATTTCACTATTTCCAACCTCCCGAATACAACTCTATGCCAGATTATATATAAGTCCGAGGAGTATTATTGACCACTATAATCAGCGTTTACAGATTATGATCGATTTTACCGAAACTCGTGATCGTGTCCAAGTCTTCATAGTGATGCCGAATTGACTACCAGTATATTGTAGAGTCGAAGTATTCGTATACTCGTCATATTAGTCCAACCATAGGACTAAAGAACAAAACTGATGTAGCAACAGAAAGATCAATATAAATGGTGAATACATCAATCTCCTTCGACTTTCCAATTGTAAAGTCGCTATGACATCGTCGCTAGACGATATTGGCACAATACTCAGAGATCTAACCCGATTTCCCCAACACGTGTTAAATTAAATATGGATGAGAAAAAGATCACGTATAACGCTTATGTCATATTTATATCGGTATATATTGGGAATGTTTCTCTCAAAATTGCTGATAACTATATAAACCTAGGATAAACTGTTCATTTAAGTAAATCCCACTTCGAAAAACAGGTAAAATGCAAATTCGGCTCAGCTGAGCAGCGTTAGAAAACTTCTCCATGTCTTCACATTCAAAATAAAAAAAGAAATGTATATGACTATCGAAGATTACAGAATTAGCCAACTTAGTATAAATGGCGGTATCTCTGCGGGTGTAATTTGTTTTTATTTTAAATGTCTAGCCGATCACTCTGAATTTTAGTCAAGAATTAGATATTCCATTGGATTTCATCAATATCAGTAGCAACCTGCTTGATTTCTCTCATTTTATATATTTCGAAGAATAATTCATTAACTACTTCAGTGGAATTCAGCTACATCTACTCTAATAAAGTTCACCTTCATCGGTTAGCAACTCAATCTGTTTGCGTTATTCAATAATAAACATGTAGTTTCTAATCATGTGTCCAAAACTATCGTCTTTTTTTTAATACAATACTGATTCACATGACTTTTGTAAATAAAAAAAAGTCCTGCTATTCTAACAGATGACAACAAATCTAGAAGAAAATAAGAATTACACTGTTTTATTGATAATACAACTGTAATAATCATTGTAGTACTTTGTGGTAATTAAAATAATATTTTTATGGTGATTGCAAATACTGTATTTACACACATTGGCTGTAGTCATTTTTATGTCTGTGACATACAGATATATGTCAAAAATATATCTATAAAATGATTGTTTTTTATAAAAAATTTGGTATCCGTCAACTTTTTTATATTTACACGTTTTTGTTCTGCAAATATGTAGGTAGTTACATTGATTTCAGTCGCCGACATTGATGGACTTATAGCCAACATTTTAAAATATACATTAATTCATTAACACAATCAGAATTCAAATAATTTAATTCAATGGACCAAAGTACGAATTTATCGATAGTACTTTGGTTCCAGGTAACCAGCGACTACATGTCAATTTATTCCGCTCACATTTCAAAGATTACTTTGTTTAAATGACACATAAATTTAAATAAAAAAACCAACATTTATCTTTCTACGGCCAGTATTGGTAAAGTGTCTTTTTAAGTTTTTTTTAATTAGCTTAACTTAGTCCATAACACACACAATTGAAGTTAATTATTTTCATTAATAGTAAGACCTGACGACTTGAATGTTTAATTTCTTTAGAATTAGTGAAACGAAAATTGCATGAGAGGAAGGCCTAAAAGAAACCGGCCCTGAATGGTTAACGAGGGACTATTGGGAATATGGAAAAAATATGTAGGCGTTAAGAATATGTAAAATATGTAGGTGTAGAGAAATAATTCTCACGTGAAAAACCTTTTTGGATAAATATATGTAAATATTTTTGCTTTTAGGACGTGGCGTCGAGAGGCGCAATGTATAAACACTGACAGGCTTGACATTGATCTCTGATAAATGCACTCTGCGTGACCTAAAGAAGCGTGACTTAGTTAATAAATATGTGTCTATTTTAAAAACATATCTTTACAATTTTATTTTTCTATGAAGTTACTGAGACTAAAGAATCTTATTAATATCATTTTGTCATCTGGCTATGTAATTAGGATTTAGATTATGTTAAATACCTCGTAAACTATAGTACGGTAGGAATTTCATACCATTCTACATAACAGTATGATTTTATTTTAACAATTTTTTTACATGAATTCATAAATTTAGCTGTAGAGCTTAAATGTAAAAAAAACGAGATTATTAGTATCACATAAAGTCGCTATTTAGTGTTCCATGTTTTTTAGGGGATAATATTTATTATACTATGGGATAAAATAATATATTATGGGATACAATTTTAGGATTAGTCGAATAGGTAAAATTTATTTGGTTTATGTACATATATATATATATATATATATATATATATATATATATATATATATACATATACATACACTCTTTTGCATAAAAAACGGGCGGTTTTAATTTTGTCATATTATTAACAAAACATTATTTATTAAGAGGTTGTATTAATTGTAATTCTTACGGGCAGGTTTAGTGTATTCTGGCACATAAAAACGAATGTTCTAAATTTGATATTTATTATTTTTGAATGAAAATTCTCTTTCACTGACAAAAACGGTAATGAAAATGGCGGTAAATGAAATACAACTCTTATTAAGTTCTTTTTCATTTGTTACGTTTTTTATTTTAACGAATACATTTGAATTAAATTTCTGCTGCTTGCTGCATTAGTTCACTTCTGTTTGCTGTTCTCAGTATGGTTAAAAAAGCGATAAGAGATAGTAAAATTATTGCGCTGCTTGAAGAAAGCTGTACCCAATGTTATGTGTCTGAGCAGTATAATGTGAGCCGTTCCACCATCCAAAGGACCTGGCAACGGTAAGAAATGGGCTCCGTCAGTAGGCCTGTTTCTGGAAGAAAACGGTGCACTGAGCCACGGGACGACAGACCGAAGGAGACTTCAGGCCGTCAATATACGTAGCTATCGCCCAGCTCGGGGCCCTACATTGATTCGTGAGCATCGAGTTGCCAGATTGAGATTCGCTAAACATTTTTCGTCATGGACTCAACAAGACTGGAATATTGTTTTGTTCTCCGATGAAGCTCGTATAAGTGGTGAGGATCGACGTTGGCGAGTCTTACGAATACCTGGAAATCATCCCTTACGGTAGAGGCTCCGTAATGTTTTGGGCTGGTATTAACTCAAATGACCGTACCGAGTTAGTTTTTATTGAAAATGGCACACTTAATGCGTAAAGGTACATAACAGAGGTTCTTATTCCTTATGCCCAACCCGCATTAACAACAGTTGGAGGCGAGTCCATTTTTATGGACAACAACGCTCGCGCCCACCGCTCTAGAGATGTTGATGCATATATGCAGGAGGCCGGAATTCGTCGGTTAGACTAGCCAGCTGGATGTCCCGACCTCAATCCGATACAACACATATGGGATAATCTCAAACGATGCGTCAGAGCTGTAAAACCAGATCCAGAAAAAAAAATGTAATCGTCCCTGAATGGGAAAGTATTCCTCAGGAAATGATAAAAACGTCGTCGAAAGCATGTCTAGCATATTAAGCGCATTGATTTTAGCTAGAGGAGGCCATACTCGTTACTAAAATTTTAAAATTTTATATTAAATTAATAAAAAATATTAAAAAATAAACTTTGGCCATTTTTAATGTACCAGTCTGAAAACGCTCGTATGTAGACTTTACATCGTTTTTTTTTATTTATTCGCATTTTTAATGACTGAAGTAGGTAAAAACGATACCTCAATCAGAAATAACAATATTCTCATCATATCGCCATATAAAATGCATCAAATAATAATAAAATATAACTCTAATATGGTTTATTCCTAAGTGCGCGTTTTTTTTGCAAAAGAATTTATATATATATATATATATATATATATATATATATATAAGGCATTTTTTTATCCACAATACCTTGATTAGTATTTCTTAAGTACGGGGCCTTCCTTCTTACTTTCTTCTGTCTTCCATTCAAACGTCTCTCATATGTATAAGAGGGCATACCGGGCCCCTATAATATCCTTTACTAATATTTTACAGCTTTCATGTCTTAATTTATCTAATAGATTGACATTAAAACTTTAAAAAAAAGCAAAGATATTTGCTAATAGCCCATGAAGATGTTTTAATACAACGAAACCTAGGCCGTGGTAAAGAACTTAAGGAAAGTAGAAATAATACTACATCACGTAGTTTCATTTAATTGTCAAAAGTTGTTTTAGTAAATCAATATACACTAATGTACCCTTAGATTAATAATTTTTTTTAAAATTAGATACAATGATATAATTTTAAAGTCGAAATTGTAAACTAAATTATATTAAAAAATAACACAAAACTATCTTAATTAACAAAATAACGTATAACGGTAAGTGTCAAATTTGGACTCAAATATTTCAGATTGAACGGAGAGTACTGTATAACTATCAATACATATTTGTATAGTCTCATTACATCCCATTTATTTAGCTAGGTTCTTTTAGCGGCTGAGGAAAAAAGTGGATCCACTCCCTATAATAATTTACCAATTATCTTTCACTTAAGTAAAGGTGAAGAGCACTCTTCTTTACACACAATTATTTCGTAAAGTAAACAATTATTTCGTAAAGTAATATCACCGAGCGCTTTCACAATACTTAAATTTAAACCAACGAGTAAAAGTAAGTGTATGCTAATGTTTATAATTTTGGTTGGAATAAAAATAATATATTGAAAATGTAATAGTATAATTCGCCTATTATGTAAATAAAAATTTAAAAAATATAATCACGAATGTTCAAAATTAATCGGAATCCAAGAAATTACATATTGGCGGATATTTATTAAAAAATGTGCTGCTTCTATAAATGTTGGAATACATTTAACGATAAAGGTTTATGAAGTTATTTGGATGATTGTGAAACTTTCTTCATAAACAAGTCAAATTGTCTAAGAAATATGAAACCTTACGCAAAAAATTAGCGTACTATCTACTTATATTTAATACATATGAAACATTTTAACAGTTTTTAGTTTTCAAAAACGGTTTAAGAGTTAAGTCCCAAGAAATATATCCAGACAAATCCGGGCAACAACTATTTGAATAAATTGTAAGCGCGATATGAATAAACACTAATAGTTCAATAATTTACAGAAGTCAAAACTTCGGAAAAATCCAAGGGAACGAGATTTTTATACACAATTTTTTGTGAGATATTGAAGTGCGGATCTCGCGTTGGGGTATTCCAGGTCAAAGGAGATGAAGTTGGCTTTTCGCAAACATTCGTTGAAGCATTTGTCTATAGCATGGAGGTCGATAAAGGTTATAAAAAGTACTGATCGTAAATTGTTTTGTAAAAAAACATTTTACACATTTGTATAGAACTAACCGTTTCCTTTATGGAGCTAACAACATTTGGATGATTGTGAAACTTTCTTCAAAAACAAGTCAAATGGTCTAAGAAATATGAAACCTTACGCAAAAAATGTACGTAGTATCTACTTATATATAATACATATGAAACATTTTAACAGTTTTTAATTTTCAAAAACGCTTTAAGAGTTAAGTCCCAAGAAATATATCCAGACAAAACCGGGCAACAACTATTTAAATATAGTGTAAATGCGATATGAATAAATACTAGTAGCTCAGTAATTTACAGAAGTCAAAACTTCCGAAAAATCCAAGGGAGCGAGATTTTTATTCACAATTTTTTGTGAGATATTGAAGTGCGGATCTCTCGTTGTGGCGTATTCCAGGTCAAAGGAGATGAAGTTGGTTTTTTGCAAATATTCGTTGAAGCATTTGTCTATAGCATAGAGATCGATAAAGGTTATAAAAAGTACTGATCGTAAATTGTTTTGTAAAAAAACATTTTACACATTTGTCTAGAACTAACCGTTTCCTTTATGGAGCTAACAACATGTGCGTGCGTGCGAAATATGCGTAGTATCCTAATAAATTTTTCTTCACTGAACGATGGAAACTGTTGGTTCCACAAAAAAAAATCATGGAATATTTTTTGTAGAAAATTTCACTTCATCGACCGCCGAGTAATAGAAAATGAGATATTGACGAAAACCTATTTTCATGACCTTTGACTCAGAAAATTTAAAATTTAATATGTATTTTGAATCAGCAAAGCAAAAATCCAGTCCACTTAAAATTTTTTTGCTACAATGAATTCATTAACTAAATATTTTCTAATCGTTAATATTTAGTTGATCAATTCATTGTAGACAGTAACATGAAACTTAATACTATATTAAACTTAATAGTTACTGGTTACAATGAAATATGAGTATAATATATATGACTTATATTTTTTCGAGATCCCATTTTAATTTATCGGCTACACTATAAAAATATGAAAAGACTGAACGTCATAGTTACGCAAATAGAGATTCTTAAGAAAGATTGTATATTTTTAAAATAAAAATCTGTATAACAAATATTTACCAATTCTTAAACATTATCTAAAAATATAAATTAGGTTTCGTCATGCTGACTATTTTGGTTAGAATTTTTAAACAATTTTAATGTAGCAAAATATCTATCTTTATAATAATATGGTTCTGAATATAATATATTTACACTAATATAAATATGAATAGTCATAGTCATTTTATTGGGTCCCATATGTGCGTATATTTTACTACAATATAGAAATACTCGCTTTTTATTTATTTATTTACAATGTATACAAATGATACATATGGCATATTTATCGATTTACGAAAGCAGTCTCTTAAACCAAGAAGAACACAACACAAGGGGCCAGGAAAGGAAGCCAGGACCCACATTGAATCGCGTCTTTAGACGCTTATATGTCTCAATACTAACCTATACGTCTCAATACGTCCACAATACTGACTTATATGTCTCAGGCTTATATGTCTCAATACGTCCACAATACTGAGAAACTTATTAATAACAACGTAAAAGGTTTCTGGTTACACGTGTCATCACTAAAGAAGTCAGAAGGATACCCATCGTCGATGAATTTCGAAGGTTATGAATCGAATGACATTCAAATGATATGCCAAATGTTTTCTAAGTTCTTCAAATCTACCTTTGAACGGAACCCACTTCTAGATCCAAATAATATTTGTGAATCCTTCGAACAAAACCTACCTCCTCATCACAATTTAGCACTTCAGATGGATATTAATATCACCTCCATCCGCTTCCAAAGAGATTAAATAATTAATGCCCTCAAGAAAATCAATCCCAATAAGGGAGCAGGTCCAGACAACATTGAACCTATATTTCTTAAAAACATACATGATACGATTTCTGCTCCATTCACTATAATATCTAACATGTGTATCGCGCATGGTACGTTTCCCGGGTGCTTGAAAGATGCACATATAATACCAGTATATTAATCTGGGAGTAAACAATCTGTCGAAAATTATCGGCTTATATCCATTTTGTCAGCAGTGTCTAAGGTATTTGAAAAAGTGGTTCACAATAGGATTTATCCGACATTGCATCGGCATATTATTGAGGAGCAGCATGGATTCGTACGGATCCGGTCAACATTAACCAACCTGTTATTGTACACGCAATATCTCTTTAAATCTATGGATTGCAGGACACAGGTTGATTCCCTCTACACAGATTTTAAAAAAGCTTTCGACAAGGTTGATCATCTCATCTTGCTGAAAAAAATTTCTTTTAACGGTATAAAGGGCAATTTACTTCGTTGGTTCATCTCCTATCTCAGCAACAGGCAACAAGCAGCAAAAATTAACAGTTTTATATCACCTCATGTTCCCGTGACTTCAGGGGTACCTCAAGGTTCCATATTGGGTCCCTTTTTGTTTATCATCTTTATAAATGACATTAGCAATTGTTTTAAACACAGCAAGTTCCTGTTATATGCTGACGACCTAAAGATTTTCTCCAAATAAGAGATTCTTCTGATCATTCGAAGTTACAAGAAGACCTTAAAAGACTAGATGCGTATTGCAGAATAAACAAGATACAATTAAGTCACAGTAAGTGTAAATCGATCACCTTTTCTAAAAATAAGACAATCTATTTTCATACCTATGACATAGGTAGTCATTCTTTGGAATCTGTTAATTGCATACGTGATCTTGGTGTAATGTTTGATAAAAAGCTACATTTTGATGTTCACGTAAAGCAGATCACATCGCGAGCTTATGCTTTGCTAGGTTTTGTCTTACGAACTACCAAACCCTTTAAGCAAATGAGAATGTATCGCATCCTCTACACAAATCTTGTGCGATCTCAACTTGAATATGCTGTTGCCGTCTGGAATCCTTACTATCTTACATATTCTGATATGATCGAAAGAGTGCAAAAACGATTTATACGTACATTGCAATATCGCTTCAATACACCCAAAATAGACTATTATAATGTATTGTACACATTCAAATACCGTACTCCCAAAGGCGTATCGAACTCGGAGCAATTGTACTTTATAATATTCGCCATAGTCGTTATGATTGCGCCGATATAGTGAATCAGTTGCAGTTTCGTGTGCCAGGGAGAGCGACCCGTAGCATCGCACTGTTCCATCTACCTACCGCTCGCACTAATGCTGGTGCTCGCGTACCACTACGCAGACTTTGTGATGATTGCGATGGAAAATATCATTCTCTGGATATATTTGCCAGCTCAGTACTTCAATACAAACAGTCAGTTAAACGGATACTATACAACCATTAGTCCTTTGAAAGCATTGACACTACATTTTCATTTATTCAAATCGACGTGATATTCTTTTTTTTTTCTTTTTATTTAATCGATATTATTATAAGTGGTATAGTGATTACTATTAATTCTATTATTGATAACTGTTACAGTGAACTTTAAATGAAAGGCTGATTTCAATAATTTCAATAGTTATTGCTTGATTGTTAACAATATTACTTTATTAAAATTTAATTTGATATTTTATAAAATTTCTGAATATTTAATGTATCATGGAAATATCTAGAAAAGACTGAGGATATATGTACGTAGAATTTTATTTTCATGTGGGAATGTTAGGATATAAGTTAACCTTATTGTCAAAAAATCTTATTTTGTATATCACTATGACTTGTATCTGTTTTTTCTCCATAGGTGATAAATAAATAAATAAATAAACCCAACAAACTACAGAGACAACATGTCTGTTGTGACATCAGTTTGCGCAATAGATGTCCATTGCAGTATTGTTAGCACGAAAAAAAAAGAAAGAATGGCTTTATTATTAGGTTATATATTTAAAACATATATAACCTAGTAATAAAGCTTTGTATGTAAATAAAAATATTCACAATTAAATGAAACTACGTGATGTAGTATTATTTTTACTATCTTTAATTTCTTTACCACGACCTAGGTTTCGTTGTATTACAACATCTTCAGGTGGGATATTAGCAAAGATGCTAATATCCCTTATAATATAAATCTAATATAAATTATCTTTGCTAATATCCCACGTGAAGATGTTGTAATACAACGAAACCTAGGTCGTGGTAAAGAAATTAAAGATAGTAGAAATAATATTACATCACGTAGTTTCATTTAATTGTGAATAATGAATTTCTACAAAATTAACGCCAAATATATTCAAATAAAAATATTAAAAAACAAATAAATATGTTAGATGAGCCTTAACAAGCATCAGCTTTTTCCAATACCTTCTCCACTTTAATACTGAACGTGCTTTCCCGCAGGGCGCAATCAGAAAGATGGCTACGTCTTCATAAAGGACTAAGGCCCTCAAGCTATAGAAGGCCTTTTATTAAACAAGCAAAGGAAGTAAACTCAGTTTACTTCCGCATTGTGTCGCCGACGTGCGCAACAACATTATTAAAAGTATAAGTGCAAAACGTGAGTACGTAAAAATGTTTTTGATAAAAATGGTTAATGGTTTTAACAAGATGTATGAATAATACATTAACTCGTTTAAGATGAAAAGAATTAGTCGAACTTATATATAAAGTCCCAGTTCTCTATCTTTGAATTTTAGGAATTCGTGTCTCAGAGAAAATAAAACCTTGTAAAATCATTCAGGTATCCGTCCATCTTTTGATCTATCTATCGGTACTGCTATTTTTATTAGAAATATTTGTCTTAATAACTTTAAATTTGGCATAAAGCATATTGATCTATAAGGTATTTCTATAAACATTTCAGAAAAAAATAGTTGATGAGAACAAATAAATCAAACGTTTTTATTGAGGTTGTGCATATCGTGTGAAGTTTCTAAAATTATTTTTTTTTTAAATTTTTGAATGGAAATTCTAAATATATTTTCAAACCGTTAAACATACCTGAGCGTAGATAGACACAATTAATATAATCAGCATGAAAGGAATTAATTAACATGAAATAAATTATTCAAACTTTAAAAAACCTTGAATTTTAATTATGTAAGACTGTTAAGTGAGCACTTCACCAGGTACTCTAAACTATTATAACTAATATAAAAAAATCAAGTCACTTGAAGCTTATCTGGCAATTCATCATAATTTAAATTTTCTAAATCATAATTATAGTTCAGAAATTCTATATACTATAAAATTTTCACATCTTAAAAGCGGATAGGCGGCTATGAGCAGGTTGTGGCAGGTGGCGAGTACTTATTGTAAATATATCTTAAATATTACTATGCAATATTCAGGGGCGAGACTGGGCATATTCTTGCACAGTGCTTGGTGTGGTAAGTGAGACAGTGATCTATATACATTGTAGAAAATAAGGTATCCTACAAATAGCACCGAGGATAAAGATAAACCTAATAAATAGAAAAAAACAATAACGACGTATATGCTTTATTGAATTTATTAGCGACAACCACTTTATAACTGCCAATTTCAAAGAAAAATTTTAGATCAGGTTTGCTCATGATAATAATGCAAGAAATGTTCAGAAATTGTAATTAGATTGCTAATTGAAATAATGTGTATCAGCGATCTTTAATGATTTACTTAGATGTTTATGTGACATTAATAAAATTGATTAACATGTCAAATGTAGGTATAAGAAAATATTTCTATACTTAAAATATACCATATATTTGATATATACAAGACAACAACCGTCATTTATTCATAATACTAATTACAATAAAGTTTTTATGAGCGATGTAAAATGATTTACTTAGATCGAAATAAATACAAATAAAATTGATTAACATGTTGAAAGCAGTACAATAAAATATTAAATTTATGTAATAGAAAAAATAATGTAATAACAATTGAAATAATTGTAAATTGATGGAACGCAATGAAAACAATGATACGACCTGATCCAAGAAAATGTAGACAACTAATTTATTATTATGAGATGGTGTCTGCATTAGATTGCAATTATGACGTTTCATTTTCAGAGATAGTGATTTCTATTAAAACGGAAACGTGATAACCATTAAATAGATGACGTTTTCTCGTTAAACTGGAAAAATTTTCTGCATTTCATTGGAGATGAAGTACCCCGTTAAATTGATGTTTTTTTTTCATTTTATTGACAATATAATCTTCGTTAAATTGGCGATTAGTCTGCTATTAAATTGATGATGTTTCCCATGTGTTAGTTCACCTTTAAATTGGTAATATTTTCCATAAATTGGAAATAGGATGTTCATTTAATTGGTTCCCATTTAACTGGAAATGAGATCTCTATTAAATTGGAGATAAGTTTCTTTTCATGAGAAAATATCGTCAGAGTGGTGGATTTTGATCGTCCAAAGGCTTGCTGGCTTTGACGGTACGATACACCGCTGGGACCCGGGTTCGATTTCCTTTTCCGCTCGTCGAGCGTGACTGGAATGACATGTTGTAATTGTGAGATTTTGTAATCTAATTGGCTTTAAGAGGTTACTCTCATAGTGGTCATACGAACAATTCAAGACGTCCAAGGCTCAGCTTCAGTCTAATCTTTTATGATTACCAGTAAAATTAGATCTCGACGCGGTTAGCGCTTCAGTGGATATAATATGGGAATAGTGGAAGATGTCTTTAAAAAAGAATTACTTAACAAATATCTGAAGAAAAGAAACAGTTACACAAATGCATGAAAAGCTAATTTGAAATTAGTGCATTGAGAATGATTAAGGGATTACAGAGTTTATTCAAACTAGTAAATTACACTAGTTTAAAGCATTAGAAAATTATTAAAATGGGGAAATGTCTATAGAAACTACGTTTTTATGAAAACAGGAAGCGGTTATAACACGCAACGTAGAAAAGTTATCCTGGAATAGTGGCTAAGAGGGAGATTACGGTTTAAGGTCTGGTGGCCGAGGAGTGATAAAGAAGTGGTGGTGAACAGTTGTAACTCAAAGTACACCTACGAGAAAAAAAATTACCCGAAGAAGGTTTGTCGAACAATGAATATTTGTAAATGATTAAGAATTACTACAGCTGCTACGAAGAAATGAATTATTGGCGTTAGATAAACGGTAAAATTTGATACAAAACAGATTTATTAAATAATTTTAAGATTAGCCAAAGTAGAGGAACAGAGGTATTTCTAACACACCTTCTCATTCGGTAAGAGGTATTCGAGCTTTTTGTCAAAAGGTAAAACGAAAAAAAATTCCCATATTCAGTGGGAGCATGGGGACCGGAAAAAAAATAAGATTCAGAAAAATCAGAAGGATATGAGGAGATGGAAGAAGCAAACAAACGTACTTTCAACCCTTCACCACATTTACTGTATATGTCCGTACGTGAGAATGTCACTATGATGAATTATGAAACATATGCCATCAGTAATACGACAGAGCTCGGCGAGAGCGGGTCTATTCTTGCACAATGCTTGGTATGGTAAGTGAACAAGTAATCTATATACATTATAGAAGACAAAGTATCCTACTCTCTAAGATATCAACTTTTGGATTTATATTATAAGTAGGAATGCGAGTAATTTAATTATATTGAAGTAAGTATCATCACTAGACGTAACAATTCTACATGCTATTTACATCTTTTTCATATCTTACCAAGTCTGCAACAGCTTCGGAAACAATGAAAAGGCAATATGAAAAAAAACGAAATAAAAAATTTTCACCAATTTACGGGTACTTCAACATATCAGGTACTTGGTTAAATTGTAATAGAGTAGTTATTTATTCCGACTAGTGTTTTGCTCTCTCATTATGGCGACTTTTGTGATGATCCCTATACATGTGGTTTGAGTTTACTGTGTGCTAAAATTTATCAGTAAAAGAAAAGAACCCCTGATCTGTGGCACTGAGATCTCAAACATAAATTCTGTTGTTATTTTTGTCAAAATATACGGTACAGGTATGGGGGACGAGTTATATAATTTCATAACATTCCTTATCGATACCAAATAGTGGCC